>CM076673.1:145328099-146528099 GCA_038501925.1 Xenopus petersii
AGCTGGCAAAGAGACACTAATGTGAGTCCCCTAGCACCACAATTCTATGCATATGATCCTTCCCTGTTTTACCCATCTTTAAATTAAAATGTTGGATTCCTGCTACAGGGATCCTACAGCTTCCCCAAAGTGAATCTTCTGTCCAGGCTTCAAGTTAAAGTTGAAATCTTTTGGTGCCTCAAAAATAAGGACAATGGTGGAACCAAGGTTAAATTCTCCTAGCTGGTCTCCCTTCCGCATAACAATCCCATCTTGTGTATTGTTCGTTACGTAGCTGAGATCATTGTAAGAACCTTTGTTATATCGAGGGCGGTTTGTCTGTAGATCCTAAAAGAGGAATCAGAAGATCTTAGTTAATAATAGCGTATCCTGACAGAGAAATAAAAAAAGACCACGAAGTGCAATAGAGAGCACTTAGGCCGTAAATAATGGGAATATCTTAATCATATGTTTAAAATATTGAGATATTGTTCAGATAATAAACCGCTGTTGTGATTTTGTCTCAAAACATTATGATATAATACAATGTAATACAATCTTTGAGCCCCCTCCCCCTTCTTGCCTTCTGTACCCCCTCCCCATAAACTTGAAAATAAAGAATATTGAAGAAAAAAAAAATACAATCCTGTTCTAAATACAACAATCAACACGTTTGTTATAGGACCAGTAACACTAAAAACTAAAAGTGTATCAAAGTAATTAAAATATAATGCAACGTTGCTCTGTACTGATAAAACTGGTGTGTTTGCTTCACAATCACTACTATTGTTTATATAAACCAGCTGCTGTGTAGCCACGGGGACAGCAAATCAAACTGGAAAAGAAATATGAATAGGACAGGGGCCTGAATAGAAAGAGGAGAAATAAAAAGCGTTACAGAGAATTTGTTTTTAGTTGGGATCAGTGACCCCCATTTAAAAGCTGAAAAGTCAGAAGAATGCAAATAATTCAAAACCTATAAAAATAAATAATGAAGACTAACTGAAAAGTTCCTTATAAATGGCCATTCTAGAACATACTAAAAGTTAACTTAAAGTAGGAAAAAACCCTCCCCCCACCCACGTAGACAGGGCCGCCATCAGGGGGTCACAAGGGGGAACCATTGTCCCGGGCCCGCAGGATTTTGTGTCTAAGGGGGGGGCCGACCATGCTTCACTTACGTGATTAGCCGGGCCCCCCTGCTTTCAGCATGTTGCACAGCAGCTCTGTGCACAGAAGATTTTCTCCTATTAAGATTTGCTGTAACCTCATTGATCCTTTAAGAATAAGTCCCAGTAAATCTGCATTGGGATTGGACCCCCTTATCCAATCCCTGTACAGCTTTACCGGGATTTATTCTTAAAGGACCCCCTTAGACACTAAACCCTGGCAAGCAATTTTTTAAAAACTTTGGGGGGCTCTGGCCATTTTTTTTTTACTTGCAGGGGGGCCCCTGAGCACCAATGTTTTTTTTTAAAAAAAACATCAGCACTAAAAAGGTAACCCCCCCCCCCACATACAAGTTATAAAAAGCCATTGATGGTCTGCTGGAATTCATACATGGCCACAGGAAAGTTGACCAAAAATTGGCCAAACCAAGCCAGTTCATTTAGAGGAAGGTCATCTTTTATATTTTATACAATGTGATGTATGAGAATCTGCGATTTTGTACAATCACTATAACTAACAAACTAAAGAAATTGTTCCACAACAATGGCATTAATAATGTGAAATTTGCTGCTGGGGGCCGAAGGGTATTTCTGTTCCAGCAGATTCCAGTATGAGAAGGCTGAGAATTAAAACCTTACATAATTTTTTTTGAAAAATAACCACCAAGTGGATATAGATCCTGTAAGAATTTACAAATTACATTAACTGAATCTGGAAAAAATATGATGCTAATTGTTGCTACAAAACAGATTTCCATAAATACTTAATTTTTTTGCAAGCTGTTAACGGTTGTGCAATACAGACCATGATATTCCTAGTACTTACCCTATCAAAATATATCTGGATAGAGCCCACATTTGTAGCTCCAACAGCTGTGAGGGAGAAAAAGCCATGCTTCCAACCTCCAGTGAGAACAACACGCTCATTGTAACAAAATAGTTCTTTAATCCATCTGGCCACACCTGGGTTTACAGACATGAGAGATCCTGCAACACAAGGTTTAAGAATTAACGCAATTTTGAAAAGTAAAAGCTATATTAAAGGGGTTGTTTACCTTCAAACAACTAGTTGTTTTCAGACAGATCACCAGAAATAACGACTTTTTCCAATTGCTTTACATTTTCTAAGGGTCACTGGTTTTCTAATATTAATATGTAAAGTGCAATTTTTCACATTCTAAAGCAGCTCTGGGAGGGGGGTTGCCGACCCTGTAAACTGTTCTAAATTGATACATTTCTTATCTTTGTCCCTGCTGAGCAGAATCAATAGTTTTTATTAAAGGCAGCTGTTAGAATTGATACAATAGTTGCTAATATTCCAGAGATGCTGCTGAGAAATGTATCAACTTAGGGCAGAGACACACGCTGCGTTTCGGGGAGATTAGTCAAACGGGGACTAATCTCCTCTTCTTCGGAGCAACTAATCTCCCCAAAATGCCTCCCGGCAGCTATAATGTAAATCGCTGGCTGGATGGCGCTTGGGCCAATTCATTTTCCAATTTCGCCCGAAGTTTCCTCGTGAGGCAACTTCAGAAAACGAAGTGCTCCGAGTGCCACCCCGAAAAAAGTGTTTGGAAGGTGAACAACCCCTCTAAATGAGGAATGGGGTGAATTAAATTCTAGACATCTTTTTTAATTAAAAGAGGAGCAGTGACCAGCTTTCGTTGTAGCTCTCCATTATCCCAACTCCTGTCTGGTGGCATTGTATGTCTCCCTTAGGTCTCTTACACAGAATGTTTTTTTATTTTTTTTATTTTAGTGTTCTGAGCACACATAAATGCCTAAGTGTAATGAGTTCACTTTATATGGCTGTGTGTACCCATGAGCATTCAGATATGTCACATTCCAGTGGTGTAACTACAGAGGAAGCAAACCTTGCAACTTTTTAAAGTTTTGGGCCTAAAATGAACTTGAAGTGAATTTTTCATGCAAGGGCAGCCTGATCTTTTTAATGACTTTGTACTCACTCTGCTACAAGGAAGCCCCAAACTCAAGTGGAATGCAACTTAAGAAAAGACCATATCAAATCCTAAGTTCTCCCTCGGTGTATTGCATCAAAAATCCACCTCAATGGGAAAGAAGGGAAACTGACCATTAAGAGGCCTTAGCTAAGGTACAGTATTCTTGGGGAAGCAGAGGGACCCCTATAGGTTTTGTGTCAGGCTTTATTCTCAATAAAAGATATATTATTATAGTACAGGTTTGGGATCCATTATCTGGAAACTGGTTATTCAGAAAGCTCCAAATTACAGAAAGGCCTTCTCCCATAGACTCAATTTTATCAAATTAATACAGTTTTTTAAAAAATAATTTCCCTTTTCTCTGTAATAATAAAACAGTACCTTTTATTTGACCCAAACTAAGATATAATTAATAATTTTTGGAAGCAAAACCAGCCTATTGGGTTTATTTAATATTTATATGATTTTCTAGTAGACCTAAGGTATGACGATCCAAATTACAGAAAGATCTGTTATACGGAAAATCCCAGGTCCTGAGCATTCTGAATAACAGGTCCTATACCTGTATTTGGTGCTATATTTTGATGATTCCAGTTCCTTTACACAAAATGGTTCCTCCACAGATACTTACTCTGGTGAGACAGTTAAAGGTGAGGATTTGTATTAGCAGAAGTTCACTTTTAATAGAACATACCTGGAAAATGCCTCCTATGATGCACATTCCAATCTGTGGGAGAGTGAAAGCAATGATAGTCCCCAGGAGCCAAGTAAATGACACAGTGATACAGTTCATTTCCCTCTTGTGTAACCAGTTGGTCTTGGAAGGAACCTATAAACCAAAAGATACATACAGTAAATTCTAGTGTAAAAGTGCAGTACTTATCTGGCTAGAGTAGATTTTTACAAGGATTTGCATAGATTGTTGCTGCCAGGTTAATTAAAGCCACTCGCACCACACAATATTACAGATCTTACTCTTTTGGAGTTGATTTTCAGTCCAGGTTTGGGGCCCCAGGAAGGATTCCAGAGAGTAAGTTACACCTTTCACTTGTTCCACCACACAGTTTTTCACTCTACCAAAGTGCAGAATTTTGCCATCTGAGGGGCTGATCTGAGAAGCAGAAATATATAACATAAGTCCGATACTTGTGTATTGCAATTACCCGGATGGGAAGGTCATGGCAATAACAAATATTTTAACCCACGAAAAGCAGAAATCCGTTAGTGTGTCACAGTGCATGAAATGCAGGTATTAAAGGGGAACTATCGCAAAAATAAAAATGTAATATGTTTCAGCATAATGAAATAAGAAACTTTATAAATACAACCACAAAATTCTGTACTGTTTCTAAAATAATCAAGTTAATTTTCATAATCCCTCCCTCAGCATGTTTCTCTTCATTCTGCCTTCATGCAGGAGTTGGGTATCAGATAATCATTACCACTTATATCCAATATATCTTATAGGTGGGGGGGCTTCCTTTCCTAACAGATGAATTAGAGCTCACTCAAATAACTGATTCCAGTACAAACAAAATCTAACAAAATAATAGAGAGACATGATTTCTGGTGATTTTAATAGAGGGAGCTCTAATACATCTTATAGGCAAAAGAAGCCCCCTATAAGATATATTGGATCTAACTATCAATGACTGACACCCAACTCTTGCATGAAGAGAGAATGAAGAGAAACAGATACTGAGAGAAGATGAACTTGATTTTAGAAACAGTACAGAATTTTTAATTAATCGCATTTACAAAGTTTCTTATTTCAGTATGATAAAGCTTATATTAAATTTTCATTTTCCTGAAAGTTCCCCTTTAAGTGGCAGCAGTGTATTAGAATGTGTCCCTCTCTTGACCTACCACACTATGGGAATCACAGACTGGCCGGACTTGTGGCTTCAGTTTCCTGCGAAAAAACTCGCTGAGATTACGGTACTGGTGAAGATCTTCCACTGCAGCCTCCTTCATGTTCACACCAAATGTCCAGATGTATAAACTGTATACTGGTTTCCTTAGCCATGTTGGGAGTTCCACCTGATTCAGACGTCCCCAAGCCCTGGAGAGCAGCCGCGTTGGCACTGATTTGTAAAGAGCAACCTAAAGGAAAGGGGATCAATGGTAGTGTTTAAAAGCTTGCTTCTATATTACATTCATTTCCCCATATTATATAATATTTTATAAACTATATAAGGTATGTAAGTATATAAGGTCATTTGTAAACACAATCATAGATATTGTAGAATTATGTGCTCACATATAAAAAGAACAGCATGTTGGATGAATTAGCAGGCTTACAGGATTGTTCGTTAAATCAAAAGGCAAAATTTTTGTCTCAAGGTTATAAGAACATTCAGCTTAAATATTTAGCAAGGCTGAAATATAATGGAGTTAGAAGTTCCTAAATGTTTTCAGGGGAAACCCACATCATGTAAAATACCAGTTTCACTATAAAGCAGACGTTCCCCCAAAACAAACTTACTATTGCATTTATTATTTAGTAGTGTCTGTATTCTAATGAAGCAGTTACATCTGAGTGGATAGGTTTTAATGCAAGGGAATGTTTTTCCACTTTTGTAAAAAGAAAGCTTCACACACATTGCTATTAAGAGTAGTATCTTCTTGTTTATAAACTTAGCATTCCTGGTTCTGACTCCTGAGAAGGACAACTGATTCAGAGAACAGAAAGTTCTAAACTGAAATGATGACTGCACAATCGGAAAGAAGCTTACATGTCTGTGGCAAGTACTAACTTATAACACAAGATGTTGACAACAGAGAGAGAGTGACTTTCAATGAAGGTGATACAGAAGTTCCATAAAACAGTGCTGAAATGCTCACTGTACTGGGTGGGACAGGGAAGAAAGTGGAACTTAAAGCAGAACAGCAAAATGGGTTGTTGATGGTTTCACAAATTTGGAGCTTCCATAGGGCATAGCGCCAGCATACAGATTAGCATTTACAAAATCTGTGTCAGTAGATATCAGGCTTTCCACAAGGAGCTGTGGTCTCTTGACAGTATCCAGATAATAAGCAATATAGACATAATATGATGACAAAGCCAAAAGAATCTTCATAGCACAGAGGTATAGGCACAGCATATCCAGTACATAGTCAGTATCATTTCCACCACCATCAAAGTGTTTGTCTCATAATACTGTGGACAAATATAGATTATTCTATCTATCTATAGTGCACTTGCATCCATTCAAGAAGCTACCAGGTCACTTACCCTGCTTGTAGGACGCCATCCCACTGTCACCAAGGGTTTAAGTACAGCAAAAGGTAGAAGGTAATAAAGGATAGTGAGAGGCCAGGAGCGCAGTTTCAGAGCGGATCTAGACATACAGGTCAGCTGCCCCAACCTCCTTCTGAGTGCCAGCTGAGGGAACTGTATCCTGTGAAATCAGACACAAGTGACAAAGCACAAATTCTGTTACATAGAAGACTTGCTGTGTGAACACACAGCCCCTGTTTTGTGCCTGCAGTAACACAACAAACATTGTACCGGTTGAGAGCTGCTGCTTACAGAGACATTCTAGTACCTTACGTACTAATCAAATTTAGTTTTAGCTATTGCACACATTCTGTTTTTATTGCAATCAATATTCAACCAACAAGAACAGCTTTGCTGTATCACAATGTTAAGGAATTAGCACCCACCAACAATAAATCATCTCATACTATTGTTTCTCTTCATAGAGGCAGTCCAGTTCTGAATGCACAGCACTAAACTGGACTTATAACCCAAGAAGACAAGAACAAGTACAGATTCAGAGAAGCATCACTGTCTTTTTCATCCCTTCAAACTCAGATTATGGCAGGATGCATTATTACAGTGAAGAGAAGAATGTACTTGTAAACAATGCTAACCCACCTAACCCACACCCCAAATCCAGTCTTACATCAAAAGAACAGTTGTTTCCACAGACAGCTGGTACTGGCACTTCCACAGAACAAAAATCCTCAGAACAGACTCTAGTCCACTGTCAGAATCCCAGAATAAGAGGTACCCACGATTCAGGGCCTCCTACTGCTCCCTCCCTTCTCTGCAGATTGCTGCTGACCAATCCCTGCCTAGCTGCCTCTTCCACTAACCATTCTTTTTCAGAGGCACATTCCTTGCATCCTTTGTGCCTTGTTGATACAGTACATGCTGAGCCAGCTTCTTTTCTGCATGGCTGCCTGCACAGTAGCATCATTGTCCCTTCCCCCGCACATTCAGCTCAACACATAAGGAGCTTTCAACTAATTAGGCCAAACAATAGCTTAGCTACAGCTTTCACTGCCCTCTCTCTGGCTCAGGTGACCTGCATTCTGAGGATACCTGAAGCGTGTCCGTCTGTTGGGGATGGTATTTTCGGGTTTTGCAGGTTCTGATTGATCTGTCTTTTCTTCTCTGGCCCAGCTGCTAGCACTGGCAGATCTTGTTTTGCGAACATGAAGTTTTACTTTGCGCAGGCTACAGCGCGTTGAAGATTGGGAAGGAGGCTTTCGACATCTCACCATGTCCTCGGGTATAAGTCAGGAGCCAGCTGGCCACTCAGTGACAGGCACATCATCAGGTCTGAGGCCGCTGGTCTCTGCTGCCTCCTAGCCCAGTGGAGGATGTGACGACACAGACTAATGCTCTGCTATTCTCAGGGATAAGCAGGTTTCCAACGTCGCTCCTCCCAACTCATCCCAGATGCTGTCATTCATTCCGCATATAGACAGACCTCTAAACAGAACAGCCTTCCTACTGCATCGGAAGTCTTTTTTGATGCTTATCAGTGGCTTTATGCCCTTTTTCCCTTATTAAACTTCCTCTCAAGAAATCTTTGCTCAGAAGTTGCATTTAAGCAAGAGTAAGATAAGAAGATCAACGCTTTCTTTCTTATATACACAAATCATATATAATCAAACATTATTTTACATTTTTATAACATTGATACCATTAGCATCACCACACTAATAATTAAAAGATGCAGAATATCAATTCTTTTGGCATCTCCTCTGCCTTAATGAAACTATAAAAACAGAAGTGCATCCTTTTTTTGACCATTATCAATAGCATCTACTCAAGTGTAGGTAGGCTGGAGGATATTACAGCACCACTAAATATTAAAAATAAAAATGCCTTTACTGCACTTTTTTGGGCATTACAGTGACATTTCAGGCCTCAATCGGCCCTTTATCAAGCTTTATTAAGGGTCGAATGAGGCATGAAATGTCACTGTAATAAAGGCATTTTTATTTTTAATATTTAGTGGTGCTGTTCTATCCTCCAATCTCATATATGTGCCAGTGGAAGGTGGCCACTGGCACATATTTGACTCAACTTTAGGAACAGAACTACCAAAAAGTTAATGTCCATAGACTGGAAATTAAAATTTCTAAATTTTTTAAACAAAAAACTGAAATATAAAAACAGCAATAATATGATCACCAATTATCACTAAACCATTGAGGGGGTGTATATTTACCTTATTAAAGGGATACTGTCATAAGAAAGAATTTTTTTTTTAAATTCCTGTTCCAACAGAATTCTGCACTGAAATCTGTTTCTCAAAACTGATTTTTTTTTTTATATTTAATTTTGAAATCTGACATGGGGCTAGTGTCCTAGCTGCCCCCAGTCATGTAACGTGTGCTCTGATAAACTTCATTCACTCTTTACTGCAAGTTGGAGTGATATCACCCCCTCCCCAGCAGCCCATCGGCAGAACAATGGGAAGGTAACCAGAAAACAGCTCCCTGAAACAAGAAAACAGCTGCCTGGTAGATCTAAGAACAGAACTCAATGGTAAAATCTAGGTCCCACTGCAACACATTCAGTTACATTGAGTAGGAGAAACAACAGCCTGCCAGAAAGCAGTTCCATCCTAAAGTGCTGGCTATTTCTGAAAGAACATGACCAGGCAAAATGACCTGAGATGGAGCCTACACACCAATATTACAACTTAAAAAAAAAATTCACTTGCGAAAGAAAATTACGACAGAATCTCTTTAAGGTATTCTGTTAGAATCTCTAAAAACGTCAAAAAAGTATGGACAGCCTGAGAATCATTTTCTGTATTTCCTAAGGTTGCGGCATTCATTTTTCATAGCTCAGAAACATATCTAAATAATTCCATTTGTTCTGTTCTACGCCTATGTCATTTGAGGTCCACAGAAGCCTCATGCATTCTGGTTCTTTATATACATCAAAAAGAGTTGCAACTGCTGACATAAAATCACAAGTGAACATTTGCATGGGGCACACAGCACTAGCATCAATTGATTTGCATTGACATTGTGCTGATTTAAAAATAGGACAATTTTGCCATGAGAGCAATTTGTTCACCTGTAGAGTTATAACATTCTGCACAGCTTTAGTGCAGGGTTTTAAATAAGTCCTGTATGACCCTGTGCAAACTCACATCCTATGTTATATTTATATGTATTTATATTATATGTATACACCTAAACCTAACACATTAGAATTAATGTCTGTTAGAATTAAGGCACTTTTTAAGTATGTGTAGCCCATAAGCACCTCATCAATTAAGATGAGCTCTATGATGTCATTTGTTTACTACTTATCAGGAAAAAAAAACATGTTTGTATTTCAGAAAATAGGTTGCCACTATATAACAGTTTTCTCAAATATCAACATTTCAGTTGCCAGAATGGCTAAGGAGACCATTCTGCATACTCAACTACACAACAGATATTAATTACAGATATTAATTATGAAAAAACACAGCTGCCTTTCTGCTTCACAAAAATGCCAGCACTGTGCCACTTTTTTCATATAGTGTAGTAGTTATATGCCATACCATGTGTTAGAGAGCCATTTGATATTAAAATGATTACTCTATACAAAGATGTCTATGGAGCCCCTGAGTAGACTTGGGGTGATAAAATCCAGTGGACAGCTACATCTAGGCCACCAGCTGGACATTAAAGGAAAACTATACCCCCCAAACAATGTAGGTCTCTATTAAAAGATACTGAGTGAAACAGCTCATGTGTAAAACCCTGCTTCATGTAAATGAACCATTATCATAATAATATACATTTTTAGTAGTATGTGCCATTGGGTAATCATAAATAGAAAATTGCCATTTTAAAAAATAAGGGCCACCCCCTGAGATCTTAAGATTCACTGTGTACACATACAAACCACATGTAAGGTCACATGAGCCAATTAACAGACAGAGTTCTGCCTTTTGCTTCCTCACCTCTTCCTGTTACAGTTAGTGTTGTAGTATTTCTGGTCAGGTGATCTCTGAGGCAGCACAGATAGAGTCACGAAATGGTGGTTCAAGGCAAGAGATGTAAAAGGGCAATATTTATGTAAATATATATTCCAGTTTGGTAAGATTCTTTAATATGTCATTCAATTTGATATAAGCTATCTGTTGCTTAAGTATCTGGAAGGACCAAATAAAATTTAGCTTATACGTATGTAACCCAAAATATACTCAGGTAAACAAACACTGCACCATTTTATAATTTGTGATAATAATAATAAAAAAACAAAAATGCAAGAATAGCAGTTCCTACCTCCCATGTTTGTGCCACTTTTGGGGGCACCTCTATACCTAATTTCTCCAAGCGACTATCCTTGTAGCTTTCATACTGTTTGTAGCCTGCATAGCTGCCACCAGTCCCCAGTAAGATGTAGAGAGGTCGTATTTTGACAGCCAGGTTTGTGGATGCAGCATGTAATTTTCTTCCATCTGCGTAAGAATAAAATGAAATTATACAAAAACAAAAAAAAAGTTTTTAGGTATAGATAAATAACTTAAATAAAGCCTGGCCTTGAAATTTTCCCCGAGCCTTACAAGCGATATGGGTGCACTCAGGATATTAACCAAACCACTTTAATTGAGGCATTCTTTAATACAGAGTATTACAACAGAAAGTATTAAATAATAGCTCATGCATAGGCTGCCGTGGGATATCTTCCAAAAAGAACATTATCATATTAACCATTCAATCTTATATGGGGCAGATTTCATATCATCATCATCATCCATGGTTTAGCATAACTAAGTTTCTCCATCCTTCTTATGGAGGAGAAAAACTCACTGTCTTAGCACAAATGATAACTTAAGCGTGTCTAAACTAGGGATCGCTGTGATGTATGAAATTCCCCCGTGTTAGGGCAGTGCCTATGGTTTTGGGGTGGTTTGTAGCAATTATAGTGACAGGAGACAACAAATGTATTCCTTGTTTTGTGCTAAGGTTCTAAGGGCCTAGTAAATAAGGTGACCTTTAACCCTGATGTGAAATCTTCAGACAAACACTGTAATTCTCCAAAAGTGCCCTTCTGTGTGTTTTTTTAATTTGGAGTATAAGTTGATATTTACACTGCATGCTTTCTTTGAGAGTTTTCAGCACCAAAGTGCTTTCAAAATTATATTCATCACATGTCCTTTCCCAAGTCACAGACTGTCTCTCTGCTGTCTCCTCCTGGATGTCACAGCGCCACCGGAAACTGAACCTTTCTAAAACAGAACTCATCATATTTCCTCCAAGATATTCCCCTCTCCCTCAGATATCACTCACCGTAAACAACACCACCTTTCATTCCACCACACAGGCACGCTGCCTAGGAGTCATCTTAGACTCTCATCTATCTTTTTCACCACACATTCAAACACTTGCAAAATCTTGCCGTATTCAACTGCGCAACATTGCTAGAATACGACCCTATCTCAGTTCAGAATCAACTAAAACACTGATTCAGTCTCTCATCATCTCCCGCCTTGATTACTGCAACTTACTCCTCACAGGTATTCCAACAAGTCACCTTTCACAACTCCAATCTATTCTAAACGCGGCCGCTAGACTCATTCATCTAGCTCGCCGCTCAACATCAGCTGCTCCCATATGCATGTCCCTTCACTGGCTCCCAATCTCATCTAGAATCAAATTCAAATTACTTACATTCACATTCAAGGCCCTTAATAAAGAAACCCCTCCCTATATTTCATCTCTAATCTCCAAATACACTCCTTCACGAAACCTACGCTCTGCTTCTGATCTTCGCCTCACTTCTCCTCTGGACACTTCTGCCCATTCTCGTCTACAAGACTTCTCTCGGGCTTCTGCTTTTCTCTGGAACTCTCTGCCACAAGCTGTCAGACTTTCCCCTTCCTTCCAAACTTTCAAGCGCTCCTTAAAGACCCATCTGTTTAGAGGCCTATTCGATGTACCTTAATTAATCATTGCTGTATCAAAAATGACAAATTGTTTATACAATCCTAATGTCTCAATTGTACCCTAACCTTTTAGTTTGTAAACCCTATTGTACTCTGTAATCCTTGTCTGCTATCCACCATTTATTCCCTGTTTGCTATAACTGCAGTAAAGCACTGCGTATCTTGACAGCGCTATATAAATAAATGATGATGATGATGATGATCACATGGCATTCCTTAACCTAAATCTCTCTATGGGTCAAATCTGTTGAATCTTATAACCTTAACTTACAGAGGCAGGGAAGATACTGGAGAAACCAAATCTATTAATGCCACTGTCTGTCATGTTTGTCTATCTATGATTATGTAATGCTGATAACAGTACAGCTGCACAACTTTTTGTAATTTAGTTGGTTTCAGATAGTTTACCAGAAATAAAGACTTTTTCAAATTACCTCTATTTCCTATGTGTGATTGTTTTTCTAATATTGAGGTGTAAAGTTTCACTTTTCACCTTCTAAGGGTCAAGCCACACTAGGCGTTTTGGGGAGATTTGGTTGCCTGGCGAATAAAGTGTGGACTTACCCTTAAGCAGCTCTGGGAGGGGGGGGGGTCGCCAACACTGTAAACTTTTCTAAATCTGGTAAAACTAGTTACATTTGCATCACAATTTAATTTTCAGCCCAGTAGCATGGGACAAGTAAGCCTCATTTTCTGTTGATGATTTGCAACAACCCCTAAGCTTAGCTTCTTTTCAGCTGCCCAGTCACGGACACTCCTAACAAATCAAAGATGGTGCCCACCATGTGTACAACTTTGAAGGCCTTAAGCATTATGCTTATAGAGATTCTAAAACGTTAGGCTGGTTCAGTATGTTGAGTATAAAAAATAGAGCATTTCTTTTTTTAGAAGATGCACGCCTCCTTTTTCTGTTCAGGAAAAAAAATCTAAGATTAGAAGGTTTTTGCGCCCTTTTAGTATTTCTTGTATATTTTTCTAGTTGTGATGATTTATGTAAAATATAGAGGACATAGTATATAGATTGGAGTGTGCATACACTCATTCTTCCTTTTTCTTCTCTTTGATATAGTGTTTTAAGCCAGGTTGCCCATCTTCTGTGATACCAAGGGCCAATAATAGAGTTCCCACTTTTGTGCGGCTCACGATCTGGGCAGGGGGGGGGAACCATGACATCACTGGGGCGGGTCATTGACATTGCAGGTGGGGCATGCTGCATCATGTGCGCAGGTCTGTGACATAGCGATCAGCCAATTTTCTTGACCCGGGCAGCCCTTCTGAAAACCGTGCTGTAAGGATCGAATCCGAACAGGTGGCAACTCTAGCCGATAAAAGAAGCCAGAGTTGGCCACTCCCCTTTTAAACCACGCACATGTTATCACAAAAAATGTTATGACAATACCCACATTAATGGTGGTAGCACACCAAAAAAATAAATAAATGGATTTTAGGTTCACCTCCCCAAGGCAGAGTATAGCACACACAGGGAGCATAGGATAGGCAAAGTATGGCATACAGGGGGCATAGAGCAAACAGAGTATGGCTCACACAGGAAGCATAGGACAGGCAGAGTATGGCACACACAGGGAGCATAGGATAGGCAGAGTATGGCACACACAGTGTCATAGGGCAGACAGAGTATGGCTCACACAGGAAGCATCGGGCAGGCAGAATATTATACACACAGGGAGCATAGGACAGGCAGAGTATGGCACACACAGGGATATTAGGACAGGCAGAGTATGGTACACACATAGTAGGGCAGACAGAATAAAGTACACACAGGGAGCATAGGGAAGGCAGAGTATGGCTCACACAGGGAGCATAGGGCAGGCAGAGTATGGCTCACAAAGGGAGCATAGGACAGGCAGAGTATGGCACACACAGGGATAATAGGACAGGCAGGGTATGGCACACAAATACAGCATAAGGCAAGCATAGTATGGCACACACAGGGAGCCAGTTCTTGACTGGAAGTCAAAATAGGCCCTGGCATTCCAAGTACACGGGGGCCCAAACAGTCCTCCACCAGCCCACTAAATAGTCTATGGGACCTCAGCCCCTCTGGCATTTGCCAGAACCCATAGATTGACAGTCCAGGCCTGCAGGGAGCATAGGGAAGGCAGAGTATGGCACACACAGGGAGCATAGGGCAGGCAGACTATGGCACACACAGGCAGAGTAGGACAGGCAGAGTATGGCACACACAGGTAAGGTAGAGCAGTCACAGGCAGAGCAGGGTAAGCAACAGGGAAACTATCAGGAATACTCTAAGATGAACAGTATGTACTGTATTATGTACAGTGACACAATGCCAGTGCTGCTCTTACAGCATCTGAGGTGTGAACAATGTGGGCACTGGCAGTCTGAAGTGTGATCAATGCAGGTCCTTTAAATGAGAATTCAACTCTGTAATAAAAAAATCCGTACCCCACCCACCCCATGTAGACCGCCCTCCCTCCAGCCTAACCCCCGGGAAATGCCCCATACTTTATACTTACCCCTCGGCACAGATTCAGGCAGCGGAGTTCCACGCAGCCATCTTCCGGATCTTCAGTAAGCTGACTGGGAGATTGGCATGGCGGCGCATGTGCAGTTGTTGGAGCAATTTGCCGGTTTTCGACAACTGCACAAGTGCAGAAATGGACGGAAATTGCAGATCTCCCAGTCAGCTTACTGAATACCCGGAAGATGGCTGTGTTGAACTCCGTTGCCTGAATCTGCACCGAGGGGTAAGTATAAAGTATGGGGCATTTCCCAGGGGGGGAGGCAGTTGGGCTGGGGAGTACGGGTTTTTTTTTTATTACAGGGTTGAATTCTCGTTTAAGGTGTGAAGAATACAGGGTCTTAAAGATGTGAAAATTGCACAGGTTTACAAGTGTGAACAATGCAGAACTTTTACAGCCTGAATATGAGGTGTGAACAATGCAGGGGTCAGTTGATCTCAGTGCTGATACCTTTTAAGCAATCAAAGCAGTCAGACTTTAATGCAGGGCCCACAAGGGGAGGGGGTCGGGCCGCCTATTGGACAGTAGTGCTGTAGGTACAATACAGATTGGTGAATGACAAAATTTATAACATCACGCTTGAAGAGGATTGTATTAAATAAAATGCTAAACTTCTGAAAAAATCTAGGAAAACCTCAGCACTACACTGAAGTAATCAGTTTGCTGTACAGGGGCAATCAATACCTTTTTTTTTTCTTGTAAATGAGTCATGCTTATTTTTAGCCTGGTGTTATTTACTTTGTTAATTACTCAAATTAACTTTTCCTGACTGAGGAAATTTAGCCCCATAGTTAGATCGCTAACTAAAATGCCTTGACACTACCAGCTAGTGTAGACCACAATTGTACATTATAATTTGTTATCAGACATTTTTGCATTGGCATTAAAAAACCGAACTGTATGCTCTCTCATAGGAAATGCATTCGTTTTGCCAAAACCCCCATAACTTTCCTAAGTAAATGTCTGCTCAGTGACCTGCTCTGTATGCCACACTGGGTCGATTCGGGCCCTGTAGAAACAGCATTTGGGCAGCTTTGGGTCGCATTCGCACGTCAGCAATGTAGTGGAGATTATGTTTTGGTTGTCACGTGTTCATGTTCCGCATCACCAATAGAATACATCTGAATTGCGCAGCACTGTGCAAAATGTCCTGTATAAGAAGAGCTGTAAACACTTACTTGTACGAAGACTCCTCACACGAATACTCCTGACAGATGCGCATCCAACGAGTCTTAAATCAAAACATAAAACAGATATTGTAATAGCTGCTGATGAAATCCGCCCAGACTGACTTAAAGTGGGTAATACCACGCACAGTCGCTATGTTATCATTTCCCACCACTAGATGGAAATGACACTGGACGAACACGTGTCGCCTACAATCACTGAGTCTAACAAAAGCCGTGCTTGTTACACAGTACGCATAACACCGTGACAATACACATCGTTCTTTATTAACATAAAGCTGTAAGTAACTGATCCATAGTTGAGTACCACAAGCCCTCCACATAAGCGCCGCCATCTTCGAAATTTGACTAGAAATATTATGTAATTAATGTGCGCCGAGATGCGAACCAATCAACGAGCTACCGTGGAGAACGTCAGCTGACTTGCTGTAGCGGACGTCGCATCACTATGGCAACATGTAATCGCTAAATCTAAATTGTATCCTATCCGAAAGGACCTCCCGTCAAGGTCATGTGATCCTACCATGTGACCGCACCACTGCGGCTTACCATTTCGTGCGGCAGCAAATTCAAACATGGGAAAGTGGAAATGGGTTCTACTGGCGGCTGCGGACTCTTGACAGGACCTGCAACTAAATTCCCAGGGTTGCCCACTTGTATTGTAAGTTTAGTACAGGTTGCCATAGGCGGAGGGTGATTTTTTTGTTTGGAGAGGCTAAAGTTGACCATGCAAAATTAAAGGGAACAATTCATCCCGAATTTCTTTTACCCCATTAATAGAGACTGGAGTCAAGCTATCAGACTGTTTCTGAACAGCAGTCAGGCCCGGACTGACCATCTGTTTATTCGGGCATTTGCCCTAGGGGCCGCACTGTATTTTCGTAAAGTGGGCCGCTCCTGATCTATAATGTTTATTTCAAACTGCCTGTGGGCTCTAGGACCGCTCCTCCGTCCCAGCTCCCACTGTGGCTCCGCCCCTTCCACTCGTCTCCGTTCTCATGCGGTGCTGTGTGCAGGCCTGCCTGCCTGCCATCAGGGGGGAACAAGGAAGATAGTTTTGGGCCAGGCAGGATTTAGGCTCAATGGGGGGCCTGCTGTGCTGCTCTTTCAGGATTAGCCGGCCCCCCTTACGAGCGTGGACATCACTGATGCCGAAGACGGAAGTACAGGAACTGATGTGGTAAGAAGGGGACTACATCGCCAGCAGTCACTGTGCTTCTCAGGAATCTCTTTAGCCTGCACTCTGTCTCTTTCTCCCCCTCTCTCTCTCTCTGAGTCTTTGTTTCTCTCTCTGCCTCTCTCTCTCTGTCTCTCTCTGTCCCTCTGTCTCTCTCGCTGCACTCTTTCTTTCTCTCACTGCACTCTGTCTCTGTGAGTCTCTGTCTCTCTCTGCACTCTGCCTCTCTCACTACACTCTCTCTTTCACTGCACTCTGTCTCTCTCTACTCTGTCTTTTTCTCTCTCTGCACTCTGTTGTTCTCTGCACTCTGTCTCACTGCACTCTGCTTCTCTCTGCACTCTGACTCTCTCTGTGAGTCCCTCTCTTTCTACAGTCTCTATCTGTCCACCAATGAAGTTTTTTTTTTAACTTTTATGGGGGGCCCCTATCCTAACCACCAATTGTTTTTTTTAACTTGTATGGGGGTCCCTGGTAACCAGTGGGTTTTTAGTGTTTGTTTTATCTCCCATGTTTGTGTGGCTTTTATTAATGTGGTGTTGGGTCTGGGGCTGTCATCTAGATTATGTAGGTACCCAGCAGAATGAATTGTAAAAAAGAACATGTGGCTACATGGGGGATTTTTTTATGAATAAACAGTAGCAAGTGAGAAACGTTTTTACTTTTACAGCACACCTTATCACCATGGTTATCTTACTTAGTGTTACCAATAAAAATACATTTCTATAATATTTTTTTACATCTTGCAGAAAGCAGGGATTTGTTTATACATACATTTTTGCCGTTTTACCCCTATATATGAGTGGATGTGTACAAGTCAGACCATCGTGTGTTTACATGTGGGCTGCTTTGATTTTTTTTTTGCCAGGGCTGCTTTTTACCCCCAGTCCGGCCCTGACAGCAGTCAAGCTATCAGACCATTTATTTCAATGCACACAGTCAAGCTATCAGACTATGCTTTTAGCAACAGCAAATCACATTTTCCATGCATTCCACCACTAGTGCCACGAAACACAACACCACCTTACTCAGTCCACTTAGTTAGGTGAAATTTCACTGTTAAAATTTATCGCAACGCTTCGCCAAATATTGCAAGTCGCACTAATTTCTCCTCCTTATGTGCCGATTTCTGTTACCCATAGCAACAGCAAATCACATTTTCCGTGCATTCCACCACTAGTGCCACGAAGTACAACACCACCTTACTCAGTCCACTTAGTTTCGTGAAATTTCACTGTCAAAATTTACCGCAACGCTTCGCCAAATATTGCAAAACGCACTCATTTCTAATCCTCATATGCAAAGTTCTGTTATCCATAGCAACAGCAAATCACATTTTCCATGTATTCCACCACTAGTGCCACGAAGTACAACACCACCTTACTCAGTCCACATAGTTTGGTGAAATTTCACTGTCAAAATTTATCACAAGGCTTCGCCAAATATTGCAAAACGCACTAATTTCTAGTCCTCATGAACAGATTTCTGTTACCCATAGCAACAGCAAACCACATTTTCAATGCATTCCACCACTAGTGCCACGAAGTACAACACCACCTTACTCAGTCCACTTAGTTAGGAGAAATTTCACTGTTAAAATTTACCGCAACGCTTCGCCAAATATTGCAAGTCGCACTAATTTCTCCTCATGTGCCGATTTCTGTTACCCATAGCAACAGCAAATCACATTTTCCGCGCATTCCACCACTAGTGCCACGAAGTACAACACCACCTTACTCAGTCCACTTAGTTTAGTGAAATTTCACTGTCAAAATTTACCGCAACGCTTCGCCAAATATTGCAAAACGCACTCATTTCTAATCCTCATATGCAAAGTTCTGTTATCCATAGCAACAGCAAATCACATTTTCCATGTATTCCACCACTAGTGCCACGAAGTACAACACCACCTTACTCAGTCCACATAGTTTGGTGAAATTTCACTGTCAAAATTTATCGCAACGCTTCGCCAAATATTGCAAAACGCACTAATTTCTAGTCCTCATGTACAGATTTCTGTTACCCGTAGCAACAGCAAATCACATTTTCCGCGCATTCCACCATTATTGCCACGAAGTAAAACACCACCTTACTCAGTCCACTTAGTTAGGAGAAATTTCACTGTTAAAATTTACCGCAACGCTTCGCCAAATATTGCAAGTCGCACTAATTTCTCCTCATGTGCCGATTTCTGTTACCCATAGCAACAGCAAATCACATTTTCCGCGCATTCCACCACTAGTGCCACGAAGTACAACACCACCTTACTCAGTCCACTTAGTTTCGTGAAATTTCACTGTCAAAATTTACCGCAACGCTTCGCCAAATATTGCAAAACGCACTCATTTCTAATCCTCATATGCAAAGTTCTGTTATCCATAGCAACAGCAAATCACATTTTCCATGTATTCCACCACTAGTGCCACGAAGTACAACACCACCTTACTCAGTCCACATAGTTTGGTGAAATTTCACTGTCAAAATTTATCGCAATGCTTCGCCAAATATTGCAAAACGCACTAATTTCTAGTCCTCATGTACAGATTTCTGTTACCCGTAGCAACAGCAAATCACATTTTCCGCGCATTCCACCATTATTGCCACGAAGTAAAACACCACCTTACTCAGTCCACTTAGTTAGGTGAAATTTCACTGTTAAAATTTATCGCAACGCTTCGCCAAATATTGCAAGTCGCACTAATTTCTCCTCCTTATGTGCCGATTTCTGTTACCCATAGCAACAGCAAATCACATTTTCCGTGCATTCCACCACTAGTGCCACGAAGTACAACACCACCTTACCCAGTCCACTTAGTTTCGTGAAATTTCACTGTCAAAATTTACCGCAACGCTTCGCCAAATATTGCAAAACGCACTCATTTCTAATCCTCATATGCAAAGTTCTGTTATCCATAGCAACAGCAAATCACATTTTCCATGTATTCCACCACTAGTGCCACGAAGTACAACACCACCTTACTCAGTCCACATAGTTTGGTGAAATTTCACTGTCAAAATTTATCACAAGGCTTCGCCAAATATTGCAAAACGCACTAATTTCTAGTCCTCATGAACAGATTTCTGTTACCCATAGCAACAGCAAACCACATTTTCAATGCATTCCACCACTAGTGCCACGAAGTACAACACCACCTTACTCAGTCCACTTAGTTAGGAGAAATTTCACTGTTAAAATTTACCGCAACGCTTCGCCAAATATTGCAAGTCGCACTAATTTCTCCTCATGTGCCGATTTCTGTTACCCATAGCAACAGCAAATCACATTTTCCGCGCATTCCACCACTAGTGCCACGAAGTACAACACCACCTTACTCAGTCCACTTAGTTAGGAGAAATTTCACTGTTAAAATTTACCGCAACGCTTCGCCAAATATTGCAAGTCGCACTAATTTCTCCTCATGTGCCGATTTCTGTTACCCATAGCAACAGCAAATCACATTTTCCGCGCATTCCACCACTAGTGCCACGAAGTACAACACCACCTTACTCAGTCCACTTAGTTTCGTGAAATTTCACTGTCAAAATTTACCGCAACACTTCGCCAAATATTGCAAAACGCACTCATTTCTAATCCTCATATGCAAAGTTCTGTTATCCATAACAACAGCAAATCACATTTTCCATGTATTCCACCACTAGTGCCACGAAGTACAACACCACCTTACTCAGTCCACATAGTTTGGTGAAATTTCACTGTCAAAATTTATCGCAATGCTTCGCCAAATATTGCAAAACGCACTAATTTCTAGTCCTCATGTACAGATTTCTGTTACCCGTAGCAACAGCAAATCACATTTTCCGCGCATTCCACCATTATTGCCACGAAGTAAAACACCACCTTACTCAGTCCACTTAGTTAGGTGAAATTTCACTGTTAAAATTTATCGCAACGCTTCGCCAAATATTGCAAGTCGCACTAATTTCTCCTCCTTATGTGCCGATTTCTGTTACCCATAGCAACAGCAAATCACATTTTCCGTGCATTCCACCACTAGTGCCACGAAGTACAACACCACCTTACCCAGTCCACTTAGTTTCGTGAAATTTCACTGTCAAAATTTACCGCAACGCTTCGCCAAATATTGCAAAACGCACTCATTTCTAATCCTCATATGCAAAGTTCTGTTATCCATAGCAACAGCAAATCACATTTTCCATGTATTCCACCACTAGTGCCACGAAGTACAACACCACCTTACTCAGTCCACATAGTTTGGTGAAATTTCACTGTCAAAATTTATCACAAGGCTTCGCCAAATATTGCAAAACGCACTAATTTCTAGTCCTCATGAACAGATTTCTGTTACCCATAGCAACAGCAAACCACATTTTCAATGCATTCCACCACTAGTGCCACGAAGTACAACACCACCTTACTCAGTCCACTTAGTTAGGAGAAATTTCACTGTTAAAATTTACCGCAACGCTTCGCCAAATATTGCAAGTCGCACTAATTTCTCCTCATGTGCCGATTTCTGTTACCCATAGCAACAGCAAATCACATTTTCCGCGCATTCCACCACTAGTGCCACGAAGTACAACACCACCTTACTCAGTCCACTTAGTTAGGAGAAATTTCACTGTTAAAATTTACCGCAACGCTTCGCCAAATATTGCAAGTCGCACTAATTTCTCCTCATGTGCCGATTTCTGTTACCCATAGCAACAGCAAATCACATTTTCCGCGCATTCCACCACTAGTGCCACGAAGTACAACACCACCTTACTCAGTCCACTTAGTTTCGTGAAATTTCACTGTCAAAATTTACCGCAACGCTTCGCCAAATATTGCAAAACGCACTCATTTCTAATCCTCATATGCAAAGTTCTGTTATCCATAGCAACAGCAAATCACATTTTCCATGTATTCCACCACTAGTGCCACGAAGTACAACACCACCTTACTCAGTCCACATAGTTTGGTGAAATTTCACTGTCAAAATTTATCGCAACGCTTCGCCAAATATTGCAAAACGCACTAATTTCTAGTCCTCATGAACAGATTTCTGTTACCCATAGCAACAGCAAACCACATTTTCAATGCATTCCACCACTAGTGCCACGAAGTACAACACCACCTTACTCAGTCCACTTAGTTAGGAGAAATTTCACTGTTAAAATTTACCGCAACGCTTCGCCAAATATTGCAAGTCGCACTAATTTCTCCTCATGTGCCGATTTCTGTTACCCATAGCAACAGCAAATCACATTTTCCGCGCATTCCACCACTAGTGCCACGAAGTACAACACCACCTTACTCAGTCCACTTAGTTTCGTGAAATTTCACTGTCAAAATTTACCGCAACGCTTCGCCAAATATTGCAAAACGCACTCATTTCTAATCCTCATATGCAAAGTTCTGTTATCCATAGCAACAGCAAATCACATTTTCCATGTATTCCACCACTAGTGCCACGAAGTACAACACCACCTTACTCAGTCCACATAGTTTGGTGAAATTTCACTGTCAAAATTTATCGCAATGCTTCGCCAAATATTGCAAAACGCACTAATTTCTAGTCCTCATGTACAGATTTCTGTTACCCGTAGCAACAGCAAATCACATTTTCCGCGCATTCCACCATTATTGCCACGAAGTAAAACACCACCTTACTCAGTCCACTTAGTTAGGTGAAATTTCACTGTTAAAATTTATCGCAACGCTTCGCCAAATATTGCAAGTCGCACTAATTTCTCCTCCTTATGTGCCGATTTCTGTTACCCATAGCAACAGCAAATCACATTTTCTGCGCATTCCGCCACTAGTGCCACGAAGTACAACACCACCTTACTCAGTCCACTTAGTTTCGTGAAATTTCACTGTCAAAATTTACCGCAACGCTTCGCTAAATATTGCAAAACGCACTCATTTCTAATCCTCATATGCAAAGTTCTGTTATCCATAGCAACAGCAAATCACATTTCCCATGCATTCCACCACTAGTGGCACAAAGTATAACACCACCTTACTCAGTCCACTTAGTTTCGTGAAATTTCACTGTCAAAATTTACCGCAACGCTTCGCCAAATATTGCAAAACTCACTCATTTCTAATCCTCATATGCAAAGTTCTGTTATCCATAGCAACAGCAAATCACATTTTCCATGCATTCCACCACTTGTGCCACGAAGTACAACACCACCTTACTCAGTCCACTTAGTTAGGTGAAAATTCACTGTCAAAATTTATCGCAACGCTTCGCCAAATATTGCAAAGCACACTAATTTCTAGTCCTCATGTACCGATTTTTGTTACCCATAGCAACAGCAAACCACATTTTCCATGCATTCCACCACTAGTGCCACGAAGTACAATACCACCGTACTCAGTGCTCTTAGTTTGGTGAAATTTCACTGTCAAAATTTATCACAACGCTTCGCCAAATATTGCAAGTCGCACTAATTTCTCCTCCTTATGTGCCGATTTCTGTTACCCATAGCAACAGCAAATCACATTATCTGTTATCTACTGTGTATCCTGTGCTTGAATGGCTGCCCCCATGGCTACACAGCAGCTTGTTTATATAAACTATAGTAGAACTTATCTGTTATCTACTGTGTATCCTGTGCTTGAATGGCTGCCCCCATGGCTACACAGCAGCTTGTTTATATAAACCAGGGGTAGGGAACCTGCGGCTCTAGAGCCGCATGCGCTCTTCATCCTGCTTGCTGCGGCTCAGTCTTGCAGCTTTGCCTGTCAGGTCGTATTTACAGCCCTCGCACCTGCTGGTGGCTTCTTGAGTGTGCGACCGTGGTAAGCACACTCAAGAAGCCGCCAGCAGGTGCGAGGGCTGTATAGACGTCCCCAGGAGTGACAGGCAAGACTGAGCCGCAGCAAGATGATTCCTCATGGTCCTTACCGCGGTCACACACTCAAGACGAGAGAGACGATCAGCATGGAGCTTCAGAAACAGAAGTCTTATTAAACAAATGAGAACGCTTTCATTTAATAGGGCTATTCAGTGTTTAATTTATTTTAAAGTAGCCCTGCATATACACAATGCACTTCTGTTTGTTGTATTCTGTTGTTGTAACAGTTAAAATTAAAAAAAGGTTAAAAAAGTTTATAAGCTATGTTATGTTTTGCGGCTCCAGACTATTTTTCTTTAGTGGGAGAGGGGCAAAATGGCTCTTTTGATAGTAAAGGTTGCTGACCCCTGATATAAACTATAGTAGTACGTATCTGTTATCTACTGTGTATCCTGTAGGGATGTAGCGAACGTCGGAAAAAAAGTTTGCGAAGATATTCGCAAACTTGTGTCAGAAATGCGAACGGTTTGCGAACGTCGCGAACCCCATAGACTTCAATGGGAAGGCGAATTTTAAAAGCTAGAAAAGACATTTCTGGCCAGAAAAATTATTTTAAAGTTGTTTAAAGGGTGCAACGACCTGGACAGTGGCATGCCAGAGGGGGATCAAGGGCAAAAATGTATCTGAAAAATACATTGTTGACACAGCGCTGCGTTTTGTCCTGTAAAGGGCAGAAATCACACTACATTTCTAAACCTGTGTAATAAAATGCTTTAAAACGTCCGGCGTCTACATGCCAATCAAGTCGTGTAAAGGTTACAGCCTGTTCACACGCAAAGACAAAACGCGGCGCTTACTGCAACGCAAAAAAACGCAAAGAGCTTTAATGAATGATACCGTCAAGTGAGCAAATAATAGTTGTTAATTACTAGTTGCGCTTGTCACCTCCAGGATGTTCGTCCTGTTGGTGGCAATATTTCTGTAGTGGTGTGTTTAGCAGTCACCGTGCTTGTGCGCACGTGCACGGTCAGGCAGAGGTAATTCAATGTACAGTGAAGTGAACCAAAAAACACTGATTCGGCAGTGTGGGCCCAGTTTTGGTGTACTTTATTGATCACCTGCGGTGACCATAAAAGATGCGATTTTGCCACTGTTGCAGAACCCTGAAAAATTAGGCATGTGTACTTTCCTGAAAAATTATGTTTTTTTTGTCGCAGCCACTGAAGCACAGAGGCCAGAAAAAATATGCCATATAAATGCTAAAAATATAAAAAAATTTTGTCGCAGCCACTGAAGCACAGAGGCCAGAAAAAATATGCCATATAAATGCTAACTATAAAAAAATTTTTGTCGCAGCCACTGAAGCACAGAGGCCAGAAAAAATATGCCATATAAATGCTAAAAATATAAAAAAAATTTTGTTGCAGCCACTGAAGCACAGAGGCCAGAAAAACTCAGGATTTACCTGGATTCAAATGAAACCAGTAGGGTTTGCACCCTAGTTTGTAACGGTGGCGGAGGGAGGAGGACGCTAAAGGACAGCTGTGTGTGGAGTCATGCGGCGTGCAGAGAAGGACAGCTGCATGGGGAGTCAGAACAAGTCTTCCGTCGTGCAGTAACCCTCCGAGATCCACGCCTCATTCATTTTAATAAAGGTCAGGTAATCCACACTTTTGTGACCTAGGCGAGTTCTCTTCTCAGTTACAATCCCTCCTGCTGCACTGAAGGTCCTTTCTGAGAGGACACTTGAGGCGGGGCAAGACAAGAGGTTCATGGCAAATTGTGACAGCTCTGGCCACAGATCAAGCCTGCGCACCCAGTAGTCCAGGGGTTCATCGCTCCTCAGAGTGTCGATATCTGCAGTTAATGCCAGGTAGTCCGCTACCTGCCGGTCGAGGCGTTCTTTGAGGGTGGATCCAGAAGGGTTCTGGCGCTGCCTTGGACTGAAAAACATT
The DNA here is from genome assembly GCA_038501925.1 of Xenopus petersii. NCBI lineage: Eukaryota > Metazoa > Chordata > Amphibia > Anura > Pipidae > Xenopus > Xenopus petersii. The sequence continues at coordinate 145,354,000 of CM076673.1, forward strand.
TGCATGTCTGACGTTACAGAGTGGCCAAAGTGCTTTGTCCTTGCAGGTGCGCTCGTGGCAGGATTACTGGCACCTCTGCACCTAGAATGTTGATGAGTTCCTGAAGTGACATCACCCTTAAAAGCATTGTACAACATGTTTTGCAGGCTGGTTTGTAAATGCAGCATCCTTTCGGACTTGTGGTACGTTGGTAACATTTCTGCCACTTTATGCTTGTACCGAGGGTCTAGTAGCGTTGCGACCCAGTACAGGTCCTTCTCCTTAAGCCTCTTGATACGGGGGTCCTTCAACAGGCATGACAGCATGAAAGACCCCATTCTCACAAGGTTGGATGCAGAGGTATCCATCTCCGCTTCCTCGTTATCAAGGACTACATCATCCACGGTCTCCTCCCCCCAGCCACGTACAAGACCAGGGGTCCCCAAAAGGTCACAAGCCCCCTGAGAAGCCTGCTCCTGTTGGTCCTCCTCCTCCACAAAGCCACCTTCCTCCTCTGACTCCACTTCTGACACCTCTCCCTGCGTTGCAGCAGGTGCCTGGGCTCGTTCTGGTGATTCCGACCAGAAATCATGCGCTTCCTGCTCCTCGTCACGCTGGTCTACAGCCTCATCTGTCACTCGTCGCACGGCACGCTCCAGGAAGAAAGCAAAGGGTATTAGGTCGCTGATGGTGCCTTCAGTGCGACTGACCATGTTTGTAACCTCTTCAAAAGGGCGCATGAGCCTGGAGGCATCGCGCATAAGCACCCAGTAACGGGGGAAAAAAATCCCCAGCTCTGCAGATCCAGTCCTACCACCCAGTTCAAACAGGTATTCATTGACGGCTCTTTGTTGTTGCAGCAGACGTTCCAACATGAGGAGCATTGAATTCCAGCGAGTCTGGCTGTCGCAAATTAAACGCCTGACTGGCATGTTGTACCGCTGCTGAATGTCAGCAAGGCGTGCCATGGCTGTGTAGGACCGTCTGAAATGGGCCGACACCTTCCTGGACTGCCTGAGAACGTCCTGGAATCCTGGGTACTTCGAGACAAAACGTTGGACTATTAAATTCAGAACATGTGCCATGCAGGGCACATGTGTTAAATTGCCCAGTCTCAGTGCTGCCAACAGATTGCTTCCGTTGTCACACACCACTTTTCCGATCTTCAGTTGGTGTGGGGTCAGCCACCGATCGGCCTGTGACTGCAGAGATGACAGGAGTACAGATCCGGTATGGTTTCTGCTTTCCAGGCACGTCATCCCCAAGACAGCATGACAACGGCGTACCTGGCACGTCGAATAGCCTAGGGGGAGCTGGGGGTGCACAGGTGTGGAGGAGGAGGACCCAGCAGCAGAGGAGGAAGAAGACGAGGTAGAGAGCGAAGGAGGAGTCGAGGTGGTGGCAGAACCGCGTGCAATCCATGGTGGTGACACCAACTCCACTGTTGTTGTTGAGCCACACATTCCCTGCTTCCCAGCCATAACCAAGTTCACCCAGTGGGCAGTGTAGGTGACATACCTGCCCTGACCATGCTTGGAGGACCATGCGTCAGTAGTCATATGGACCTTTGGCCCAACACTAAGTGACAGAGATGCGGTGACTTGGCTCTGCACATGGTGGTAAAGGTGTGGTATTCCCTTTTTGGAAAAAAAATTGCGGCTGGGTACCTTCCACTGCGGTGTCCCAATTGCTACAAATTTGCGGAAGGCCTCAGAGTCCACCAGCTGGTATGGTTAAAGCTGGCGGGCTAAGAGTGCAGACAAGCCAGCTGTCAGACGCCGGGCAAGGGGGTGACTTGCAGACATTGGCTTCTTACGCTCAAACATGGCCCTCACAGAAACTTGGCTGGGGGCAGATGACTGGGAACTGATGGTCAAGGTGGAAGGCGGAGTGGAGGGTGGTTCAGACGGGTCAAGGACAGCAGAGGTAGAGCAGTAAGATGCTGGACCAGAAGGAGGGTGGCTTTTAGTTTGTCTGCTGCCTTTGAGGTGTTGCTCCCAAAGTGCTTTGTGCTTGCCGTTCATGTGCCTTCGCATAGAAGTTGTACCTATGTGGCTGTTGGGCTTCCCAAGACTCAAATTACAACGCTTTTGTCAGAGGCACACACATTAAAAAAATCCCACACTGCTGACCCTTTTGAAGCTGGCAATCTGGCGGTAACAGTAGAAGTTGGCGGCAATGGCGGGTGCGTTGGCCGGCTGACCACAGGTGCCGATACATGTTGTTGCCCTACTGTTCCCTGCGAGCTGTCCTCCCTGCTTCTTCTAAGTCTTATTCTCCTCCTGCCTCTCTGACTCTCCGTCTCTCCATCTGAACTATCCTCCTCTTGCAAAACATCAATCTCCTCATCATCATTCTCCTCAGATGCATCAATTTCTTCTAACAGCTCACAGAAGGAAGCAGCAGCGGTGACCTCCTCATCACTCATTATGTCCATCTCTGTTGTGTTCTCTGCCAGAATTATATCTGGTGTAACGTCCTCATCTCCTTCATCTTCTTCTGCCAATAATGGTTGCGCATCACTCAGTTCAAGAAACTCATGTGAAAATAACTCCTCTGACTCCAGTGAAGAAGGGGCGCCGGTGGTGGAGGAAGTGTTACGTGGGGTGCCCATAGCAGAGGAGGATGAGGATGTTGTGGTAAAGTTAGAAACGGTAGAGGATGGGGTGTGCTGTGTAAGCCAGTCAACTACCTCTTCAGCATTTTGGAAGTTCAGGGTCATTGCCTTTGTAAAACTGGGCAATTTCCTAGGGCCACAGGATAGCATAGCAGCACGGCCCCTAGTGCCTCTGCGTGGCGGCCTGCCTTTGCCTGGCATTTTTTTTAAAACAACAACAACAACTCAGGTGGTGTTTCTGGAGACGGTATTATTATTGATATTTAGACAGATTGTGAAAAAGCTCACACAGCTAGATGGCAGTTGTTTGAAGAACACACTGGGCAAACAATGCCTACAAGGTCAACGTATACACCACTACAGCAGTGGATACGGAATATATTATTGCTGCTTGAACAACGTCACTCAGGTGGTGTTTCTGGAGACGGTATTATTATTGATATTTAGACAGAATGTGAACAAGCTCACACAGCTAGGTGGCAGTTGTTTGAAAATGAAGAACACACTGGGCAAACAAATTGAAACAATGCCTGCAAGGTCAACGTATACACTACAGCAGTGGATACGGAATATATTATTGCTGCTTGAAAAACGTCACTCGGGTGGTGTTTCTGGAGACGGTATTATTATTGATATTTAGACAGAATGTGAACAAGCTCACACAGCTAGATGGCAGTTGTTTGAAGAACACACTGGGCAAACAATGCCTACAAGGTCAATGTATACACTACTACAGCAGTGGATACGGAATATATTATTGCTGCTTGAAAAACGTCACTCAGGTGGTGGTTCTGGAGATGGTATTATTATTGATATTTAGACAGAATGTGAAAAAGCTCACACAGCTAGATGGCAGTTGTTTGACGAACACACTGGGCAAACAATGCCTACAAGGTCAACGTATACACTACTACAGCAGTGGATACGGAATATATTATTGCTGCTTGAAAAACGTCACTCAGGTGGTGGTTCTGGAGACGGTATTATTATTGATATTTAGACAGAATGTGAACAAGCTCACACAGCTAGGTGGCAGTTGTTTGAAAATGAAGAACACACTGGGCAAACAAATTGAAACAATGCCTGCAAGGTCAACGTATACACTACAGCAGTGGATACGGAATATATTATTGCTGCTTGAAAAACGTCACTCGGGTGGTGTTTCTGGAGACGGTATTATTATTGATATTTAGACAGAATGTGAACAAGCTCACACAGCTAGGTGGCAGTTGTTTGAAGAACACACTGGGCAAATAATGCCTGCAAGTGCACTACTATGAAGAACAGCAAACAGCACTGGACATGTTAAAGAACAGTAAGATAAGTAAAATAAAAAAATATATATATGTATATTAAAAAAAAAAAAATTACTCTGGTTGGTGCTGAACTACTAGGAGCAGCACAGTAGCACACCAGTCCCACTCCCCAACACAGCTAGACTAATAGCACTGGGCTCTTATAGTAGCAAAGTAAAAAAACAAAAAAGAAAATAAAAGCAGTCCTTACAAGGACTATTGGGTTATTACAGCAGTCAGCAGATGAGATCAGAAGAGATCAGTGCCCACAGCAGCTACATACAGAGCACTGCAGTAGAAGGTAGATTACTAGCCAGCAAAGCTACCTAACCTAAAATGTCCCTCAAATCCCTGCAGAGTTCTGTCCCTACAATACAGAGCAGTATCAAGTAGATTACTAGCCAGCAAACTTACTATCAACTGTCCCTCAAATCACTAACAGCTCTCTCCCTACACTAGCTCTTCCAAGCACACACAGGCAGAATGAAAAAATGCTGCAGGGCTTCAGTTTATATATGGAAGGGGAGTGGTCCAGGGGGTGTGGGGGTGGTCCAGGAGGGAGAGCTTCCTGATTGGCTGCCATGTATCTGCTGGTCTGGGGGAGAAATGGCAAAAAAAAAGCGCCAGCTAAGGCGAACCCAAATTGGCGAACGTCGCGCGACGTTTGCGAACATTCGGCAACGCGAACAGTCGATGTTCGCAGGCGAACTGTCCGCGACATCCCTAGTATTCTGTGCTTGAATGGCTGTCCCATGGCTACACAGCAGCTTGTTTATATAAACTATAGTAGTACTTATCTGTTATCTACTGTGTATCCTGTGCTTGAATGGCTGCCCCCATGGCTACACAGCAGCTTGTTTACATAAACTATGGTGGTACTTATCTGTTATCTACTGTGTATCCTGTGCTTGAATGGCTGCCCCCATGGCTACACAGCAGCTTGTTTATATAAACTATAGTAGTACTTATCTGTTATCTACTGTGTATCCTGTGCTTGAATGGCTGCCCCCATGGCTACACAGCAGCTTGTTTATATAAACTATAGTAGTATTTAACTGTTATCTACTGTGTATCATGTGCTTGAATGGCTGCCCCCATGGCTACACAGCAGCTTGTTTATATAAACCAGGGGTGTCCAAACTTTTGGCTCGCCGGGCCACATTGGAAAAAGAAAAATTGTCTGGGGCCACAAATGAAATACACAAACACGTTTGATTTGTAAAAGTAAATGAAATACACAGAAAAGAACTACAATGCCAGTTGGATAACCAGATGGAGCTATACACTGGAATATGGGACACCTGGATATTAAATAGATTATTATTATATTATTATTACTAACTGGCCAATGGGCAGAGTCCCTCCTCCTCCTATATCCTTTGCAACATGGCGTTTCCTCCGGAAACAAGCTGGGCCGCATTCATATGCATCCTGGGCCGCATGTGGCCCTCGGGCCGCAGTTTGGACACCCCTGATATAAACTTTAGTAGTACTTATCTGTTATCTACTGTGTATCCTGTGCTTGAATGGCTGCCCCCATGGCTACACAGCAGCTTGTTTATATAAACTATAGTAGGCTTTCTCAACAAACTAGTTTTACCAGTGCAGCAGACCACTACATTACTTTAAAAAACTTTTTTTTTTTGAGTGTTACTATTCCTTTAAGGTTTCTTTTATAACCTGTACACCTGTAGACCTATAGACAGGAAGTCAATGCCAAGGTCAGTACTGTGACTCATTTATAAACACTGGGTAAATTTGCACTTGGGCAGTAACCCATAGCAACCAATCAGTGATTAGCATTTCTTAACTAGCTGCGGGTAGAATGATAGAAACAAACATCTGATTGGTTGTCACAGGTTACTGCACAAGAGCAACTTAGCCCAGTGTTTATAAATCAAAACAATTTGCAAATTAGATTTTTTATTTTGCACTCATTAGTAAGAGATCCCTACAGCCTATGGAGACAGAAAACAAGCACTGCATGCAATCAAATAAGGAAAAACTGCAGTCTTGCAATAACTGACACAGTTTACATGCATAATGTACGGCAGGTCCATTTAGCTGTTACCATTACAGTAAATAAATACAGCAGTAATGAAAATGAATGATAGTCCGACCTATATGGCATTTAAAGGGGAACTATTGCGAAAATGACTATGAAGATTTTCATTCATCCAGGTCATAGTATATCTAGTATAGGTCAATCTAAAAACAACTGGACTTGCTGAGTAATCAATGAAGACGTTTCACTACTCATCCGAACAGCTTCTTCAGTTCAACTGACTGGTGTGGGAAGTTCTCGGCATATATACTCTTCCACTAATCCATTTACACAATCTTCATAGTGATATTGCCATTCATTTTGGAGAGAATACTCTAAAACTGGTTCGGGAATATGAAAGAACACCAAGAAAAGTGGCAGACTATCGAAACCATCTACGCTTTAATCTCAGATGCCGACATCAGGGTCTCACCCCTTGTAGCCTGCGCCTGGGTTCCACAGAAAAAAAGTCACAGAGCCAACAAGATTTTACAAAAAGCCCAAAAACATCTACTAAATGAACGAGTCAGACAGATCAACTTTACCATTGATGCCCTGAAGCAGAAAGTAGAACATCTAAAATGGAGTCTGGCAAAAGAACTGCCTGATGGAACTCTGGAAAGGGTGGTTGTGTTCATTGAACATGCACAGATTGCCCAACACATTAAGAGTAAGGAGCGACAAATAAGCAAATTCACCACATTACTGTCACGAAGCAGCAGTTGGAAAAGGACTGAAGAACTAACCTGGAGGCAGAAAGGTGAGACACCAAAGACACTTGGGTTAGGAACCTATCAGATAGGGTACTAACCCAGCCTGAAAAGGATGTGTTAGCCAAGGGGTTAAACTATGCAGTGACACCATAACACATAACAGTAGTTGAACTCATCACAGCCACAGAGTCTGCTATCAAAAATAATAACTTGAAAAATGAAGAAGCAGAACAACTCCGGCTAAAAGTGTCAGCTGCTTTGTCAAGTGCCAGAACACCTCCCTCTAACCTTACTACAGAAGAGAGGAGAGCACTCAGCTCTCTGAGTAAGGACCCGAACATCACTATCCTGCCAGCAGATAAAGGAGTTGTGCTCAACACAACTGACTATGACTGCAAGATAACCACTCTGCTCAGTGATAGCAACACATATGAACCCTTAGGGAAAGACCCAACCAGTGGTTACAAGAAAAAGGTGATCGGTTGCCTACAACAACTTGAAAAGGAGAAAGCCATTGATCGAATTTTATACCACCGTCTGTATCCCAGGGAAGCCACACCATGCTTATACGGACTCCCCAAGATACACAAGGAAGGAGCCCCACTAAGACCCATTGTCAGCAGCATAAATTCAGTGACATACAGCATTGCAAAATTCTTGGCTAACATCTTAGCCCCGTTGGTAGGCAATACAGTGCATCATATCCAGAATGCCAAAGAGTTTGTAACCAAGATTCACGGCGTTACACTAGAGGCAGAAGAAACAATGGTATCGTATGATGTCACTTCTTTGTTCACATGTATACCTACTACAGAGGCAATTGAGACTGTAAGAAATCGACTGCAACATGATAACACCCTCAGCAGCAGAACGAAGCTCAGTCCCAACCAAGTTTGTTTGTTGCTAGATTTGTGCCTTAACACCACATACTTCAAGTACAAGAACCTTTTTTATAAACAGAAACATGGCTGTGCAATGGGTTCTCCAGTCTCTCCCATTGTAGCAAACTTGTACATGGAGGAAGTGGAAAGGAGGGCCTTACTTACGTTCCAGGGAACTACACCGACTCACTGGTTCAGGTATGTGGATGATACTTGGGTTAAAATCAGATCCAATGAAGTGGCGGCCTTCACAGAACACATTAACTCAGTGGACAATAACATCAAGTTCACAAGGGAAGATGTCCATGAGAACAAACTTGCTTTTTTGGACTGTTTGATATGTATCCAAGAGGGGGGTAACTTGAAGACGGAAGTATACAGGAAACCCACTCATAAGGATCAATATCTGTTGTTTGATTCCCACCATCACTGGAACACAAACTGGGTGTCATTCGAACCCTGCACCACCGGGCGGAATGTGTGGCAACTGATACAGAGTCCAAAGACAAAGAGCAAAAACATCTCAGAGGAGCTTTGAAAGCGTGTGGCTACCCAGACTGGGCATTTGTCAAAACAGCAGCAACCAAGCCCAACAGGAACACCAATAGAAATAACCGCCCGGAGACACATAGTAGGCGAAACATAGTCATCCCATATGTAGCTGGAGTGTCAGAGAAACTCAGGAGGATTTTCAACAAACACCATGTCCCTGTGTTTTTCAAACCTAGCAACACACTGAGACAAAAACTGGTACACCCAAAGGATCAAACACCAAAAGAAAAACAAAGCAATGTGGTATACGGAGTCCAGTGTAGCGAGGAGTGCACAGATCTATACATCGGGGAGACAAAACAACTGCTCTCCAAGCGAATGGCTCAGCACAGGAGGGAGAACTCTACAGGGCAAAACTCAGCTGTCTTTCTACACTTAAAAGACAAGGGACACTCCTTTGAAGATAGCAAGGTCCAAATCTTGGATAAAGAAGACCGCTGGTTTGAACGAGGCATGAAAGAGGCGATTCATGTCAAGGTGGAGAGACCATCTCTGAACAGAGGTGGGGGCCTTCGACACCACCTGTCTGCTACATACAATGCTGTTCTAACATCTGTACCCCGGCGGATTCAGAACACTTCACACATCCATTCATGCAACTCTCACAAGTAATACCTGTATCTAGGAGTTGCATGACACATTGGATAATCCTATCACAACTACACAGAATCAACACCTCTGTGAGTTTCTTCAGATGTCACCTCTTTGAAGAGTTACAATGTGCCATTGTAAATGGATTAGTGGAAGAGTATATATGCCGAGAACTTCCCACACCAGTCAGTTGTACTGAAGAAGCTGCTCGGATGAGTAGTGAAACGTCTTCATTGATTACTCAGCAAGTCCAGTTGTTTTTAGATTGACCTATACTAGATATTGCGAAAATGAAAATTTAATATAAGCTTCATCATACTGAAATAAGAAACTTTCTAAATATAATTACAAATTCTGTACTGTTTCTGAAATAATCAAGTTTATCTTCACTTTTCCTCTCTCAGCATCTGTTTCTCTTCATTCTGTCTTCATGCAGCAGTTGGGTGTCAGATGAATGGTCCAATATATCTTATAAGGGGGGGGGCTTCCTTTCCTAGCAGATGAATTAGAGCTCACTCAAATAACTGATTCCAGTATAAACAAAATCTAACAAATTAACTACCTTTTGCACAAATCCTGCATGTAGAGAGACAGGATGTCTGGTGAGTTTAATAGAGTGAGCTCTAATACATCTTCTAGGCAAAAGGAACCCCTTATAAGATATATTGGATCATTCATCTGAATGATGCTTTTTATTTCAAGACTCATTATTGGTCAGTATCATTTAATTTAACAGCTATGGCATGATTTTATTTGCCAATGCTAAAATGCTGGGAGTTACCGACTGCCTAGAAAATATCCATCTGCGTTTTTGGCATTAGTCATGGCTCATGGGTTGCTGCTCGCAATGCTTCCGTTTATAGCCAAGGGGGAAACAACCCTGTTATTCCCTAGTTTTACTGCTGTGAGACTGTGCCAGCAGCAAATTAATTTCATAGAGAGACAGTTTTTCCCTGTTAGAGTGGTATTACCTATGTAGTTAAAGTGATAAAAAGGTCAGTGTAAACTAAACTCTACTATCCTCTACAAATGATGGTATTAAAGGACCAGTAACGTCAAACATTTTTACAACAAAATTCATTAGAATACAACGAAAAAAAAACATCAACACAAATTAAAATTTAAAATAGCAAAGCCTTTATTAAGAAATAACTTACAGAAACTCCACTTCCTGTCCTCTTCAGAAACGGCAAAAAGGCGACCATCCATCCTGCAGCGCTCGATTTCTTCTCCTGGCTATTCACTGACAGTGCTCGATCGCCTTCTCCAGCTCTTCTTCATCCTCCTTCATCCAGCAGCAGTAGGAAGGCGATGTCTCCAAACCCCGCTCCTCCGCTCCAGGAATGCAGCCCTGACTGCCGACCCACCGACTGTGTGGGTTGTCGGAAAGAAGAAGCGACGCATCCGGATCTGTGGCAGCTTTACCTTGGAGTGCGGTGCTTCCCAGCTGTGCTGCTGCTGCTGCCATTGCTGCTATAGAGGAGCCCTGAGATCGTGGATGGAGCAGACTGTGCGGGTTGTCGGAAAGAAGCAGAGGCACATCTGGAGCAACAACTTCGGTTCCTCCGCATTGGTGCAGCTCTGAGCCGGCAGCGATCACAACTAGAGCAGGGGGCAGCCCGCGGAGCCTTGAATGCGCGACTGATCCTACCCGAAGTACAGTGGCAGCCATTCAAGCACAGGATACACAGTAGATAACAGATAAGTACTACTATAGTTTATATAAACAAGCTGCTGTGTAGCCATGGGACAGCCATTCAAGCACAGGATACACAGTAGATAACAGATATGTACTACTGTAGTTTATATAAACAAGCTGCTGTGTAGCCATGGGGGCAGCCATTCAAGCACAGGATACACAGTAGATAACAGATAAGTACTACTATAGTTTATATAAACAAGCTGCTGTGTAGTCATGGGGCAGCCATTCAAGCACAGGATACACAGTAGATAACAGATAATGTGATTTGCTGTTGCTATGGGTAACAGAAATCGGCACATAAGGAGGAGAAATTAGTGCGATTGCAATATTTGGCGAAGCGTTGCGATAAATTTTGACAGTGAAATTTCACCAAACTAAGAGGACTGAGTAAGGTGGTATTGTACTTCGTGGCACTAGTGGTGGAATGCATGGAAAATGTGGTTTGCTGTTGCTATGGGTAACAAAAATCGGTACATGAGGACTAGAAATTAGTGCGCTTTGCAATATTTGGCGAAGCGTTGCGGTAAATTTTGACAGTGAAATTTCACCAAACTATGTGGACTGTGTAAGGTGGTGTTGTACTTCGTGGCACTAGTGGTGGAATGCATGGAAAATGTGATTTGCTGTTGCTATGGATAACAGAACTTTGCATATGAGGATTAGAAATGAGTGAGATTTGCAATATTTGGCGAAGCGTTGCGGTAAATTTTGAAAGTGAAGTTTCACGAAACTAAGTGGACTGAGTAAGGTGGTGTTATACTTTGTGGCACTAGTGGTGGAATGCATGGGAAATGTGATTTGCTGTTGCTATGGATAACAGAACTTTGCATATGAGGATTAGAAATGAGTGCGTTTTGCAATATTTGGCGAAGCGTTGCGGTAAATTTTGACAGTGAAATTTCACGAAACTAAGTGGACTGAGTAAGGTGGTGTTGTACTTCGTGGAACTAGTGGCGGAATGCGCGGAAAATGTGATTTGCTGTTGCTATGGGTAACAGAAATCGGCACATAAGGAGGAGAAATTAGTGCGACTTGCAATATTTGGCGAAGCGTTGCGATAAATTTTGACAGTGAAATTTCACCTAACTAAGTGGACTGAGTAAGGTGGTATTGTACTTCGTGGCACTAGTGGTGGAATGCATGGAAAATGTGGTTTGCTGTTGCTATGGGTAACAGAAATCTGTACATGAGGACTAGAAATTAGTGCGTTTTGCAATATTTGGCAAAGCGTTGCGATAAATTTTCACAGTGAAATTTCACCTAACTAAGTGGACTGAGTAAGGTGGTGTTGTACTTTGTGGCACTAATGGTGGAATGCGCGGAAAATGTAATTTGCTGTTGCTATGGGTTACAGAAATCAGCACATTAGGAGGAGAAATTAGTGCGACTTGCAATATTTGGCGAAGCGTTGCGATAAATTTTGACAGTGAAATTTCACGTAACTAAGTGGACTGAGTAAGGTGGTGTTGTAGTTCGTGGCACTAGTGGCGGAATGCGGGGAAAATGTGATTTGCTGTTGCTATGGGTAACAGAAATCGGCACATAAGGAGGAGAAATTAGTGCGAGATGCAATATTTGGCGAAGCATTGCGATACATTTTGACAGTGAAATTTCACCAAACTAAGAGGACTGAGTAAGGTGGTATTGTACTTCATGGCACTAGTGGTGGAATGCATGGAAAATGTGGTTTGCTGTTGCTATGGGTAACAGAAATCTGTACATGACGACTAGAAATTAGTGCGTTTTGCAATATTTGGCGAAGCGTTGCGATCAATTTTGACAGTGAAATTTCACCAAACTATGTGGACTGAGTAAGGTGGTATTGTACTTCGTGGCACTAATGGTGGAATGCATGGAAAATGTGATTTGCTGTTGCTATGGGTAACAGAAATCTGTACATGAGGACTAGAAATTAGTGCGTTTTGCAATATTTGGCGAAGCATTGCGGTAAATTTTGACAGTGAAATTTCACGAAACTAAGTGGACTGAGTAAGGTGGTGTTGTACTTCGTGGCACTAGTGGTGGAATGCGCGTAAAATGTGATTTGCTGTTGCTATGGGTAACAGAAATCGGCACATAAGGAGGAGAAATTAGTGCGACTTGCAATATTTGGCGAAGCGTTGCGATAAATTTTGACAGTGAAATTTCACCAAACTAAGAGGTCTGAGTAAGGTGGTATTGTACTTCATGGCACTAGTGGTGGAATGCATGGAAAATGTGGTTTGCTGTTGCTATGGGTAACAAAATTTGGTACATGAGGACTAGAAATTAGTGCGCTTTGCAATATTTGGCGAAGCGTTGCGATAAATTTTGACAGTGAAATTTCACCTAACTAAGTGGACTGAGTAAGGTGGTGTTGTACTTCGTGGCGCAAGTGGTGGAATGCATGGAAAATGTGATTTGCTGTTGCTATGGATAACAGAACTTTGCATATGAGGATTAGAAATGAGTGAGATTTGCAATATTTGGCGAAGCGTTGCGGTAAATTTTGACAGTGAAAGTTCACCTAACTAAGTGGACTGAGTAAGGTGGTGTTGTACTTCGTGGCACTAGTGGTGGAATGCACAGAAAATGTGATTTGCTGTTGCTATGGGTAACAGAAATCGGCACATAAGGAGGAGAAATTAGTGCGACTTGCAATATTTGGCGAAGCGTTGCGATAAATTTTAACAGTGAAATTTCACCTAACTAAGTGGACTGAGTAAGGTGGTGTTGTACTTCGTGGCACTAGTGGTGGAATGCATGGAAAATGTGGTTTGCTGTTGCTATGGGTAACAGAAATCTGGACATGAGGACTAGAAATTAGTGCGTTTTGCAATATTTGGCGAAGCATTGCGATAAATTTTGACAGTGAAATTTCACCAAACTATGTGGACTGAGTAAGGTGGTGTTGTACTTCGTGGCACTAGTGGTGGAATACATGGAAAATGTGATTTGCTGTTGCTATGGATAACAGAACTTTGCATATGAGGATTAGAAATGAGTGCGTTTTGCAATATTTGGCGAAGCGTTGCGGTAAATTTTGACAGTGAAATTTCACGAAACTAAGTGGACTGAGTAAGGTGGTGTTGTACTTTGTGGCACTAGTGGTGGAATGCGCAGAAAATGTGATTTGCTGTTGCTATGGGTAACAGAAATCGGCACATAAGGAGGAGAAATTAGTGCGATTGCAATATTTGGCGAAGCGTTGCGATAAATTTTAACAGTGAAATTTCACCTAAGTGGACTGAGTAAGGTGGTGTTGTACTTCGTGGCACTAGTGGTGGAATGCATGGAAAATGTGGTTTGCTGTTGCTATGGGTAACAGAAATCTGGACATGAGGACTAGAAATGAGTGCGTTTTGCAATATTTGGCGAAGCGTTGCGATAAATTTTGACAGTGAAATTTCACCAAACTATGTGGACTGAGTAAGGTGGTGTTGTACTTCGTGGCACTAGTGGTGGAATACATGGAAAATGTGATTTGCTGTTGCTATGGATAACAGAACTTTGCATATGAGGATTAGAAATGAGTGCGTTTTGCAATATTTGGCGAAGATTTGCGGTAAATTTTGACAGTGAAATTTCACGAAACTAAGTGGACTGAGTAAGGTGGTGTTGTACTTCGTGGCACTAGTGGTGGAATGCGCAGAAAATGTGATTTGCTGTTGCTATGGGTAACAGAAATCGGCACATAAGGAGGAGAAATTAGTGCGACTTGCAATATTTGGCGAAGCGTTGCGATAAATTTTAACAGTGAAATTTCACCTAACTAAGTGGACTGAGTAAGGTGGTGTTGTACTTCGTGGCACTAGTGGTGGAATGCATGGAAAATGTGGTTTGCTGTTGCTATGGGTAACAGAAATCTGTACATGAGGACTAGAAATTAGTGCGTTTTGCAATATTTGGCGAAGCGTTGCGATAAATTTTGACAGTGAACTTTCACAAAACTAAGTGGACTGAGTAAGGTGGTGTTGTACTTCGTGGCACTAGTGGCGGAATGCACGGAAAATGTGATTTGCTGTTGCTATGGATAACAGAACTTTGCATATGAGGATTAGAAATGAGTGCGTTTTGCAATATTTGGCGAAGCGTCGTGGTAAATTTTGACAGTGAAATTTCACGAAACTAAGTGGACTGAGTAAGGTGGTGTTGTGCTTCGTGGCACTAGTGGTGGAATGCACGGAAAATGTGATTTGCTGTTGCTAAAAGCATAGTCTGATAGCTTGACTGTGTGCATTGAAATAAATGGTCTGATAGCTTGACTGCTGTTCAGAAACAGTCTGATAGCTTGACTCCAGTTTAATAGAGCACGCCGGTTGGGTTAAACAGTAGTTTTTTTTTCCAAAATATATTAAGTGTATTGAAGACAGTGGGTCCTGGCACATTATACTCAGTAGGAGACAGTGGATCCTGGCACATTATACTCAGTAGGACACAGTGGATCCTGGCACATTATACTCAGTAGGACACAGTGGATCCTGGCACATTTTACTCAGTGGGAGACAATGGATCCTGGCACATTATACTCAGTAGGAGACAATGGGTCCTGGCACATTATACTCAGTAGGACACAGTGGATCCTGGCACATTTTACTCAGTGGGAGACAATGGATCCTGGCACATTATACTCAGTAGGAGACAATGGGTCCTGGCACATTATACTCAGTAGGACACAGTGGATCCTGGCACATTTTACTCAGTGGGAGACAATGGATCCTGGCACATTATACTCAGTAGGAGACAGTGGATGCTGGCACATTATACTCAGTAGGAGACAGTGGATCCTGGCACATTATACTCAGTAGGAGACAGTGGATCCTGGCACATTATACTCAGTAGGTGACAGTGGGTCCTGGCACATTATACTCAGTAGGAGACAGTGGATCATGGCACATTATACTCAGTGAGAAACAATGGGTCCTGGCACATTATACACAGTGGGTCCTGGCACATTATACTCAGTGGGAGACAGTGGGTCCTGGCACATTATACTCAGTGGGAGACAATGGGTCCTGACACATTATACTCAGTGTGAGACAGTGGGTCCTGGCACATTATACTCAGTAGGAGACAGTGGATCCTGGCACATTATACTCAGCAGGAGACAGTGGATCCTGGCACATTATACTCAGTAGGAGACAGTGGATCCTGGCACATTATACTCAGTAGGAGACAGTGGATCATGGCACATTATACTCAGTGAGAAACAATGGGTCCTGGCACATTATACACAGTGGGTCCTGGCACATTATACTCAGTGGGAGACAGTGGGTCCTGGCACATTATACTCAGTGGGAGACAATGGGTCCTGGCACATTATACTCAGTGGGAGACAGTGGGTCCTGGCACATTATACTCAGTGAGAGACAATGGGTCCTGGCACATTATACTCAGTGGGAGACAGTGGGTCCTGGCACAGTATACACAGTGGGAGACAGTGGATCCTGGCACATTATACACAGTGGGAGACAGTGGATCCTGGCACATTATACTCAGTGAGAGACAATGGGTCCTGGCACATTATACTCAATGCGAGACAGTGGGTCCTGGCACATTATACTCAATGGGAGACAGTGGGTCCTGGCACATTATACACAGTGAGAGACAATGGGTCCTGGCACATTATACACAGTGGGAGACAGTGGATCCTGGCACAGTATACTCAGTGAGAGACAATGGGTCCTGGCACATTATACTCAGTGAGAGACAATGGGTCCTGGCACATTATACACAGTGGGAGACAGTGGGTCCTGGCACAGTATACACAGTGGGAGACAGTGGATCCTGGCACATTATACACAGTGGGAGACAGTGGGTCCTGGCACATTTATACTCAGTGGGAAATGAAATGCTAATTTACATATAAAAGCCTCAGGAAAAATGGTAGGTATAACAGAGGACTGTTTACATGAAAACAATGAAAAAAGTCAGAAAACTAGTATAAAGCAAGAAGAAACAGAGCAAAAAAAAAGAAAAAGAACTTAAAAAAACCTTTAATATTTATTCAAGCTGGTGTAGAAGCTGCTGTGTATAGTACCTGTGCGTTGAATGAAAGTTGCAAACATGGCCACCTGGATGTTCCAACTGCTTCATATCAGTCTCCCTTCTGCCATGCTGCCTTCAATCAGTAAAGGTTTCCCAGCTACGCCTACTCTGAACCTGGTTGGTACATTTCACTGTCTGTAAAGTTAGCTGTGCTCTGATTGGACAAGCTACAAACCACATATATCCAATCAGAGTGCAACTGATCTCTTCAGCATCGTGGTTTGGAGGCGGACCTTAGCTACCAATCCGTGATTAAAGAAACAGTGCAGTCAGCAACGGAGCAGGTTTTATTTTGTTTTATTTCTTTTTATTCTAGGGGTCAGACAGGTTTGGGGAGGATTAGCCTCCCCTAGCCTTATTGAAAATCCGCCTATGCAGGTTGCAACCTCTACCTCAGGTTTTGGGGAAGTTCATTGTGTCGCTGGATGTTTGTAGGGATTGAAGGGATCACTGCCTCTGAATTTCTGTGGGGTGAGGGGGGATCACAGTGAATTAATGTGAAGTAGACTATTCAATATTTAGACACCCAAATACAGCTACAATATTGTTGTTGGAGCTGTGGTTTTTATTTTTTACCATTACTCTCGCACATTTACGGTGCAACAATGGCAAGATAATAATGAAAGGCAAGACCTACTGACAAGGCTATAATAATATTATATTCATTAACCATAAACAGCTTTGCTTTTCTGCCATGCACTGAAAGTCTCCTTTAATGGAGAATAATGTAATGGACAACTTGGGAACAATAAATTGTATAGAAACTGTTGCCTTGCTGTTTCATGAGCTGACGGAAATGTGGAGCGTCCAGTCAAGTAATAGAACATGGGATAACGGTCATGAGATGGACTTCTATTTAAGGAGAGGATCGTTGCCCCTAAACCTTTTTAAAGGACCAGTAACACCAAGTTAGCTTAACACTTAATTCCCCCCAAACTTCTGTATAAGTCAGGCTTACTCTCCCCTTTGGTTTTCTTTTTAAATCTTGAGCTTCAATCTGACTTCCAAAGTGCTTCATAACAGAATGTGAAATGGTGACGGCCGCTTGAATTCCTCTGTGCTGAACCAGAAGTCAGCTTCACATGGATGACCTAAAGCACCTAAGCTTTTTTTTTTTTTTTTAGAATCTGCAGTTGAAATGTCTTTTCCTTCAGACAGCTTTGGGGTAATATTGTGAGCATATATATTAAAGGAACAGTTCAGTGTAAAATTAAAACACTGGGTTAATAGACTGTGCAAAATAAACAAAACATTTTCAATATAGTTAGCCAAAATTGTAATGCATAAAGGCTGGAGTGATTGGATGTCGAACCGAATAGAACAGAACCCAACTTCCTGCTTTTCAGCTCTCCAACTCTGAGTTAAGATGGCCAGATTAAAGCTGCTGATATGGGTCCTTTAGACTGATATCTGCCTGTCACAAAAACGACTCACTCAACCACACTTAACTCTTGGGTTTGGCTACAAGGGGTTACAATCAGTCTCTCAATCACCTTACACACAGGTTAGACTAACAACAGACACCCCAAAAACACACCAACACCCACAAAGTTCATTCGCTGCCACCATCTATCATTAACAGGCGATAGAAACCTAATGTGACTATTCCCCTGCCCTCTATAACAGGTAATAACTCACATTACACAATATATCAAACACTCTCTCCTATGGTAGTTACTCAGGGTAAGATCCTACTAGTCTAACAAGCACTCCAGCAGCCAAAGGGTTAATCTACATTCAAACACACTTTCCTGCTAGCCGTACTAGTTATCCAACATACAAATAGGCAACTTTCCCTTTCCACACATACGAAGAGTTCATACACGTAGGCACAAGCATTCATAGGGCAATGAGTTCGTTTAGAGCACAAGGACTAACGTATTAAATGATATTTAATATTTAAAAGAAACAGTGCATATGTATATATATAAATGATATTACAAAGATGACATATAGTTGCAAATACAGTAAATAAAATAAAAGGGAGTAAAAACACAAAGAAAACCCTTACTTTACCAAGTTTTGAAGTAGTCAGTGTATTTCCTCTGAGGCACGAGTTGGAAGCTGGACATACAATCCACTGAAGAAATGGAGCCTCCTTGTATGACAATGTGATATTGGGAATGTCACCTTTTTATTTCCTGCTGGGACACTCCCCTCATTACCTTATGCATGAGGTAGGAGTGCCCAGGAACATGTCGTTTACGACCCCCTGCAGGGGGTTTGCTACTCTCAAGCAATATTCCCCAATATCCCTTAATATAATATTGGTACTTGCCAGTACCCAATACTATAATAAAAACATGGGCAGGCTGTGCTTCATATGTGGGCAAGAAGAACAATACCAAACACTAATAGGTTCCCACTTTCCAGTCCCCTAGGAACCAGCCCTCCTAACAGGTGGGTATAGGCTAGCCCTGTTTGGTATTGTTAGGAAGCAGGTGACCTCCTCATAACCAATATGTAAGTTATGAGGTTGTGAATCCTATGACACAGGAGATATGGATACTTTCCTATAATCCATAATTTTCTACTAGCTATCCCCCCCTGCTGCTCTAGGTCCACAGCTCTGTTCTTTGATCAGCCGATCAAAGAACAGACTGGCCCAGCTTCCTTGCCCAAATGGTGTGGCTCCAGACCGTCTCAGATGACAGATATGGATGTCACCTTTCCACAGCCCCCTGGTGAGATATACAATAAAGGGTCTCTGTGTGAGCCTGAGACTGAGTAATTAAGTATTAACTTTTAAAATGCCAGTGCAAGGTGGCCCTGGCATGACACCTCCCCCCTCAGGAATGGGTACAGAGGATGGCCTATCGGCCTTCCCCTGTGCCCACTAGCTCAGCACAGTCTCCTTGTCTGGAAAGTACGTACTGACATAAGAGTTTAGTAACCCCATCACCTGAGTTCTTTGGTCAACGGTGAACATGCTGCTGACCTGTGACCCTCCTATGCCCTCTGTTCCCTGGGCCATCGCAACTAAATCTAGTAAAGAATCAGAACCTGATTCCTCAGCCATACCACAAACTGGCATTACAGAGACCTCCCGCTCATAATGGGCCTTGATCATGTTTACATGATAGACCTTTTTTCTTTTCCCATCTTCATCTAGGGCAATTACATAATTCACATCATTAGCCCGTTCTAGAATAGTGTATGGGCCTTCCCAGGCAGCCTGTAGCTTATTCTGACGCATTGGCACCAGGACCCACACCTTCTGCCCCGTTTCATAAACTCTTTCTCTGGCATGGCGATCATACCATTGTTTCTGGTAGGCCTGTGCCTGGGTTACATTGTTATGTGCCAATCCCGTCAATGCCTCCATCTTTTCCCGGAATCTTATTACATATTCAACTACTGACACCTCAGGAGTATCTAGCTTGCCTTCCCATGCCTCCCTTACCAGATCTAAGGGGCCACGTACCCTCCGCCCATATAACAGTTCAAATGGGGAAAAGCCAGTGGATGCCTGTGGTACCTCCCTGTAGGCAAATAAGAGGTGTTGGAGATAACGCTCCCAGTCCTTCCCTTGGGATTCTACAAAGGTCTTTAGCATATTCTTTAGGGTGCCATTAAAACGTTCACACAGGCCGTTAGTCTGGGGGTGGTAAGGGCTGGCAATTAGGTGGTTCACCTGTATTTTCTTACACAGGCACTGCATCAGGTTAGACATGAATTGAGTCCCCTGATCAGTGAGCATTTCTTTGGGAAATCCCACTCTTGAAAATATGCTTAAGAGGGCATCAGCAACCTTGTCTGCCCGGATGGAGGATAGGGCTACTGCTTCTGGGTACCGGGTAGCATAGTCTACCACAGTGAGAATAAACCGTTTCCCTGAACTGCTGGGTATAGCTAAGGGCCCTATGAGATCCACAGCTACCCTTTGGAAGGGTTCATCAATAATTGGTAACGGAACTAATGGGGCCCTTCCCATATCACCATTTTTCCTCACTCGCTGACAAGTCTGGCACGAACGACAGTAATTGGCAATGTCTGTACCCATGTTAGGCCAATAGAAATTATGTGCTAAACGGGCCTTGGTTTTCTGTACCCCTAAATGCCCAGCTAAGGGGATTTCATGAGCTATTCTTAGAAGCTGTTCCCTAAATTGCAAAGGCACCACTAGTTGCCGGTCACTTACCCACTTCTCTTGTGTAGTTGTAGGCATGAATTCCCTGTACAACCTATTTTCATGCCAGTATATTCTTTCTTTATCAGTCTCAGCAGGGGGTTGGGCTGCAAGGCCTCTCATCTTTTCGAGGCTGGCATCGGTCAGGAGGGCTGCCTCAAATTCCCGACCGCTTGCCTCAAACCTGGGATCTGGTGTGAGTGTGAGCAGGGCCCCAGAAGCTGGAACCCCCCTGTCCTCTGGGTCAGGACCCAGCAACGCTACAGGCAGGGGACTTCCTTCAGAGGGGCCCCCCTCCCCACTCAGTGACAGACCCTCCAGCCCTGTACCCCCAGTCTGATACTGGCTTGCCCTTACAGACTGCTGCCGGGTTACTGCTGCAACACAGGGGAGGTTCCCCCCTCCCACATCACAGTGGCTTGCTACTGGGAATCCCCCTACACTCCCTGCGAAATTGTTCTCCCCCCGAGATAGAGATGGGACATACACTTCCCCTCCCCCCAGGTCTATGCATGGGGATTCAGCTGGCTCTAATACAGAATTGCATGCAACCACATCCTGATTTCCCTCCCAGCCCCCATCACAATCAACATCATTATCAGATACCTGTAGATGAGCAGGATTCACGTAGGGCTCTGCTGGCTCCAGAGGGTCCCCTGCGGGCACATACTGTGACACCAACCTGCCCAAGTCAGTACCCAGTAACACATTAGTAGGGATGGTATCCGACACCCCTACCTCCCGCAACCCCCTCCCTGCTCCCCAATCCAGGTAAACCCGTGCCATGGGCACTGAAGGATGGACTCCCCCAAATCCTGTGACAGCCATAGTCTTCCCGGGAATAATATCCTCACAGTTTACTAGCTCTGGGCGCACTAAAGTCACCTCTGCTCCTGTGTCTCTGAGTCCCACAGTTACCTGAGTGCCCACGGTAACCGGCTGCAGATTGTCCTTGTGGCTCCCCTCCATCCCAGCAACAAACAAAACAGAAGGAGATGGGCCAGGGGGTTTTCCAGGTGGGGTAGGTTTCCTTTTGTCAGGGCAGACATGACTAAGGTGGCCCACCTTATTACATATAAAACAGCGGCGTGCATCCACTTGCCCCGGCCTTACCCCTGGGCTTCCTGCAGGAGCAGCTGCAGATCCCCCCGGTTTGTAAGAAGGGAAGGAGGGGCTTCCTCCTGACTTTCCTCCTTTCCAGCTATGGGACCCTGGGTTTGGAATAGGCTTCCTGGCTGCTGGCATCCGGTTTGCAGTATATGCATCTGCAATTTGTGCTGCCTGATCGGCAGTTTTGGGCTCACGGTCAAGGACAAACTGCTGGACTTCCACTGGACAGATACACAGGAACTGGTCCAGTATCATCAGGTCCTCCAATTCTGTAAATGTTGAGACACTGCGACCCTGTACCCACTGATGGAAGGTGATTCTCAGCCTCCCAACCACATCGGTGTAGCTGTCATGGGCCCCACGCTGTAGACTCCTGAATTTCTTGCGGTGCACCTCTGGGGTGAGGTTAAAGTGCCTAATCAAAGTTTTTTTTTATTTCATCATAGTCCCCATCATATTCTGGTGGAAGGTCCGCAAAAACTTCCAGAGCTTTGCCCTTAAGCCCTGGGGTCAGGAAACTTGCCCACTGCTCACGGGGTAAATGAAATTGCCTGCAGGTTTTTTCAAACCCCCTCAGAAAAGTGTCCAGATCCCCATCCTTCTCCATCACGGGAAAATTCTCCAGACGGGGTTTGAAGACATTGGCCTCCCTGGAGTCACTGCTGTGAGGTGGGGCAGTACCTTTTTGGAGCCGTGCCATCTCCAGCTGGAATTGTCGTTCTGCTTGGCGCTCAGCAGCCTCCCTCTCTGCTGCTGCTGCTGCTGCTGCTGCTTCCCTCTCGGCTTGGCGCTCAGCTGCCTCCCTCTCTGCTGCTGCTGCTGCTGCTGCTTCCCTCTCGGCTTGGCGCTCAGCTGCCTCCCTCTCTGCTGCGGCCTGGCGTTCTGCTGCTGCAGCCTCGGCCTGCTGGTATTGTAGTATAAGTTGTAGCCGTAAGTTAGGGTCCGATGAGCCCAGCTGCTGCAAAACCAGTTGCAGAGAAGATCCTGTACCACTCTGCGAACTGTTGCTGCCACTCTCATCAGAGTGGTACTGGCCAATAGCAATGTCCATGGTTTGGCCCACTTGCCCAGTGCTGGACTCTTGGTCACTTTCAACCAGGGATGCAATAAGCCATTCCTTGGTCTGATTTGCTACTGCAATCCCTCTCTCCTCACAGAGTCTGGACAGCTGTTCCTTGCTCTGCCTCTTGTAGGATGCCATCTCAGAGGACAATTGCCAAATAAAAGATAGGAAAGAAAAAAGAAGGGAAGGGCACTACTGTTTGCAAGTATGTCTTTTCTAGACTATGCACTGCGTTTGTCCTTGAAGACTGTATATTCCTCGCAAGGATGTACAGTCCTTTAGTGCAAGGGTTAAACACTTAATCCAAGCACTAATGCTCTAATAAAAAATTAAGTTATGCCACCGCTGCCAACCAATTGTCACAAAAACGACTCACTCAACCACACTTAACTCTTGGGTTTGGCTACAAGGGGTTACAATCAGTCTCTCAATCACCTTACACACAGGTTAGACTAACAACAGACACCCCAAAAACACACCAACACCCACAAAGTTCATTCGCTGCCACCATCTATCATTAACAGGCGATAGAAACCTAATGTGACTATTCCCCTGCCCTCTATAACAGGTAATAACTCACATTACACAATATATCAAACACTCTCTCCTATGGTAGTTACTCAGGGTAAGATCCTACTAGTCTAACAAGCACTCCAGCAGCCAAAGGGTTAATCTACATTCAAACACACTTTCCTGCTAGCCGTACTAGTTATCCAACATACAAATAGGCAACTTTCCCTTTCCACACATACGAAGAGTTCATACACGTAGGCACAAGCATTCATAGGGCAATGAGTTCGTTTAGAGCACAAGGACTAACGTATTAAATGATATTTAATATTTAAAAGAAACAGTGCATATGTATATATATAAATGATATTACAAAGATGACATATAGTTGCAAATACAGTAAATAAAATAAAAGGGAGTAAAAACACAAAGAAAACCCTTACTTTACCAAGTTTTGAAGTAGTCAGTGTATTTCCTCTGAGGCACGAGTTGGAAGCTGGACATACAATCCACTGAAGAAATGGAGCCTCCTTGTATGACAATGTGATATTGGGAATGTCACCTTTTTATTTCCTGCTGGGACACTCCCCTCATTACCTTATGCATGAGGTAGGAGTGCCCAGGAACATGTCGTTTACGACCCCCTGCAGGGGGTTTGCTACTCTCAAGCAATATTCCCCAATATCCCTTAATATAATATTGGTACTTGCCAGTACCCAATACTATAATAAAAACATGGGCAGGCTGTGCTTCATATGTGGGCAAGAAGAACAATACCAAACACTAATAGGTTCCCACTTTCCAGTCCCCTAGGAACCAGCCCTCCTAACAGGTGGGTATAGGCTAGCCCTGTTTGGTATTGTTAGGAAGCAGGTGACCTCCTCATAACCAATATGTAAGTTATGAGGTTGTGAATCCTATGACACAGGAGATATGGATACTTTCCTATAATCCATAATTTTCTACTAGCTATCCCCCCCTGCTGCTCTAGGTCCACAGCTCTGTTCTTTGATCAGCCGATCAAAGAACAGACTGGCCCAGCTTCCTTGCCCAAATGGTGTGGCTCCAGACCGTCTCAGATGACAGATATGGATGTCACCTTTCCACAGCCCCCTGGTGAGATATACAATAAAGGGTCTCTGTGTGAGCCTGAGACTGAGTAATTAAGTATTAACTTTTAAAATGCCAGTGCAAGGTGGCCCTGGCATGACACTGCCCATGTGTGGGGGACTCCCAACGGGTCCCCCCAATCGATATCAGGCCAAAAATCTGGCAGATATAGATCGAGCAAGTTTGATTTTTTTCTTTGATCCAGGATCGCATCGGCTAGTTGATGCGGTCCTGTGACCCGTCAGTGCCCATTAACAGCATTGTAATCTGATTGTTCGCCCTAGGGCCGAATGTTCAGATTAACCTGATATCGCCCAGCCATTAGTGGGCATATCGGGTTAAGATTTGCTTGTTTGGCGACTTCTAATAGTGTATGGCCATCTTTAGTCAGTGACTCTCTCTGGACATGAGTAACTAAGTGCTTCAGTGAGTGCTTCAGAACAGGCCCCTGCAGCTTTCACTGTGAGCAGAAAAACCTCTGTACCTATGTGTCTCTCAAAAGCTCACTGACAGCTGCTAACACGGGGGGGTACGGCAGGGGCAGGACCCTGAGAGTAATCCCGGTGGGCCCAGACCCCCAGCCTGACCCTGACAACATATGTAAGGGCACAGCCTGCCGCTAGACATGTAAAGTCAAATGTGGTAAAAACTAAGCTGGTATACAAGAATATGATAGAAAAAAATGTTATTTCAGATACTGGAGCCTACAACTACCAGAATCCTCCCTGCTAGTGCAGGAATATGTGGAAGTGCCACATCAGGATCAAACTTTTTGTTTTATATGTGACATTTGGTTCTAAAGTTACACTTCCTACGCTAAATGCAGAACCCCCTGTACCCCCTCAGTGGGGGCCCCCGTTACTTTCTCAGAGATCTCTGTATGTCTTTAGCCATTGCTAAACTACCCAGCAGTCCCCATGATAACTAGTAGCTGAGCTGTAGTTCAGTTTCAGACAGAGATCTAAGCAGGGCCATCATTAAATGGGGACAGGGGGGGTCCAGTCAGGGGTCCCAGGAGATCTGATGGGGGCCCTGGTTCTAAAGCTGCTTATGTTTATAGTTTATTAGTGTTGTTTCAGAATGTGAAAGTTTGATATGTATGCGATTGGCTGTTAGATGGGATATCATGCCTTATCTCGGTGACATCACTCCCAGCTCAGCTCTGATTGGCTGAAACCTGCAAGGAAGGTGCTCTAACGGCTCAGGTACAGGTGACCGTTATTTCATTTCTGGATTCAGAGGTAAGTGCAGCAGATACACTGGGAACAGGGGGACATATTTAGATGATACAAAGGGCAATTTTGAGTGTTTTTTCACCCATCATTTGTAGTAGCCTGGGTAGGGGGGCCATCGCTCCCAAAATTGCCCCACTGCCTACCAATCTAATTGCTTGGGGAGCTGCTTGTCATGAAACTGTTCCAAATGGCATCTGTGTGACAAGCAGGAATGGGGGGGGTAATTTAAGGCAACTTGGCATTACATTCCTGCAATAAATACACTATGGTTGTATAAGATACATTGTGCTCTCTGGGTATTACTTACTAAACGTGAAATTTCTGCAATTTTACACGGGAACTGCAGCCTGTTGAGAGGCACTGAACATATATTCAAATAAACTCAGTATTAATTGGATACAGATACCTAGATATTACGCTTATACAGGGTATCACCTGAAAATGGGCTTCTGATGGCAGCCCTGTCCCCCAATCAACTAACACATGTGGGTGTCAAAGTGCCTAAAATCTACCCATATGCCATCTCTAATGGGTGTTTGGTTTACTTGTAGCATTTAAAGCATTAGACATTTTTTTCTGCCTCTGCTGTAAATGCCAACGGTCATTTGCCAACTGTCATTTTCCAACGGTCGCACTCATCCTAGCAACAGTCAGTGGCCTCAGCACTAGAGTGGGTGATAGTTCAGAGAGCCTAAGTAGAAAGGCAAGTAGCACAAATCAGAAGAATAAATGTCTGCCCTTAGGGGTGCAGGGGGACTGATCAGAACACAGCTGGTTTTGGGAAGCAGGCATTCTAGGTACATGCAGGGGGGAAGGGTAACCAATAGGAATATGGAGATGACCCTTGTATTAATATAACCAAGCATTCATAGAGCATGATGGGATCTGTAGTGCTGTTACAAGCCCACCCTGATCATGACATTATAAGCAATACAAATGCTACCTACCTCTTATAGTCAACCCTTATAGTGCATCATGGGAGATGATGAAGGCCCTTTCCACATGCCAGTGATAAAAGCCTACATCCTGATTGCCTAACATTTTTGTTAGCTAAATAGCACACGTAACAGCAGTCAGGCTCCCTCACTTCCAATTACAGCCTTATAGTGAGTGCATTATGGGATCTGTAGTTTATGCATTGGCATACTATTTTTAATCACAGTGTTGAAGGATAAAGAGCTTACTGCATT
Source organism: Xenopus petersii (assembly GCA_038501925.1). Classification (NCBI taxonomy): domain Eukaryota; kingdom Metazoa; phylum Chordata; class Amphibia; order Anura; family Pipidae; genus Xenopus; species Xenopus petersii. The sequence continues at coordinate 145,380,748 of CM076673.1, forward strand.
TAGGGCATCTGAGGCTCTAGAAGTGTCAGGGTCCACAGCCCCCATTATGCGACCTGCTCACAATCTCTTATTATTTCTCCCCAAAAAGTGAAATATTCAGAGAGAGAGACAGCAAAAGAAGAAGAGAGAGAGAAGCAAAGCGAAGACAAAGAAGAAAGAAGACCTTGAGTGACCCCCTGCCAGAGATTAATATCATCTTCTCATTTGGGATCCTCTGGACAAAGGTACTGGTCCTATATTTCCCGCTCTATAATATGCGCTCGCAACAGTAAGGTTAGCTTATCCCTTGGCTGTAGGAGTTGCCATGCTGCTCATTATAGATGAAGCTATAGCTGTTCTTTAGTCTCACCTTTGTGAGTTGGGGAATTATCTTCTGTCCCTGCAGTCCCCCTTGGTTGGTCCCAACCCACTATTGTCCCTGAAATGTACAGTCCCCACCCCAGCAATGTACTTTATCCCACTAGTATAAACTGAACTGTATGCTTTTCTATTCCAGGGCACCCCTAACATGGGACTCCCTAGGGAAATTTCCAGGGTGGGGCAAATTATGTATTATGTAATTTAAAGTGGACCTGTCACCTACTATCAGGTGCTGTGGTAGGTCTGACGAATTAATAGCCTCCCCTATGCCTCTTACTGGAACTTAGAGCCCGAATGGAGACAGGAATAAGTCCAGGTAGAGAGTAACAGAGGTGCCGGTAATAGATGTTCAGCAGCACTTGTGTAGAAACCAAGTCGAAGTAGCCGAACAGGGTAAAGCGAAAACGTAGTCAAGCCAGGCAGGGTCAGGAAACAGAATCTGCGGTACCGAGGGAGAATCCGAAAGAAGAGTCGATAAACAGGCCAAAATATTCAGGAAACCAATAGATCAGGCAGTCAGAAGTTCAGGAACGCTTAGTGTCAAGGAAAGATCACTTCGCAGTGATTTGCAGGCCTCGGCGTCCATTTACGCGCTGTGCGCATGCGTCAAAAACGTGCGCGCGCCCGCGAACCTTCGCCCGCGCGCGCCCAACTCGACGCGGATGCGCCGATGCGCGAAAATGACGCGACCTCTCGTGAGGGCAAATATCAGCACCAGAGGACTGACACTGCCCCCCCTCAAGGCGCGGCCTCAGGACGGGCCCAGGCTTAGCAGGATAGCGTTTGTGAAACAGCTTAATAAGCTGAGGAGCATGAACATTGTTTGTTGGTTCCCAAGACCTCTCTTCAGGAGAATACCCCTTCCAATCTATAAGATATTGTAACTGACCTCTGCGGTACCTGGAATCCAGAATTGCACCTACTTCGAATTCCTCGACCCCTTGGATAGACACTGGCACTGGAGGAGAAGAAGAACAACCAGGAAACGAGTTCTTGACAACTGGCTTGAGAAGAGAGACATGAAACACTGGATGGATCTTGAAGGATGCTGGTAACTTCAGCTTGAAAGCCACATTATTTATTTGTTGAATGATGATAAATGGGCCAAGAAATTTCTGTCCTAACTTCTTGGAAGGACAGTCTAATTTAATATTCTGGGTGGACAACCATACTTGATCCCCTACCTTAAATTCTGGACCTCCTCTTCTCTTTCTGTCGGCAAAAAACTTGTATGATCTCTGTGACAAAGTCATAGCTTGCCGGATCTTTTGCAGGTTACTTGACAAAAAGGCAAGTCGGTCTTGTAGTAAAGGTACTGTTACTTCTCTGGGTAGGTTGGGTAATACCTGAGGATGGAAGCCGTAATTGGCAAAGAAAGGAGTTTCCTTGGTAGAAGAGTGCACGGAGTTATTGTATGAAAATTCAGCAAATGGAAGAAGTTGATACCAATCATCTTGTAGGAAGGAGGTAAAACAACGAAGATACTGCTCAAGGGTTTGATTTGTTCTTTCTGTTTGCCCGTTAGTCTCAGGGTGAAAAGCTGTGGAAAAAAGAAGTTTAATCTTCAGAGACTGGCAGAGTGCTCTCCAGAATTTAGATGTGAATTGAACCCCTCTGTCGGACACAATCTCATCAGGAACACCATGTAGTCTGATAATTTCTTTAATGAAGACCTCAGCCGTAGAGGCAGCAGAAGGAATACCCATGAGAGGAATAAAGTGTGCCATCTTGGATAAACGGTCAACCACAACAAAAATTGTATTACAGCCCTGTGAGGGAGGTAGTTCTACAATAAAGTCCATTGAAAGAGAACCCCAAAACCTGTCAGGGACTGGTAAAGGGTGAAGAAGCCCCATGGGTCGTGAACGAGAAAATTTAAAACGAGCACAAGTCTCACAAGAACGGACAAACAGCCTACAATCCTTATTTATCCCTGGCCAAAAAAAAAGTCTTTTAGCTAAGTCAATGGTTTTCTTTGTTCCCAAATGCCCAGACAAAGGATGATTATGAACAAATTGAAGAGCCTCCACACGAAGTTTCCCAGGGACAAAAATCCTATTCTTGAAGAAGAGAAAACCATCCTTTGGTTCTAGATCCGGGGCGATATCAGAGACAGAAGAAGCCTCCTTAACTCTGGACATAAGTTCAGACTGTAACAAAAGGAAGTTTTGTGGAAGGAGGATGGTATGGGTCTGTTCAGGGCATTCACCTTCTTCGGAAAACATACGGGAAAGGGCATCAGCCTTGCCATTCTTGGCTCCTGGTCTGTAGGTAATGTGAAAATTGAAACGAGAGAAGAATAAGGCCCACCTCGCCTGTCGAGGCTTGAGACGCTTGGCTGTACGCAAATATTCTAAATTCTTGTGATCCGAGAAAATCAAAACAGGATGTGCAGCTCCTTCCAACAAATGTCTCCACTCTTCAAAGGCAGCCTTAATTGCGAGGAGTTCCCTGTCGGAAACATCATAATTCTTCTCAGAGGATGAAAGTTTCTTAGAAAAAAAAGCTACAGGAAAAAGAGAACCTTGGGATCCAAACCTTTGAGAAAGAATAGCACCTACTGCGACCTCAGAAGCATCAACTTCAAGGACAAAAGGCAAAGCAGGATCTGCATGTTTAATCTGAGCTGAAACAAATAATTCTTTCAATTTTTGAAAAGCAGACTGAGCTTGAGGAGTCCAGAAAAAATGTTTAGAAGAGCTGGTTAAATCAGTAATGGGGGCAATGATTCTAGAAAAGTCTTTAATAAACTTTCTGTAAAAATTGGCGAAACCCACAAATCTTTGAACTGCTTTGCGACTGTCAGGCGTTGGCCATTCAAGAATCGTCGCAACCTTCTTCTTGTCCATACATATTCCTTGGTCAGAAATGATGAAGCCTAAGAATTCGATGGAAGATTTATTAAATTCGCACTTTTCCAATTTAGCAAAAAGACCATGGGTCCGGAGCCTGTTGAAAACCCTCTTCATATGTTGAATATGCTCTTCTAACGAAGCAGAAAAAATAAGTATGTCATCCAAATAGACAATAACAAATTGATCAAGAATGTCTCTAAAAATATCATTGACGAAGTGCTGAAACGTCGCGGGGGCATTGCAGAGACCAAAGGGCATGACCAGGTATTCGAAATGCCCATAGCGAGATCTAAAGGCCGTCTTCCACTCGTCTCCCTCCCGAATTCTCACCAAATTATAGGCTCCTCGTAGGTCGAGCTTTGAAAATATCTTTGCACCTCGCAGATTTTGGAATAGTTCATGAACAAGAGGAAGAGGATAACGATTCTTGACAGTTATATGGTTTAACTGCCTATAGTCAATGCATGGACGTAAAGAGTGATCCTTCTTCTCTACAAAAAATATGCCAGCCCCAGCTGGCGAAGTTGACGGACGGATGAATCCCTTTTTTAAATTTTCATCAATATAATTCTTTAGTACCAATAGTTCAGGTTCTGAAAGAGGGTAAATACGTCCGAAAGGAATAGCTGCTCCGGGAAGAAGATCAATCGGGCAATCATAAACCCGATGAGGGGGAAGCTTGTCAGCCCCCTTTTCATCAAAAACATCTAGGAACTCATGTAAAAAGGGAGGTATTGTTGTCAAACGAGCATCACCAGGTGTACATAGGGCTAAGGAAGTATCATCACAACTCTTAGTAACTAAATGAGTGACACCAGCCTTTGAGTTGAATTGCAGAACACCAGTGCACCAATTTATTGAAGGATTGTGACGTCTCAACCAGGGTAATCCAAAAATAACAGGGAACAAAGGAGAAAAAATGACATTGAATACAATAGGCTCTGAATGGTGGGGGTTAATCAAAACACTCAGGGGGATCGTCTCATGTGTCACAGGTCCGGAAGTAAGTGGTGACCCATCGGCCGTTCTTACGGAAAAAGGATCTTGTTTGAGACGAATGGGAATATCGTGGTTCTTAACAAACTCAGAGTCAAGGAAACAGTCACAAGCCCCAGAGTCAATGATGGCCGAAGCTTTAATTCTTCCTTGGGGCCACTGTAGAGAAATAGGAAGAATTAATGGTGAAATTCCCCTGGATGAAGTGTTAACGGACAAAAAAGACAGTCTTGTTTTACCTGAAGGACGAGTGGGGCAATCCTTCAAGAAATGGCCAGACAAGCCGCAGTATAGACAGAGATTTAATTGGCGTCTACGAAGTCTTTCTTCAGGTGAAATGGCCGATCTTAAAAGACCAATTTGCATGGGCTCACCCGAATCCACACCGGACGAAGAAGCAGAAAAACGTGGAAGCAAAGGAGCCTTGGGAAGAAGCCAGGAAGAAGATCTTTCAGCACGTCTTTCTCTTAGGCGTTGATCCATCTGAATCACCAGATCAATAAGGCCCTCCAGGTCAGTAGGCATTGCTACCCGAGACAACTCGTCTCTCAAGGCATCAGAGAGTCCAATGCGAAATTGATGTCTTAAAGCCTTATCGTTCCACTCCGTGTCTGCAGCGTACCTCCGGAAGTCTGAGATGTACTCTTCCACGGGTCGTCTTTCTTGACGAAGACAGCGAATAGCTGCTTCAGCGGATACATCACGTCTGGGGTCATCATAGATTTGACCTAATGCCTGGAAGAAAGTACTAGAGTCATTCAGGAGTGGACTTTGACTCTCCATGAGGCGATGTGCCCAGGCTTGTGGTTCCCCAGACAGTAGAGAAATAATTACTCCCACCTTGACTTGTTCGGAGGCATAGGTCTGTGGCTTTAAGGAGAAAACCAGGCGGCAGCCATGGAAAAAAGCCCGGAAAAGTTTTCTATCTCCAGCGAATTTTTCAGGTAGCGCCACCTTGGGTTCAGAAAATGCAGGAGCAGAAGCGGTAGGTAGAGCTTGAGACACGGAAGCTGGAGGAGGGTTGGCAGGAGAAGCAAGATCTTGAAGCTGAACCTGGATCTGTTGATAACCCCCTTGAAGGTCTCGCACCGCCTTGGTGAGAGAAGTGATTTGTTGCACGAGGGCATCAAATGGCTTGGAGGCTTGATCACCGTCAGACTCCATATCTGGCGAAGTGATACTATCAGGTGCTGTGGTAGGTCTGACGAATTAATAGCCTCCCCTATGCCTCTTACTGGAACTTAGAGCCCGAATGGAGACAGGAATAAGTCCAGGTAGAGAGTAACAGAGGTGCCGGTAATAGATGTTCAGCAGCACTTGTGTAGAAACCAAGTCGAAGTAGCCGAACAGGGTAAAGCGAAAACGTAGTCAAGCCAGGCAGGGTCAGGAAACAGAATCTGCGGTACCGAGGGAGAATCCGAAAGAAGAGTCGATAAACAGGCCAAAATATTCAGGAAACCAATAGATCAGGCAGTCAGAAGTTCAGGAACGCTTAGTGTCAAGGAAAGATCACTTCGCAGTGATTTGCAGGCCTCGGCGTCCATTTACGCGCTGTGCGCATGCGTCAAAAACGTGCGCGCGCCCGCGAACCTTCGCCCGCGAGCGCGCGCCCAACTCGACGCGGACGCGCCGATGCGTGAAAATGACGCGACCTCTCGTGAGGGCAAATATCAGCACCAGAGGACTGACACCTACACATAAAAAACTGCATAATGAAAGTCCTTTCCAAATGAAATATGGAACCTGAAAAAAAATTTTCATTAAAACATCCATACCTGTTATAAAGGTGTTTAAATATCTAAACTGTCAATCAAATATTACCTGCCCCACCTCTATGCCCGTGGCATAGAGGAGGGGCAGTCAATTACTTTCACTTTCCATTCAGCACTTCCTACATGTCACTGCTCTCCCCACATTCCCCCTTCCCTCCTCAGGCTCTATAATTGTGTACGTGCACATGGACATTAGGTCCATCATTCTGTTCATACACAAGATTTTGGGGTGATACACAATTTCCCTTAACAACCGTGTCCACAAAATGGCAGCCGCCTGCTTGCTGTGATTGTGTAATTCCAAAACAGAAGGAAACAAAATTTAAATAATAAATACAGTGTAAGTAAAGTTTCTTTTGCTCAACTAATATGATAGAAAAGAATTTGAAATTATTTCTTAGGGTGACAGGTCCCCTTTAAGGCAGATGTGCAGCCAATCAGAGCATTTGAATAGTTCTAGTTCAGTAGAAGCACAAAAAAGGGGCATAATATCACGGCAGATAAATCATATTAGGTAAGGTAAGGCTGCTCTCTAAAGTGGCTGCTGACAAAGGTACCCAAGGGGTTAAAGGGAATACTAACCCAATTATTAACATTGTGTATCTTTCATGTACATGTCATTAAATAGAAATATAACAGGGTTTAGTTTAGTGTTTGCCCTGAGTGTTAAATTTCCTATATTTAGAGTTAGAACTTACTAGTGAGAGTTGCCATGTTATTTGCTCTGTCTGTAGAAATCATAGTTAAATAGTTTACATAGTTACATAGTTAAATCTGGTTGAAAAAAGACAAAGTCCATCAAGTTCAACCCCTCCAAATGAAAATCCAGCATCCATACACACACCCCTCCATACTTTCACATAAATTATATACACTCATATCTATACTAACTATAGAGTTTAGTATCACTTTAGCCTTTGATATTATGTCTGTCTAAAACATCATCCAAGCCACTCTTAAAGGCATTAACTGAATCAGGCATCACATCACCCAGCAGTGCATTCCACAACCTCACTGTCCTGACTGAAGAACCACCTACGTTGCTTCAAATGAAAGTTCTTTTCTTCTAGTCTAAAGGGGTGGCCTCTGTTACGGTGATCCACTTTATGGGTAAAAAGGTCCCCTGCAATTTGTCTATAATGTCCTCTAATGTACTTGTAAAGTGTAATCATGTCCCCTCGCAATCACCTTTTTTCCCAGAGAAAACAACACCAACCTTGACAGTCTACCCTCATAATTTAAGTCTTCCATCCCTCTAACCAATTTAGTTGCACGTCTCTGCAATCTCTACAGCTCATTTATATCCCTCTTAAGGACTGGAGTCCAAAACTGCACTGCATACTCCAGATGAGGCCTCACCAGGGACCTATAAAGAGGCATAATTATGTTTTCATCTCTTGAATCCATTAAACCAAAAAGCTTTTGCTTTGCAACGACAATCAATGTAACGGCTCCCCTAGTGGTAATAAATACATATTGTTTTGCTTATTGTGCCTATGGGAAGAAATTTTCACTTTCATTATTACTGGGGATTAAACACAAACTGCTAAAAACCTTAATGTCTTCTTGTTTCTTACATTTCTCTAGGGCTCACAGTGGATCTACAGGAAGGAGGAGAGAATCTGTAAGATCACTGATTTGGAGAGCATGAGGAAGGACATCATTGGCGAAATAAAATGGACAAGCTATGATTATTGTATAGCTAGAGACAGCCTGGAATTAATGAGGTGGTGGAAAATCAGATTTATGGCTGAGGTCCTACAGGACAAGATGAAGGCCAAAGCCCAACTGAAATCCCTCTATAAACAACTAGAGGAGATAAACTAGGCAATTTTCAGGAAGTACATGGATACATATCCAGGTGCAGTATCTAATGAATATATTTGTTCAATTATTAGTATTTTGTAATAGGGCTGATGTATTGAAAGCCATTGCAATGCTGTGATTTTGTGAAAAACAAACACAAAAAGAACTTATAAATCATGTGCAGCTGAAACCTATTGAGATGCCATAGAAACCAATAGGAAGTGTATCTTCATCATTTTGGCAAGGAATTGGGATTGGGATCAAATGGCTTGAAAATGCAGAGAAACCTGCAATTTGCAACTTGTCCCATAATCACAGAGGGAAATGGTATATTCGCATTTAGTAATGTTAATTTGCATAACTGCCATATTTCTGATTAAAATCTCTCAAATTGTTATAGAATTTCTACAGAGATATCCCTTGCTAAGGTAAAACCCTTGAGTACAAGTTTAACTTTATTTTGTTTGGTTTTGCAGAGAGCCCACCAGCCACCAGCACTGTTGCAGTTTACACGGTACAACGTATCGATGCACCTCTGTGTAGGTGATCTTCATGACACAGAGGTGAGTGAGCCATTCTCAATTCCACCAGTGGTGCCTCCACTCCAATACACCATGATTCCACCAGTGGTGCTCCCCCTTACACCTAAGATATGGATCCATAGACAGGAGCTCCCTTAGGCCACTTGGTAGACCCTGCATTCCTTTTCAATCCATCCCTCAAACTGCAGAAGCCGGGTCTGAAGGCTGCATGGGGTCCAATGGAATGGTGAAGAATGCAGGGTTCACTTTGTAGCTTAATGGTGCTCATGTATATGCATCCATATTCCCTTCTATTTTAGTTCCCTCCACTGCAATTCCAGCCACAGTGTCCCTTATTTCCCCAATTATTTTTACCGTAATTCCACCAGCTGTGCCACACTTACACCTAAAATATGGTTTCATAGACAAGAGTACCCTTAAGCCACTCAGTAGACCCTACATTCCTTTCATTTCATCCCTCAAGACTGCAGAAGCTGGGTTCTGCAGGCTGCCTGGTGTCCAATGGAATGGAGAGGAATGCAGTGTTCACCTTGTAGCTTAAAGGTGCTCGTGTGTATGCTGCCATATTACCTTCTATTTCCATTCCCTCCATCGCAATTCCAACCACAGTATCCCTTTTTCCCCCTAAATATGGTTTCATAGACAAGAGCACCTTTAAGCCACTCGGTAGACCCTGTATTCCTGTCTACTCCATCCCTCAGACTGCAGAAGACGGGTCTACCAGCTGCCTGGGGTCCAATAGAATGGAATGTAGCGTTCACCTTGTAGCTTAAAGGCGCTCATGTGTATGCTGCCATATTCCCTTCTGTTTCCCTCACCCTGCTTCCCTTGATTTAATTTGGCGCATTGATCCTGGAAGCAAAGCCGTTAAGGGGTCAGGAAGGAATTTTTCCCTCTAGTAAGCAGGTTGTCCCAAGCTTGTCAGAGGTTTTTTGACTTCCTCTGGATCAAATAGCGCAGTTTATCTAATTATTATCAATAAAACTGTGACTTACACAGATTTAACATCAAGTTGCTTTGTGTGTGTCTTTATTCTGGGTATTGGTCACATTTGGGAGGGGTAACATATAGATGGGGTGGGTGGGGTGAGAATGGAACAAATAAGAAACACTTAAAAGTTAAAGAAGAATGAAAGTGAAATCTACTCATGTTCTTGTTTTATAAGAAACCCAATCAGTGGAAACCAAGTTAGCTTTAAGTCATTTTCTGTTCTGTTAAACATGCAGTCACTCCAGTCTTTATACATTACATTTTGGCTAAGTGGGGAGAAGTCATTGTGGAAAGAAAGGGTTACTACACAGGACAGTATATGGTTAAAACTTAGCTGCATAAGGGAGATGAAGGCAAATTATAGACTAAGAAAACTGAAGGGAAAGGATAAAGTGAATGTATATGTGCACTTTGTGAGATAACATGATATCTTTTCTCTCCTATAAGAGTAATGGAACACCGAAGGATTTGTTGAGCAAAATGTTTGTCAATTCATTCTTATGGGAACAGCTTGCAAGTGCTAGCTAATGCAATAATGTATTTACAGGCACAAGCAATTTCTACAGAAATGAATTGGGTGGGGGTGGCAATTTGGAGTGGTTTGGTGTATGTTCACAGCACTGAAAACACTAAAGCAGCAAAATGCTGGGTCCATAAAGAGGGTACACATCAATGACTGTTCCATTAAAAGAGGCTAGTATGTGTATAGGATATATTTCATGCTTTAGGCCAGTGATCCCCAACCAGTAGCTCGTGAGCAACATGTTGCTCTCCAACCCCTTGGATTTTGCTCCCAGTGGCCTCAAAGCAGGTGATTTTTTTTGAATGCCAGGCTTGGAGGCAAGTTTTGGTTGTTTAAAAACCAGGTGTACTGCCCAAGAGAGTCTCAATGTAGGTTGACAATCCACATAGGGGCTACCAAATGGCAAATCACAGCACTTCCTTGGCACCCCAAGAACATTTTTCATGCTTGTGTTGCTCCCCAACTCCATTTACTTCTGAATGTTGCTCACGGGTTCAAAAGGTTGGGGATCCCTGCTTTAGGCTAATCAAAAGGTTGAAGAATTTGTTGCAATTTCCCATTGACTTAAATTGGAAGCTTGTGGTCTAGGGCACTACCAGATGTGTTCTTCACACTGCTGCTACTTCATCTACTTACCTAAGACAGCTGCAAACATTGGAAAGTGGCTCATCTTTTAGGCCAAACTGCTTGGCAACTTCCTGCATTAGAAACTGATTGGTGGTCAAATTCTTCCCATTCCAACTGAGTTTGTGGGCATGGGAGCTGTAGTATGAAAGGATGTTACAGAGGGTTTACTCAGAGTCATGAGCAATTAGTCCATGAAAACTATTCTCACAAAAGAAGGATGGTCATCCAAGCTCTGAAATACTTGCAATGCAGAAATGGAATTTCAGTAAACATATTCAATACATGTTATTATATTTTAAGACTAGAAAGTAGTCTCTGACCCTCTCCCTACTGAAGACATAAGCCTTCATGCACATGATTGACACGTTTCCCAGAAAGCACCAGCAGCCCTGTACAGGTGGAGAATGTTCGGGTGGCACCAAGGAACCAAGGAAAATGCTGGTCAAGATAAGACATATGGAGCTTCAAAAGGAAACATGGGCCTTTACTGCATTAGGGCTTCTTTGTATCTGAACTGGTAACATCACCCCTAGCACGAGAAACATTATTTCTATTCTAACACTTTTTAATCCATAATACATCATTTAAAATCTTTAAAATGTATTAGTACTGAGATTAACTGGCCACTGCACAGATTACACTTCAAATTCAGATTGTAAAATCCTGCATAGTTCACACTTCTAATCCCCCCTGCACTGTTCACACCTGTAACCCCTCTATTGTTCACACCCCTAAAGCCCTTTACTGTTCACATTTCAGACTGAAAGTGCCCACACTGTTCACTACTGCCGCTCATCACCCCCATCCTCTCCCCTTCCTTAGTGTACATGCAGAAATTTTCAGCATCGGGTCTGGAGTACTGGTGATTGGTGCACATGGCATTTTAAAAACTATTGAATCTCCTGCAAATTTCCAGTGCTTCCGGGCGTGGTTGGGCACCATGCCGTCCCTCTAAAATTCTGCCGACCTAGGCCTTTCTGGCCTTTCCACAAATCCGGGCCTGTGAACTGCTCATATTAGAGTCGTCCTGATAGATTTATGTCACGGCCGGCACCTGATACCAGAACAAATGCCAAGGACCCTGGTCTCGGCTCGGCTTCACCAGTAGTGTGATCACCTTTGGGCTTCGGGAGGAGCCCTCAGCTTGATTGGGCGCCACCTGGACTTAACGAGGGGTACAAGGTGAGGAGTTCTGGCTAGCAAAGGGGCACGACCGGATAGCAAGAGTCTTTGGGCAGAAGGTCAAGGACAAGGCATCTTGTGGAAACGGAACAGACCGGATCAGGACAGGCAGATAATAGAATCGTCAGGCAGGCAAGGGGTCAAAACCAGATAATCAGACAGACTGGATAAGGCAGAAGGATGGTCAGACAGGCTGGGTCGAGGCAGGCGGATATCAGAATCGTCAAACAGGCAAAGGGTCAAACCGGGTGATCAAGCAAGGGGTTAAGCAGGAAGAGTTGTCGTAGGCAGGCAAGGGTCAGGATACAGAATGCAGGGTAGTCAGGAACAGGCTGGGTCAAACACGGATAATCAGTCAGGATAGCAAATTCAGAAACAGGTAGCAAAAGCTCAGGAAACCACAGGATATGATCCTATAACGGGCACTGGCTACAGGTCTGAATGGGCCTTAAATAGGGATTCAATTGGCGCCAAAACATGTGCAATTGCTCGCCGTTGTGCACTGGCGCAATCACGCCAGCGCGCCTGCACCTTTAAGAGGCGCGCAGGCGCACCGTGGGCGTCCTAGGAATCAAAGATGGCGCTGGCAAGGGCAGGATAGGAGCGGAGCAGCGGGGGTCCACGCCAAGGATGGGGCGTGGACCCCACTGCCCACTAGACCACCAGGGTAAGTTTCTTACATTTTCCCTGTCTCCAGCTGTAGTCTGCCTTCCCTATGCTCCCTGTATGTGCCATACTCTGCCTGCCCTATGCCTCCTGTGTGTACAATTCTCTGCTTTCTCTATGCTCCCTGTGTGTGCCATATACTGCCTGCCCTATTCTCCCTGTATGTGCTATACTATGCCTGCCCTATGCTCCTTGTGTGTGCCATACTCTGCCTTCCGTCTGCTCCCTGTGTGTGCTATACTCTGCCTGCCCTATGAGTGTCGGAGCTGTGTGTCATACTCTTCTTGTAATGTTACCACCATAAAACCCAACTACAGCTGCCACAGATATGGAGAAATGTTTTGTGCAACAAAGTATGCCCTTGTATTTCAAAGTCTTGTAAGTCTAGTGATTGTGAATCCCATTGGGGTTGTATGCCTTAAAGGTTGTTCACCTTTAAGTTAACTTTTAGTATATTATAGCATGGCTTTTCAACTTTTCAACTGACCTTTATTTTTTATAGTTTTTGAATTATTTGCCTTCTTCTTCTGACCCTTTACAGCTTTCAAATTTGGTCACTGACCCCACGTAAAAACAAATGCTCTGCAAGAATGCACATTTATAGTTATTTCCACTTTTTATTACTCATCTTTCTATTCAGGTCTCTCCTATGCATATTCCAGTCTCTTCTCTCCGGGACCTAGGGTTTTCCTGATAATTGATCTTTCAGTAATTTGGATCTTCATACCTTAAGTCTACTAGAAAATCATGTAAACATTGAATAAACCCAATAGGCTGGGTTTTCTTCAAATAAGGATTCATTATATCTTTGTTTGGATCAAGTACAAGGTACTTTTTATTATTATAGAGAAAAAGGAAATTATATTTAAAAATGTGGATTATTTGGATAAAATGGAGCCTATGGGAGAAAGTCAATCCGAAATTTGGAATTTTCAGAATAATGGGTTCCCGGATAACGGATCCAATACCTGTACAAGTTTCTGCTATAGGTTGTTTCCCATCACCCAGTATATTTACATCCAATTAGTAGTTTGCCCTGCAGTCACACAAGCAAAGACTGGCCTTAGTCCCCTACCAGGTCAGCCCAGCTGCTGATCCCCCAGTATCTGTCTATATTGCACTTGAGTACTTGTAATGTACTTGTAAAGAAGAATTATATCCCCTCACAATTGTCTTTCCCCCCCATGATAAAACCGCCACCGTAACAGTCTGCCCTCATAATTTGAATCTTCCACCAGTTTAGTTACACATCTTTGCATTTTCTCCAATTATTTATATCTTTCTTAAAGGGGTGGTTCATCTTTAACTTAACTCTTGGGGGCAGATTCACTTAGGGTCGAATTTCGAAGTTAAAAATACTTCGAAATTCGACCCTCGAATTGAAATCCTTCGACTTCGAATATCGAAGTCGAAGGATTTAGCGCAAATCCTGCGATCGAACGATCGAAGGATTTTTCGTTCGATCGAACGATTAAATCCTTCGAATCGAACGATTCGAAGGATTTTAATCAAACGATCGAAGGAAAATCCTTCGATCAAAAAAAGGTTAGCAAGCCTATGGGGACCTTCCCCATAGGCTAACATTGACTTCGGTAGGTTTTATCTGCCGAAGTAGGGGGTCGAAGTTTTTTTTAAAGGGCAAGTACTTCGACTATCGAATGGTCGAATAGTCGAACGATTTTTACTTCGAATCGTTCGATTTCGTTCGACTTCGATCGAATTCGAACGAATTTAACCAATTCGATGGTCGAAGTACCCAAAAAATACTTCGAAATTCGAAGTATTTTTCATTCGAACCCTTCACTCGAGCTGAGTGAATCGGCCCCTTGGTGTCTTATAGAAAGGCTAATTCTAAGCAACTTCTCAATGTTTTTTTTTACTTATTTGCCTTCTCACAGCTTTCAAATATGGGTCACTGACCCCATCTAAAATCAAATGCTCTGTAAGGCTACAAATGTATTGTTATTGCTACTTTTTATTACAGGTATGGGATCCGTTTTCTGGAAACCTATCATCTAGAAAGCTCCAAATTACGGAAAGGCTATCTCCCATAGACTCCATTTTATCCAAATAATCCAATTTTTTAAAATGATTTCCTTTTACTTGACCCTAACTAAGACATAATTAATCCTTATTGGAAACAAGAAAGCCTATTGGGTTTATTTAATGTTTACATGATTTTCTAGTAGCCTTAAGATTTGAAGATCCAAATTACGGAAAGATCAGTTATCCAGAAAACCCCGGCCCTGAGCATTCTGGATAACAGTTCCCATACCTATAGTTTCCTACTGTTAGCATTATTATGGTATATTGATTTACTCATTTTCTTACATTTTATGTTGTTTAGATTACAACCATTTCTTTTAGCTAACACAGAGCTGACTGCAAGATTTTACACTGATAACAATTCTTATGTTAACGCACAATTAATTGTAACTTAATATGTTGCAAAACCAATAAAAATACTGAAAAATATAGTAACGAGAATAACCTCTTGCTAGCCCATCAGTTGGTATCAGAGATAAAAGAAAATCTCGAAATAAGCCAGCAGAGAAAGTGCCTTCAAGCAAAGATTACGATATATTTTAAATTTCCATTATGCAGAGTGAAATGTATTCAGGTGTGGGATCCATTATCAGGAAACCTGTTATCCAGAAAGCTCTGAATTACGGCAAGGGCATCTCCCATAGACTCTGCTTTATTTAAATACAGTGGCAGAACTACCGGGGGAGCAGTGGGTGCGAGCGGGCCAGGGCCCGCACCCCCTCAGGGCCCCCCGGCAGTCCGTTTGCCGCTGAAAATGCTGCGGTACGGAGGGTGGCGGGGCCTGGCTGCGCGTCACGCACCAGGGCCCGCCCCCCTCAACGAACGCTACTTTTTAAATAATGCAAATTTTCCTCTGTAGTAATAAAACAGTACCTTGTATTTGATCCAAACTAAAATATAATTAATCCTTATTGGAAGCAAAACCAGCCTATTGGCTTTATTTAATGTTTACATAATTTTCAAGTAGACTTAAGATATGCAGATCCAAATTACGGAAATATGTATTATCCAGAAAACCCCAGGTCCTGAGCATTTTGCATAACAGTTCCCACACCTGTTCTGGTTAATAGGTCCCAAGCATTCTGGATAACAGGTCCCATACCCATACTGGATCACAGGTGGATAATAGGTCTCATACCTGTACTGGATAACAGGTCCTATACCTGTACATCATTAGGATCTTAATACCTACTAGAAAACCATGTAAACATTAAATAAATCCAATAGGCTGGTATTGCTTCCAATAAGGATTAATTACCGGTATGTCTTAGTTTGGATCAAGTACAAGGTACTGTTTTATTATTACAGAGAAAAGTGAATCCATTAAAAAAATCTGGATTATTTGTATAAAATGGAGTCTATGGGAAACGGCCTTTCCGTAATTCGAATCTTTCTGAAGAATGGGTTTCCGGATAACGGATCCCATAACTGTGCCATAATTATAGTAACTTACAATTCAATGGAGCACGTACATCTTACTTTTATCTGTAACTTGATATTATATCTGCAGAAGCCCCCCCCCAAATGCAATTTGAAAACTCACGAATACCCAGGTATATCCCAAAAGACCAGGCCTAAACCTACATAAACTAGAGACCGCGTTACTGTACAACACCAGGCATATGTAGCAAATACATTCCGTTTCACTGTATGGGGATGTCTTTGCTTCATTCGTATTAAAGTATAAGCTTATGGGAACATCAGACATTTCTACCGAAGTTTTCATGGGGTTCCAGGTCACCTTGTGCAACAGCAAATTATAGCCACTTTAAATCAGGATGTACAGGTATGGGATCCGTTATCCAGAAACCCATTATCCAGAAAGCTATGAATTACAGAAAGGCCGTCTCCCACAGACTCCATTTTATCCAAATCACCCAAAAACTATTTCCTTTTTCTCTGTAATAATACAACAGTACAGGTATGGGATCCATTATCTGGAAACCCATTGGCCAGAAAGCTCAGAATAACAGAGACACCATCTACCATAGACTCCATTTATCCAAATAATCCACATTTTAAAAAGGGAGCTCCTTTTTTTCTGTAATAATAAAACAGTAGCTTGTACTTGATCTCAACTAAGATACAATTAATCCTTATTGGAAGCAAAGCCAGTCTATTGAATTTATTTAATGTTTTTTTTTTTTGTTTTTTTTAAAGGTAAGTTTTATTTCTCATTTTTAAACACATACAACAATCATACATACAACAAATACGTACACTCGCAGACTAAACTGTACAATTTAGGCAGGAAGAAAATATGGCACATGCTATCACCAAGCATAACACAATACAGTTATTGAGCAGTTGAGATGGACACTATCAAACTCAGGTGAACTATACATCTGACGGTTAGGTTGGGACCCTCGAGGATACGAAGGATAGCAAACCATGAGGGGTTTCATAGTAGGAGATGGACTCGGCTATGACTTACTATAGAGGGGTCGGGTCAATGTCATTCCACAAGCCCCAAATTTTATCAAATTTTGTTGGTGTTCCCCTAATTTCGTAGGTGAGCTTATATAGGGGTACTGCTTTGTTAACCAGTTGTATCCACGCATTGAGAGAGGGTGAGAGGTTACCCATCCAGTGAAGGGCTACAGTTTTTTTTGCATAAAAGAGTAGGATACGAAAAGAGATTTGAGTATATTTAGCTGGGATTATCTCTTCTAGGACCCCCAAAAGGCAAACTGCAGGTGAAATTATTCTCGGGAAGTCAAGATTATCCGCTAGATAGTTTACGACTTGTGTCCAAAAGCTCAGTATGTAATGGCATTCCCAGATTAGATGCAAGAAATCCGCAGCTTGTTGGTGACACCTGGTCGCAGGGGATCTGGCCCATCAGTTTGAGTCGTGTGGGAGTTATGTAAATATGTTGCATCATTTTATATTGTATTGGTTTGTCTTTCAACGATATCAGGCCAGTGTATATGTGTTCTGTTGCTTCGTCCCAGTTATCTTGGTCAAGGCCTACAATTTTGGTATTCAACCAGTCTTGTGCTGATTGAAAAGGTTTGGGGCCGGATAAAAGGAATTGCTGGTAGAGCCGGGACACCAGCTTTGCTGGGTTGGGATCATGAAGAATTTCTTCTATGACTAGGCAGGATTGCTGGGGGGTAAGACTGTTAAATTGGGAGTAGAAGGTATGTCGTAATTGTAGGTATTTAAATAGTGGAATTTGCATTGGTTGGCACTTAAGTTGTAGTGTGCAATGGGTGACAAAGGTATGATTCTCAAGGAGGTCCTTCAAGCATTTAATGCCTTGCCTGGGCCAGAAAGCAGAGTGTTGCAAGGATCTAAAGTGATTTAAATAGGAATTTCTCCAGAGTGGGAGGTGAGGGGATAGGAGGGGTGGTGAATGGCCCAAGATTTTGAGAGCTATCAGCCAGGCCTTCTGTGGAGTAGTCAGTGTCATCGGTAGTTGGCCAGAATCCCTGGGACTCCGATAGGGAAAGTTGCGGAGGCTCTCCCACGAGGATAGTAAAGGAGCTTGTAACTGCGAGTTTGGGTTATATGGGTCAGGGTTAAAGCACACCAATGGAAGTTGGGGAGGGCCAGTCCTCCCTTGTCGCATGGTGCACATAACTTTGAACAAGCGATTCTGGGTGTTTTCTTGTTCCAGAGAAAGGGGGTCACGATTTGGTTTATACTTTTAAAGTATTTTTTGGGAATAAATATTGGCGCATTATGGAGTAGGTAGAGAATTTTGGGGAGGTAAATCATTTTAATGACATTTACTCTACCCCAGAGAGACAGAGGGAGTTTAGTCCATCGATTTAAGGTATTGGTCAGATTAAGTAAAATTGGGTCGAGGTTTAAGGTAGTGTATTTGTGAGATCTGTATGGACTATCACTCCTAGGTACTTGAATTGGGTGGGCCATTCGAGTGGGATCTCTTGTGGTAGAGATTGAGGTTGGTCAGGGTCAATGGGGAATAAAACAGATTTTTCCCAGTTAACTCGTAGTCCAGAAAATGAGCCAAACCGGTTGACCAGGTCAAGGAGGGCAGTAAGAGAATCATTGGGATCTGCCAAATACTGTATATAAGGAGGTCGTCTGCAAAAAGGGAGATTTTTTCCTGAATAGTGCCGTAGGTTAAACCCTTGATTAAAGGAGATTGTCTGGTCAGTATTGCTAGTGGTTCTATTGCTAGGGCAAATAGAATTGGGGAGAGGGGGCAACCTTGTCTTGTTCCCCTTGTTAGTAAGAAAGGGGGGGATATGGCCATTAACTCTCACACGTGCCGTGGGGTTCTTATATAGAAGTTTGATCCAGGATATGCATCTAGGGCCAAATCCGAAATGGGCTAAAACCTCCCATAGGTAATCCCACTCCCCCGAATCGAAAGCCTTAGCAGAGTCTAGGGAGGCAACTACTCTGGTGCCTGTTTCAGTATGGTCAATCTGCAGGTTGGTAAAGAGTCTGCGGAGGTTGATGTTAGTGGAGCATCCTGGCATAAAGCCAGATTGATCAGGGTGGATAAGGTCAGGGACTAACTGTTGGAGGCGGGAAGTGAGGAACTTAGACAGGATTTTAGCATCTGTATTTAGGAGAGATATAGGGCGGTATGAAGAGCAGCGAGTTGTATCTTTACCCGGTTTAGGGATGACAACTATGAGGGCCTCTGTAAATGATGGAGGTAGAGAATTACTACCAAAAGCACTTTGCAGCGTTTCTAGATATTTTGGGACTAATTGTTCTGAGAGAGCCTTATACCAGTCTGGAGGGAGGCCATCCGGTCCTGGTGTCTTATTTGGGGGTAGGGAGGCAATGGCATCAGCAATTTCTCGGGGCGTTATAGGTGCATCCAGAAATGTTTTGTCACTAAGTGAAAGAGACGGGATAGGGATTGAGTCCAAGAACTGAAGGAGTTGGGTTCTAGAGTGAGTAGTTGTGGTAGAATAGAGATTTTGGTAGAAGGTGGCAAATTCTTGTGCTATGAGCCTGGGTTCTGCGACTATTGAGCCATCATCCAAGATAAGGCGGGGAACAGCGGAGGATGTTTTCTGATGTTTAGCCAAAAATGCCAAAAGCTTACTGTTTTTGTCGCTCTGATCAAAGATACGCTGGTTCTGGTAAAGTAAGGCTTTCCTAGTTAGTGATATGGAGGCTCTGGAAAGAGAGTTTTGGGCGCATAGGAGACCAGCATAGTTGGCAGGGGTAGGGTTCAGTGTATGTGCTCCTGAAGCATTGCGGAGTTCATTCTCCGCGGCTTTAACCTGGTCTAAAGTATCATTCCTCGCTTGTGAGATTGCCCCCATAAGCGCTCCTCTCATGACTGCTTTAGAAGCATCCCAAAGAGTCAGAGGGGAGGTGGACCCCACGTTATGGACCCAATAGTCGCCATAGGCCTGGGCATTCGCTTCGGCCACTGTAGTGTTTTTGAGCCAAAGAGGGCTTAAGCGCCATAGCTTGTCTGAGGCCTCAGGATTCCAGCGAAAAGTAACTTGAAGTGGGGAGTGGTCGGGAATTTATTTAATGTTTACATGACTTTCTTCTAGACCAAAGGTATTAAGATCCAAATTAAGAAAAGATCCGTTATCTGGAAAACATCAGGTCTCGACCATTCTGGATAACATGTCCCATACCTGTACCTTGCTCTTGATCCAAACTAAAGTATAATTAATCCTTACTGGAAGCAACACCAGCCTACTGGGTTTATTTAATGTTTACGTTATTTTCTAGTAGACTTAAGGTTCGAAGACCCAAATTAGGGAAAGATCCCTTATTAGGAATAACCCAGGTCCCGACCATTCTGGATAACAGGTCCCATACCTGTACCTTGCACTTGATCCAAACTAAGATATAATTAATCCTTATTGAAAGCAAAACCAGCCTATTGGGTTTATTTAATGTTTATGTGATTTTCTAGCGGACTTAAGGTACAAAGATGCAAATTAGGGAAAGATCCCTTATACGGAAACCCCCAGGTCCTGAGCATTCTGGATAACAGGTCCCATACTTTCCCTTTAGAACACCAACACAATGAATTGTGAAACACTAAATATTGTATGTAGGGGGAACCACTTGCTCTGCGGGAATAGTTTTTTAAAAAATTATGCATAGGGCCCGCAGGAATGCAGAGGGTTGTACCGGGTATTCTACTCGGGAGGCCATATTCATGGTTACTATAGACAGCTGCTAGCGCCAGTCTGATAAGAGACTCATCAGAAAACTCATATGAATATGAATATACCGAATATCTATGTTTTACCTTCAGCACAAAGCAGCACTCTAGTGCGGGATTGGTGGTCATCTCTGAGGCATGAAACTGGCCCATAAAACATGTATTATTGCCTAAATCTATAAGCTGGTTACAATAATATGCTTTAAGGGGCAGATTTATCAAGGGTCGAATTTCGAGGTGTAAAATATTTCAAAATTCGACCACTGAATTAAAATACTTTGAATTCGAATATCGAAGTCGAAGTATTTTTCACTGAATTTGGCCATCAAACGATCAAAGTAAAATCGTTCGATCGTATGATTAAATCGTTCGAATCAAACGATTCAAACAATTTCAGCGATCGATTGAAGGATTTTACTTCAACCTATAAAAATGTTGTAGAAGGTCCCCATAGGCTAACATAGCACTTCGGCAGGTTTAATTTGGCGAAGTATTAAAGTCAAAGTTTTTTTTTTAAAGAGACAGTACTTAGATTATTGAATTGTCGAATATTCGAATGATTTTTACTTCAAAACAAAGTCGAAGTAAATTCAAAGTCGTAGTATCCTATTCGATGGTCGAAGTATCCAAAAAATTACTTTGAATTTCAGATTTTTTTATTTTGAAAATTCCCTTGAATTCACTTCGACCCTTGATAAATCTGCCCCTAATAGTTTTATATATGACCCATGTAGGATAAGTCGAGCTGCAGGGTGCTGGCCTGGTTAGAAAAAGCACTCAGCAGTGATTATGAAATGAATAAAGGGGGAATAAAATATAATATAAAATATGTGGAGCAGAGCACATTTCATTTCATTTGGGGGCTTATTGAAAAAAATAAGTGTTAGCAAATAGATCCACTACACAAGCCAAGGGCAACAGCACATACATAACAATGCCAAGTGCAGATTGGTCACTTAGAGGTTAAATTAATTAAAAAAATTATGATTGCCGCTTTAACCCTGATTAACCTTTCCCCAATCAACTCTTCGGGAACTACAACTCAAAACTGAAGAGGGTTGCATCAAGGCTGACAGGCCCCAACTTTGAGTCTCTGCAGAGCATGAGGACAGCAACAACAGAATAAGAGGTTGCCAGATCAATTACAAGCAGGCCTTACTAGCACCCAGTATGCCCTGCCGTAGTTATAAACTGCAGCCCATTTCTGGCCCCAGCATTTAAAGGTGTTGTTCACCTTTAAATTAATTCTTAGTATGATGAAGAAAGATATTCTGAGACAATTTGCATTTGGTTTTCATTTTTTATGATGTATGGTTTTTTTTAGTTATTTTGATTTTTCAATTTTGATTGAGAAGAGGCAAATAAATCAAAAATTATATAAAAGAATAAATGAAAGCCAAATGAAAAGTTGCTTAGAATTAGCCATTCTATAATATACTAAAATTTAATTTAAAGGCGAACCACCCCTTGGAAGACACCACTGTGCAGAAGTTGCTTGCTCCTTACAGATGATCCTGTGAGATTTGTCAATACAATATGACAGCCAGGGCCTGGCATCAGTCAGTCTCATGACAGGGGGCAGATCTAGGGATTTGTCCCATTCCCCTACGGACCTATTTCTTTCCCATGAGCCCCTACATGTTACTCAGCACGGCCTCCCTCTATAATGAGGGGCTAATGAATCATACTCCGGTAACATCCGGGGCTCATGGTTACCAGTAAAGGGACCTATGGGGAGGCTGGTGGTGGGTACTAGAGAGTGAGGGCCCTGTGTGAGAGTGGGTTCAGGGCCCTGTGTGAGGGCAGGTATTAGAGAGTGAGGGCCCTGTGTGAGGGTGGGTTTGGCGTCCTGTGTGAGGGTGGGTTTGGGGCCCTGTGCGAGGGCAGGTTTGGCGACCTGTGTGAGGGCAGGTTTGGGGCCCTGTGTGAGTGGCGAGGCCACAAAGGCCCGGGCCTAGGGCAGCAGAATATTAGGGGTGGCCTGGCTCCCAGTCGTTTACCAGGGAGCTCAGCTCCCCACTGCTCCAGGGGGCACTAGGACTGCATGGCCAGGCATCAGGACCGCCCGCCCACTAAATCCAGTGCTAGGGAACCCCTGGGCCCTGTGCTATTGTCTGGCTATGGTCCTGGCCAACTTCAACAAGTTCACGGGCACCACAGCCCCTGGGCAACACTTCTCCATCTAGTGAACATTTGGCAGCGGGTTGGTGAGAAAACCTATGTGTTTCGTGCCTTAACGCTCCCGGCACTTCATCTAAACCTTTTCTGTGACATTTTATCTAATGCTATACTTCGTGGTTGAAGGGGGAGTCACTGTGCCTCTAAATTTCTGTGGAGTGAGGGGTCATCACTGTGCCTTTGACACACGCTTTGGCAGGAAGGTTTTACAAGCCACAGTGATCTCTTCCACATAGGACCTCTTGCCCACCCTACTTTGGGGACAGCTTTGGTATTCCCCACTATTTCCTGTGTCACTGAAACAGACAATGGAGAAAAGGAGATTTTGTGTACTCACTGTTAAATCTTTTTCTCTTCATTCACTTGGGTGACATAGGACTTCCCTCCCTGGTTGGAGGCCCACAGTTTTTATTAGACATGGTTTGGCATTAGCCAACAGGTTTGTTCATTAATTTTTACTTGGGTCATATTTTTCAACTTTCTTTGGTACAAACTGATTAGGGCTCCACCCCCTCTGGAGGGGTATAGCCAGTGGAGGAGGAGCTACTTATTCTTTTGGTTGTGTCCTGCCTCCTAGTGATACAAGCTATACCCCACTGTTTCCTGTATCCCCCAAGCGACTGAAGAAAAAGAGATTTAATGGTGAGTCCACAAAATCTCCTTATTTGGTATTTGCGCATTCAGGAGACACAGAACAAATCTGCTATGTTCTCATACATAAAATAAATTATGTTTCTGATATATGTGATTGTACTATGTGAAACATGATTTTTCATTTTATTAGACACTTAGAAGCCTATATCATTTTACAGAAGTGGAATTTAACCAAAATTCTAGCATATTTTGAAAGCTCAGATTGTCCTGAAAAAAAAACCAATGTATTGTTTGCCTGGGTAAACTAAAAGACCCCCACATGAAAGGCCCTTAAAGTGAAAGAGTACAGATTGTCTAAAAACTGCTTGGCAGTAGATGTTTGCATTGAAGAGAGCATTGCGGCTGAGGCTAAGACTAACCCCAAAACATTTTTTATGTATATTAATTGTAAAGAGATGCAGGTTATTTGAAGGCTTGTTAAGGGGTCATGTTCAAAATGTCCTAGTGAATGGCATTATTAGCAGCAATCAGCATGGCTTTATGAAAGGAAAGGTCATGTAAGACAAATTGAATTGCTTTATATGATGAGGTAAGTAAGATGCGGGACAGTGGGGGGCAGTAGATGTTAACTATTTGGATTTTGCCAAAGCATTTGATATCGTGCCCCACAAACTATTGCTTTCTAAACTAAGGTCTGTTGGGCTTACTAAAGTTGTTTGCACGTGGATAGGAAACTGGCTACAGGATCGGGTACAGAGGGTGGTTGTTAATGGTACATTCTCTACTTGGAGTAAGGTTCTTAGTGGGGTCCATCAGGGCTCGCTATTGGGTCCACTTTTATTTAACTTGTTCATTAATGACTTAGGGGAGGGTATTGTAAGTAATGTCTGAAATGTAACGTATGTATGTAATGTAATATAAAAGAAAAAGCAGAAGGGAAAGGCAATGTCAGTGTTGGTACTGGGAGTTGTCCAGGAATATGGTGCTCAATTGTGTGGAAAGTTATTTGGAGGAAGCCCAAGTAACTAATCATGGTCAATGTTTAGTTTCATAAAATCCCTGGTGGGCAATATTTTTCCACAAATTAAATAGCTTCAGTTTGTCAGGGAATGCAATAGTCTCTGTGGGGTTCACACTCTCTTTGTACAAAAAAAATGATAATACATGGAGCCTGGGGGAAGTCTGGTCATGAAAAAAAATCTTGTGTGAACGATAGAAAATGGTTAATTGAGGAGTCTGTTATGGGGTCAAGAAAGAGACAGAAGCAAAATGTATTGCCACAGATAGGCAGCAGAATGCAGGAAGACTGTTATTTTATCAGGAAGAATTTGCATAGTAAAAAAATTAAGCATGCAAACTAATGAAATACAAGAAAAAGCAGTAAAACCCCACACTACCTTACTAAAATTAATTGAGATCTAATTATATAAGTGCATAGTGCTATTATAATCATATGCTTAGTTCTCAATCAATTTAGCACCAACATACAATTAATGGTATTTTAATTGTGTTATTTACAAATAATTAAAATGATTAAAGTGCTTAAGTGCTATAAATTAGGTGCTGTGACTTTCAATAAAATGTATAGCAGTTATAATAATCTAAAAGTTCATGATTCTTATATGAATTAAATAAGGTGCTAGCGCTGTAGTTATAATTTTATAGTTCATGGTATCAAACAATTAAAAATAAAGCATCAGCAATTCATGAATAAAAGTTAGAAATTAGAAAATAGTATAGAGGTGGAGTTGTCCCGAAGAAACTGGCTGTGTTGTTCTAAGCCCTGGGACACCACACATGGGAGAAAGGCAGAACACTGAGGACTGTGGTCTCGTTACTACGTTTAACTTTCCTATTCCTTCGCATGGCAGAGGGCAACCAATGGGATTCATTCCCGTCACGTGACCTAAATTAGCAAGCAATCAATAAATCTGGCTCCCCACCCCCAAGCATCCATCTTATTTCCTGTCACTCAAGCTCACCTGATGTGCCAGCAGGGTCTCTGGACTCTACCTGCTGAAGCTCCAGGTCCTGGTACTTTTGCCTGTGTGAGGCCTGTGAGGGTCCAAGGAGGACCATGGCCACGTGTGCCAATCACCACAGTCAGTCACTAAACCTTTGGGTGCATGCAAAAGTTGGTGTTTGCATCCAAACAGAAAATGTGGGGTTCTCCTCACTGTGCACTGTGCACTCTGCCGGATAGCGTTCAGTGAAGAATGAGGGCTGCAGGTGTATGATACAGGTATCTGAAGGACATGAGTTATCTGGCAGACGGGCCATTTCCTATGATGCCCAGAGTGTGTTTGTTCTTTTGTCTCCTCGGGATGGAAAATGGGAGAAGATGGGTGAGTAGGAATAGCAATTCAGAACAGAGCACCTGTGGCTGGATCATCATAGAGGGAGAGTTTTTTAACTTTAGAGTTGAATTCTCCTTTAATTGTATCCTTTTTATTACAACATAAGTTCAGTAAAACTACTTGGAAAGAGGTGCTTTAACACCCCAGATGTTTGCTTTGGAAAACAAACACAGGACTTGCGGACGTGGCTGTAGCACTTTCATCCAAATGTGCGAGTCAACAGGTTATATTTATCAAAGATTGAAGTTAGAAATCTGCACAGTCCACTAGAGTGAAATTCTGCTGCTCTCCATTCATTTCTATCACATTTAGAAATGCATATTTATCAAAGGGTGAAATTTCACCCATTGATAAATACTCTCTTAAAAATGTTATAAAATGAATGGTGAGCAAGCACGACTGTAGCGGACTGTGGCGATCTCTAAATTCACTGATAAATATTCTGAAAAGAGTGGATAACTCATTGCAGGCCATATTTGTGCGGTTGTCTCATGGTTTGGAATCAAATAAAATTGAATTTCTGGAATCTGCACATATGCAACATCAATGTTCTAGTTCTTTGCATTATAGAAGGAACTGTCTGGGTCTGGGATTTGTTGTGGCTTTTCAGGCTGCTCATAGGGTAATAATTTGTCATGCGGCTGTTTTTCTCTGGGAGGCAGTAGTACACAAAAGAACACAATAGTATGATTCAAAATAATCCATATGTTACCATTTTGTTTTTAAAGCACATATGATTATACCTACTATGATTATGGGTAAACTTGCTACCTTCATGTGATCGGCTAAATATAAAAGATAAGCAGAAATCCATTATACAGCCCTGGGTAACAGGTACTTGTCATGGTTCCAAAAAAAAAAGAAAATATCTGTAAATAGACAATACTGAGAATTGCCTCTGCTAAAATACATGTAGAGGCAGTTACCAGCAAATTATCAGCATTGTCTATTTTATAGCCGTGACACTGCATTTTCTCCTTTTTTCAGCTTTGATTACCTTCCCCACAGCTACCCGCAGCTTTTTTATATAAACTAAAGTAAAGTTTCTGCATGAAACACAGAAGTTTTACCAGCACAAGTCAACAGTACATTATAGTTTGAATACTCTAAAATACTGTTTTTGGGGTTACTGTTCCTATAAGTCTCTTCAAGGCCGAAGTCTCTAGCTTGAAGATCAAGTCTTTCCTTCGTAACATCAAATCACAGTTGATGTTACTATTTCTACTTCTATGGGACTATGGGATTATGTAGTATGATCCTTTGATTAAGTAATCTAATAATAGTAATGCATTATCCCTATAGTTGCCATACCATAATGTATAATAATGTATTAATATTCAAACGTCTCAATAGTAGGCGTTACCATAAAATACCGCAATATTACCATACCGACTAAAGTTATTGCAAGAGAATGACCGCAAATGGATATATTGTTTACATTCTATTAGTTTGCCAATTAGTATCAAGACCTCGCCGCTCTGATGGTGAGCTGTAAAATAAAATACACACAGTATTATAATGGAGAATATTGTAGAATAGCAATAATTTGCGACAATACCCTCATTATTAACGTACTGAAAACCAGATGATAGCTATTGAAGATTTCTTCTATCATGTTGTATATTATTTCATTTGAACGGTCTCACTTAGGAAAGCTGTAGCCATACATATTGTATCAAAAATAAAAATAGCATAGAAAGTTTATAGCCACTTTAGGTGTGCCGTATGGTAATGAACACCATAACAGAAAAATAAGATAAAGTGCTGAATATATTGGTAGACATGGACACTGGTACTTGTGGAAGAGATACTGCCGTAATGCCCCAGAATGCATATATAACTATTTGGTGAACCACCTTCAATTTAATTAGCCTGACACCATATGTCCCACTATCATTGTACCCTACTGCATTGTGTATTTTTATACATATTAACGGGAAGGAACATTTTTGCTAAATGAATAACTGTCTGCGTCTCAGAGTCATAATAGAAATAAATGCAGGTTTAGGGAACACCATCCATCACATACGTCTCAGAGTCTCCTGGTAATTGCTTAAACTCCCCATACTCACCATTTTTTGTATGCCTGCATTTAAATGCTGCATTGCTATCATGTGGGATCAATGATACTCCCTGGCCAGTACCAGTCGTATGCTGGTAAAGATAATAGAATGTAGGACAGCCTAGGAAACACCAATGATGAATTGCAATCATTTGAATACCATGTTATAAACAGATTTCCAAGTACTCATTTGAAATGGTTAACTGCAGATGCAATACTGTTATAATATAATAATGAGCTGCATCATGGGAGTAATTAACAACTGTAAATAGGATATTTGCATGTGCAATATGTTTTACTGTCCCTCTCTATATATATACACAGGAAGACACAGGGTGACCTTGAGATAATTGATAGGATGTCTCATGCTCGGGTTTAGCATACTCCCTCGTTTACTGTGAGGGAAACCAATGGTTTTGTATTGGAACTGTGTCCCCCTCCCTTCCCTTGTTACTGATGCGTAGCGTTCATACATAACTTTATTTGAAGGAATATGGTTCAAACTTTCTGCACTCATTATTGTGGAAAGGCTATAGGTGACTATGGCTACACCTGGATTCTTATTTTGCAAAATGTGTTAACTTCATGATTGATATGCGCAAGTTGTGTATGTATGTAACTCTTTCATACTAATCCTGATGTTTTATGTGTGTACTTTACATTTCAAAAACGGAAAATAAAGAATATATTAAAAAAAATAGGATATTTGCAACCCCTATACCTTCATAGTATGGACGATAAATTTAAAGTTTCCTGAGTGCATCAGCATTGGTAGTTTACAAGGTCATGATATAATGGTAGTGAACTGCAGTGCTGTATAAAATAATACCGCGTAATGGACAAGGTACCACTAGCTGCGAATATGCACCCAAAACCTTGCATGCCGAGAAGCCATATTCTAGGGATTATAAATACATTATATTAATAACCCATTATCTAAAAACATTAGTAAAAGTACAGCAAAAGTGCTCTGTATTCTATACATTATGAAGCTATATGTCACTTAAGGCTAGTCATGTACAACTGGGTAGTTGTATCATTATAATAAGACACAGCATTATCTATCCAGTATTCATATATTTTGGAATTAACATATAGGGATCATAGGGGTAAGTAAAACGTTAGGGGCATTTGCCCATAGTAACACTGAGGCTGGAGGGGGGTCTATGTAGGGTAGGTGAGTAGGGTTTTTTTTTTTTTTTAACTTTAGGGTTAAATTCTCCTTTGAAGAATTTTCAGAATGAAATTATTTTCATCTGTGCTGCTCCCAAGGTTTGAACCAATACAGGGGGTGCACAAACCTATAATGTTCAGACACACCACTCTCTCTAAAAACAGCAATGCTGAATCACAAACCTGTTTTGTTTAAAGGGGTGGTAAATAAAAGACATATTGGGACCTATTTATCATGCGGTGTAAAACATTGTAGAAAAACCATCACCGGTGATGTTGGTCATAGTAACAAATCAGCAAATACATTTCAACAGTCACCTACAAGTTAGAAAACAAAAGTAAAGATGTAATTGGGTGCAAGGGGGGGGTGATTAGAGCAGACAAGCAAGGCACAGATCTTTTCTGTATTGCAGCTAGGGCTGGAACATGTCATCAGTGTGGCAGTATTAACAGGGGGGGTGGGACAAGAGTGTGGGTGCAAATGTGTTGCTCGTGAAAGTTAGATTCCTGCTATAATAGATATTCCTACTAGGAAGGCTGAATCATATGCAAATAAGCATTGGTCAAGCGGGTATGAGCAGGAAGACACAAAGGGGGTTATGTAACCCATAGCAACCAATCAGAAGGTATCATTTACTGGTCACCTATTTAAAAGCAAACTTTCTATTGGTTGTTATGGGTTACTGCTCCTGGGCAAACTTAGTGCCTTTCATTACATAACCCCCAAGGTCTATACTGCCTTTACTATGCATTATGTGCAACTGTTGATCTTTGCATTGAAGAAGTGTAGGAAGGGATTGGCAACCCCTTTTACCAGTAGGCTTGAGTTTGACCAGATGCTGACTTTAAAGGTTCATATAATGAAAATGGTTAATTTATTTTTTTTTTTTTACAAAGATGCTTCATTTGGGACAACAATCAGTAAAGCACCAATTGCTTGAAGGTGAACATCACCCTTTAATTACTTATCAGCTTTAATCGCCTATCCCTGTCTATGCCCATCATTTTTAGTCTTTTGTCAACATTTGAACATGTTGCATGTTCTAGGGTTCCCCAACCTTTTTTACCCATAAGCCACATTCAAATATAAAAAGGGTTAGGGAGCAACACAAACATGAAAAAAGTTCCTTGGGGGCAAATTAGGTCTGTGAGTGGTTATTTGGTAGCCCCTGTGTGGACTGGCAGCCTACAGGAGGCTCTGGTTCACAGCAAACATTGTTTTTGTGTAACACAAAGTTGCCTCCAAGCCTGGAGTTCAAACAGAAGCTTTGACGCCACCAAGAGCAATATTGAAGGGGTTGGCGAGCAACATGTTGCTTACAAGATCAGTGATCTAGAACAGTGGTCCCAAACCCTAGTTAGTGGAAAAAGCATGGGAAAAAAAGTACAGGGATGCCAAATATGAGCTTTTATTTGGCTGTTTGGTAGCCCATATGGGAATGAACAGCCTACAGTAGGCTTTGTGGGTTTGTATGCAACCCAAACTTGCCTTCAAGCCAGGAATTCAAAAATAGGCCCCTGATTTGAGGCCACTGGGAGCGACATTCAAGGGGTTGGTGAGCAACATGTTGCTCATGAGCCACTGGTTGGGGATCTCTGTTCTAGAGCATAGAATAGATCAACAGTGCATTTATCCTATGTTCATTCCGTTTCACTGCATTGCAATAGACAGAAATGCTCAAATACCTAGGTTGACAGTGGTTATAATGGGCAATCTAAATCTGTGTCGCCAGAGGAAGGGACAAAGTTCTTCTGCCTACGTTTTCCACTACACCAACATACACAAAAAAATATCACAGAGAAAAATGCCAGCTGTGTATTCGTTGAACAATAAATAAAGCAGTCACTGTGAGTGTTGAAAAGTGAAGGCTGACATAATCAAAGAATGAATGAATTGCAGAAAGGAGACAATTGACCTGAATGTACATTATCAAATCTTTATATAAATTATCACACCTAATTTAAATTATGAAAGAGCAACTGACATTTATTATAAGTGTATAAATGAAAAACACAACAGACACCTCAAATTCACAGAAAGAATACACTTCAGAGAACACGCCTTATCTCTCTAGCACACATGCACAGAAAGCTGGCGCTGGACACCAGCCGAGGAGTGCACAGCTCTAAAAGAAAGAAAAGAAAAAAGGAGATTTTGTTTACTCACCGTTAAATCTCTTTCTCTTCAGTCGCTTGGGGGACACAGGGACCATGGGTATAGCTAGTACCACTAGGAGGCAGGACACAACCCTAAAACAAAACTGACTCCTCCTTCACTGGCTATACCCCCAGTAGGCGGAGCTTAGGTCAGTTTGTACCAAAGTCAACAGGAATAATAAAACCAATTTTGGAATAAACAATCAAAACAATTAGAACACTTATTAACCAGAAAACATCTGACGGAAGTGAAGGCCTCAAACCAGGGAGGGAAGCCCTGTGTCCCCCAAGCGACTGAAGAGAAAGAGATTTAACGGTGAGTAAACAAAATCTCCTTTTCTCCTAGTCAGCTTGGGGGACACAGGGACCATGGGACGTACCAAAGCTGTCCCCAGAACCGGGTGGGATAAGAGGCCTAAGAAGAAACCACTGCGGCCTGCAGCACCCGTCTGCCGAAGCGAGTGTCAGATGCAGCAAAGGTATCAAAGTGGTAAAATTTGGAAAATGAATGGACAGAAAGACGGCAGGACAATTTCCTGATTAAGGTGAAATTCCGAGACGACCATCGGTAGGAAGGATGGAATAGTCCGAAGAACAGCCCTGTCATGATGGAAGATGAGGTAAGGAGCTGTACAGGATAGTGCACTGAGTTCAGAGACACGTCTCGCAGAGGCGATGGCTAGTAGAAAAACGACCTTCCAGGTGAGCCACTGGAGAGGCACAGAAGCGAGTGGTTCGAATGGAAGCAGTTGAAGAGCATGTAAAACCAAGGTCAGATCCCACACAGGAACTGGTGCGCGAACTGGCGGAGCGACATGAGCTACTCCCTGCATGAAGGTCTTGACGTCTGGAAGGAGAGCGAGCCGTTTCTGGAAGAGAACCGAAAGGGCAGAGACCTGGGATTTCAGAGACCCCAAGGACAGGCCCATGGAGAGACCGTCTTGCAGGAACTCCAGGATGTGCGGTATGGATAAGGTCCGGAACGTCACCTTGGATTTAGAGCACCACTGGCGGTAGGTTGACCAAACCCTATAATACGCCTTGGCTGAAATCGGTTTCCGTGCTGCACACATAGTGTGTGCAACCGCTGCAGAAAAACCCTTTTGGGTTAGGATCTTGGTCTCAAGAGCCATGCCGTTAAGGAGAGGTTGCTTAGGTTTGGGTGCCGGATCGGTCCCTGGGTGAGAAGGTCTGGAATTGACGGTAAGGTCCACGGTTCTGCCACGGATAGATTGAGGAGATCCGAAAACCAAGCCCGTCTGGGCCACCGTGGAGCAATCAGAATGAGGGTGGTCCTTTCTCTTTGAAGCTTTCTGATGGTTCTGGGGATGAGTGGCAGAGGTGGAAAGGCGTACGCCAGCCGAAAGGGCCAGGGAGCCGTTATGGCATTGACGTTGTGAGCCAGGGGATCTCGGTAGCGAGCCAGGAACTGCGGAACCTTCTGGTTGTGCCTGGTCGCCATGAGGTCTACTTCTGGGACGCCCCACTTTAGCGTTAGCTCCTGGAAGACGTCGTCGTTTAGGGACCACTCGCCCGGGTCTAGGGACTGACGTCTGAGAAAGTCCGCTTCCCAATTCAGCAACCCCGGGATGTAGATGGCCGACAAGTGAACTTGTTGAGCTTCGGCCCACCGAAAGATCAGCTTTATCTCGTTGAGCGCTCCCCTGCTTCTTGTACTGCCCTGGTGGTTGATGTAGGCCACAGCCGTTGAGTTGTCGGACTGAACCTTCACCGCTTGGCCTTTGAGGACGTGTTGCCAGTGGAGGAGAAAGCGCAGGGAAAAAACCGCCAAGGAAGAAGAAGAAGGGAAGCGCCGCTCCGTACAATTGTAAAGAGCTTCAGTTTAGCTGCTGCAGGCGAAGGGCTGTCAGAACCGCCTAGTAATGGCGGCGCTACCCTACGGCCTGACATACCCGCTGCGTGTAGTACACACACACACCCCTGGGGAATGAGACAAAAGTTCAGCGCCCATAGAGCGCTCTGCCTGAGCGCCCCCTGAATAAGTCCCAGCCCTAATAGACTTGTAGGGGAATAGGGAAGAAACTGGCGCCCTGTCAGGTATGGGAGGGATAGGGGCTGAGGATTCAGACTTACCTCAAGCCCACGGTATCCAGTACTCTCCTTGTCTGCCGGCCAGCTTGCTCCTCCTGCAAGGAAAGGGAGACATCAGTAGAGCTGGATGGTCTGTGCCAGAGCACAAGGTGACCCCGGAGACAGGTTCCCATGTGGGGGGATGACATTAGAGCCTTTACGCAGTGTAAAGGGTCCGCATTGCCCCTGGTGTCAGCTTAGCTGACATAGAAGTATGAGCAAAAAATAAAAAACGTCCTAACCTCCTGAGGACACAACTCAAACTGACCTAAGCTCCGCCTACTGGGGGTATAGCCAGTGAAGGAGGAGTCAGTTTTGTTTTAGGGTTGTGTCCTGCCTCCTAGTGGTACTAGCTATACCCATGGTCCCTGTGTCCCCCAAGCTGACTAGGAGAAAAGTCAACAACAAACAGACAGTAATGCAGTGAAGAATTCTTATGGACAGGAACTGTTAACACATTTAATTCCTTCACTTTGAAAATATGGAGCAAAATTAAAAACAGACTTGGGGCATATGCTTAATTGCTTATTTTGCAGTGTTCTTTCTCCACATTTCCATAACAAGAATGAATAAAAAGCAGCACACAGCAGTGCTATTAGTAATAATCTGCCTGTCAAGTTTTCTCAAAATGCTGGAAGCAAAACTAGCCATCCAGCATGTCATCGCATTTCAAATTACAAATCTCATCTTCAGCTCATTCTGCTTCTCAAGTAGCTAATAAGTTAGTTTTACACTCATCAGGGCCTGGGAACATGCTCCATATAGTCTCTCACACATTTTTCATTACCTTATTTACATTCATTGTGAAAATTCAAATCCACCTTTTACTCTAATCAGGTTTAAAAGAGCTATTTTAAAATATAAATATGGTAAAGACAATTTAAACAAGTGCAACAACGCTCTTTTTCACAACAGTGTACAAGTGCAGCTCTTTGGATTAAAAAAACATTACAGGATATTGTTAGAAATTCAAATCTGCATCCAATAAATCAGAAAAAGGGAAGCCAGTGGCTCGTACTGTCCCCATGGTAAAAGTACTGATTCACTGTAACACATCATTGTATCTTCAACATCATCTAGGGCACACACACAGTCACAGTTCCATGCCTTTTTGGGACCTACTTGTAATATGAAATGCAAACTCACAAGACCATTCCCTGATTTCAAATTGAATCTACTCAGAAAATATTTCTTAATAAATTCATGACCAGGAAGAACTGGTTTATGAAGCACTGGTCTGACTTATATTTCTAAGCTTCTTATGAGTGAAACTTGTTATAGTGTCGAAAACAGAATATTCCAGCATCCTCTGATTTTCTTTCCATGGCTTCCTGCTCTATTATAAAGTGATCCAACTCATTCAGTTTCTTTTTAAGAAGTGCATCCAGCTGTTCCCCTTCAATGGCAGCTTTACGGCCCCTCTTGTAACCCATCATAACTTTTACTTTGACCCTTGGACGTTTTACTCTGGGGACTGTACAGTCCCGAAACTCCAAAACACGCTTCCTTTTCAGTTGAGAAATACATTCCAAAATGCCATTTCTTTCTTTCAGCTCCTCAAATATTGTTTCCAGTTTTCTAATAAAAAAATAAATTTAAGTGAGCTGGATTTATTAAGGAAAACAGCAAATAATAAAACAAAATATTAAGCTAAACAAACAATCAATGAATGAATGGCTCAGAATTAAGAACTATACAGTAAATGCATCAGCGGTGAAGAACAACAAGATGCAATTGAAGAGGCAATGTGCCAACAAAGACATATATACTGTATACCTATATACTGAGGGTATATGAAGTATATAGAGTTTAAAATTTGAGTCAAGACAAGGAAACATCTATCATGGGTAAGTGTAGAGAGGATAGGCATAGGTCAAAATTTACAGTGGGATAGATTGTGCATAGTGATGTCACTAAGTGCAACTAAATTTAGATTTGAATCTGCAATTACTCTGGCTGTCAGCAAGGTGTTTATGTGATTTTATACGCAGGTGTGTCTCAGGGGCTGCTGCCACCTTAGGAAGCAGCCCTGATGCCGCCCCCCTCCCACTCCACGCTTCTAACTTATAGCGTCTGACAGGGTCGAGGGGCCGTGCTCGCTGCACTAGAAGAGCCGAATTTCTGTTTTAAAAAAAGGAAATTCGGCTCTTAAAGTTACCAGGGGCGGCATTTTGCCACCCTGGTAACTGGCTGCTCCATACCGCTTGAGGCAAGATTCTCAATTTTATTGAAATGGTTACACCGCACACCTGGAATTTTACTCACTTTTTCTGCTTTAGTGGTGCTGGTTATCCTTCGGCCTGACGAGGCCTTCCAATAGCAGCAATTTCAATTATGGATCCGCACACACCAATTTTCTGCAGTTTTCTTTTTATTTATATTCACCACCAGTATCAACGTTTCGGGGGGTACAACCTCCCTTCGTCAGGATATCCTGACGAAGGGAGGTTGTACCCCCCGAAACGTTGATACTCAATTTGCCTCATGGCCGGAGCAGCCCTGTTTATGGTTGTGGAAGGAAAGGGAGGAAGTAACAAAATTTAAAAAAAACAATTCTCTGGCTGAATTAAGTTTTCATACTAGTTACAGCATATACAAACATGGAGACGTGAAATAGTGCTCATTAGGTTTTTAATTAGGGTTTGGATTTGTTTTGGAATTCAGTCAAATTGCCACCTGTCCAGTTTTGACCCGGACAGCCCGGTATTTTGAAGGGCTGCCAGGGTCAAAACTTCCTGCCCGGTTTTCCAAATAAGTATCCCTACAAAAAGACAGAATTTGCTAATTGA
The DNA here is from genome assembly GCA_038501925.1 of Xenopus petersii. NCBI lineage: Eukaryota > Metazoa > Chordata > Amphibia > Anura > Pipidae > Xenopus > Xenopus petersii. The sequence continues at coordinate 145,416,641 of CM076673.1, forward strand.
TCATAAAATGGCAAAAGTAAAAATAAAATTTACACATAAAAGCTATTGTTCATACATAAACAAATAAATAAACAAGAATTACTTACCGATCTGGTGGGGGAGACTTGTAGTTTTTGTTTGTGTATATATCTTCCAAACTGAATTCTTTTTTCTTAATTCTGTCAAAAAAATGTATATAATGTGCATCATAAGCAATGACTTGCTTAGTAAAGACTTGGAGGTTATACAGTAACAGACAAAAATTTGTCCTGATCCAGAAAGCGACCTTATTCTGAGCACAGTGTGTTATGAGTTACTGACATATGAAAATCCTGCATGCTTTACGGCATCGCCTGCTTTGTTTGTTATTTGCTTACCTTTTAGGCCTGGGAAGACCCATTGGCGTTAAGTTGGTGTCTGGCTTCGGCAAGGTCTTGCGTATTTGAATTTGTGAAACTCTTTGCGGCTTTCTTTCTAAATCTTGTTTCTGTGGAGGTCATTTATATAAAAAAGTATTATAATAACTATTGGGCAAAGGGTGCACACCAAAATCTAAGACTAGGGTCAGATGACGATGGAGAATCCACTACCCTGCTGCTCCCATTCTTTTCTTCAGGTAGGGTGGATTTCGGTAAGAAATGCAAAATGTCGTGTTTTGGCGCAACAATTTACCCTGTCTGCCTGCACCCAAGTGAAGAAATTGCTTCTGGGTGCAAGCAGAGCAGGGGTGGAGGAGCAGTGGAGAAGTGGACTTTCGGCCTGCTTTCTCCACAGGCTGAGAACTGCAATGGTCTGGCCCTAGCCAGAGAGAGAGACTGAGAAAAGTTAAGGTCCTCCTTAATTGTACAAGTCACAACACATTTTACATTTATTTTACCTTTTCTAAAAATTACGTTTTCCTACAAATCACAAAGAAAAGCTAGTAAATATAATTTTAATGTATATGTATTTCTACATAAATTTAGGGAATTAACAGAAAAACATCCATTGAATGTAACACAGATATTGGACTAGATATCCAGTATGCTTGGCACCTGGGGTTTTCCGGATTAGGGGGTCTTTCTGTATAACCTACCCAAGTATACTAGAAAATCATTCAAACATTAATTAAACACAGTAGGATTGTTTTGCCTTCAATGAAACTGAATTACATCATTAGTTGGTATCAAGTACAGTTTTATTATTACAGTAAATCTGATTAAAATGTAGTCTATAGGAGATGGGGTACGGGTAAATTGGAACAGGTTTCCAGATAATTTAAAAAATGAAATGTATATTTAAAAGGATGTCAGAGAGAATGAGAAAATAGTTTGCATAATGAATTAAATAGTAATTCTTAATTTCCAATATAAATGAAACCTTTAGATTTTAAGTCACTTGTAAATGTAATTTAAAGAAGTATCTCTTTCTTTTGACTGTTCATTCTACTCATACCACTGGTACTCAGCTCTCCTCCAGCGGAGCCCCAGTTCATATAATGCCTTGAATGTTCTATAATTAAAGGGATAGTTCACATTTACGTTAACTTTTAGTAGGTTATACAATATCTCATTTTAAGCAGATTTTCAATTGGCCTTCATTTTTTACTTTTGTATATTTTCAGAATGATTTGCGTTCTTCTTCTAACTCTTTCCAGGGTCACTGATCCCATATAAAAAGTGCTCTGTAAGGCTACAAATTAATTGTTATTGCTATTTTTTCCCCTTTTACTCATTCTATTCAGACCCTCTCCTATTCATATTCCAGTAGATAATTCAAATCAGTGCATGGTTGCTAGGATATTTTAGACCCCAGCAACCAGTTTGCTGAAATTACAAACTGAAGAGCTGCTGAATAAAAAGCCAAGTAACTCAGAAACCACAAAAGGCAAAAAGTCTGAGAATATCACTCTCTACATCATACTAAAAGTTAACGTAAAGGTGAACAACCCATGTAACATATCGAAGAAGAATAAAAGAAGCACCGGAATTGGCACCGTATGGTGAAGACCTGCTTTCCAATACACTGTTTCAAAGGTGAAGAGAAGAGCAAAGACAAAGTGCTTTCATGTGCATCAAAAACATTACAAATAACACAAACATTTTAATTAATGTGTGTTTCGATCTCCATCCCTTTTAAGTGCTAAATCATGATTAATAAAATATGCTTTTGGGTGTTTGGTTCTTGAATGGGTGGCTCATATTTAGGTTAACTTTTAGTATGTTATAAATTGCCATATTTCTGGCAACCATATTGTTATTTCATTAACTACCTGAAGAGCTTCCAAACACAAAAAAGTAATTACCTAAAAAAATCACAAAATATAAAAACAATTAAGCCCAATTGTTACTTGTCTCAGAATATCAATGTCTACACATTATAATAAGGGTGACCCAAAATAACAGTCAACAAAAAAGATAAAAGGAGGAGACTACAAAGGATATGCTGTGCTGGAATGCAACAACAATTCCAAAGAGGTTTCCAGTTTATGTGAAGACAGAATCGCACTGACCTGATTTTTCTGATATGGCTGGATACACGTATTTTGTAAAGGCTGTTGCTGCTCCAGTGAATATACCTGGCCTTTGGGAGGTGAAAGAGCTAAAGGAGGACACAGTTCTTTCTGATGCAGAGAAATCTTTGGCAACACAGCAGTACCAGAATGGTCTTTAAGACTAAAATTCCACAGAAAAATAAATAATTAAAAACATTTTTTTTTTTTGGGAAAATGTACATCAAATCATAGTACTCTGACAGGAAAATAATCAGCAAGTATTGTTTGCCCTACCTGTGTGTGTCCAAGCCTGGAATTGTTTTAAAGAGGAGTGGAACAGCAGAAAACAATTCTGGATTCCTTTAAAAAGTAAATAAAATTAGAAAATAAACTTATACCAATCACAATATGATACAATCTTACACAGTAACAATGTGAAGGGAGAGACAAAAAAAAAAAAACCAGACCTGAACTGAGCACTAAGCATCTGCGTGGGTGCTTAAATAATTTATGTTAAAGCTGCAAAATATAGCACTCAACAGGATTCAAAATAGATCAATTAGATTGCATTAGAAGCCCTTGTCCAGGAGCTGGTTAAAAGGGTAAATAAAGTGATATAGTACCACACTCACCGGGAAAAATCTTAATTTATTGAAATTTATAAATATAAATATATTTTTATTGTATAAAACATTACACATATACAGAACATGTTCAGGATCTAAATGATATCTCAAAAGATCACTTGCCAGTGCTACAGAGTGTCAAACATACAAATATGGCAGAATATAAACAGTTGGCCCTATATTTGGGGCAAAATGTTCAAAGGGACTCAGCTTCAAGATGACATCTTGGATTCTCCGTTCTAGATACAGGTATAAAAGATCTATTATCTAAAATAGTTGGAAGCTGGAGCTCTCCATATCTTTCTGTAATTTGGACCACCAGATCTTAAGTCCGCTAAAGATAAATCTTTTCACCACCAATATGAAGTTATTCTGCTTAGTTAAGATCACCGTTTTATTTTTACAGAGAAACCTTTTAAAAACTAGAATTATTTGCTTAAAATATACTCTATAGGAGACGCCCTTTCTGTAATTCAATGATTTCTGGATAATGGATCCAATACTTGTTCTTAATTTCTTTCCATATAAGGCTACTATTACTATTCATGCACAAAAATATGAAGAGGGTATCTTACTTGTATTTTATATCCAGGCTTTTCTGCCAAGAACAACTGTTGGTATTGTGACTGGTACTATAGGATGAGGAATTTGATGGGCCATGCTGGCTCCAAGTGGACAGAACACAGCCAAGGGAATAGGGCATACAAGAAAAGAGTCCTTGTGAACAAAGAGGCAGTGTTCCCTGTAAGCCCTGTGCAAACTGAGCAACAGAAAGTCTCTGGATGGTGGGAATTCTGCTTCCTAGGTTTTGATGCCTGGTCCAGAACCTATAGCATCCAGGTGATGAAAGTGCTAAAACAGTATAAAGACCATTCATGGAACAGCCAGTCCCTGTTCTTAATGGGGGTATTCTAAGACTGGAATTTGTATTACAGGGTTCTAAGGCTTTGAAGTGGGGGTTACACTGTGTGAGGAGTTGTACATTATCTGAAGCAGGGGTGTATGAAGAAAGGAAGAGAGAAAGTGTCCATTCATAAATCTGTGATAAGTGGGTTGTTGAAGCTTGCCTTTTGCGCATAGAAAATGGAGATGTAAACCTTAAAAAGTCTGGTAAGTGCTTTGAATCAATATTCATGTGGAAGGAAACTGGGAATGTTGAATGATGACTGGGGTCAAGAGAAAACCTTGAATCACAGGAATAAAACAAACCAGAATGAGAAGCTGCAGTATGAACATTCATATGCTGGGAGATCAGACGATCCCTAGCAGCTGTAAATATCAGTGCTTTTGAGGATTCTTTTGAGGTGGGGGTCAGTCTCATACTGACACAAGAAAATGCTCTCAGCAGTTTCCTGGCTTGTAGTTGCACATCTACAATGTGGGTCCCATCTATCATGTCAGATAAAGATTTCAGCTCCTGGTAACTTTTATGTGGGGACATAAGCCTGCTGGCAATAGAAGACAATTGGTGCAATAAAGCTTGATCTTTGTTGTACTTGTTGAAGACTGAAGGTTTTTTGTAAGGGGTAATCACTCCTCCGGTAGCCAGCTTACCCTGTTTTATTCCCATTTTTGTTTCAGAAGCCAAAAGCATTTGCTTCATATGGTTGCAAAAAAGGGGACTGTGCTTATCCTATGTCACAGATGTGCTAAATAATTTAAGTGTTGCAGCTGCATGCTTGGATGGCCCGTGGGTCATTGACAGATTTGCAAGTTTAGAGTTTCCTTTGGTTTGGTTTTCAACATAAATGCTTTTGGCAAAGAAGGAACTATTACTAAAGGCACTGGAGACAGCATTAACAGCAGTTTTCAGCAGATGGGTGATTTCATTTTGCTTCAGCCCATCATAAACTGTACTGCATCTATTTTGCTGTGACAAAGTGTCTTGGGGTGACTGGATATTTTGTACAGTTATTTTTTGAGGAGTAGTGCTCATAAGGGTCTGGCATTCTGTTCCAATTTCAATATTGCCAGTATATCCTGTACTTACTCCCATATCAAACCATGAATAATGGTTCAGATTTGTCTCCTTTGAATTACTTTTAGATATTTGTTTTTGCAGAAGTGTTTTTTTGGGATGAACACTAAGTTCTTGCAAGTTTTGGTGGATTTTAACAGCCCATTTAGAATTATATTGTCTTTTGCCTTCTATCCAATTCATAATAGTAGATCCTTTCCTTTTTCTTGTGGCATGTTGGATTGCTGGCGCACGTAGAACTGATAGTTCATTTCTCATTGAAACCTTTGGGGTAATATGGTTTTGCAGATGGACTTCTGTTCCAAAAGGAGTACAATTTTTTGCACCAGAATTGTGTAAAGTTCTGACTTCTGTATAAATCACCTCATCTGCATTCTCAGAGCATATGAAACCACAACAGATGGCACTGCCAAATTGTGGTATGACACAGTCTGGTGTTACATTGATAAATAAAAAGTCTGAAATAACTTCATTGTTTTTTGTGATATTTGCACTCAAGGGTTTATTAACGGACACTGAAAACAAAGTTCTGCCTAGCTTTTCATGAATAGAAGACCTATTGCTTTGTTGCATGCAATGTCTGTCACTTTTGATCTTGCAAACAACTGCCCCAATTGATGTATTGTGTAGTTGACTTCCTTTAGTAATGGAGAGGGCATATTGGTGTTTTGATAATTCAAGTCTAATTTCATCCAGAGAAAAAGCAACATTTTAGAGCTCTCTGACAAATTCTTTTTCCAGTAGTTAGCACATCAAGAAAATGGATTTGAAGTGGTATATTAGAACTCTTAAAAACAAGGTTTGCTAGGTTATCAAAACAAACCACAGGAAATTCATTTATGTGTAGGTGAATGGAAGGGTGCATTGTAAGCCCCTGACAACAATCTGCATTTTTTATACTGTTTTCAAGATTCATAGGGAAATTCCCTACCACTTTTGGTGATGTGTCACAAGCTTTTAGCTCAAAAACATCTTCAAATATTTGCAGACCGTTTTCTCCTGCTGCAATAAAAGATGCTTTTTTGTTTAAGAGGTCGATTTTTTTCATATCATTCTGAATAATCTCTCGATTTGATTCTAGATCTCGAGAACCTAGTTTGCATTGTTTAGAAGGCACACTTGTATAGTCCAAAAATAAGTTTTTATAAGGGACGAGAGCTTTCACTTGTGCAGATTTATGATCACCTTTAGTTAGAGTAGATGGCAGGTGGTTTTGTACAAAAGCCTTGTTACTGTCCACTGTCTGACAAGGCACTTGTTCCAATAATATTGATTTCAAGCGTGTTTCTTTAAATTCAGACAGGTCTATTTGTTGATCGCAGTGCATTGTGCTTTCATAGTCAACGTTATCACTGACACTTGGGTGAGGACTGATTTGGTTCTTTGGATTATGTCTATTGGTATATTCTGTTATTTCATCTGAGGTCATGTCTCTGTTTAAATAATCCTCATATCCTTCACAAACTTTAACTGGTATTTGTGTGCCAGTGCAAGGCATATGGGATAAGTCAAGTGACCGCAAGTCATTCTGCGACTCAGCCACTGCCTTATCATTTGAGGTTTGGAGATGAATTGCAGGAGATTCCTCTATGTGCTTTACAGCAAAATTAAAGGTGCAATCTCTTTCTGAGGGGGGTGAGTCTTTGTTTTTAGTAGTAGGGATACTGTTAGTATCCATGACTTGCTCAGACATCATGCTTAAACCAGTCTTGCTCAGCCGGGGTAGAGGTTCAATCAGCTTGTGCACACCTGAAAATGAAACAAGATAATTCCAGATAACAATAACACAAATTGAGCATTTCTATGTACAAATTTTAAACCAAAATTTAGACCATGCATTAACTAATGAACATACAATGAAAAACATGAAAATGTTCTTGGAATTACTGTAACATGATCTTCATCTTGCTCTTCCCCTTTTCTACACATTTGACTTTTTTTTGTTAAATTGCAATGCTACTTGTAAAAACAAATGTTTAGGATTGACTGTGTTAAAGGGATACTGTCATGGGAAAACATGTTTTTTTCCAAACGCATCAGTTAATAGTGCTGCTCCAGCAGACTTCTGCACTGAAATCCAATTTTCAAGAGAGCAAACAGATTTTTTTTATATTCAATTTTGAAAACTGACATGGGGCTAGACATATTGTCAGTTTCACAGCTGCCCCCAGTCATGTGACTTGTGCCTGCACTTTACAATGGAACTACTTTCTGGCAGGCTGTTATTTCTCCTACTTAATGTAATTGAATCAGTCTCAGTGGGACTTGGCTTTTACTATTGAGTTTTGTTTTTAGATCTACCAGGGAGCTGTTATCTTGTGTTAGCGAGCTGCTATCTGGTTACCTTCCCATTGTCCTGTTATTAGGCTGCTGGGTGGAGGGGTGATATCACTCCAACTTGCAGTACAACAAGAGTGACTGAAGTCTATCAGAGCACAAGTCACATGACTGGGGGCAGCTGGGAAATGGACAATATGTCTAGCCCCATGTCAGATATCAAAATTGAATGTAAAAAAATGTGTTTGCTCTTTAGAGAAATGGATTTCAGTGCAGAATTCTGCTGAAGCATCACTATTAACTGATGCATTTGAAAAAAAAACCATGTTTTCCCGTGACAGTATCCCTTTAAGATGAAAATTTTGAAAATATGTAAAATTATAAATAAAAAAAATTACAGTGTACATAATATCTTATAAATTAGCTATGCCATCTCTACATAAACTAAAATCTGAACAAACATAATCCCTCAGAAAGTTAGATGATGTTGCTTGTCACAGGCATACATGACTTACAGATTCTTCAGGCAGCACATTCTCAGAAGACTGGGTCACCTCAACAGAGGCCACTTTTTCCTTCCCATCCAACATGACAGGTGCTCTTAAGTCAGAGATTTCCTTTGTATCCTTGTTTAAGGCATCAAAGACAAGCACCAGAGGGACCCTGGTCTCAGTGCTCTTGATATTGCTTCCCGACAAATGGTTTTCTTTCTTATCCCCAGATAACAGGGCTATCGAGGGAAGCTGTAAATCCAGATAACACAAGTTTTGCCCTGGGTCTTGACCATTTTCCAGCTCACCAAAGATATGCAGCACAGGGTACAGATGTGATACAGCGCTGGTCAGAGGCGACTCCAAAGAACACAGTTCTGCATTTCTAAGACCCAACATTATGACAGTAAACCCCTGAAAGATAAACGTAAAACATGTATGAACACGTTTTGTTTGGTTAATTCAAAGATTTGACCTTATTCCAGGAAATATAATTCTTAATTTTATAATTGATCAGCTGATCTCATCAGATCCACACAAAGGCATCCTATTTTTTAAATGAATCCTATAAAGTTGCTAATGGCAAGGTCAGAGTAAAAATGTGTAAATTCAGTATGCAATTAAGCGGAAGTTTGCATTTGGAACAGACTACTAACATGAAACAATGTAAAGTGTAGTAAAGGCAAAACCGACAGATATAATATAAAATGCATTTTCAGGATGAAACACAGTGTAGCTGCATATATTAATGCTGTTTTTCATTCGAATTTGAATCGTACAAATCGAAGTAACATTGTATTCGATCGAATTCGATTCAAAGTTTAAAAAAAAAAAAACAAAAAAAAAAAAACCTTCGCTTTTTCCACCAATTGACTCCAAATCGGTTCTAGGAGGTCCCCCATAGGCTAAAACAGCTATTTGGCAGGTTTTAGATGGTGATTGGTCGAGGTCGAAATTTTAAATAGACAGTACATGATAAATTTCGATATTTAAATTTTTTCCAAATTCGAATCAAATTAGGACTATTCCCTAGTACACAAAAAATAGCTTGAAATGAAAAAAAATTTTAATTCGAATTTTCACGTCGACCCCTAGATAAATCTGCCCCCTAATGTGTGTATGTGTGCTGTTACATTTCAACTTCGACTTCAGAAAACAAATCGACCAGAGTGCCATCCCGCTGTTTTTCCCCCCATTATAGCCAGTGGGAAGGCAGGGGAAAGCAGGTCAGGGAGATTGTTGCCCAGAAGAATAGCGATTAGTTGCCGGGCGACTAAATCTCCCCGAATCTCCCCGTGTGACCTTACCCTTAGGCAATGCTAGAATTTACATTATAACTTTTTGATCTTTATTTCAGTAACAGAACATGTGAACCATCAAGAAAATAACTGACTGGACTGAAAGGATTTTGAGAGCATAACACATCTATTTTTATTTGTCAAACAAACAAACAAAAATCAGTGTTATGGTCAACCTGATCGCCATGGTTTTAAACAATGCAATAGCATTTATTTTAATTGCATACTTCCAAATAATAGATACAAAAAACTTTTCTCCAAAATATGCTGATTAGTAAAAAAATATATTTTATTCACATCAGTTAAAAAACATTAAGAGTATACCCTCTAACGCCTGACGCGTTTCATGCTTACCCAGCACTTAGTCATAGGCAGAATGACTAAGTGCTGGGTAAGCATGAAACGCATCAGGCGTTAGAGGGTATACTCTTAATGTTTTTTAACTGATGTGAATAAAATATATTTCTTTACTAATCAGCATATTTTGGAGAAAAGTTTTTTGTATTTGAAGTTTTACCTCTGTTTGGTCACTAGAGGTCTCCAGTATGCGCTTTTATAGTATTGACTGACTCTGCTCCCAATTTGATCTTTATAGTTTACAAATAATACAGATGCCTTCTCTAAATGCCAGCAATTTTGAGTACATGGAGTAGAAGCAAAAGAGGGAATGTATAGTCCTTTCAGCACTGCTGGTTCTGTCTTCTGAAACAATGTAGCAGAAGTCAGACTTCAAGTCTGTTAATCACTAGTTTTAAAAGCCAGAACAGCCAGGGTAGATAATAGCACCATATACCTGTACTGCTTTCTAGAACAGCCAAGCTGGTTAGAAATACTATTTTATTCATTAGGAAAAAATGGGATTTACATCTCCTTTAAATACCCTAGTGGATATCAAAATGATACATAGTAGAAGGGCTGAATAAAAAAGCAATAAAAACATTAATAATAAAACTGGCTGACAACCAGATAGATACTTTTCATTGAAGGTCAAAGGCTAAAAACACTAAAAAAAATTTAAAGACTGATGTTTCTTAGAAAGGGTTCTATAAACAACTAAGAATTTATTCAAAGCTGAGCATCTCCATATGTATCAAAATCTGTGTCAGTCTTCAAATCCAAGCAGAAATGCTACTTTTTTTCAACTAATACAGTCAATCCTTGATACTTTGTTCCCAGCTTACACTGTTTGGGCAAATTCTGGAACAGAAATAGAAACTGACACTAGAATAATAAACCAGAGTAACAAAATGGGTCTTTTCTTTCATTAGTTTTAATTCATGGAACAATGGGTTACTTACATTGCTAGAGAGAATCATTTTCATGTGATACGAATGTTATTTTGCAGGTTTTGTTCTTGTATACTGTTGGATGGCGCAGCAGTTACTGCATGCTATCATAAGCTTACTCATCTTTCCCTTCTCACTTTTGCCTGTTGCCCTAAAGTAGAAATGAGAGCATTCGCCCATTGCAGCTTTCAAATGGGCGTCGCTGACCCCTACTTAAAAGCAAATGCGCTGTAAGGCTACACATTAATTACTATTGCTACTTTGTATTACCCATCTTCCTATGCAGGCCTCTCCTATCGATATTCCAGTCTCTTATTCAAATCAGTGCATGGTTGCTAGGGTAATTTGGACCCTAGCTACCAGATTGCTTGAAATGCAAACTGGAGAGCTGCTGAATACAAAGCCAAATAACTCAAAAACCGTAAATAATACAAAATGAAAACCAATTGCAAATTGTCTCAGAATATCTCTCTCTACATCATACTAAAAGTTATCTGAAAGGTGAACAACCCCTTTAAGGACTTCATGTCATATGCTACTGCAATGCATAATGAGACATCTTATCAAACCGATATTAATCTCTTTTCAGATCTATATTGTGCATGTATGTCTCCTGACTTACATCTGCCAGTCATGTCCTCTTTGCAGACTTCCCATATGTGTTTTTTTTGGGGGAGGGGGGCAAACTGATTTTTTTTTTAAAGAATATCCTTTATATCAGTTGGATGCTAGGCAACCAGATTATTCAATCCTCTCATTCTGTCTTTGGACCAAATTAATGACAATCCAGGATGCTACATGAATACAGAACCACAGATTTATAATACATCACATAATGACCTCCAGCTGTGATGCTTGGATAGCTGGCCCCACTGTCACTGAGCTGGAGACTTTGGAAAGGAGAGTGGACAGGAACCTGCATCTTCTAACTGCTCTGATTTGCCATTGAATTGTAAGTCCTGGTTAAGCCACATGGTGATTGGATGGGTGAAGTTTCAACCGCCACTCCAGCTTATCCAATCACCATATGACATTACGGGGGACTTACACTTCAGGCAAATCATAGCATAGGAAAGCTGAAGACACAGACACATGAACTCACCCAGAACTCTACAGCTTAGGTAAGTACACTTATTTATTTATTTTTTTTTAAAGGAAAATTATACCCCCAAAGAACACTTAAGCAACAGATAGTTTAGATCATATTAAGTGGCATAGTAAAGAATCTTACAAAACTGGTATATATATTTAAGTAAATCTTGCCCTTTTACATCTCTTGCCTTAAACCACCATTTTGTGATGGTCTGTGTGCTGCCTCAGAGATCATCTGACCAGAAATACTACAACTCTAACTGTAACAGGAAGAAGTGTTGAAGCAAAATACAGAACTCTGGTCTGTTAATTGAACTAAGTATGGTTTGTTGGTATGTTTGTGTGCACAGTGAATTTTACAATTCCCGGGGGTGGCCCTTATTTTCTAAAACGGCAATTTTCTATCTATGATTACCCAATGGCATGTACTACTAGACTAAATATATTATAATGAAAATGGTTTATTTGCATGAAGCAGGGTTTTACATATGAGCAGTTTCAAGTAATATCTTTTTATAGAGACCTACATTGTTTGGGGGTATAGTTTTCCTTTAAATAACTTACAGGGGCCCTGGCCACCAATTTTTATGTAACCTGTAGAGGCCCTGGCCACCATTTTTTAAAATATAACATTAGGGCCCTGGCCACCAATTTTTCTACATAACTTGTAGGGGCTTTGGCCACACATTTTTTTCATTTTTTCATTTTTTTCATTTAACTTGTAGCCCTGGCCACCCTTTTTTTAATATAACTAGTAGGCTCACTGGCCACCAATTTTTTTATATAACATATAGGGGCCCTATTTAACCTGTAGGTGCTCTGGCCACCATTTTTTAAAAAAATATAACTTGTTGGGGCCCTGGCCACCAATTTTTTAATCTGATTTGTAGGATCACCGGCCAACAATTCTTTTATATAACATATAGGATCCTTGGCCATGAATTTTGTTTATATACTTTGTTTTATACCATGTTTTTATTTATTTTTTTTAATAATTTGTAGAGGCACCACTTCACTACCTACTACCAACATTTTGGAAATAAAAAGAGAGACAAAAAAAAGTCTATGCACGTAGCACGATGATTTTTTGACCACGCCCCCTAATTACCATGTTCATTTTACAAAATTTGGCAAGTTATGAAAGTTTGAACATATTTCTGTCGTTTTTTCTGACAGTGAATTGCCCTTTAAGCTGTGAGTCTAACTTCTCCCAAGGGACCTGTTATCTTATATTGTTACAATTACTTATTTGCTTACCTCAAAAGTGTTACAAAAGTATCTTATCTGCTGCGGTGGCTGCTCTGGGCTCTGTGCCAAAAGCCAATTCATTTAGAAACATTGTTTATTTTTCTGGTTGTTCGGTGCAGAAAAAAAACGGGACTTTCCAGTACAAATGAGGGACTGCAGGTTGAGCTGTCAAAAGAGGGGCTGTCCCTCTAAAAACAGGACAGTAGGGACTGTATTTCCCTCCCCTGTTTCAGTCAGGTGCAATGGAAAACGAACACATAGTTAGTTACACAGTAAAGGGTGGATACAAAGTTACAAACTTTTCTTACTTATAGGAACGTTTCCGTCTTTCCCTTCTCGTCTGTTTCCTTCTGTGTTGCGCATCCTACTAATATCCTTACCGCTTCCCGGCATTCTATACTATCCTTCGGATCCGCTCAGCTTTCCTTCTTCTGTAGATCACTGTGTAGGTATCGCTGCTCTTTTTGCATCTTTACCCGCAGCTGCCTTACTGGCTTACCTCCATAACGTGTCACACTTCCCGCTGTCCCATCACTAAGCCTTCAATTCCAATTCCCCGCCCACCTCTCGCACTCGGGTGTCTTTCGGAGACTCTTGTCTCAGTGACAATCTCCAGCTGAACGCTTCTTACCTCATTTCCGGTAGTTTCGCCGCTTGTGAGTTCGCGTCTGGGAAGTTGCGTCACGCCAGCTGTGTTACCCGTATGCTGCTTATTTCCTGTATTGTCAAAGGCAAGCATCACTGTAGGTGTTTGGGGGGCTAATGAGAAATTATGTAGTGTTTATGTTTAGTCTTATATCTTAATACACCAACCATGCATATATATGATACAGCAGCCTAACATGAAAGCTCCCTCTAACTGTTGCCTCTGCTACTCCTCTCTTAGTGACCAGATGTGCTTCAAATCAGCAGCAAATCCAGCATGAGGACCAACAGAGTATACAAGCTAGTCATCCACAAGAAAGGCTTTGGGGGAAGTGGTGAGCACATTGTCTGATTAGTCTTCATGTTTGGGGGGGTGTGTGTGAAACTTTGGGAACACTTAGGGGCAGATCTATCAAGGGTCAAAGTGAATTTGAGGGAATTTTCTAAGTTAAAAAATTCGGAATTCAAAGTTTTTTTTGGATACTTAGACCATCGAATAGGATACTACGTCTTCAAATTCAATTCAAAGTTAAATCGTTCGAATATTCGACCATTAGATAATCGAAGTACTGTCTCTTTAAAAAAAAACTTTGACTTCGATACTTCGCCAAATTAAACCTGCCAAAGTGCTATGTTAGCCTATGGGGACCTTCTACAGCAGTTTTCTAAGGTTTCTGAAGTTGAAGAAGAATCGTTCGATTGATGGATGAAATACTTCGAATCGTTAGATTCAAAGGATTTCATCGTTCGATCGAACGATTTTACTTTGACCGGTGAAGAAGACTTCGATATTCGAAGTAAAGCCATTCGATGTTCGAATTTCGAAGTATTTATCACTTCAAAATTCGACCCTTGATAAATCTGCCCCTTAGCCAAGATAGATAATTAAACAAGGTATTAAAGAAACAAATGCATGTAGGCATTATTCACAAGTAGGGGTTACACCTTTTCTGGAAAAAAATACCTGCCATCCTATATATTTATATTTTTTCCCCTATTAATAACATTGGGATCAACCATAATTTTTACAGGCCAGATGGCAACCCTATTCACAAGGTTTAAAAATCCAACCACGGGGCATGAAAGATCATTACTATCATTTTTTATGTCAGCAGCATGTTAGCTGTGTGTTCTAACACTAAAGGGCAGATTTATCAAAGGTCGAAGTGAATTCGAGGGAATTTTCAAAGTAAAAAAATTCGAAGTAATTTTTTGGATATTTCGACCATCAAATAGGATACTACGAATTCAAATTTTCTTCGAATTAGATTCAAAGTAAAATAGTTTGAATATTCGACCATTCGATAATCGAAGTACTGTATCTTTAAAAACCTTCGCCAAATTAAACCTGTCAAAGTGCTATGTTAGCCTATGGGGACCTTCTACAGCGTTTTTCTAAGTTTTTTGAAGTTGAAGTAAAATCTTTAGATCATAAATCGTTCTAATTATTCGATTCGAAGGATTTAATCGTTCGATCAAACAATTTTACTTTGACTGCAGAATACCCAAATTCGATGAAAAAAGTTCGAATTCGATATTTGAATTCAAAGTATTTCAATTTGATGGACGAATTTCGAAGTATTTTTTACTTCGAAATTCGACCCTTGATAAATCTGCCCCTAAGTGGATCTTAAAATCTATTTTCCCAATGCATTTATAAAATAAACAACTGTCAGGAGTCAGATAATCTGACCATAAGGCTGTATGTATTCATAGGAGGGAACTAATTATAAAAATACCTACCACACAGACATCGGGAGAACATAGTGCCCAAGTCTGAATTAGACTCATGACCACAGGAGTCACCATGCTGCTCTTATGCTTAACCCTACTGCCACCCAAATATAAATGCACCACATCTTTTGTTTGACTTCTTGGTATTTGTGGCAAAGGCATAACAAGTGTATATAGGACCTTATAACCGAGTATTTGACATGCATTAGTATGTTTCTTATATACTCATTGCTCTAATACTGGTGATACCAACAGCCCCAAAGAACACAAAGTATGAACAGAGTGTTTACATTGGAGTCATAGGCTGTTATGTACTTGAGGGTTTGTACAGCAGACCTCTGAGTTAAGTACAATCATCCAAGTGTTTAGGTTTCTCTTTTATTGTAAGAGTAAGTGATATATATATATATATATATATATATATATATGTGTGTGTGTGTGTGTATATATATATATATATATATATATATATATATATATATATATAAATTTTTGCACTTTGATGATTTTACCAGTTTTACCAAATTAAAAAAAATTAAATATATATATATATATATATATATATATATTTATTTTTTTTTAATTTGGTAAAACTGGTAAAATCATCAAAGTGCAAAAATTTGGGGGTGGGGATTGCAAAGCATTTAAGATTTTAAAGGAAATATCCCACAAAAAAAAACGTTTGCATCCATATTATATCTCTAAAATGGTTCTCCATATGCAGCATGACATTAATCCCATGGAATTCTAGTATTGTTGTGTCTGGCAATAACAATGTGCTCCCTAAAAAAGTTAATTTATATGACAAGGTTGTCCTACTAAATTTGATGCTCATGGCTGTCCACACAAACCCCATCAACTGACTGTTTCACTTGTCTAGTTACATCTTTCTGATATCTATTGCTAATTTTTCTTTACTGCTCTCTTTTCTGATTTTTCCTTGCTTTTTCTTATTACTGTTGCTAAACTTGAAAGAAATAAAAAAACTTTTAAAAAGTGAAATTTTAAGTCTTTCTTTAAAAAGGTCTCTCTTTTTGTTACCCATTTTAGATACTTTATTTGTAAGTTCCTGCTTCTTATGGTTCACGTTGTGAGCTTTAAGCTGATTCCATCAGGAAGTCGCTAATTGGAATTACTAAATAAAATGACTGATGATTTTGCAGTAGGATGTGTGTGTTAGGGTATTCTCTAATAAATCACTCATGACTTACAAAACAAAGTGAAATAATCAAATATATTTGTAAAACTGTTTTAAAGGACCAGTATCACTTGAAAAATGTAACATCGCATAAAGTATTTTCGCTCTATACCTATAGAGAAAACATTAGCTCAATTTCTAGCATTCATGATATCTGTGTTTGAAAATATAAAAAAAATTCTGATAGGGTTTTGGGGGCAGTTCATGTATTTCTAGTCTTGGTTCCAATGAACACAATAGATTGGGGGAGGGTTGTTTGGACAACAGATACAAGAAGGCAAACAATCTGTAATAAAAACAGTACTTCTGCTTTAACCCTTTATGTTCCATCTATTCTTACCACATTTTGGCATTTAACACAAGTTAGCAAGGTCAAATGGATTCTTGCTAGTCAAAAAGAGAAACACATTCCGGTTAAATACTGCTAAATCAGTAAGTTTCAATTCAACTTTAATAAATCTATACTACAGTTGAGGTACATGTTTATAGCTTCTTTAAATAAAAATCACTTCTGAAATGCGTCAGAATGTCCGTGTAATAGCCAACATGATGCTTATTTCTGAATTATTACTCATTTTCTGTTTTTCTCTCTGGGTTTGGAAAAGTGTAAGATGTAAAATTTGAAAAAGGAATGGGAAGATTAGGGGGCAGATTTACTAAGCTCGAGTGAATAGTTTGAATGTGAGTACTTCGACCATCAAATTGGTCAAATTCTATCGAATGGAATGATTCAAACGATTCGAAGTAAAAATCGTTCGACTATTCGACCATTTGATAATCGAAGTACTGTCTCTTTAAAAAAAACTTCGACTTCATACTTCGCCACATTAAAGCTACTGAAGTGCAATGTTAGCCTATGGGTACCTTCCAGAGCACTTTTCTAAGTTTTTTTTGATCCAATAAAAATCATTTGATCGCTTAAAATCGTTCAAATCGTTCGATTCGAAGGATTTTATAGTTCGATCGATTTTTGTTTGATCTAATCTTTTGCGCTAAAATCCTTCCAATTAGTTATTTGAATTCGAAGGATTATACTTTGAGGGTTTTTAACCCTCGAAATTCGACCCTTGTTAAATCTGCCCCTAGATGTCCGTATTCAATCAGGGCCGAATTTAAAAAAACTTCGAAATTTTAATTCAAAATTAAGTCAAAGTTTTTATTGGTCGAATAGGTCAGTTTTTGATGAAATAGGCCCAAAGTTGGCTGAATTTGAATTGTACAAATCAAAGTAATAGTGCATTCGATCTAATTAGAATCAAAGTTCCCCCCCCCCAAAAATTAGATTTTTCAAAGTCCACTAATTGACTCCAAGTAGGTTCTAGGAGGCAGCAATTCGGCAGGTTTTAGATGGCGAATGGTCGACGCTGCATTTTTAAAGAGACAGTACATGATAAATTTCAATACAGGTATGGGACCTGTTATCCAGAATGCTTGAGACCTGGGGCTTTTCCATAATTTGGATCTTCATACCTTAAGTCAAGTAGAAAATCATATAAACATTAAATAAACCCAATAGGCTGGTTTTGCTTCCAATAAAGGTTAATTATATCTTAGTTTGGATCAAAGTACAAGGTATGGTTTTATTATTACATAGAAAAAGGAAATTATTTTTAAAATTATGGATTATTTGGATAAAATGAAGTCTATGGGAGACGGTCTTTCCGTAATTTGGAACTTTCTGGATAACTAGTTTCCGGATAACTGATCCTATACCTGTATTAGAATTTTTCTAATGTTTTTCAAATTCGAATAGAATTTGGACTATTCCCTAGTTGAGGTACACAAAAATAGCTTGAAATTCGAATTTTTTTAATTCGAAAATTCACCTCGACCATTGATAAATCTGCCCCTTAGACTTACATGATGGAAGGGTGATTTAAAAAGGGTGTGCATTGGAAGTTCCTCTCCTTTCGAACCACACTTGTTTTTTCTAAATCTTGCCCTCCTCCCCCTGTTACCTATTTGTTTTTTTCCATCCTTTTTCTTTTTCATTTTTTAAAAATTCCTTATTTCCAGTGTTTTATTTTTTTCCCTCTTTTCTTATTCCAGCCAATGTTTTACCCCTTTACTCTTCTTTCACTCAGGTAACTATTGAGCTCATATTCAACTCTCTCTTCTGCTGTACACTACATTGTAATATTTTATCTGTTTACTGTTCATCCTCCAAAAATAATACTCACGATTGTTAATATAAATCAAACACAGCAAAGTTAACTAGGACATCATATAGACATTCATGTGTTTAGATGGTAGCAGGCCCCAACCCTTACCTCCCACTGCATTCCTCAAGAGTTAAAACCAGAGGAAGCTGTTGCAGGATCGGTTGTGTAGAGAGCTCATACTAAAAATAGAAAAATGGAAATTCGAATCTTAAAGATACCAGGGACAGCTTTTTGTGACTTAAGATGGAATCCATTATCTGGAAACCCATTATCCAGAATTACAGGATGGTCTTTTTGCACAGACCCCAATTTAATCAATTAAAATTTGTAAAAATGATTTCCTTTTTCTCTGTAATAATAAAACAGTACCTTGTACTTGATGCAAACTAAGATATAATTACTACTTATAAGAGGCAATAGAAGCATATTGGATTTATTTTATATTTAGATGATTTTTTAGTAGATTTAAGGTATGGAGATCCAAAATATAGAAAGATCCCTTATCCTGAAAACCCCAGGTCCCAAGCATTCTCGGCCCCATACCTGTAATGTAAGAAGAGTAACAAGAGCTTTTTGTGACATAAGAGTTATTTATGTAATAATCATGAGTTTTGCAAAGTAACTTGTGATTTTTGAGTGAAGTGGATAACTTTGTTTAGTGTTCATGTTCCTCGGAATAATGAAACATTAGTTGTGTAACCATGTCTCTCAACATTGTCATATGTGATCTAGAGGAATTGGCTTTATCTTGATTTTTGATCCATTATATAATTTTTCAGATGATGAGCTGGTGATAAACCCCAAGGTTTTTCCATGTATTAACCTGGGTGACATTGTTGAAATCGCTCATCCAAATGACGAATACAGGTAATTTTCAGAAATCTATTACTGTTCTGGTCTGTTTTAATAATTTTCAAGTCATTGACTTTTTTTTTGTTAATAATCTGGAGAAGGAATTTTAGCAATTATATAGGCACTGTACTTTACAGTCTCACATCAAGCAGTTGAGCCATACAAATGAGATTCTTACAATACCTTTTTATAAAATATTTTATACTTAACACAAAACCACACATCATATGCTGACATTTTAGCAATGCTGTGAGTTGAAGGGAATACTGCCATCAATTATTAACCCCCCCCCCGTTTAGATAACCCTATTTGTTTCTCACATACATTTTAAATGGATTGTGATGTGTTACTTTGTCATATTACTGTTTTTTACTTTTTTTGTATTTATGTATATAGAAAGTAGTGATACGCCCAATCCGCAGTTTTAGGATTTGCTTAAATGCTGAATCCACTGCAAAAGTATACCAAACTGAATCCGATCCCTAAATTTAATGTGTAACTGAGAAAAATAAGATGCAGAAAAAGAATCAATTACCAAAAGTCATGTGACAACAAGGTTTCAGATTCTGATTTCAATTATTCTGATTTCATAAATTCTAAAAACAATGTTGAACCGAATTATGGATTCAGCACATCTCTATTTAAATGATCAGAGGCTTGAA
This sequence comes from Xenopus petersii, assembly GCA_038501925.1. Classification (NCBI taxonomy): domain Eukaryota; kingdom Metazoa; phylum Chordata; class Amphibia; order Anura; family Pipidae; genus Xenopus; species Xenopus petersii. The sequence continues at coordinate 145,436,642 of CM076673.1, forward strand.
TCTTCCACTTTGATAGCTATAAGTAGATGTAGACCTCCCAGGACACAGCACAGTAAATTAAAGGAAAACTACCCCCAAAATGAACACTGAAGCAACAGATTCATATTAAGTGGTGGCATATTAAAGAATCTTACCAAACTGGTATATATATTTAAGTAAATATTGCCCTTTTACATCTCTTGCCTTGAACTGCCATTTTGTGATGGTCTGTGTGCTGCCTCAGAGATCACCTGACCAGAAATACTACAACTCTAACTGTAACAGGAAGGAGTGTTGAAGCAAAAGACAGAACTCTGTCTGTTAATTGGCTCATGTGACAAGTATGGTTTGTTGGTGTGTTTGTGTGCACAGTAATTCATATGATCCCAGGGGGCGGCCCTTTTTTTTTTTAAATGATAATTTTCTATTTATCTTTACCCAATGGCACATACTACTAGAAAAGTATATTATTATGAAAATGGTTTATTTGCATGAAGCAGGGTTTTACATAAGAGCTGTTTTTATACTACATTGTTTGGAGGGTATAGTTTTCCTTTTACCTTTCAGATAGACATTAAAAAGGTTGTTCACCTTCAGACACTTTCAGTTCAGTTGGTTTCAGATAGATCACCAGACTTTTTCCAATTACTTTTTCTATTTGTGACCATTTTTCTAATATTGAAGTGTAAAGGAGGGGGAGTTGCCGACTCTTGAACTGTTCTAAATTAATACATTAGTTGATACATTTGTTATCTTTCTCCCTGCTGAGCAGAATCTTGAGTTTCATTAAAGGCAGCTGTTAGAATTGATACAATTGTTGCTAATATTTAAAATATAATGAGAAGTGTAGTATGTAGCTAATGTAGCAAGTAAATGTAGCAAATTTTAAACAGGCCCGGATTTGTGGCGAGGCCCTAAAGCAGGGGTGTCCAAACTGCGGCCCGAGGGCCACATGCGGCCCAGGATGCATATGAATGCGGCCCAGATTGGTTCCGGAGGAAACGCCATGTTGCAAAGGATATAGGAGGAGGAGGGACTCTGCCCATTGGCCAGTTAGTAATTATAATATAATAATAAGTATATTTAATATCCAGGTGTCCCATATTCCAGTGTATAGCTCCATCTGGTTATCCAACTGGCATTGTAGTTCTTTTCTGTGTATTTCCATTACTTTTACAAATCAAACGTGTTTGTGTATTTCATTTGTGGCCCCAGACAATTTTTCTTTTTCCAATGTGGCCCGGCGAGCCAAAAGTTTGGACACCCCTGCCCTAAAGGCCCGGGTGGCAAATTCCTATGGTGGCATGCCGCCCAGCCGCTATATACGGAGCACCAGGGACACGCAACTCAGAGCGGTGTGGGCACTATGACCGCACGGCCTAGGGGCACCCGCCACTCAAATCTGGATTGTAACAATTCGGAATGCTTCGAATCACAGCTTAAATTCAGGTAAAATAGTAAAGATTAAAGATGGAAAGCAACTAAAAAGTATTTGTTTTGTCGTTTTCAGCATCTATTCTTTTCTGTATTCTTTTCTGAAACAAAAGCTTTTTTTCATGAGTTTATATCTAGAATACCTGCCAGGATTGCCCCTTTTTGTGAGAATGGAAATAAAAACCATATGATAACAATTTGCATGTCTGCATAGATATTCTGCAGTGGTCTGCTTTGTTTGTAAAGGTTCAGTTGTCAGCCGAAATGGTTTTAGATAAAGAGCAACATTACATCTGATTACAGTACAGCCAATTATGAAAAATTGATAATCCCACAGTCTGTAGACTTGTTGCAATTCATTCTGCTACAACAGTTGCATAAAATGTCATTGGTGCCATGTTTCACATTTTTCACATTGCTACTGTAGTGGGTAATTAAGCTGAAGTCACACAGTGGTGGGCTTAAGTGTGAGCTAGATCAAGATGGACTTGTATTAACAAAATAATTTTTCATCTTTTACCAGTCCCCTTCTCCTGCAGGTGAAGTCACTGAAAGAAGATCTGCAAAAAGGTACCATTTATTATCTTCACCTTCTCATGGGTTCTGGGTTATGAGTCATGTGCTGAAGTCATGACTGACCATTTATTCTTTTGCCAGAAACTGTTAGTATTGACCAAACAGTAGCCCAAGTGTTCCGTCTAAGGCCATACCAGGATGTTTATGTAAATGTTGTTCGCCCTAAGGTAAGATAACTGAAAATCCTTCATCTATTTAAGCTAATCAAGCAAAGCAAATATAAAAAGCACTGTTTTGTTATTACTGCTGCAAATGTAAACATTTATTATAGGTTAAATTTTGAATCCATCTGAATTTTTTTACTTTTTAATTCTAATACACACAATCGAAATTCGATTGGGGGGTTATTTCATAAAAAAAAATCAAATATCTTAAACTCGCATGAATTTTACCATCTCAAATCGAATTTGGATCGAATTTAACCAAACTTGATTCAAGTTTTTTCTCAGAAAAAAACTTTAATATCAGGAAGGCCACTAACATGTCCAAATTGGTCCCTGGACCTCTCCCATTGACTTATACATGAACTCGTCCGGTTTTAGGTAGCGAATAGTTGAATTTGAGTTCTTAAAGGGCCAGAGTGTGATGAATCTCGAAATTTGAATTTTAATTAAAACGAGTCGAGTTTGGATAATTCACAATTCGAATTTTCAAGATTTTTGACCATAGAACAAATTTGAATATTCGAATTTTCATTTTGACCTTTAATAAATCTGCCCCCTAATGTTGCATCATTGTATTTTTGGTTTTAATTATTTCAGTGATAAAACTAAGGGCACCAGAGAACTGCATCAATGCAATGCATCACAGGTCACCCTGAACATGGTGACCTGTGGCAATTCTCATGAATGACAATGGGAAATAATATGTGTAAAGTATTGGGTTGTGGCTCTAATATGGAAAAGGGGAGAATGCCTGTGAGCATGGTTACTTTAGAGATGTTTTTCTAACAACATTCGGTAAACCTATTCAGAGAGGCCTTATTTAGTCCATTAAATGACCATCTAAAATTACAATAAAAATCAACAGGTTCCTGCTAGTTAGCCACCAAATTGTGACCATGATCTGGTGCTACAGAAAAAACGTTCATCCCCACCTGTCACAGCTCAGTCTTGAGTGTTTGCCAGCAGTAGGGGTGTCTGTGTGTCAACCAGGATGCTTATTTTGGTAAAACATTAGAAATGGTGAGATGACAGACTGTTTATCACTACTGTTTAAAGTTAAGTTTCTCCAAGATGCACCGTCTTCAAACAGCACAATAAACCCTCTACTTACTGTGTATAGAACGCTACACAAAAATATAATGAAATGCAAATCTTACTTTGAAATGTGTGCAAGAAAACCATTAACTTGCTTATTTCCAATATTTGTATGCAAAAATTATATTATCACTGTATATTGAAATCAAGCACGTTTTGCAACATTCAACAGCAGTTTTTTAGCTATTGCAACAGTACATTTCCAGATTAATACTCCAAACTGCAACTGGTCCTCAATACTTTTTTGTTCTTTATGTGCAGTTGCCAGTGCACTGCGGAACTTGCATTTAAGACTGAGTGGCAGACAACCATTAAAACTAAATGCCTGTAGCTGTAAGAACAGATCACAATTTGTTACATGCTGCTTTTGATTAATAAACACATTAATGCATGAAAAAAGCATTTGACACATTCAAATCTGAAACAATGCAGAGCTGCAGAGTTCCTGGTGGAGTTTGCCATTATCAACCCAAAATATTGGAATCACAGTGACCATAAATATTTGTACTTTCTAAGGTTATACAGGTATAGGACCTGTTATCCAGAATGCCCGGGACCTGGGGATTTCTGGATTACGGATCTTTCCGTAATTTGGATCTTCATACCTTAAGTCTACTAGAAAATCATGTAAACATAAAATAAACCCAATAGATTGGTTTTGCTTCTAATAAGTATTAATTATATCTTAGTTTGGATCAATTACAAGGTACTGTTTTATAATTAAAGAGTAAAAGGAAATCATTTTTAAAAATTTGGATAAAATGGAGTCTATGGGAGATGGCCTATCTGTAATTCAGAGCTTTATGGATAACAGGTTTCCAGATAACTGATCCCATACCTGTATTTACATTCTTAATTTTGATTACATAATGATGAAATATTTTAGCACACAATTAAGGGAAATAAGCAAGTGAATAATTGCGAACTATATTGGACTTTTATTTGAAAGCAAAAGAAAAGGCCGTTGCAGAAGTAGGATCCTCTTTGACCTTAACAAATTTAGAAATGAGTATCCCAAGTATTTGAGAAACACTGGTTAAATCAATATCCTGAGACCGAAACTATTTTTGAAAATTCTTTCTCACTTTCTAGGATGTGACTCTTGATCTTGTGGAGTTAACTTTTAAGGATCAGTACATAGGTCGTGGAGATATGTGGAGGCTGAAAAAGAGTTTGGTAGGGTTTGGGAGCATTATCAACTTTTGTAAAGAAAAAATGGTCCAATTTCACTATACTAACTGTAACCTCTCTGCACTACTAGGTTAGCTCCTGCGCTTACATAACTCAGAAAGTGGAGTTTGCTGGAATTCGGTATGTAAACATAACTATTATTGGGTAGTTTTATATACCCTGAAGATCATAGCCTGTTAATTTTGTCTTTTATTGGACTTTCTATCATTTCCATTGATGTACTTTATAATTGCACTCAATTATGAATTCTACATTTAAGATAATCTAGATATTCAATTTGTTGGCAGAGAAGCATGCGCAATATGTAAAATGTATAGGCTTTTTAAAAGTAAAGTATTTATTTTTATATTGTACATTGCTGGCCGGTGGCCATTAGTGTTTTTCTGTCTTTTAAACCACTCCAAAGGGCTGTATGTTACAAGTGGAAATTGCCATATCCATGTTTATCTTGCCAGACATAGTTCCATAGTTAAGTTAAGTTGAAAGAAGACCAAAGACCATCAAGTTCAACCCCAGCCTCCATACATACATGCACTCAAACCAATCCTGCATGCACTCACATAAACTGCACAAACCAAAATCTATACTTACTGTAGATTTTTATATCATAGTATCCTATGATATTATGCTTGTCCAAGAAAACATCCAAGCCACTCAATCAGCCTAACCTACGCTGTTTGAAATGAAAGTTTATTTTGCTATAGTCTAAAGAGATGGCTTCTGGTACAGTGATCCTATTTATGGAGAAAAAGGTCCGCTGATAATTGTCTATAATGTCCCCTAATGTACTTGTAAAATGCAATCATATCCCCTCGCAAGTGTCTTTTTTTCCAGAGAAAACAACCCCAATCTTGACAGTCTACCATCATAATTTAAGTTTCCCATTCCTCAAACCAGTTTAGACTAGGGATGCACCGAATCCAGGATTCGGTTCGGGATTTTTTCAGCATTTTTCAGCATGATTCGGATTTGGCTGAATCTTTCTGCCCGGCTGAACTGAATCCTAATTTGCATATGCAAATTAGGGGCAGGGAGGGAGATGGTGTGACTTTTTTACACAAAACAAGGAAGTAAAAAATATTTTCCCCTTCCCACCCCTAATTTGCATATGCAAATAAGGATTCGGATTTGGTTCAGTATTCAGCTGAATCTTTCGCAAAGGATTCGTGGGTTAATAAAATAGTGGATTCGGTGCATCCATAGTTTAGACATTAGTTCTAAAAGACACAATGTAGTTTTCCCAGAACTGTTTGGAGTTTTACAATTCACTTTTTTAGACTAGAAAGTTGCTTAATTGAAGTTTGTGTGGTATCTCTAACCTGTTATTGTCTCTAATATGCAGAGCACAAGTTGGAGAATTATGGTTTAAGAGCGAGAAGGTCACCTGTGGGTACATCAGTGAAGACACACGAGTATGTATATATTCACATGTAGTATGGTACTCATTGTTGTCTTGTTTTGTTTCTTACAGATACATCTACAAATCTATAATGAGTCTGATGTACTCATTCTTTACACCAGTGTCTTATCGGATATTATTTATTTTCTCTGCAGGTTGTGTTCAGGTCCACTTCAGCCATGGTGTATATATTCATACAAATGAGCAGTGAACTATGGGACTTTGATATTTATGGTAAACAGTCCTGGGACAGGAGGTAGTACATTGTGTGTGTTTGTGTTACAGACTTTCAGATGGGAATACAACATTTCATTCAGTAAATCTACTTGTTGTCTGTTCCTTCTTTTAGCTGACTGGTAAATTAATGAAGCTATTGTTGTTTAATCAGAAAGTAGATTCATTTGCCTTTTCACATTCACAGATTTTCCCTTTGTGTGTTTATAAAATCTTTTTTCTAGAGAAACCTTTAATTTCCAACAGATTTCTCTCTCTTTTTCATAAAAAAAAGTATATAACCACAGCATAAACTCCATCCACTGCCTTAAAATATAGACAAGGGGAAACACCAAATAACATACATTTTGTAAATCTGTAAAAATTCAATCAAATACCAAATTATAAATATACATTTCTCAGTAAAGGGCTTGGATCCTCAGAGCAGTTTTATTCCAGTATCTGAATCCTAAATCATGTTTCGCCATCCACTATATATTCACTAAGGTATGAAATCACTATATTTTCATTTAAATATGTGGACTGGACTAGAAAATAGCATTTTATTTTTAACACATACCAATTTATTCTTGTTAGCATACATAGTATCTGCTTCTGTAGTTTGGAAGCTTATAGATGACATAACATTAAGGTACCATTGCCATTTTTAAAATATATTTTTAAATATTTCTATTTGAAACATTATAAGTATCACTACTTGCACAGTGCCACATTGTGACGTTTTAATTGTAACCAGCCAATGCTACTTTCATGTGAGCTTTCATTTATGTGTATTTTCTGCCCCAGGTGATCTGTATTTTGAGAAGGCAGTAAATGGATTTCTGGCTGATCTCTTTAACAAATGGAAGGTAAAAGTTACACATGACATATCATTTTCACCTTGGTTTATGGTACCTTTAATTAAGCAATTAATTAATTTTTTTTTTTTTTTTTGCTTTTTTAGGAGAAGAACTGCAGTCATGAGGTCACAGTGGTTCTATTCTCTAGGACCTTTTATGATGCAAAGTGTATTGGTATGTTAAATTATGTAATTAAAATTTGATGTTTGTATCATTTTTTAGCAATATCAAAATGTAAGAACATAGTTTACTTTATGATTTAAAGCTGTATTTCTACCAATGAGTTAAAGCATGGATTGTGTCATCAAAAGGGTTCACTTTTAAGGGTTAGAAAATGCGTGGTGTCTGTGCATTACATGATGTTCTTTATATTTTAGAGGACTTTCCAGATGCTCACCGTAATGCATCCATCATGCAGGATCACAAGGGCATATTCTATGAAGACTTCTACAAGTATAAAACCTCATTATGCAATAGCCTCTCCCCTCCATTTCTCTGTTTCCCATACTTAAAGCTTTACGTATGCTACTTGCCTGTGTTTCCTTTTGTTGTACAAATGAGATATGTTTGGTATTCAAGCATGAAAGTGCAATATTTTGTTAAAGGGAAAACACCCCCCTTTTTGGCATGAGCTCATGCAATTGGGCTTATGTAGAAAATGTGCATAGATATTATCTGAATGCCCAGAAATAAATATAAATGCAGTTTCTTTTCATATAGACATGGAAGGTTACCAGATTGAAAGGAAACTATGATAGTCTATCTGGTTTGTCAGAGTATGGTGGTTTCCTTTCAATCTGTGGCATCAGGGCCAGAACTAGGGGTAGGCAGAAGAGGCACGTGCCTAGAGCGCCATGCTTGAGGGGCGCCAGGCACATACCTTCCCTGTTTCCAAGTCCTGGTTTGGTTGAGCGGATGTCCTCCTGTTTGTGCGCATGTGATTGCTCGTCTGTGTATGTATGCTTACGTATGTCCACACAGGGAGGTGGGGACAATGTGGCTGGTCAGGTTGCCTAGGGTGCCCATCCCTGTGTGGCATCAGGTATGTCTTGAGAAAAATTTAATTATATTTTAAGTTCAGATAGTCAAATACTATCACGCAGACTCTTGCCAGTATTCAAACAGACTCTCTCATCATGCTATCTGGTGGTGATATTCAACTCTGCAGAGAAGAGAAGTGGCCTTAGTGTACACTGATAAATAATACTGTATTAATCAACATGACAATGTAACTTTACTCTTTGACATAAATTGCCCTCAATATTTCAGATGAAATCTCAGTTTTAATTACTATACCATTACTTCCCATTGCTCTTGTTAGATCCCATTCATTCCTTAATTTTGAATTACTCTTTCGTATGACAGGGTTGTTGTACAGAATGAGAGACGAGAAGAATGGACTTCCTTGCTAGTCACCATTAAGAAACTTTTCATTCAGTACCCAGTGCTTGTGCGACTGGAAAATGCAGGTAGCAATTGCTGTTGATTAAGATAAATATCCCCTATTTATCCAGTCAATGCAATATTTATTTCTAACATTGTCTCCTGACAGAGGGCTTTCCCCCAGCACATAATTCTACTTCAGATCAAGGAAATTATCTAGAGGCCATTAACCTCTCCTTTAATGGTGAGTGGCTGTGAGGGGAAAAAGTTATTTAGTGGGTGACTGGAGATAAAAGTAGTGGCTGACACATTTGCCTGTAACCTATTTCTTTCACCTTTGCTTCCAGTGTTTGACAAGCATTACATAAATCGCAACTTTGACCGAACTGGTCAGATGTCTGTTGTGATCACTCCAGGTGTTGGTGTTTTCCAAGTGGATCGTTCACTAATGATTCTGACCAAGCAGCGAATGATTGATAACGGTACTATAGAGATTAATGTATACATTACTGGTCTCTTAAAGACAATTTGCTTGTGAATGAGGGGGATAATATGTCTGTTTGCATAAACTGCTATTACTGATGAAGAAAAATTAGAATTTGTCTAAGTTAAGAACATGTTGTCTACATCTGTGCAGGGATTGGTGTGGATTTAGTATGTATGGGAGAGCAGCCGCTTCATGCTGTTCCACTTTTCAAGGTGAGCCTCTGTTCCAATACAGTTTACCCGACCAATACAATCTGATGTTTGTTACATTTTGTTTGGTATGCACCAGGGCTTTTGATGTTAGTGTTGATCTTTTGGATTCTGTGAATATCGTGGGAAATATTTATATAAGATTTGTGAATGGTATTTCTTGTTGTTTCATAATTTCTATTGGTTATGTTTCAGCTGCACAATCGTTCCAGTCCAGGAGATTCACGGCTTGGAGATGATTATAGCATCCCTCACTGGATTAACCATAGGTGAGTAAGAATATATTCATCTGGGAGTTTTTAATCAGGCAAAATACTATCTTAATTTATCTTCCCAAACAGCTTCTACACGTCGCAGAGCCAGCCTCTAAATAACAGCTTTACCCCACGCATCAAACTGGCACCTCGCAAGGTACTGTGGTACTTCATAGGACGCAAAAGACTGTGCAGTGGGATCATACATGTTAAAGGGATATTGCTGTCATCTATATATAACCATTACATTTTAACACAAACTTTATCTGTGTTCTTTTATTTTCTGCCTGATGTTTGTTTCAGATTGTACACCTTTATATAATTAATAGGGCACATAAGCAAGTGCAGTGAGCACAAATGCCATGTTTTTTTCCAACAATGAAGCACTTTCCCCCTGAATTCTGGCATCATTGTAGCCACAAAGGGGCAATGCATTTAGTGCTGTTGTACTGCATCAGATTCACCAAAATGAATGTACCTGCACATGCAGCAATTGAGCCAAATACATTTTCAAGTCTGCCTGGCTTCGTTTCTGTTGTTCACTGCCATCATTTTCAGTTTTTGGTGTACGTGTGACATGTGCCCTATTCTTTTGGCAGCCTGGAGGTTTCGCTGCATCAATAGGCACATCAGCGCTCAATAGAACAGAAGGCAGAAAATACTGAATTGTACTAAGTGCAAATATATGGAAGTGCAACACATTTTCAATTGACTGGTGAAAGTGTGTGGCCTGCAACTGCACTTGCTGACGTACATGAGCCCTAATGAGTTTAATGCATCTATTTACTTTGTATCAGCTAAAACTCCTTATCTCTTAGGGCTTGTACCTGCGTTCCATCAAAAGCAAACGCAGAGGAGCGCAGGTCCAGATACAGGCAATTCTTCTTTAATGGGGTGTTCTCACAATGACACATGTAAACAACTGAAGCCTGGTGGAATGCAATATGCTGTGTTCCACCTGTGTTCAGTGCTTACTTACGTTATTGTGAGGATGATACACCCAAGGTTAAATCAGCCACAGGAAAGTCAAGCAGCAATGTATGAAATGTTAACAAGACATTCATATAAAGGTACTTGATGTTGGTTTTTCTTGAGGTACAGTGCCTCTCCTTACCACAAAACAAAATGCAAGCTGGTGATTTGTCAGAAAGGAAATCGATTTAGACACACAAGACATGGATTTCTTTAAGATTCTTGTATGTTTTTTAGTAGTAAAAGCTTCTTTTACTTTTTTATTCAAAACTGAACATTTTATTTGATGACAAGCCTCCTTTAAAGGGGCTGTTCACCTCTGAGTTTACTTTTAGTATGAGGTAGATAATCATATTTGACTATGTTTTGGTTTTTTTTTTTTTGGTTATTTAGCTTTTTATTTAGCAGCTATCCAGCTTGCAGTTTGAGCATTATGGTTGCTAGGGTCCATATTACTTGAGCATCCATTCATTAATTTAAATAAGAGACTGGGATATGTATAGAAAAGGACCCGAATAGAAAAGGTAGCAATAGCAGTAAATGTGTAGCTTTACAGAGCATTTGTTTTTAGATGTTTTAGATGCTCAATTTGAAAGCTGTAAAGAAAAAGGCAAATAATACAAAATCTAAAAAAATAATAAATAATGAACACCAATGGAAAATATGCTTAGAAGTGGCCATTCTATAACATACTAAACATTAACCTAAAAGATGTATATACAATATTCTTCTTGGATTATATTTGTTAAAATCCATTCTTACCTGTAACAACTTTTTATTTATTTATTTTTGCAGACAAATAGTGAGAAAGGAAGACCTGGAAGAGACCCATGTAAGAATCCTTGCTTATTATATGCCATACAAATGTATGACCTTTTGGCATGGTATGGTTCCTTGGTATGTCTGTACAATAATTTTGTGACCAGTGTAATGCGGTAACATGGATATATAACAGTCTAATAAGTAGCCGCACTCCAAGGCAATTTCGCATCTACAGCTGGGGTGCACGGTTATAATATATGTATATCCACGAATATCAGACAACTGGCACACCCATATAAATTATCTTCACTTCTCTATTTTTGTTGTATCAAAGTCCAATGTTTCGGTCCTCATTAGGACCTTTTTTAAGGAAGATACAATGCCATTTCAACAAACTTTAAGTAACCTAATGTTTTTGAACTAACTAATCAGTGCTCGCTATCTGAATCAATCAATTAATCAATTAACATGTGACCATCTTCGCCATTATAAGGTATAAAATTTCCACCCAGATGTTATGTTATAATAATTATATATCTATTTGTTAGACATTTAATTCTGGTAATACTTTTTTTTTACAGTGATAGGAAATGTGTGTGTGTGTGTGTGTATATATATATATATATATATGTGTATATATATATATATATATATATATATATATATATATATATATATATATATATATATATATCCATGCTACAGCATTACACTGGTCACAAAATCATTGCACAGATGTACCAAGATGTTTTTGTCATTTACAATTATATATCTCATACTTATGATTTGTCTTTAGCCATAGGAAGCCCCAAAGAGACAGAGAATGCGCTTCCCATACAAGTAGATTATGATGCTTATGACTCACATGTCTTCCGTTTGCCGGGCCCATCGATGGCACATCGAAACACGACATTCAGGTAAAATTCATTTAGAGTTTATTTAAAGAAGTTAAGGAGCTAAGAACATTTCTTTTTCTTATATTTAAAGGGGTTGTTCACCTTCCAAAATTGTATCAGATGTTTTCAGATTTAAAACAGAATGAAACACCAGAGACAGGAACATTAAAGTGGTGATTCACCTTTAAGTTAACTTTTAATATGTTATAGAATGGTCACTTCTTTGTTATTTTTTTTTTTATAGTTTTTATTTTGAATTATTATTTGCCCTCACTCTTATCAGCTTTCAAATAGGGGTCATTGACCCTACCTAAAAAAAACAAATGCTCTGTAAGGGTACAAATGTATTGTTATTGCTACTTTTTATTATTCATCTTCCTTTTCAGGCCTCTCGTATTCACATCCGAGTCTCTTAATTAAATCAGTGCATGGTTAGGGTAAATTCAAACCTGGCAACCAAATTGCTGAAATTGCAACTTGTAGCACTGCTAAATAAAAAGCTAAATAACTCAAATAATAAAAAAAGAAAAACAGTTGCAAAATCTAAAAATATCACTTTCTAAAATGTCTAAAATCACTTTCTCAAAGTTAAGCAACCCCTTTAAACTCTACCTTTCAATGTAAAAAAAATGGAAATCAACTGAAAAAGTCTTTATTTCTGGTTAAGATTCTAAACACAATTGAACTGAAAAAAGTGTTTGGGAGGCGAACAACCCCCTAAGGGCTAAAGTTGACCTTTTTTTCTTCTTTTCCTCCTGTTGCTGCTTTGGCAAAATGTAATTTTACTTAATGTATTCTAAGTAAGGAGATGAATATGTGTAAATGGCTATACAGTAGAACCTGCATTATATATTGCTGGTACGGGTATTAGATAAATTATCTGGAAACCCGTTATCCAGAAATTTCCTAAATACAGAAAGGCCATCTCCCATAGATTCCATTTTATCCAAATAATCCACATTTTTAAAAATGATTTCCTTTTTCTCTGTAATAATAAAACCTGTACTTGATCCAAAACTTAGATATAATTAATCCTTATTGGAAACAAAACCAGCCTATTGGGTTTATTTAATGTTTAAATGGTTTTCTAGTAAACCTAAAGGGGTGGTTCTCCAATTGTTTTCCAATTGATCACCAGAAATAACGACTTTTTCCAGTTACTTTCTATTTTCTGTGTGTCACAGTTTTTCTAAACATTGAAGTGTAATTTTTCACCTTCTAAAGCAGCTCTGGGGGGGAGGGGGAGGGGGGTGGGCGACCCTTAAGGGCTATTCCACACGGGGAGATAGCCACGCGTTTGCGGTCGCGGCGACAAAGCGCGGCGACAGTCGCCGCGACCGGCGCAGGCGACAGTTTTGTATGGGCGCCTATGTAAAAACGCCTGTGCTAACCACACGAGGCGATGCGCTTTTCAACAGTCGCCTGAAAAAGCCTTCAGGCAACTGTTGAAAAGCGCATCGCCTCGTGTGGTTAGCACAGGCGTTTTTACATAGGCGCCCATACAAAACTGTCGCCTGCGCCGGTCGCGGCGACTGTCGCGGCGCTTTGTCGCCGCGACCGCAACCGCGTGGCTATCTCCCCGTGTGGACTAGCCCTTAAACTGTTCTATATTGATACATTTAGTTGATACATTTCTTATCTTTGTCCCGGCTGAGCAGTATCTCTGGGTTTCATTACAGACGGCTGTTAGAATTGATAAAATAGTTGCTAATACTCCAGAGATGCTGCTGACAAATGTATGAACTAAATGTTGCAAAGTTGTAACAGTTCAGAATCTGCACACACTGAAAAAACTGTAAAAAATAAATAATAGAAAGTAATTGAAAAAAAGTCTTTATTTCTGATGAACAATCTGAAAACAACTGAACTGAAAAAAAGTGTTTGGAAGGTGAACAACCCCTTTGAGGTATGAAGATCCAAATTACGGAAAGACCCTTTATCTGAAAACCCCCAGACCCCAAGCATTCTGGATAACAGGTCCACCACAAAAAATGTGATTGCACACAAAGGGGTCATCTTTGTTAAAACAACCAAAACAGATATTTTAAAAAAGAGAAACCTATAGCAAATGGCTGATTTTTTTTCTCCTAAAAAGTGTAGTCCATAGTGGTAAAATAATTGAAAGGGGGTCATGATTTAAATTTTCAAGTTTAGTGGTGTTTATTTTTATAATTATGCTTCATATTTAAATTTGTTTAATTATGAAGCATATACACATGGAATACCCATCAACGTGAAAAATGTTTTTCCAATAAATTTTGATAACCAGTCTTATATTCATAAAATCAGTCCCCCAGAAGCAGCCCATCTTGTCAAGTGTAGGGTATTATCTTGAGTTTGAAGCAAGAAACCTGAAACTCTATCACTCCTGCCACTTATAACTATAGCAACTTCTTCTCTAATACCACTTTGTTTTGTCCTGTTAGAAAAGTAATTGTTGGACTTTTTCACTTCTAGACCCCTTGAAGTTCTTGGTCCCTTAGCTACAGATCTAGGAGAAAATCTATTTATCATCCACAATTCCAAGAATATCTAGGCCAGCAATCTCATTTTTAACCCAAATTTCTTGAGATTTCAGTTTTTTCAGTCCAGGGGATAAAATAGGCATTCGCCCAAAGTCTAACTTTGGATACTCCCCATTGGTCAAAGTCAACCCCACAGTTTGGGAAGACCTGTATGAAAAGGTAGAACCCTGGAGTTAAATGATAATTGCCTTATTTAATGTGAACTGTGCAGTTTATAGTGCATTTCTTTCCAATGTAAATGTTTAACTCATTAAATCACAGGGTTGTTTTGAATATAGGCATCACTTATTAAAACTAAACTAATCATAACATAGTGTCAACAGAAGATGATGTTCTCCAATATGAGGTGCAAATTTAAAAAAAATCTCTCTTCAGAAAAACCCCTATTATTCATAAACCCACAATGCCTTTAAATGGTATAAGTGTATCCATCTTAGGCCATCTTGTGTTTTTGCAGGGCAGTGCGAGACACACAGGTTCGGAAAAGTTCTTGTTCCTATGACACATCCTGCAGCCCTGTCAGTCGACCGTTAACAGCAGAGGATGGCCGTAGCCAAAATTCAGATGAGAGCTCCTTGGGAAAACTCTCCAACATCCTACTTATCCCAAGGCCTCATCTGCATCAGTATGAGGCCAGCAGCTCTTTGGGTTATACTAGCACACGAGGTAAGCTGATGTTACTTATCTTATCCGGTAACCTGATATTCTCTATGGTAATAATGTAGCACAGGAGGATAATAAATGTAAGTAATAAAGGTCATCGAGCAATAGAAGCAAAACTTGCCTTAGCTCATAAACAATAAAGGGCATTAGTCTAGTTAGTGGACGGGGGGTTAATGTTACACATGTTGCTACATAACCCTCATGAATATTTTTATCTGTAGATTTCTTAGAGAGGATGATGGAATCCCAACAGCGAGATTCAAGTGCTCCTGGCAGATTCCATGTGGGAAGTGCAGAATCCATGTTGCATATCCGACCTGGCGGATACCATTCGCAGAGAGCACTCATCAATCCTTTTGCACCTTCACGTATGCCAATGAAACTTACTTCAAATCGCAGGAGGTGGATGCACACATTTCCAGTGGGTAGGTTATGCAAATATGCATATGATATACATACATTTATTATTAGTTTTTTAACATCTCTGCCTCTTATTTCTACTTTCTCTGTCATCATAGGGGGACACAGGGACGATGGGGTTAAGCTCCACCCTCCAGGAGGCAGGACACTTACTAATAAATTTGTGGGCGTGCCTAACCGGCTTAACCCCCACACTCCAGCTTATCCAATCAGTTTTTTAAGTGTCCTGCTACCAGGAGGATGGACGTCCAGCGTCATGGATATGTTAGTCAATGATGACTATTTTTTCTTCCTGGGTTCTTACTCTGGCAACATGGGTTTGTCCTTAGTATAGTCCCAGTATTCTCCGCCCACCGGGGTCTTTTCCTAGCCGTTAAAGGCTATAACGACCACCCAGATATATCCCTGCTTAGCTTGGCGATGGCAGACGGTCTGGCCGGGAGGGGCACGAGGTGAGTACCTGCCTTGGGCATAACAGCTCACCTCACAACTATGGCTTGGCAGCCTCCCCCCTAGTGGGTAGCCCTCCCCTTTTCCCTCTCCTTACTGAGCGGTGCAGGACGGGCTCCTGTACTGGCCAGGTCCTCTCTCTCCATTCCGTTTTGTCCTGGGCGCTGCTGCGCCTGCTGTCTAGGTGAAGACGGCTGAGAGGGAGAGAGGGCCGGGTCACGCTGCGCTGGAACGCGTATGCGTTCCGGCGGCCATCTTGGTGTCTTGTGCGCATGCGTGCATGCGTTCCAGCGGCCATTTTGCGCACATAGTGATTCTGCTGCGCACTGGGGATTCTCTTCTCCATTCCTGCAAGTTTGTAGCCGAGTTATAAGCGGTTGGTGGCTTGCTCCACACTCCTACTTACCCAATCTCCATGGCAGAAGGTAGGCCAGAAGGGTTATTCACCAGGGCGGGGGGGAAGGCTGCCAAAACAGCGCAGATTAAATTTTTTGCCTGTGCCAATTGTAATGTTAAGCTGCCTCGTGGGCAGGGGGAGCCGCTCTGCAAATCCTGTTTAGTGGGGCAGAGTACTGCGCTCATTTCAGAAGATGTTTCAAGCCCACCAGCGGCTCAGCCAGAGAATCCTTCAAGGGAGAGTATTTCTCAAGGTCAGGGGCCCAGTTCGGATACTGATGTGCCAGCACCATTGTGGGCCATTCAATTAACACAGTCCCTTGCTTCCTTGCAGGGTCTTCCCTCTATTGCTGACAATTTAGGAAGAGTGTTAGCCAGACTTGACCAAAAGACTAGCTCTAAGCGTAAGCGGTCTGAAGAATCTAAAGTGGCTACTACGTCTGCTCATTATTTATCTGACGAGTCTGCAGCTGAGCAGGCATCCTCACAATCTGAGGGAGAATTACTTCCTTCTGAAGTTTCGTCTGGGGAGGAGGAAGAAACTGTAGAGGATCACAGAGATCATGATAGTCAGCATGATGTGGAGGGTATTATTAAGGGTGTTATGGATGTGCTGAATATATCACAAACACCCAAATCCCAGGATGATTTGGGGTTATTCAAGAGGAAGCAGAAATCTGAAGTTTGTTTTCCTTCTCATGAGCATCTTCTTCACATAATACAAGAAGAGTGGAGTGTTCCAGAAAGGAAGTTTCAGACTACTAGAAAATTTTCTAAGTCTTATCCATTTTCTAAAGAGCTGGTGGAAAAGTGGACTAATCCCCCAGCAGTAGATGCACCTGTATCAAGAAGTCGCATGCATTGGAAGACCAATCGACTTATTGTCAAACCCGCAGCAGATAAATCTTCTTCGGCCTGACGGGGCACCCCCTCCGGAGTTGGGGGAGCGTATTGGGGGCAAGTTGCTCCAATTCCGGGAGGTGTGGAACAACCATGCATCAGATATGTGGGTGAACGAAATCATTTCCGAAGGTTACCACATAGATTTCTCAACCATTCCTTGCAAAAGATTCATCATGTCCAGGGTTCCTGCAGACCCAGTCAAAGCTGCTGCCTTTCTAAATTGCATCACAAATTTAGAACAAACTGGAGTGATTGTTCCAGTGCCACATTCAGAGAGATTTTCAGGATTCTATTCCAACATTTTCATTGTGCCAAAGAAAAACGGCTTGTTCAGGCCGGTACTAGATCTCAAACAGCTGAACAAGTTCGTCAGATCAGTACGATTCAAAATGGAGACCTTGAGGTCAGTGATAAGAGGGATGGAGAAAAATCAACTGCTGATGTCTATCGATATCAAAGATGCGTACCTCCATGTACCAATCTGGCCGCCACATCACTCCTTCCTTCGATTCGCATTCAGGAATCAGCACTACCAGTTTGTGGCTCTGCCGTTCGGACTCTCTTCAGCCCCCAGAGTGTTCACAAAACTAATGGCAGTATCGGCTGCAGCATTACATCTACAAGGGATTTCAGTCACTCCTTATCTGGACGATCTGCTTCTGAAAGCCAGATCAGAGGAGAAGGCAGAGGAAGATCGGAGCAAAGCAATCAATCTTCTGCAGAGTTTTGGCTCGACCATAAATTGGTCGAAGTCCAATTTGCGACCCAGTCATCACATGACATTCCTGGGTCTCGAGTTCAATACCATCACACAAATGGTGCATCTTCCGTTGGACAAGCAAATGAAGGTCAGGAATCAAGTCCGTCTACTCCTCCGAGATCGGAGTCCAACTGTTCATCTAGGAATGAGAGTGCTGGGACTCATGGTTGCTACCATAGAAGCCGTTCCATTTGCACAGATTCACTTACGACAGTTGCAAGCGAACATTCTAACATCGTGGAAAGGAGGAGCTCTCACTCGCAAGCTCAATTTATCCCAGTCGACAAGAATAGCCATCCAGTGGTGGCTGCGACCGACCAATCTATCCAAGGGTCAATCCTGGGCAACGCTAGAGTGGAAGATAATTTCCACAGATGCCAGTCTGAGGGGTTGGGGAGCAACCTGGGACAACTTGTCTGCCCAAGGCCTATGGTCTCCAGGGGAGTCCAAACTTCCCATCAACATTTTAGAGCTGAAGGCGATAAAACTAGCTCTATCCGAGTGGACAGAGTTGTTGCAAGCAAGTCCGGTTCGGTTACAGAGCGACAACGCTACCGCAGTGGCGTACATAAACCGCCAGGGAGGTACTCGCAGCAAAGCGGCGCTGTTGGAAGCTCAACAAATCCTCAGTTGGGCAGAAACCAACGAAGTACAGCTGTCCGCGATCCATATCCCAGGAGTTCTAAACACCAAAGCAGACTATCTCAGCAGAATTCGTCTAGATCCGGGAGAATGGGAACTTCACCCAGACGTGTTTGCAAAACTAGTACTCCATTGGGGACAACCACAGGTCGATCTAATGGCATCAAGAAACAACACAAAGGTGCCTCGATTCTTTGCTCGTTACCGAGAGAGACTGGCGGCAGGGGTCGATGCCATGACACAGAAGTGGCAGTTCAATCTAGTGTACATATTCCCTCCGCTACCCATGCTTCCACGAGTCCTCAAGAAGATCAGACAGTCAGACATCACGGTAATTGTGGTGGCTCCTTACTGGCCTCGGAGGACTTGGTTTTACGACCTTCAGGAAATGTCAATAGCACAACCAATACGTCTCGAGAACAGGCCGGACCTTCTGTTCCAAGGGCCCGTGGCACATCACAACCCAGGGCTGTTCGCTTTGACGGGGTGGCTGTTGAGGCAGACATCTGGCGAAAACAAGGGTTAGCAGAAGAAGTTATTGCCACATTATTGAGAGCTCGTAAGTCTTCATCTTCAAAATCATACTACAGAGTCTGGCAATCCTATCGGAGTTGGTGCGGAGAGTTCAATCTATCCTTTCACAAACTTAGCATCCCGAGAGTTCTGTCTTTCCTGCAGCGCGGGCTCAGGCGAGGTCTAAAACTCAGCTCCCTGAAAGTACAAGTATCAGCTCTGTCAATCCTATTTCAGTCCAAACTAGCCTTGAATGATACAGTACGCACCTTTCTGCAAGGAGTGGCACATATAGTTCCTCCATATCAGTCTCCAGTTCCAGCATGGGATTTAAATGTTGTTCTCGAGGCCCTTCTTGATCCACCATTCGAACCGATGGGATCTATTTCAGATATTTGGCTTACCTGGAAGGTAGTGTTCTTAATGGCAATCACATCCACTAGAAGAGTGTCAGAACTAAGTGCACTATCGGCAGATCCGTCTTTTCTAGTGTTCCACAAGGATAAGGCAGTCCTACGCACAGTTCCGTCTTTCCTTCCTAAGGTGGTCTCGTCATTTCACATCAACCAAGACATTGTTGTTCCCTCTCTCTGTCCGGAACCAAAAAATGATAAGGAACGTCGACTACACGGTTTAGATGTAGTTAGAGCCTTACGATGGTATATTGAAAAGTCAAGGTCTTTTCGGCGGTCTCAAACTCTCTTCGTATTACCATCAGGGCCCAGGAAGGGTCATCCTGCATCTAAAGCTACCATTTCTAGATGGATCAAGGAAACCATCAGACAGGCATACATGGCCAAAGGGAAGATTCCACCGGAGGGAGTTCGAGCTCATTCTACAAGAGCAATCGGAGCTTCCTGGGCTTGGCGTAATTCGGCCTCATTGGACCAGATCTGCAGGGCGGCTACCTGGTCCTCTGTACATACTTTTACAAAATTCTATAAAGTTGATATTTTTTCTTCAGCTGAAGCATCTTTTGGGCGCAAGGTGCTTCATTCTGTGCTGAAGTAATGGTTAGTTCTTTTTTTTCCCGCCCTGCTGTTTCTGGGGGCTGCTTTGTTAAGTCCCCATCGTCCCTGTGTCCCCCTATGATGACAGAGAAAACAGGATTTTTTTATACTTACCGTTAAATCTGTTTCTCTGTGATCAATAGGGGGACACAGGGCGGCCCGCCCTAAAACTTTTGTTTATTGACCATTTGGTCATTTCGGGATAATTCCCTGACTTACCTTCTACGTGGGCTATTATTTTGTTTATTACGTTATCTTGTTACAGCATCTTTTGTGACAAACTGATTGGATAAGCTGGAGTGTGGGGGTTAAGCCGGTTAGGCACGCCCACAAATTTATTAGTAAGTGTCCTGCCTCCTGGAGGGTGGAGCTTAACCCCATCGTCCCTGTGTCCCCCTATTGATCACAGAGAAACAGATTTAACGGTAAGTATAAAAAAATCCTGTTTTTTTC
The DNA here is from genome assembly GCA_038501925.1 of Xenopus petersii. Classification (NCBI taxonomy): domain Eukaryota; kingdom Metazoa; phylum Chordata; class Amphibia; order Anura; family Pipidae; genus Xenopus; species Xenopus petersii. Next base: position 145,457,251 of record CM076673.1, read on the forward strand.
TCACGTTAGCTTTGTATGCACTACCATTCCCTTTTAGGCCCTTCTGGAGAAGCAATACAAATACACCACCAAACTCGTCAGAATATGGCAGAGCTACAGGGCAGTGGCATGCGTGAGGCAGCTCATTCATCTGCAGAGTTGCTAGAGTTGGCTTACCATGAAGCTACTGGCAGGTGAACAACTGAGGGCAATGAATATATAAATGTGCTTAACTAATTTTAAGGTACAAGATGCAATATGGCAAACAAGTAAATATAGTTAATTTATGAGTGCAAATACAGTGTGCAAATTTGAGGGCAAGTCACTATGTTTTTTACCAACAATGAGTCCTACAGGCAGAATAATCATTAATGGGATCTAGCCAGCTTTACTTATTTGAGAAAAATAATATAATAATATAAGGATAAGTGAATAACTGCCTTCAGAATTCTGCTGCCAAATGCTTGCAAGTCTGCTAAGTCTATTGTATGTGGTTTTACTAAACTTAAGAAAATTGCAGTTTTTTCTACACACAAGGGTGATTTCTCAGCCCACACAGTGAATATTTCTTTTGTGAAATGTGCTCCTAATTGACACAGTGGTTCTACACTCAACAAGGGAATGCCAAGGAAACAGCACTCACTGAAATAGTAGATTTTCTTGTTTTGTTTCCTCATTCTAAAGTCTTTAATTCTTTCAGTGCAAACAGGCAGGCCTCTTTTTAATGTTCAGTTTATGAAGCTCCTCCTCTTTTTCTCCAGGTCTGCTTGGGGGACATAGGGACAGTGGGGGTATAGCTGGCACCACTAGGAGGCAGGATACAATAAAAAAATAGAACTTGATCCCTCCTCCTCCTGCTATATTCCTACTCTGTAGCCAAAGACACCCAGTTTTGTTGTGTCCTCAGGCGGTCAGGCATTCAGGAGTATTTTAGTATTTATTTTGCTCTACTTCTCCCCTGCCGCCTCACTACAAGGTCGATCCGGCCCTGTCTGATGGTGAACTATTTCACAGTTCCGACCAAGAAGAAGAGGACTCCCCTAAACTCTCCTTGAAGGAAGCACTAGTGCATATAGGCACTTATATAAGCATTATAATCATGATGTTAGCACATTATTGAAGGAAGCACTAGTGCTTCCTTCACTCCTCCGAGGCCATTGATTCCTCATCTCCTCAGTATTAGAGACCCTTCACTTAGCCTGAACCTAGTTCCAGTACTTCCACCTCCTTGTTTAAGCGCCGCAGCAGGTCCTCACCTTCCTTTCCCTCTCATGCTCAACTCGAGCAAATTATCCAACAGGAATGGGACAAGCCAGAGAGACGTTTCCAGGCTAACCACCGTTTCTCAAACTATAGCCTTTTCCACAGGATCTAACGGAAAAGTGGACCTCCCCATCTTCGGTGGACACGCCTGTCTCTCGACTATCCAAGGACATTGCCTTACCAGTTCCTGATGCAGCCTCTCTCAAGGAATCCATGGACACGTCTGCATGATTGCCCCTTCTTCCCTCCAACGACTCAGCCGTAGGGGGGAGATTTCGCAGGTTTGCCGACTCCTGGAAGAATCTGACTCAAGACGCCTGGGTACACAAGGTTGTGAGTCAGGGCTACCACCTAGAATTTACTTCTCTCCCGCCCGCCGGTTCTTTATGTCCAGATATCCTCAGGGGCATAAAAAGGCTCAGGCACTGCACAACACGTTCAACAAGCTTATCCGTTCAGAGGTCATCATCCCTGTTCTGACCGAGGAGAGATTCCGAGGCTAATACTCAAACTTGTTTGTAGTTCCCAAGAAGGATGGATCTGTTCAGCCAGTCCTGGACCTCAAGGAACTCAATACATTCATTCGACCACAAAGTGCAAGATGGAATCCCTCAGGTCTGTCATTGTGGCCATGTCCCCAGGCCAATTCCTAATCCTCATAGCTCCAAGATGGCCCCGTCGATCCTGGGTCTCGGATCTAGTACATCTCTCAGTAGAGGATCCTTGGACTCTGCCTCTCATCTCGGACCTTCTCTCTCAGGGTCCAATCCTTCACCCTTGTCCTGCCAAACTCTATTTGACGGCGTGCCTACTGAAACCGCAATCCTGAGACGGAAGGGGTTCTCTGACGCTGTCATTCTACCATGCGTGCAGCCCGCAAACCGGTCTCCACCAAGACATACCATTGGGTCTGGTCCACTTACCATCGGTGGTGCCAATATAATGGTTTCAATTCACTGAAGTTTTCCACTCCATACCTTCTGGCCTTTATACAGGAGGGACATGTCTCAGTTTTCGTCACTTTCCATCCTGTTCCAAAGCCTTGCTCCCCGATGTTAAGATAAAGCCCCCGATACGTTCACCGGTGCCCAATTGGGACTTAACCCAAGTCCTACGTGCCCTGCAATGCGGTCCCTTTGAGCCCATGGATTCTATACCACTTCACTGGCTCACATGGAAAACCATTTTTCTGCTGGCTATTGCCTCAGCAGAGAGAGTATCTGAGATCTCTGCCCTCTCCTGTAGGTCTCCTCTGTTGACCTTCCACAACAACAGGGCAGTACTTCATACTTCTCCCTCTTTTCTTCCCAAGATGGTTTCCACTTTCCACCTCAACTGGGAAATTATGATTCCTACCTTCTACCCATCCCTTTCCAATGCAAAGGAAGCGGCACTGCACACCCTTGACCCCGTTAGGGCCCTCAAGTTTTACCTGCACCGGGTCGAGGACATCCGCCAATTGGACTCCTTGTTCATGCTTCCCTCAGGCCCTCTTGGGCAAACAAGCTACTAAGACTACCATATCCCGCTGGATAAAACAGGCCATCCAGAGATCCTATTCAGCAAAGGTTCAGGTTCCCCCAGACTCAATCAGGGCACATTCCACCAGAGGAATGAGTGCGTCCTGGGCTTTTCGAAACCAAGCCTCAGCGGAACAATTGTGCAAGGCTGCAACATGGACTTTTTTTTTGCAAAATTTTACCAGTTTGGCACCTTTGCGGCATCTGACACCCACTACGGCAGGAAGGTACTTCAGGCTGCAGTGGCTGGTTCCACATAGGCCTCTACTTCCCACCCTTGATTCAGGGGACAGCTTTGGTATGTCCCCACTGTCCGTGTCCCCTGGAGAAAAGGATATTATGTGTACTCACCGTTAAATCTCTTTCTCTTCAGTCACTTGGGGGACACAGGGCTTCCCTCCCTGGATAGCGGCCTTCTCTTGGCTTCAGACTTGGTTGACCCAACCATCTGTTCTTCTTGTAATTAGTTATCAGTTTTTCTGTTGATTATTAATAACCTCCTGTTTCTCCTTTGGTACCAACTGAGTGTCACCTCCTACAGAGGAGGGGTATAGCAGGAGGAGGAGGGATCAAGTTTCTATTGTTTTTATTGTGTCCTGCCTCCTAGTGGTGCCAGCTATACCCCCACTGTCCCTGTGTCCCCCAAGCGACTGAAGAAAAAGAGATTTAACAGTGAGTACACAAAATCTCCTTTTTTGTTTGATGGTGAGGGGAAAAAATATAAAAGACCAATTTGTGAAATTATGTTTTTGATTTGGCCTGAAAAAATATTGGTTTAGTCAATATGTCCGTTTTTAATTATTATTGCTATTTTTTTCCCCCAGTAGAGCTCAACCCATAAGTTGCCTGTCTAATGGAAGATCTCTAAACTATATAAAAATGATTTTTAGATTTTACTTTTTGATATATACCAAAACAATGACCTTGTGTGTCATAAATAAAAATGTGCATTTGTCTGCTATTTGGTGTTTTCTTGCTCCAGGCACAGTGGACCTCGTACCCCTCGGGAAAATGGCTCTTGTGGGAGCACTGAAGAATTCTCCTGCAACATAGCCATCAATGGGCAGAGGAACCACAATACAGGTGATATCAATAGTGAATTAGGCTATATGATTACTGGCATGAGGTTTCAGCCATGAATTCTAGAGGCCGGTGGAACACGTGAGGGCATATTTGATACTTTCCTTTTTCTTTTGCTGTAGGGTCTAATCACAGGGAGAAAGAGTCCCCTGATGACAGCGTACCATGCTGCCCAGAACCCAGTGAGTGGGAGGGCTATGGGCTTAGGAGAGGGTGTTTGCATTGGTTATTGAGGTGCATGGGCTTAACTTAAGAACATTAAAAGAACAGTAACACCAACAAAAATTAGTCTTTTAAAGGAATGTCAATATAATGTAGTGTTTCTCTGCACTGGTAAAACTGGTGTGTTTGCTTCAGAAACACACCTATAGTTTATATAAAAAAACTACTGTGTAGCCATGGGGGAAGCCATTCAAACACAGGGTACACAGTAGATAACAGAAATGAGTTCTGAAGAATCTCATTGCATATTACAACATTTATCTCTTATCTGCTGTGTATCCTGTGCCTTTTCTTCTTTTTTTCCAGCTTGAGTGGCTGCCCCCATGGCTACACAGCAGCTTGTTTATATAAACTATTGTAGTCTTTCTAAAGCAAATACATCAGTTTTACCAGTGCAGCACAACCGTACATTACTGTCATCCCTTTAAATCAATTTAATTTTTTGGTGTTACTGCTCATTTAACGTGGGTCTGGGGACTGTTTCTTGGGTTTCAATCCAATCATTACTGGAGAGAGAAGCAGTGCATGATGTACTTGCTGACTAGTCTAGTTTAGGATCTTTATTACATGAAAGATGTTTATTTAACTATTAGAGTTTTACATGGATTTTAATCCATTTTTTTTATTTCTTGTTCTGTTTGTCTTCTAACTAGCCACCCACAATGGTCTTATACTTTTTGTGCAGCCCTTCACCTTCTTAACTTACCACTGATATGGATATGAAGCCACTGTCATCTTGTAAATCTTAGTTTGCTGTAGAAGCTGTGTAATTTCTTTTTATTCTAATTAATATTCTATTAATTAATATTCAGAGGAGGCATGTGATCCTAAAAATGTCAATATGTAATGTTGATCAAACATAATAAATATCCCAGTGCATGATGGGGCAGAATTCTTTGTAAGCATGGCACTGTTAACCGGCTCTCTTTTCTCTTCTTTTTCTCTCTTTCCCACTCAATGCTTCTGCCTCAATTCACTCCTTGTTTGTTATATTTCTCTTGCATATCCTTTTCTCATACTGTACATTTATACCATTCTCTGTCTTTTATGTTGTTTATAATCCACCACAAATATGTCGCTATTTTAATCAAATTAATCTGTTTGTCATCTTACATTTCACTGTACTGTCACCTACTATCAAACTACCGACTCTTTCTTTATCATTCTCTCTACCTTTTCTCTTTTACTGCCTACACCTCTCTGCGTGGTCTTTGGGCAGTTTTGATGCTGTCTGCTCCCCCCGTAGTGCCTGGTTTTTGCTGCACGGTTGGGGTGGATTGGAAGTCCCTCACCACCCCAGCCTGCCTGCCGCTTACCACAGACTACTTCCCAGATAGACAGAGTCTGCAAAATGATTACACAGAGGGATGCTATGACTTACTGCCAGAAGCTGATCTTGACAGGTACATACTCGAGAGAGCAAACATGTGTAAATTTTGTTGGCTTTATATAAACACCAGGGTGACTGTAGTAGATCTCAGTATTTTCTAGCACCCCATCAGAGTAAGCATGTATATAAATCACTTCTTACATCATATAGTGAGGTATATAGACGATTTAAATACTTGGCTGAGCACTTTTTCTTTCTTTTTTTACAATTGAGATTTATTTTCAAATATAGCAGTTGGCGAGTTAAATTCACATTTTAACTGCTCACCATAGTGGGGTGTCCTGTTTTTTTTTTTTTTCTCAGGTAGATTAAGTAAGGCAGTTATAAAATCCTCTGTACTTAATGTATTGAAATATAATTGAACTGATGAAAGGTGTTAAAGAAGAACAGTGCAAAATTATGGAAACAAATAGATGTACTTGAATGTAATCAGATGGTATTATCCATGTGAGGGTTTTCTATTTGTGATAATGCTGCATATAGGTATATACTGCACCTAAACACTTAATTTTTTCAAATGTATATATTACTAAGGTTTTAACTTTACAGATAAGTTGTTTGCAATAAGAGAAATCTTACTTTCCGTTTCCCATTGCAGACGTGATGAGGAGGGTGCACAGATGACTGCCCAACGAGTTTTTGACGAATTTATCTGCCAGCGTCTTATGCAAGGGTATCAAATTATTGTTCAACCAAAACACCCAAAAGCCAACTCCTCTGTTCCTCCTCCACTCAGCAGTAGCCCTCTTTATAGAAGAGGTACTTTTTGTTTTATACCCTCAGCTCAGAAGTTTATTTATTTTTCCACTTTTTTTTCACATTCTCGTGCCTGTTATTTAATAGGGCTGGTGTCTAGGAACAGGGCTGAACAGGAGAACCAGTACTGGCTGAGTATGGGACGAACATTCCATAAGGTGACATTGAAGGACAAGATAATAACAGTCACTAGATATTTACCCAAGTAAGAATTTTTTTTTGAGGAGATATACTGAAGGGAATGTGATTTGGCACTAATAACATATGATCAGTGCCAGAATGCAACGACATGAAAATACTAAACACATGAACAATGACATATTGCTTAGGACTTTTTTAGTTATTATTAGTCTTGCTTAAAAGCTGGTATAACAGCCAAAACAGTGGCTTTGCATTATTTCATGTTTTTTACCAAGATAAAACCAATCAGTGCAGATTTCCTTCAGTACTTGAATACATGGCATAAAACACATGATATTTGTTGTTATGTGGACTGCACCCTGATGCAGTGCTTCTGATACAAGTTTGTGTGGGGACATGCTTTTGCATAAACAGGTATGGGACCTGTTATCCAGATTGCTTGGAACTTGGAATTTTCCAGATAAGCCCCCTAGCCTTCCATATTTTGGATCTCCATACCTTAAATCTAGTAAATTATCATACAGGCATTAACCCATATATAGAGGCATTTTTGCATGCAGAACGAATCCTAAAAATAAAACCTGCCCACTGGGTGCTACTGTTACACAATTGAAGATTTCCTTTAATACACTTGGCTTTGTGAACTTCCAGTAAATACACACTTGTTTGGGGTTACCTCTGTACTTTCAACATAAGTTGATTCTTCACTTTGTCTTTGGGGGAATTCTCAGCCTTTCAGCTTCATGCTCAAGACACATCAGTCTCTTAGACCATCACTCTCTCTGCTTTTGGCAGTACAGACAGCACCCCCAGTTGCTCTGAGCCCATAGGTGGTGGAGCACACCCCTTTTACCTCCAGCAGCAGCTACCTCAGCTGCCATTTAATATATATCATATATTTCCTGCACAGGCTGCCCTTCCCCCACTAGAACCACGCCACTTGCATTCCCCAATACTGACCTGTGTGCCAGTACCGATTTGTAAAATGCAGATTAGAAAATTGGTAGTCGCTATTTATGGCCATTTGACATCCTTTTCTAAGCTCCCTGGCTGCAATAGCTTGCATGCACAGCTCCACTCAGGACCAAATTGGCTCCTGGGAAAAGCATGTCGAGCAGCCTGACTTGGCTCCGCCAACCCTCCGTTTTATTAACAGCTACAAATGGAGTAGTACTAAGGAGTGCAAGTGGTGCGACTGGGGAAGGGTATTTATTCAGTGTTTTTTTTCAGTGTCCCTGCCATTTGTAAACAAATATTTACAGCTATCTATACATTGTGATGTTAGGTTTTTGGTAAATGGCTTTTGTGAGCTAAAAATATTTATTTATGTCTTGGTCTTTCTCTTCGGTGCCAACCCACAGGCAGGGCTTGGCAGCAATAACTAGGAAGACTTGGATAAATTGTCTGTCAGACTGTACTATTGTGTTAGATAAAGAAGGTGGTTGCCAAATCTGCAAGTATAACACATTAATGTGAATGCAGTTAAGGTTGCTGGTAAATAAATGATGTGTTTCATGGCAAGCTATGTTCTAAACTTTATAGTTTTTTTTCTTTAAATATATACATCTATTTCATTTACCCCCATTGTGGTACAGTCCCTAAGTCTAGAATTGTTGTGTTGCTAAGTTACAACCCAGCATGAATCTGACTAGTGAGGTAGGAGTTAATGAAAGAAATGGCAATGCACAGTGGTATCAAATACTTTACAAAACATACTTCTGAAGTGCATTATTAGCAATATGCTTTTTATCTGTAGTATGTACTTTATACTTTGAAGACATTGCACAATTACTTTTATTTATACAGATGCACGCACTTCATGCACAATACCTTCTGTTCTTCCAATTTAATCAGACTCAGGGCTGGCAAACATATAGACATATATATAATAATATATAATAAGAAAATATATAATAAAAGTAAATGACAATATAGTAACCTAGATACTACGTTTTTGGATAAAGACCCCATAGAGGGTCAAAACGTTGATACAGGTATAGGATCCCTTATCCGGAAACCCGATATCCAGAAAGCTCCGAATTACGGAATGGCTGTCTCCCATAGACTCCATTTTATCAGAATAATCCATATTTTTAAAAATGATTTCCTTTTTCTCTGTAATAATAAAACAGTAGCTTGTACTTGATCCCAACTAAGATATAATTAATCCTTATTGGAAGCAAATTGGGTTTATTTAATGTTTAAATGAATTTCTAGCAGACTGAAAGATCCGTTATCCGGAAAACCCCAGGTCCCGAGCATTCTGGATAACAGGTCCCATACCTGTACTAATAAAGTTTTTTATTTTTTAAATAAGACCCTAGAGTGCAACATTATTTTTTCAAATAATCAGTCAGTGAGAAATAGGTATGATCATGCTTAATTCTGTATTGGCCATTGGGTAATCAACAGCATGGTACAGAGTATGATACATGATGTCATTTCTTTTTTTTTTTTAAACATTCTTTTTTGAAATATGTAATTTCTAATGTCACTAGGTATCCATATGAATCTGCCCAAATCAGTTATATGTACAGTCTGTGCCCATCACACTCTGTGTGTGATTTTGTATCCAGCTGGGTAGAATTCTCTCACGAACGATTGGAGGATTATAAATGGAACTATTTGGACCAGTATATATGCTCAGCTGGCTCTGAAGATTTCAGGTAGGGCAATCTCAACTTTTCTTGCATGATATTATTGGCAAGCTGTTAGAAATAAGAGCTCCAAAGCCTGCAGTCCTTTAAATACTGGGGCTCAGATAGGATCTGTGACTACTGTGACAGGATTCCATGTTAAAAAGATTGTTAGTATCTCAGGCATAAAGCATGATATTATTTCTGATTCTGTGAGAAATGGCCACATGTTTAACAACAGACAAACTTCCCTTTGTAAGTCCAAATGTTGATATAATATATTTTTTAGTATGTTTGTTCAAGATGTACATATAAGCCATTGGGTGTAGTGAGTGATGCCATTTCTTTTAACTGCTGTAGAAAGGGTGGTTGAGCTTCAAGTCAACTTTTGATATGTTATAGAATGGCCTATTCTTAGCAACATTTCAGTTGGTCTTCTTTATTACTTTTATTTTTTAAATAGTTTTTCTCTTTCAAGCTTTGAAGGCCACTGTCCCGGATAAAAAACTATTGTTTGGTGAGGTTATAGTTTTACTAATTTTTTTATTCAGGCCCTGTACCAGTCATATCTTTCATTCATACCTCTGCACTGTAAACTGTGCCATAGCAACCAGATAGCTGTTTAAATTTCAAAGTGGGGAGCTGCTGAACAAAAAAGCAATTAAAAAGTAAATGAATTTAAAAAACCTCCAAAAAAAAAGTCCAGTTTCATATTGTCTCAAAATATCAAAAGTTAATTTATAGGTGAACCACCCCTTAAATGGCTCCGGATTATTATTTAAGCAAGCCATAATTTAATGTGGTATAAAATCTTTGAGAACTAATAAATCTTTTAAGAACTAATAAAAGATTTCTTGTACAATGTAGGTATAATGTTTTGTCTGTTTCTTTATAGTCTAATTGAATCCTTAAAATTTTGGCGTACACGTTTCCTTTTGCTTCCTTCTTGTGTGGGACCTACAAAACGTATTACCGAGGGGAAACAACGGTGCGATCTATATGGTGAACGCCCTCGATCTGAACAAGAGGAAGCACAGTTGTTAGATGGCTTTTTACGCTTTGTGGAGGGGCTAAACCGAATCCGCCGGCGGCACCGTTCTGATCGTTTGATCCGGGTATTATTGGCTGTATACTTTTTTTATAGGAATTTTTAATCAATGTAATAATTGATAAATAATATGGTAACTAAGTACTTGTAAACTGGAATGACATATCTTCTAATTGTGATTAAAAAGGTTAACTGTAATTAATTTTCAAAAATGATTCTGGTCCTAAGGAACAGTTTTGTACTGCAGGTATAATACTTCTACAATCTGCAATTGTACCTATTGTAATAGATATTCGTGTACATAACAGGAGCTGACATAACACTGAAATGTGTTGGCCTTTTTATGATGATATCTTGCTGTAATATATAATCTCCCACTGGTTCCATGTAAGTTCTAGTGTGGGAACAGAGTGGTAAGGGTGGCACAAACGAAATATTTAGTCAAGTTTCTCAAAGCAATCAATTAAAAACAATTCCTCTATCAGCATCTGTTTCTTTTTATTCTGTCTTCATGCAGCAGTTGGGTGTCAGATGAATGGTCCAATATATCTTGTATGGGGGGGGCTTCCTTTCCTAGCAGATGTATTAGAGCTCATTCAAATAACTGATTCCAGTACAAAAAAATCTAACAAAATAAGTGCCTTTTGCACAAATTCTACATGTAGAGAGACAGGATTTATGGGGATTTTAATAGAGTGAGCTTGAATACATCTTCTAGGCAAAAGGAGCCCCCTATAAGATATATTGGATCATTCATCTGACATCCTGAATGAAGAGAAACAGATAATGAGAGAGGAATTGTGAAGTTAAACTTGATTTTAATTTTCGTGATAGTTCCCCTTTAATATTGGAGGTATGGAAAAGTACTTCTTCTCTGCACTGCAATGGGATAGCTCTTTTTTCAGAAATAATGGATTAGCCCGTGAAATAGCATTTATATGAGAAGGCTAGCATTATTTTGCTTGCTCCTGCTGGTATATTTTTCCTGAAATGCGATAACTATTTCCCTCATCATAGTTCCGCTAGAAATAATGTGATGCCATGCAATCAATCAGGACTATAAAACTATGAAGATTTCTTTCATTTTTTAAAACTCCTGTTTCTCTCTGGTAGTTGTACTTGCTAATCTTGTTTATCATACAATGAGTAAATGGAAGTTAAAATGTTTATCCCCACTTGACTTTACTTAGAAAGGAGCAGGTATGAAGGGCTTGCAGTTGCCTGCTCATCCACCAGAACCTCCGGGCCCACCTATAGGGAAGAAAGGAACATCAGCACTATCAGCTTTGCTTGAGATGGAAGCTAATCAAAAGTAAGGATTTATTTTTGTATGGTTTATAGTAAGGGGAGACAAATACAATGATGAAATAGAAGTACAATTCTGAGTGGAAATGGTCATGTTTTTGGTTAGTTTTGTGTTGATATGGCTCATAACCTTTGATAATTATGTCCCTTGATTTCCATGTTCACAGAGTGAGAGAGAGGTCTAATTTGTACATTCACTTCTTATATATACTGTATATATATAGCTATGGTTTGTTGGCACCTAAAAACTGAACAATATTTAGTTTGTTTAGATTAAGCTGGACATACACATAAAGAGCTCGCTAAACACACATCTTTCCCGTTTGGCCACCCACATCGTAGGTTATTATGGGCTGATACAATGCTTTGGCCTGGGCCAACAAATAGGTTTACTTTGGGGGCCTAAACAGACCAATTGGGGTAGGACCACATTAACAGCACAATGCAATCCTTACTCAATAAATAGCTGGCCAATTTTAGTGGACTAAACTTTAGGCTGCAGGGTTATCAAATAAAAGAACACCAAATTATTTTTCTGTCTTTATTCTCCTTCTTTTAACTTACTTAATGGGCCAACTTCTGAAAAGACTAACATGTTCTAGTGCCCTCAGGATGGAGGGGGAGGGGTTGGCTTCTTCTTCCTATACTTTTGTTTTTCAAAGATCCAGTGGTGGATCTTAAATATCAAAACCAGTGTGTATATTCGTTAAAATTTGCTTGCAGTCATTTGGCCTATAGCAGAAATGAAAGTGCCCCCCCCCCCCCTCAATCATCCATATCAGGGCTTTTCATTTCTGGTGTCCCTCATATTAAGTAGTTTTGCATACAGAATATATTATATACCCTGTTTGGCCTTTCTTCTCTGTGAAAAGGTTTACTGCATGGTAATTATTCTAACAGTTGTATGGTAATTTAACCATTGCATGGGGCTTTTCATTTGAAAAAATCCTGTGGTAAATTTTATACCTTAAATTAAATGGCTATATGGTCCCTTTAAATATGAAAAAGCTATGAAGTTTGATTATATGCTAAAGGTATTTTCAAGTGTATTGGTAAATGCAGATGTTTTGAATGATATTACACAAAACTGAGTTTGTGACTCTGTATAAAGCCTATTCACTCTGTTACTTTTTAGTATCTTGATCACAGCTAAGAATTTCGTTCACTATTCCGTTTACATTTTAGGAGCCTGGGGGAGCAGCAAGCCCTTGTGCATGCTGCAAAAGTGTCATCTCAAGTCTCAGACCCTGCGGTAACTCCCACTTATGTGGACAGTCCTCGTAAGGTATGTTCTTGCTAGAAGACATGTCTTTTTACTTTAATTTTATTTGTGAGTCCATATGTAGATAAATGTATCCCCCTGCCACTGCTTGGTGATTTTCGGGCAGTCTGCTTTCCTGAATTATTCATGTCCTGTGATTCCATGGTAATCTTTCCTGTCTGTCTCCTCCTCTCTTCATGATCTTGTCTTCGCTATTGCTTTCCCCAAACCCCAGGATGGGGCCTTCTTTGTGGAGTTTATACGCAGTCCACGCACAGCGCCCACCTTCACTTCACAGGTCAGTGCAAGTCGATACCTGTTTTGGGCCTCAAACATATAGAAACCGAATACAACCTTGTACTCTGTGTGTGTTTGCATACATATATGTGTGTCTGAGGAGTTTGTATTTATAGGATTTTGTTTACATGCATGTATGGATCTATATATGTCATCAGTTATTTGCATATGTTGCATCTGTGACTAAACTGTATGGGACTGCTTATAGCAACCAACAGTACATTACAACTAGCATGGAAAGTATCATTATAAGTTTAGCATGCTCACCCATGAAGAAGTAGTGAGTTACCACACATTCTTAAACAAACCTTTAAAATCATCTATATTTAAAATGTATTCTGGAACAGAAGCTTGCTGCAAATAATTTGTATAACTACATGATATGAAATGTATTTGCTTACCAGGAATTTCTTTCATACTTCTGCAGATCTCTATTGACCAAGGATTTTCTATGGTAACTGATGGCAATAATGCTCTACCTAACACTACCCCTTCTGAAAGAATACAAAGTCAGGGTGTGGCCACTGGAGATCAACCCCCATGTTCAATTGAGTGCAGGTGGGTTGATGGAGGAAATTTGGATATGCAAAATTTAGCCACACTGACTGATCACTACGTCTGCCAAATCTATTTGAAATTATGTTAAGGGCATTTCAAACATTTCTCTTTGTAGTGCACAGCAGATATCTGTGGGTCCAAGTGCATTACCAACCAACGCTAGCGTGAGTGATATTCTGGAGGCCATGAAACACCCAACGTATGTAACCTATAGATTGGCAAGGGAACTATTCATGAGTACTTTTAGAAATAAACTACATGAGATTTTGTAGGTCAGTTGTAGTTGTATAGGTAAAAATTGAAAAATCTGATGTATACACTACATGAAATATTTGTCTTTTGACACTACATATCTGTGGGAATTAAAACAGTGCATGCTGCATCTGCATTCAGCAAGATAAAATCCGATGGTGTCTAAAAGACTTGGACCTTCAAAATAAATAGGGAGGGGGCTGAGAACTGGATATAACAAAGGAGCTCTAGAGTACTCTTCTATAGGGTAAAATATCCTTAATAAAACAGATGCAGGCCTGAGTTATGTTGTTTTTTTGTTGTTTTAGTACAGGCATCCCTCTACTTTCAGAGCAGAAGTGCCTTCCTTCTGGTTGCTTTATTAGTGCTGAGGCTGTACACTGGCTAGTCAATAATATTAGCTGGGTGCAAAGTCAGGTTATGGCCATGGATATCATGCAGGTAAACAGCACTTTTACATTTTCCGTGAACAATATTCAGGTACAGAGTACTCTTTCTTCAGTTACCCCACAGAACACATTGTGTTTTGCAGAAGATGCTCGAAGAGCAGTTTATCACGCATGCTTCAGGAGAGACATTTAGAACCTTTGTCTATGGCTTTTACTTGTACAAGATCCCAACTGACAAGGAGGCTGACAGAGGTGTGATCATTTATCTCAGTAGGCTTTCTGATGAATTGTGTTGTCATGAAATATAATTATAAAGCTCTATTTTTTCACAGCACAAGTCTTGGGTCCTGGCTAATATTACTTATCTTTCTCGTTTGCCAGCTGCATCAAACCTGGGGCAGACATGCGTGTGGCATTCCACAGCCATGGAGGATTTCACAGCCTTCCAGCGGAAGTGGTTTGAAATTGCATTGGTGGAGGAAGAGCTACTACACTCCGAGATCCCACCTTTTCTTTTGCCATGGTTACCTAGTCGCCCCGCATCTTATGCAAGTAGGCACAGCTCCTTTAGCCGCAGCTTCGGAGGAAGGAGCCAGGCCGCTGCTCTGCTAGGTAGCTGCCCGTAGAGGGCAGGGGAGCTGACGGAGAACCAGCCCCAAGAGTATGATTTCCTGTGGACTATAAATGGCCATATTGTCACATATATTCACAAAGATGGCAAATAAGTAGCTTTCATGATTATATCTCAAAGAATACATTTGGAAAATGCTTTCAAATGAGCTGGACATCTTTAGATGTAGTCACATGCCTAGTTTTAAATATTATCTATGATTAATGCATTTTCTGTAAGAGAATGTGTATATTCTGGCTCAAAAAGCCATTTATAATTATGGTGTGATTTGATTATAGTATAAACACATTAACTAGATCTAACATTGAGACCGGTCATGATGTATATTACAGTGCACTCTAGCTCTTTTGTTTCAAGTTGCTTCTTAAAGATTTTGTCCTGTGTACCACATAAATTTAACTGCTAAGTCTTGCCACAAACACGTAATCCTTTATATATTTCTAATCATTCACCTACCGCACAAAGGTCTTGGATATCATAGCGTCCATGTGACATCATTGGTTCCTCTCTTGGCTCCGACTGGCTGCAATTGTCTTCATCAGCTCCCCCCCTGCTGGCGATCATGTAACCTGCATGAAAACCTTTGTCCAGAACCATGGAACAAGTTCTGTGACAATCTTCCTTTGAACATCCTCCTGTTTGTATCCTTGGTCATAAACTTTGGATTTCATTGACTTATATTAATAATACTAAATTCTGGTTCATCATTATTCGTGTATCTGGGTTGCCTCATTTTTAGTTCAGTCCTAGATGCTTTACTTATCATCTGCATGTCTTGCAATGTTGCATGCTCTTGCTATCGCTTAGATTTTTTTTTGTATGTCGGTGTATCTCTAATTTTTGATATTCCTGTTTCCCATAGTGTTTTATATATGTATGTGTGTGTATATATATATATATATATATATATATATATATATATATATATAGTGCACAAAAAGGTTAGGCATAATCAACTTGTTCAGCTGCATGTTTTATTCTTCACTCTTCACATTATGTCTCAAACTTAAAATCCAATGAGTTGGTCATAAGGGCTTACATTCCCATCATACTCCTTACAGATAACAGGATATCTGTAAGTTGGATCCAGTGTTAAAAGATCTGCGTAGGATATGACTGGGCTTGTAGATACACCAGGTATCTGAAGTTGCATATTCCTAGAATATGGCTTCCAAGAAGAAATTGAACATTTCTAATGCTGCTCCTCTTCCCAGGAAAAGCAATAAAATGCTTTAAAATAGCTAGCAATAGGAATCATGAGAGGTATTTTCCCATTAACTATTGTTAAATGCAAGTATGAAAATGCCCTCAGTCAAAAAAGTTATGCTAGTTTATAAATAAAATATAAATACATTGTTCAAGTTAATTAAGACTAACCTTTTACATGGAATTTTTTTGGCCTGTTTTTATTTCTCTTTTTATTTGATTGATCATCTATTGATCTAACTAGTTTTTGTCTCTCTTCCCCTCAAAATAAAAAAAGCTGCTACGGTCCCAGAGCAGAGAACAGTCACTTTAGATGTGGATGTTAATAACCGAACTGACCGGATAGAATGGTGCAGCTGCTACTATCATGGAAACTTCTCCTTGACTGCTGCCTTTGAGATCAAACTGCACTGGATGGCAGCAACCACAACAATGCTATTTGAGATGGTGGGAGATTTTGTATCACTTGCCCTAATTGTATATAACCTTTAGGTTCTGATTGTCAGACTGTTTACATGTTCTTTTGCAGGTTCAAGGATGGCACCGTAAAGCTCCGTCCTGTGGTTTTCTCCTGGTACCTGTACTTGAAGGCCCTTTTGCTCTCCCCAGTTACTTGTATGGGGATCCTTTGCGTGCTCAGCTTTTTATTCCACTTAATATCAGCTGTTTGGTAAAGGCTGAGAATGACCATCTTTTTGAAGGTAAGTGTCTTCTTGGTAAAGGGCAGGACCAGAGGTGACAAATCTGTAGCAACTGATACAAATATGTGAACCAAATTTAAGACACACAAATATGTTATATTTATTTTACTCCTATGTTTTAGGTTTTGAACCAGAAACTTACTGTGAGCGAATGTACCTGCTACTGGAAGTAATTGCTTACAGGTAGTTATTTCCCTCTTTTAGAATGCCCTGTATTTTTCTGTTCTTTATGAGTCTTCCTTCATAGCCATTCTTTTTTGGCCTATATCCATACAGGTTTGGCTTTATTCAGGACAAATATTCAGCATCTGCATTTAACTTCCCATCAGAGAATAAACCTCAGTATATACATGTGACCGGTGAGCACAAATATAGATACTGTACTCTTACAAGTCTTAATGCATTCCAGTGAGCACTGCTTATAACGGAAGACTACTACTGATAACTGATCACTAGGCATGGTTTATACACAAAAGCCATGAATATCCTGTAAATGATATCCTTATAAATAGCTCTTAGTGATGATATCAGTTATAAACTGAGCTTAGTAATGTAATTTTTGTCACGACTCACTAAAAGTTGTGTATTATAATAAATAAAGTACCCCCTGTTGGGAAATATGAGGATATTAGTAGTCACCTCTGAGTTACATGACCTGTATAAAAGCAGTCCACCACCTCCACTCCTTTGTGACTTATAATATGCTTTTATTTTACAACAGGGGGTACTTTATTCACTATATAATTTACAGGGTATTCATGACTTGTGTATTATAAAGCCATGTTGTAGTGTGCCTCTATGTTTCTCTTAAGCAGCCTTCTCTTTGTTTCTAGGCACTGTATTCTTACAGCTGCCTTACTCAAAGCGGAAAGGACAGCAAAGACGTAGGAGAAATTCCACCAGCTCTTCTACTCAGAACTTTTTTGGAGAAGAACGCATAGGGTATAACTGGGCCTACAATACCATGCTGACTAAGACGTGGCGCTCAATTGGTACAGGAGACGAACGGTTTGCAGACCGTCTGCTCAAGGACTTTACTGACTTCTGTGCTAACCGGGATAACAGGTTAAGCACGTTCTGGGCAAACTGCTTGGACAAGATGAACACAAGTGCACCTTAGATATGCCTGCAGTATCTGTGCTGAGAACAGCATTGTGGTCTGTTCTCTCAACACTTTAAATAAGCAAGAAGGCTGCAACCAAAGTCAGAGTCAAGACACAGTGTCTACGGTACATGGACAGTCTCTCCTCCAAGAGGAGCATTGTGTGCCTTTTCCATTAGTTGCTAACTTGTGTTGAAGTAACTCTTGCGTTGACCTACCAAATTTGAAAGGTATATTCACTGTTCGTTGGACATTTTACACAAAGACCAGCTTACAGAGTTGTGGTAGAAAGCCTAAAAACAGTGTTGCACTTTCATCGATTATGTCTTGTGAAAAGGCAACCTTCAGTGCTGTGAAGCTGTGGCCAGACTATATCTGGGGTGCTTCCACCACAGGGTAGTGCTGCTTGCTAGGTATATACACATCCGAGCAGCTTCTTCATTTTAATGAATGATGTACTTTTCCAACTGCTGCTTCATGGAGGTGGAGAATTTGCTCATTTGAAGAAGCTGCTTGGGTGAGTAGTGAAACGTCTGCAATGATTACTCGGCAAGACTAGTTGTTTTAGAATTACTAGATATATATATATATGATATAGGGCTCCTTGCTAAAAAATTGTAAATGGGAGAACAAACGGTATGTTGTGCTTCTCAGTTCATCATGAGTGCAGGCCCCGGACTGGCAATCTGTGGGTTCTGGCAAATGCCAAATGCTGTAAGGTCCCATAGACAGTCACTATTTAGTGGGCTGGTGGGGGAATATGTTGGCCTCTGTGTACTTGGAATGACAGGGCCTATTTTGTTGACTCCCAGTCCAGACCTGCATGAGAGCAGTGTCTCTGCCCTGGGGCGGTGTATGCCATGCTGATGCAGATGCACAGTGTCTTCATGATATGGTGCAACCTCTGTACATGACTGCTTCTAAACAAAAATGCTCTTAGTGGCTCTGAATAATGTTTGGCAGTTTGGGAAAGTCATCACACAGGCCTTTATTTAGAGTGTTTTTGGACAGATGTGATACTGGCATAGGTTAGGAGGCATTTTATGGCAATAAGCGTGGAAGTGCTCATTGTAAAAAACCAACATGAATGTACCTGAATGATGATTATTTGTGTAGAAGGCTGCAAAATAAAGCTTTGTAACGGCTACACAAGTTTGTGTGTTACTAAGGAGTGACGGGGCGCTGTCCTACAAGGACTTGAGTTCAGTGACAGCAGCAATTTGTAGCGCTCCTTTCCATAATCCTAACCCCCTCCTACACTGGTGCCCCCACTTCGTGCTGTGCAATGCAGCACTTCCACTACGCATGCGCTGAGTGTTCCCTATAAATAGATCGTGACGTCATCTAGAAATGTTCCGTAAGGCTCCGCCTTTGCACCGCCCCTTGGTAGTGTGTTCAGGGGCTGAAGTGCTGCTAGTAGCGGAACCTGGTCCTGCGCGCTGACAGTGTCCGGGAGCTTGGGCAGTACCGGTACCGGATTCAGAGCAGAGACCGGCGTCTGAGCTAGCCCCACCTCCTGCTGAAAGGATGGCTGATCGGGAGCAGCAGCTGCAGAGAGCCCGCTTAGCGGAGCAGGCGGAGAGATATGAGGACATGGCAGCAGCAATGAAATCGGTCAGTATAGTATGGCTTTAAATAAATATATAAACTATATATCTACCCTACGGTCATTCGTGTGCCCGTGTAATGAAGGGGTTTGGATGAGAAATTGGCCTTAGACGAATGAATGGGCGTATTTATTGCAATTCTGAACTCCCTGTAGTATGTGGGCGGGGTGGGGCAGCCGGAGAGTAGAGGGTGCCGGAGACGCACCATTGGCACATTGCAGCCATTTCTGCACAGAGACACGGGCAAGGGCTTTGGTCTACCACTAATAACACGGCACCGCCATGGACTACCGGCAAATCTTGTACCTTTAATATGAAAAAGCGAATGGCAGATTAATCCAAGATTAGAACTGGGTGTGAGCTCCGTCAGTGAATCATACCTTGGGGTGTATTAAAGTGAGTCATAGATGAGATCCCTATCACCACCAGCACATTTGTTCAGTGCCGGTTATTGTGTATGACGGACACTAAGGTTGTTCTCTTTAGTATGCACGCTTTAGCACCCAGACACATTCATCTGTGTGTGTGACACTTCTCCGTCATGTGTGTGACATTTCTCCTGTCATGTGTGTGTGTGACATTTCTCCTGTCGTGTGTGTGACATTTCTTCTGTCATGTGTGTGTGACATTTCTTCTGTCATGTGTGTGTGACATTTCTCTCGTCATGTGAGTGTGACATTTCTCCTGTCGTGTGTGACATTTCTTCTGTCATGTGTGAGTGTCACATTTCTCCTGTCATGTGTGTGACATTTCTTCCGTCATGTGTGAGTGTGACATTTCTCCCGTCATGTGAATGTGACATTTCTCCTGTCGTGTGAGTGTGACATTTCTTCCGTCATGTGTGTGTGTGACATTTCTCTCGTCATGTGAGTGTGACATTTCTCCTGTCATGTGTGTGTGACATTTCTTCCGTCGTGTGCGACATTTCTCCCGTTGTATGTGTGACATTTCTTCCATCATGTATGAGTGTGACATTTCTCCCGTCATGTGTGTGTGACATTTCGCCCGTTGTGTGTGTGACATTTCTTCCGTCATGTATGAGTGTGACATTTCTCTCGTCATATGTGTGTGACATTTCTCCGTCATGTGTGTGACATTTCTCCGTCATGTGTGTGACATTTCTCTTGTCATGTGTGTGACATTTCTCAATCATGTGACTGACATTTCTCAGTCATGTGACTGACATTTCTCAGTCATGTGACTGACATTTCTCAGTCATGTGACTGACATTTCTCAGTCATGTGACTGACATTTCTCAGTCATGTGACTGACATTTCTCAGTCATGTGACTGACATTTCTCAGTCGTGTGTGTGACATTTCTCCCGTCGTGTGTGTGACATTTCTCCCGTCGTGTGTGTGACATTTCTCCCATCATGTGAGTGTGACATTTCTCCCGTCGTGTGTGTGACATTTCTCCCATCGTGTGTGTGTGACATTTCTGCCGTTGTGTGTGTGACATTTCTGCCGTTGTGTGTGTGTGTGTGACATTTCTTCTGTCATGTGTGTGACATTTCTTCCGTCGTGTGTGTGTGACATTTCTCCCGTCGTGTGTGTGTGACATTTCTCCCGTCGTGTGTGTGTGTAACATTTCTTTCGTCGTGTGTGACATTTCTCCGTCATGTGTGTGACATTTCTTCCGTCATGCGTGAGTGACATTTCTCCCGTCATGTGAGTGTGACATTTCTCTCGTCATATGTGTGTGACATTTCTCCGTCATGTGTGTGACATTTCTCTCGTCATGTATGTGACATTTCTCCGTCGTGTGTGGCATTTCTCCGTTGTGTGTGTGACATTTCTCTCGTCATGTGTGTGTGACATTTCTCTCGTCATGTGAGTGTGACATTTCTCCTGTCGTGTGTGTGTGTGTGACATTTCTTCCGTCGTGTGTGTGACATTTCTTCCGTCGTGTGTGTGAGTGTGACATTTCTCCCGTCGTGTGTGTGACATTTCTCCCATCGTGTGTGTGACATTTCTCCCATCATGTGTGTGACATTTCTCCTGTCATGTGTGTGTGACATTTCTCTCGTCATGTGTGTGTGACATTTCTCCCGTTGCGTGTGTGTGTGACATTTCTCTAGTTGTGTGTGTGAAACTTCTCCCGTCATGTGTGTGTGACATTTCTCCCGTCATGTGTGTGACATTTCTCCTGTCATGTGTGTGTGACATTTCTTCCGTCGTGTGTGTGACATTTCTCTTGTCATGTGTGTGAGTGTGACATTTCTCCCGTCGTGAGTGTGACATTTCTCCCATCGTGTGTGTGACATTTCTCCCATCATGTGTGTGTGACATTTCTCCTGTCATGTGTGTGTGACATTTCTCTCGTCATGTGTGTGTGTGACATTTCTCCCGTTGCGTGTGTGTGTGACATTTCTCTCGTTGTGTGTGTGAAACTTCTCCCGTCATGTGTGTGTGACATTTCTCCCGTCATGTGTGTGACATTTCTCCTGTCATGTGTGTGTGACATTTCTTCCGTCATGTGTGTGACATTTCTTCTGTCGTGTGTGTGACATTTCTCTTGTCATGTGAGTGTGACATTCTCCTGTCATGTGTGTGACATTTCTCCCATCATGTGTGTGACATTTCTCCTGTCATGTGTGTGTGACATTTCTCCTGTCATGTGTGTGACATTTCTCTCGTCATGTGTGTGTGAAACTTCTCCCGTCGTGTGTGTGACATTTCTCCCGTCATGTGTGTGACATTTCTCCTGTCATGTGTGTGTGACATTTCTCTCGTCATGTGACTGACATTTCTCAGTCGTGTGTGACATTTTTCCATCATGTGTGTGACATTTTTTCCTTAGTGTGTGTGACATTTCTCCCGTCATGTGAGTGTGACATTTCTCCCTTCATGTGTGTGTGACATTTTTCCTGTCGTGTGTGTGACATTTCTCCCTTCATGTGTGTGTGACATTTCTCCTGTCATGTGAGTGTGACATTTCTCCTGTCGTGTGTGTGACATTTCTTCCGTCATGTGTGTGACATTTCTCCCATCGTGTGTGACATTTCTCCCATCGTGTGTGTGTGACATTTCTGCCGTCTTGTGTGTGTGTGTGTGACATTTCTCCCGTCGTGTGTGTGTGACATTTCTCCCGTCGTGTGTGTGTAACATTTCTTCCGTCGTGTGTGACATTTCTTCGTCATTTGAGTGTGACATTTCTCCCGTCATGTGTGTGTGTGTGACATTTCTTCCGTCATGCGTGAGTGTGACATTTCTCTCATCATATGTTTGTGACATTTCTCAGTTGTGTGTGACATTTCTCTCGTCATGTATGTGACATTTCTCCGTCGTGCGTGTGGCATTTCTCTGTTGTGTGTGTGACATTTCTCCTGTCGTGTGTGTGACATTTCTCCGTCGTGTGTGTGACATTTCTCTCGTCATATGTGTGTGACATTTCTCCCGTCATATGTGTGTGACACTTCTCCCGTCATGTGTGTGTGACATTTCTCCCATCATGTGTGCGTGACATTTCTCCCGTCGTGTGTGTGACATTTCTTCAGTCGTATGTGTGTGACATTTCTCCGTCGTGCGTGTGGCATTTCTCTGTCGTGTGTGTGACATTTCTCCTGTCATGTGTGTGTGACATTTCTCCGTCGTGTGTGTGACATTTCTCCGTCGTGTGTGTGACATTTCTCCCGTCATATCTGTGTGACATTTCTCCCGTCATGTGTGTGTGACATTTCTCCCATCATGTGTGTGTGACATTTCTCTTGTCGTGTGTGACATTTCTTCCGTTGTGTGTGTGTGTGTGGGACATTTCTCTCATCATATGTTTGTGACATTTCTCCGTCGTGTGTGACATTTCTCTCGTCATGTATGTGACATTTCTCCGTCGTGCGTGTGGCATTTCTCTGTTGTGTGTGTGACATTTCTCCTGTCGTGTGTGACATTTCTCCTGTCGTGTGTGTGACATTTCTCTCGTCATATGTGTGTGACATTTCTCCCGTCATATGTGTGTGACACTTCTCCCTTCATGTGTGCGTGACATTTCTCCCGTCGTGTGTGTGACATTTCTTCAGTCGTATGTGTGTGGCATTTCTCTGTTGTGTGTGTGACATTTCTCCTGTCATGTGTGTGTGACATTTCTCCGTCGTGTGTGTGACATTTCTCCCGTCATATGTGTGTGACATTTCTCCCGTCATGTGTGTGTGACATTTCTCCCATCATGTGTGTGTGACTTTTCTTCCGTTGTGTGTGTGTGTGTGTGTGTGTGTGGGACATTTCTCCCGTCGTGTGTGTGTGTGACATTTCTTCAGTCGTGTGAGTGTGAGATTTCTCTCGTCATGTGAGTGTGACATTTCTCCTGTCATGCGTGTGACATTTCTTCCGTCATGTGTGTGTGACATTTCTCTCGTCATGTGAGTGTGACAATTCTCTTGTCATGTGTGTGAGTGTGACATTTCTCCCGTCATGTGTGTGTGTGTGTGACATTTCTTCCGTCGTGTGTGTGACTTTTCTTCCGTCGTGTGTGTGAGATTTCTTCCGTCGTGTGTGAGTGTGAGATTTCTCCCGTCGTGTGAGTGTGACATTTCTCCTGTCATGTATGTGAGTGTGACATTTCTCTCGTCGTGTGTGTGACATTTTTTCAGTCGTATGTGTTGTGACATTTCTCTCGTGTGTGTGTGACATTTCTCCCGTCGTGTGTGTGTGTGTTTGACATTTCTCTCGTCATGTGAGTGTGACATTTCTCCTGTCGTGTGTGTGACATTTCTCCCGTCGTGTGTGTGACATTTCTCCTGTCGTGTGTGTGACATTTCTTCCGTCATGTGTGAGTGTGACATTTCTCCCTTCATGTGTGAGTGTGACATTTCTCCCTTCATGTGTGTGTGTGACATTTCTCTCGTCATGTGAGTGTGACATTTCTCCTGTCGTGTGTGTGACATTTCTTCCGTCATGTGTGTGACATTTCTTCCGTCGTGTGTGTGACATTTCTCCTGTCATGTGTGTGTGACATTTCTCTCGTCATGTGTGTGACATTTCTCAGTCATGTGACTGACATTTCTCAGTCGTGTGTGACATTTTTCCATCATGTGTGTGACATTTTTTCCTTAGTGTGTGTGACATTTCTCCCGTCATGTGAGTGTGACATTTCTCCCTTCATGTGTGTGTGACATTTTTCCTGTCGTGTGTGTGACATTTCTCCCTTCATGTGTGTGTGACATTTCTCTCGTCATGTGAGTGTGACATTCTCCTGTCATGTGTGTGAGTGTGACATTTCTCCCGTCATGTGTGTGTGTGACATTTCTTCCGTCGTGTGTGACATTTCTTCCGTCGTGAGTAACATTTCTCTCGTCATGTGTGTGTGACATTTCTCTCGTCATGTGTGTGTGACATTTTTTCAGTCGTATGTGTTGTGACATGTCTCTCGTCGTGTGTGTGTGTGACATTTCTCTCGTCGTGTGTGTGTGACATTTCTTCCGTCGTGTGTGTGTGACATTTCTCCCGTTGTGTGTGTGTGTGTGTGACATTTCTCCCGTTGTGTGTGTGTGTGACATTTCTCTCGTCGTGTGTGTGTGACATTTCTCTCGTCATGTGAGTGTGACATTTCTCCTGTCGTGCGTGTGACATTTCTTCCGTCATGTGTGTGACATTTCTTCCGTCGTGTGTGTGACATTTCTCTCGTCATGCGAGTGTGACATTCTCCTGTCATGTGTGTGTGTGACATTTCTCCCGTCGTGTGTATGACAGTTCTCCCGTCATGTGTGTGTGACATGTATCTCGTCGTGTGTGTGACATTTCTCTCGCCATGTGTGTGTGACACTTCTCCCGTCGTGTGTGTGACACTTCTCCTATCATGTGTGTGTGACATTTATCTCATCATCTGTGTGTGTGACATTTGTCCCGTCGTGTGTGTGTGACATTTGTCCGTCGTGTGTGACATTTCTTCCGTCGTGTGTGTGTGACATTTATCTCATCATCTGTGTGTGTGACATTTCTCCCGTCGTGTGTGTGTGACATTTGTCCGTCGTGTGTGACATTTCTCCCGTCGTGTGTGTGTGACATTTCTTCCGTCGTGTGTGTGACATTTCTTCCGTCGTTTGTAACATTTCTCTCGTCATGTGTGTGTGTGACATTTTTTCAGTCGTATGTGTTGACATTTCTCTCGTCGTGTGTGTGTGTGTGACATTTCTCCCGTCGTGTGTGTGACATTTCTCCCGTTGTGTGTGTGTGTGAGACATTTATCCCGTCGCGTGTGTGTGTGACATTTCTCCCGTCGTGTGTGTGTGACATTTCTCTCGTCATCAGTGTGACATTTCTCCTGTCGTGCGTGTGACATTTCTTCCGTCGTGTGTGACATTTCTTCTGTCGTGTGTGTGACATATCTCTCGTCATGCGAGTGTGACATTCTCCTGTCATGTGTGTGTGACATTTCTCCCGTCGTGTGTGTGTGACATTTCTCCCGTCGTGTGTGTGTGACATTTCTTCCATCGTGTGTGTGTGTGACATTTCTTCCGTCATGTGTGTGTGTGACATTTCTTCCGTCGTGTGTGTGTGTGACATTTCTTCCGTCATGTGTGTCTGTGACATTTCTCTCGCCATGTGTGTGGGTGACACTTCTCTCGCCATGTGTGTGGGTGACACTTCTCCCGTCATGTGTGCGTGACACTTCTCCCGTCATGTGTGCGTGACATTTCTCTCGTCATGTGTGTGTGACACTTGTCGCGTGTGTGTGTGACATGTATCTCGTCGTGTGTGTGTGTGACATTTCTCTCGCCGTGTGTGTGACACTTCTCCCGTCGTGTGTGTGACACTTCTCCTATCATGTGTGTGTGACATTTCTTCCGTCGTGTGTGTGACATTTATCTCATCATCTGTGTGTGTGACATTTCTTCCGTCGTGTGTGTGTGACATTTATCTCATCATCTTTGTGTGTGACATTTCTCCTGTCGTGTGTGTGTGACATTTGTCCGTCATGTGGGGATGTGTTCTGATTGGCATTGTATCCCCTGTTTTGTGTAGGTCACAGAACTGAACGAACCTTTGTCCAACGAGGACCGGAACCTGCTGTCTGTAGCCTACAAAAACGTGGTCGGGGCACGCCGCTCCTCATGGCGTGTGATTAGCAGCATCGAGCAGAAGACACTAGCAGATGGCAATGAAAAGAAACTGGAAAAGGTGAAAGCCTACCGAGAAAAGATTGAGGCAGAGCTGGAGGCTGTGTGCAGTGAAGTACTGGCACTGCTAGACAAGTTTCTCATCAAGAACTGCAATGACTTCCAATTCGAGAGCAAAGTATTCTATCTAAAGATGAAGGGCGATTACTATCGCTACCTGTCAGAAGTGGGCTCAGGGGAGAGGAAGAAAAGTGTGACTGAAGCATCTGAAGCCTCATACAAGGAGGCCTTTGAAATCAGCAAAGAACACATGCAGCCGACTCACCCCATCCGACTGGGTCTGGCCCTCAACTTCTCTGTCTTCTACTATGAGATACAGGGTAACCCTGAGCAGGCTTGTCTCCTTGCAAAGCAGGCCTTCGATGATGCCATTGCTGAGCTAGATACGCTAAATGAAGATTCCTATAAGGATTCCACCCTCATTATGCAGCTGCTGCGTGACAACCTGACCCTGTGGACAAGTGACCAGCAAGATGAAGAGACTGGAGAAGGGAACAACTAAAGAGGGCCCTGCGTTTTGCTGCTGCCCATTAATGACCCGCTCCCCAACACCATTTGTCACCCACACTTCCACTCCCCAACCCCAAATTTGTCCTGTGCTTATCATATACGTATCATTGGCACAACTGCTCATACTGCTGCCTGCCTGGGGAGAACGGGTTCTTGCGGAGTCCTATTGGGCATTGCTGGATTGCGTTGGCACATCAGCTGTTTCTTAGGTTTTCCTCGCCTTGAGCGGGGCAGAAGAGAAGCTGCAGTTTAAGAGAGGCGCCCAAACTCTCCTAGTTGATAGGGCAAGTACGGGCTGGAATGAAGCAAAGTGGTCCTGTTTTATTCCGTTAAGATACTCTGGTTTAGTTTTCATTTGTGCAGCATTCCTTGTGCATGTAATATTGCCCTCATCCCCTTTTGGTGAGCTGGCTCCACAGCTGTGACTGGCCAGTGCTCACAGTGACAGGGAGTCACATATTTTGTTAGCTTACAATAGACATTTACATGTGAGCTTTGTGAGGTTTCTCAATGCCCTTTTAACTTATGGCGTGTTTCTAATTCTGCATCTCCTGTGCGTGTGGATGCTCTTTTTAATTTTATTTTATTTTTCTGCTAATTTCGAGGGCTTCATTATTTGTTAGTTTTGTGCTGGTCAGTCCTTGGCTACACCTGCACAGTGTGTACTCGCCTGTTACAATGGATGCTGATATAATGCCAGACACCCAATTTAAATGTCTTGGGATTACTTGGATGAAATAAATGCTGCTTTGAGGATATTAAATCTACACCAGCCTCTTGTCTCTTTTTCTAGATTGGGCTTGACAAGGAGTTCCTGGGCCTCATCCATATCCATATGTGATCCACATTTTACCACACGTGGAAGCAGGTTGCTAGGATTTATGGAGGGTGATAAGGCCGAAGGGTGGGGCAGTTTCTGAGACTAGGCTTTTAAGGCAACATCACAATTGATATCTGTAGTAACTTAATATGATGTTTATTTTTACTGGCCTGAACTATTTTATGTTTTGGTTAACCAGCGCTGAGTACCTGAGTTAATGATCAGTGATCAATAGTTTTAACTGTAGCTTGCCTTTTTCACACATGGAATTGAAATTCTGAACGTTATGTGTGTACAAAATGTAGATGTGCAAATGTAGGCTGACTTAGGGTTATTCAGACAGAAGGTACCTACATGAACGAATTGCAGTTTAGGTAGGATACCTTTTAGTTCTACATAAAATGTAAAAAACAAGTTTTAAACTATTTTTCTGGTGGATACCACTAGCACTGATCTAATTATAGCTCATGATTTTCTGCCTTTAGAAACCCAGATGACTCTTGCCAATCTCCAAAAGGTAACTGAAAGAATGGCCTGCATGCTTATTCATACAGCTTGCTGTACATGTGAATGGCCAGATTCTATTTTTTGGGGGGGAGGGGATACAAAATATCAGAACTGCAGTGAGTAAAGAGTAGCTACAGCTCTGCTTCCTCGGTGCATTGGCAGATAAATGACCAGTTTGGCAAGATCAGCCACAGTCGCATAGAATTGCAGGATGACCAACTCACAAACTGACATTCTGGGCAGTCTTGGTACACAAACTGGCCCATCAAATTTAGGTTCGTTTTGACCAGCTTCAGTTGTTGCTACGATAAAAAGAGCACCATCAAGGTAAGGAGTAAGTGACCTGTTTGACCTTGTTCCACTCTTGACTTTTGGCTCAGCAATGTTAATGCTCTAATGGTATAATTTGCCATTCAGTCACCATGCCCATTTGTATGACTCAAGCCAATACACCTAAATAAGGTTGAGAAAGAATGAGCCTTATATCATAAAATAACCTTGCAATACAATTTCTCCCGTAATCTCTTTAATCTACAGTATGTAAATTTAAACTGGCCATATGTCTTAGATGTATGAACGTTTCCCATCACTATTATTTTCTTTGCATTTAAGGTATAAGATGCCTTTACAGCCACCACCACTTCGTAGAACCTAAAACTGAATGCTCCTCTGAAAGGAATTCTCTGTAACTGGAGAGAACGCACTTTTTTGCTCTACAAGATCCATTGTTAGAATTGGTCGAGTGATTGTAAAGGCATGCACTACTTGGCTCTAACATCAAAATAACGCAAACATTTCCTGCCTGCATGTGACCTGAATAATTCATCCAGCAACTCTCAGGTAATGGTTATGATGTGCATGTTCTCTGGCAGTTTCCACAGCAACAGGATGAGATTTATAGAAGCTTCAGTTTCCATGGTAATGGACTAGAAAGCGTAATGCTGCAATAAGCTGAGCTTCAAAAGGTATGGCGACGTGCCTGATTTTTTTCATATCGTAGATCTTCTTGCATGCTTGCATTTTAAAATTTTTGCCAGTCTTTAAAATTACTAGGTGCACGGAACAGTATCTCTGGCAAAATGTTCATAAGATAAATTTCTAATTTTATTTATGATTGCTTTTAATAAAGTGTTAGAATACAATTATTTAGTTTTAAGACACACTCCTCCTTAGCAAAGATGCTGAAGTAATTTACCTTAGAAACGTCTAAGGTGTGTATATATATAATTATTAAATATATCATTATTTATTTCAGTTTTAATCAGCCTTTTGCGTGGGAGTATGTTTTATTTATTGATCTACCAGGGACCACACATAGCAGGACAAAACTAAAATTGCCATTTCTTCATCTCCATGTATAAGCTACGTACTTCTATCCATTTTTTTTGTTTGATACATTTATCTCTCATGAGATGCAATAGTTTTTTAAATTTCCTGTGTGTCAATCCCAGTGCTCCCGACCTGGTGATGAAAATTTGTGCATGTGCACAAATGAAGGGGGAGGGGACAGGGGTGATGAACAACAGCGGCCCTATGGATGCCCACTATGTAAATCCAGCGGCACAAACTATCTCTCTAACTAAAGAAGAGTCCTTTAATGTAATTTTAAACAAACATAGTCTGTGAAATCTTGAAGTGCTCCTTTAGGATACTGTCACTTTAAATTAGTAATAATCACTCCAAAAGTCTCTTTGGATGCTTGACAGTCACTCTTCATGCGAGTCCAGCACTTGCAGCCATGCAGTGCGACTAGCAGCCCCTTTGGATACTCAGATAAAAATCCCCTGCCAGTACTGGTTTCTTCAGTCAGGATTTTTCTCTGTCTCTCTCTAGGCACAGTATCTGCCTTCCCTGTGCCAGCCTGATCCAAGTGGTGTGGCCTTTCCTTTGCCACCTCGTGGTTTTCTCTGCCAGGCTTTTTTGCTTCCTCTTCCTGCCGGCCACTTCCAGACTGCTGTGTAACTTCCTGCAGCCCTGAGATCACTGTGCAGCTGGTTGGTAGGCAATGGCTTACAGCACACAGACACAGGATCTTTGCCTGCTTCACTTGCAGGGAACTGCTGCAGAAGAGGGGTAAGTGCGAGGATTCTAAACTACCACCCTACAAAAGTGTTTTAATTGAATTAAAATATAGTGTACTGTTGCTCTGCAATGCTAAAATTGGTGTGATTGCTTTAGAAATGATACTATAGTTTATATAAACAAGCTGCCAGTGCAGGGCAACACTACATTATATTGGCATTATATACTATATAATACTTTCATTATTTGGTGTTACTGTTGCTTTAAAGGGCACTTAGCACAGAAATATTATATCCCCCACCACAGGTATAGGCTAACCGAGCAAGCTCTCTCTTGAGCTCTGTGAAACACAAAACTCAACAGATCTTACTGTGTGGCAGGCCTGGACTGAGAGTCAAAATAGGCCCTGTCATTCCAAGTACACAGAGGCCCAAACAGCTCCCTATCAGCCCAAACTGCCCCCTACCAGCCCACTACATGGTAACTTTCTATGGAACCATACAGCAGCCCCTCAGGCATTTGCCAGAACCCACAGATTGCTAGTCCGGGCCTGGTGTGTGGCCACATTTAGGGTGAGTGCTCTCTTACACCTGCACAATAATGTAAAACCCATTGGTAAAGTCTATGGTGCAACTCGAACCTCTTTTATACCAGAGTCTTTATTACATGCTTTTGAGTGATGCGTCTGCTATGGCAGCATTGGTATTCCCCTGTACTAAGCACAATTCAACAGGAACAGCCCATAAGTTTGCTCATAGCCTGTACAGAGAGATCCCATAAAACTACCCAGCCTATGTATTACTGTGAGGTCAGTAGGTGGGTGGGGAGGTTTGATTGATTACTGTGACTGTATCTCTCTGCAGTAACCTGCTTGTGTGGACATTTTGGTCAAGGGCATTCCTAAGGGCAATACTGGCCCTCGACCTCCTGAGGTAGTTTGCTGCTGCTGCCGTCCCCTTCCCCTGCATGCTCACCTTTTTTTGAAAAATTGTGTTTTTCCCCATTAAAACTCTGACCAGAATAAAATCAGATTTTAATAAATAACCCCCTTAGACTGTTTAGGGGACTTTGTCCAGGTCATTAGAAATTCAATTTGCTGCTAATTTAAAGGTCAACTACAACTATATAATAATAACATCTTCTCCCATTTTCTGTGTTTGTCTCTCTCATAGCTTTGGCCTAGTTCAGTGACCCCTGCCCTAATACAATCTAAGCCTTTATTATGGGCCGCTTGAGTTATAGAAATAGTATATGTAGGAAAGATAGAGAATATTGTAGGAATAAGAGTAGTAGATGTATATAGTCTATATGTCAAGTGAACTATAACAATCCCTTACCTCTCTGCAGGTGCCACTTGATGTTACATTTCACACCCCTTTCATTCCAGATATTTGAAATGATGGGGTGTGACAACAGCTGCCTTGCAGGAGGCCTCCATGCTGCAGCCGCAAAATTAAAATTGTTCATGTTCAATAGTAACTAAATTTGCAGAGTTCACGCATTAAAAGACTGTGGAAAGAGCCTGCACAGCCACTGTGCCCTGTATAACCGACAAGCCTCTATTTTACCACGACAGTCCTTTTATTAAACATTGTGATGATGTCACCTTGATCATGTCACTGTATGCCCAATCACAACATAGGCAGAAATGAGCTGATCAAGAAGGCAATAGAGGGCGAGACCCTTCCCTTCTAATGGTTCAACTAGTCTGCCTGAGAAAGGGGAATCTATTGTGCTTACACCAAAATCTTGGCCTGGCTTGTAATGGCTGCCAGATAAATAATCCCAAAATCTCAAGCATTCAGGAGCTGCACATATACTTCACTTTTAGCATCACTTCTCTCCTATTTATCCATTCCCCATCCTTACGTCACTCCAATTCCCAATGTCCCCCTCACCATAACTTCCCCTTATTTTCCAAGTGTTTCTTTGGCTTTCTCATTTGTACACCCCTTAACTCCTTGTCAATATCCCCACCCTCCCCAAATTTCGTTTTTGTTTCCCAACCCTTTTTTCTTGTTTCAGTGTAAGTGTCTCACCATTTGTCCCATAGTAAAGTTGGAGTAGGACCATGCATCATTCTTTTTATTAGCTTTTTGCTGGGAAGTCTGCTGAATGCTAAAACACATGATGACAATATGATAACTGACGATCACAACATTTTTTGAAAAACAACAAATCTTGAAAAAAGCTTGCGTTTCTGTTTTTCTATTGCCGGCATACATACAAAATAACTGCATCGGAAACTAATAATAATATTAATATTAAATATTTAATAATATTATTTAATAATATCCTGTGTTACAGCTTGTCACATAAATGCCCTCTAATCTATCTAATCTATCTAATTTATCTAATGTATCTAATCTAAATATATAATTTAAATCAATCCACATCCTGACAGCGATTCTATTTGGAATACACAGTAAGAAAATACAGTAGAACCCATTTTATGTGTTTCAGGGGACCAGAAAAAACTGGTTTAAAATCCTGGGAAAATGGAAAATGAATTGTAAATTATATATTGGTGGAACCACAGAAGAACTATGTAAAATGACAGAAAATGTAAAATCAGGGGATGTAAAATGAAAATACAAAGCCTGACACTTTGTACTGACAGAAAACATTTCAAGTGATGCAATTTGAAAGAATGAACCCAAACACCCCAGGCTGAGTGAGTCACAC
The DNA here is from genome assembly GCA_038501925.1 of Xenopus petersii. NCBI lineage: Eukaryota > Metazoa > Chordata > Amphibia > Anura > Pipidae > Xenopus > Xenopus petersii. Next base: position 145,490,252 of record CM076673.1, read on the forward strand.
GGAGTCCTCATAAAGACAGAATTGAATTGGTTTCTAATATTCCTGTGCCCTGCAATTAGAATGCATTTCTCTCCTTCACTTCAGGTTCCCCCTCTCCTAAAAACCACATTACAGCTTTAGATTTGCTGTTGTGAGAGAGGTACCGTATATACTCGCGTATAAGCCGAGTTTTTCAGCACCCAAAATGTGCTGAAAAACTCGACCTCGGCTTATACGCGGGTCATACCGTAGCAACAGTAGCCAATCCCTCACCGGCCGCAGATACGCTCCTTCCGCGGCCCCGACACAAAATGGCGGCGCCCATGGCCGCCACGTGGGTAGCGGCCGGCGCCGCTACCCACGTGGCGGCCATGGGCGCCGCCATTTTGGGAGCGAACGCCGGCAGGGAAGTACGCGCCGCCCGGAGCTCCTGGACCTGCTCCGTGCGGCGATCACACAGACAGTCACAGACAGTCCTGTGCTATGGGAGAGGGAGGTGTGTTGGGGCCGCGGAAGGAGCGTACGGTACCTTTTTTCTGCTTTCCTAGGTGCAGCACCTCATTGATCTTCTGAGCAGCCATGACAGGTGGGAGGTCACAGGGAAAACAAGTGGCAATTGTCCAGCTAATAGTTCTGACTCTTTTACGGTAAATCGTTTTAGATAGATTTCTATGCCATAAAACATGATTACACATTTACACATTCACATTTTGAAATCTGACATGGGGCCCCTAGGCTTATACACGAGTCAATACATTTTTCCAGTTTTCTTAGGTAAATTAGGTACCTCGGCTTATACACGGGTCGGCTTATACACGAGTATATACGGTATGTGCAGTGAGCGAGTAAAAAAAGTCCATGCAGTTCAGCTTGTGTAAGCTATATACATCACATATAAAGCTAGAGAGAAGACATCACAATACCTTGGAGGTATATTTGATGGTCTTGTTTCCTATATTGGTCAGAACCTCTGGAGCCATGTATGGAATACAGGGCCGGAACTAGGGGTAGGCAGAAGAGGCACGTGCCTAGGGCGATGGCAAGGTGGTGAAATGGCTGGCCGGGTTGCCTTGGGCTTGATGGAATAGCTCCAGTAGCACAACCTCTTGTACCAATGGTGGCACAGCTGAAATCACCTGTAGGATTGTATGACAAAAGCAGGTATTTTAACATTTATATAAAAATGCAACCCACCATGGAGAAACAAAAAATATCCATTTTTTTCAGATTTTAAGCATCACTTACTAAACTTTACATCTGCAGACGCTGTGACCATCATGTTCTCTGGTCTCAGGTCATGGTGAATCACCTTGTGTGTATATCAAGGTGACAAAGGCCCTGCAAAATGAATGAAGCCAAAGTGAATATATAAATATTTTTCATGCTGTTTAATTAATTAGATGTATCCAGAACAGTACTGAGGAGGTTCCCATGAGACATACCTGTAACACCTCCTTGCAGATATAGGCTATCCAGCTTTCTGCTAAGAGGTGGTGCCTTTTGGTGTGAAAGAGCTCTTTTATAGAGGGACACGTATAAAGCTCTGTTGAAATCAGAAACACAAAGAACAGTTAACACATAGGAGCTGATTTACTAAGGTTCGAATGGTACATTCAAATTTTTGGCCAAAACTCACAAATTCGAATTTAAAAACCACCAACTCGAATTTGAATTAGAATGAGAGATTTATCACATCTCGACCCTGGAAACAGTTCTAATTTGACTATTCTCCACCAAAAAACCTGAACTATTTGAAAATATTAGTAGTGATGAGCCAAATTTTTGCCAAGTTTCACTTCGAAAATGACGCCCCATAGTCTCCAATGCGATAAAAAAAAGTGTTGCGCACCGTCAAAAAATTTGACACGCAAAAAAATTGAGGAAAACTCAATTTGAATTGATTCTTGAAATGATTCGAGTTTTTGGGTCGGGACTATTAGAATTTTAGATGAGTTGAGTTTATCCGAGTTGTCAATTTATTAGAGTTTAAAAAAATTTACATTACTCTAAAATTTGAGCTTTGATAAATAATGCCCATAGATATGAATGGTCTACAATTTATATTGGGCCGTCTGGGAAAAGGCTTTGTGGCTGTAATTCAGAAATAGACCTACACAAGAATTCTGGGTATTACTGCAATATCAGGTGCAACTGAGAACAAGGTGGTCCATGTGCTCCAGACTCTTCCTTACCAAACTGAAACATATTTTAGTTAGCAAAGTCTCCTTCTACTAAAAATAATAATGTACTGTAGGTGTAACAAAAGATTTATTAGCATCTGATTATAGTAATCGTATCAAGACATATTTACTGCCATATCTTTCACTAATGTAACGGCCACCTCTTTCTGTTCCTTATGGTACCAACCCTGCAGCAAAAGTAGCAAAAAATCTCTGTTGGTCACTACAGTGCGGAACAGTATGGGAAATCAGATATACTGTGTTTCTATGGGTGGGTTTTTTGGCAGCTTCAGAAGCACAAGAAAAACATATCTCCTGGGATTCTAACATTTTTTTATTAAACACGTCCTATCCTGTTGCTGTATGGACAGTTTGGAAGTGGGATTTAACTTGTTTCTACACAAGACTGGCAAGTAAACGAACACGTTTTTATTTTGAATTTAACTGCTTTAAAAACAAGCAGGATGTTGATGTCTGAACTACACATGTACAGTGCATAGATAATTGGTGTCTAAAGACGCAGATTGTAATTAGGGTAACTGTTGACTTTAATAAAACTCACAACATGGTGCAGGTTCTGGTATTCGGCCCCTCTAATGGGGGAACACGTTTCCTGTCCCTTTACTAAGCTGCACCTGGGTAAAATCAGGGTGGAACAACATTTTCAACATAAATAATAGAAAAGCAGGCAACTGAAAAAGTCAATATTTTGTATGTTTGAAAATAAATTGAAAAGGTGTTTAGAATGTGAACTACCCTGAAAGGAACATTTATTCCACTTGTATAGGAGACTCCCAGCACTGTACCCCCTTTTTAGAATTGTCTAGTTAACAAAACGCTTATGAATGGTAGGCACATATTGGAGTGGGTTACAAAGATGGAGGTGAAATCCTTATCATTCCACCTACCAGGAAAAAAACTTACAATGAAATTAGCCACAGCATGGGCCATATTCTTTATTATTCTTTATATACTGTAGGGACCACAAGGGCCAGTGGCGGAACTACCGGGGGAGCAGGGGGTGCGAGTGGGCCAGGGCCCGCACCCCCTCAGGGCCCCCCGACAGTGCCGCAAGCCACTATAATCCCTAGTAAAGTCGGCCGTAAGGAGGGGGGCGGGCCCGGCTGCGCGTCACACACCAGGGCCCGCCCCCCTCTAGGAACGCTACTGACAAGGGCCTGTGCCCAGTGTGAAACTCGTGTGGTGTGGCGCTCAGGTGGCTACAGAGGGGGAAAAATATGATTAAAAAAAATTTGAACCCAACACATACAGACACCACAAACTGTAAACCTATTCATGTGTATTCTAAATAACTAATATTATGACTTACTGAAGTGACTGTGTTATAACTCGGCAAATGTTACATATGCCACTGCTCTTCTTGGCAGAAAAATCACCACTGTTATTGTTTGCAGACCCTGATTTGTTGAAAGGCTATCAAGGCCCGGGCCTAGGGTGGCAGGATTTTAGGGGCTGAATGCTGCCCAACCACACCCACATTGGTTCACAAACACTGGGGATGTGCAGGAGATACAATAGTTTCTTTTAATATCCTGTGCACCAATCCCCATTGCTCTGAAAATTTGTGTGAATAAATGGGAGGGGACGGGGGCTACAAATAACAGCAGTCCTAGGGCACCTGCTATGTAAATCCAGCCTTGATTGTTTGTATATCTGGCCAGATATGGGCTGACTTTGACGTAGTTGGCCAGCTTAAATATATTGCAATATATGGACAAACAATCCCTGCTTTGCTTAAAGGTTAAGGCATTTTTCAGTAGCAGTATGCACAAAATGTCTCTGTCTTAAATATATTGATAATGGGTTGAGAGCAGAGGACTCTTGTATTTGTCTATATGTATTTTGTGGTCACAGCCTCATTGCACCCCCGCCTAATGGTTTTAAAAAATTAGTAGTGAGCACAACTTTCCCTTGTTTGTTTATGACCCACTTTCCCCAGTATTACAGTATGTAACAGTGTTGTACCATGTCCATTTCTCTCATTGTCTACCTGAACTATTCTTTTAGAATGCTGGAGCTTCTCTGTTTCCCTCTCTGTCATTGGGCATGGAGCAGAACAGGAAATTAGGGTCTGTCCAATGGCAGATGCAGAAGAGGGTCACTGGTATTACAAAAGAATAGTATCCACGTCTCCTGCATCCTGTTGATCCAAATCTGCCTAACAGATTGTCTAAAATTTTCCAGTTTTCTTTGTGTTCTTTTAACTTGCCTGTAGAGTGTGCTGTTGTTCCAGGGAAGAAACACTCCTACTAAAAGACATGGAACACTCTTGCAGGACAATGCAAATGATCAGTTAACTCTCATTCTGGTCTTCACAAATATTTAATTAAAATATATGTTGGGGGTTGTTAATATGGTTCCGTTAACATTTTAATTTTAATCTTTTTTTGTTGAATTTGTAGGAGTAGTATTTTAGTAGGAGTGAAGTTAGAAACTCACTGTAAAAATGTGCCAGAGGGAGAGGGTGACTCTCTCTCTCCAGCACACAATTTTGCCTTAAAAAATACGTAAACTCACATGCCACCTCAAGGCCCCTCATTATACCTGAGTCCTACATTAGCATTCTAAGTTTGTAGTGCGTTTACAATCATGTCCCCCAGCAAACCGTGTGACCATGTTGCACTTACCCTTTATGGTTGATACACATGGGTGTTTCGCCCAGCGATCAGTTTTCTTGCATTCCACTGCAGAGGAGCGAAGACCGAAAAGCAGCCTGTTCTTCTTTATAGTCCCATAGAGACAGGCACCTTCAAGTGCCAAACTCAGGTGGATGCACAGATGTCACTAGAAGGAAAAACATTCTGTGTTTTGTTCTAAGCTCCCCTGTGGTGGAACGCAGCAAAATTACCACAGGGGAACACAGGATGAATTGCCCATCTGTATGAGCCCTAACTCAGGAACCAAAAGTGCATAATTTACTATGTCCCCAGTCAGCAGAGAGCCCAAGTGAGGCAATGGGCAGTGGTGGCTGATGCTCTTATTGCAAGTGACTGCCCAAACTAAATATTATTTGACTTACAAAGTACTAAAGAACCTCTGCTTGGAAACTCCCACCCTGCAGATAATGCTGTTTTGTGCAGGTATGGCACATCCCTTAGGGGATGTAAGGCTACTGAGCACTGATGATATACAACCGAAAAGCATTATTCACCTCTATTGGCTATACAGGGTCTGGGTCCCCTGCTACCCAAACAGGGGGTCATTAACCAGGAGTTCCAGCTTGTTATTTATAAAAAAAAAAGCTTCCTTCAGACCCCCTGCAGCCGCATTACATAAATGTATGTGTTTAATACGCAGGGATGTGGAAGAACTAGTGTGCCAGTTTAGTGTTGAGTGTGCCAGTTTAATTGTGTCCCCTGAGTGGTATGAAGATTTTAAACCTACCTGTCGGTAAGCAGAAGATATGTAGAAGATAGTGGGAAAGCTTAGGGTTGTTTGACCCAATAGCCAAGCGGACCATTAACTTCTTTAGTTCCAAACTGGCATTCATTGGCTCTGAACCACCTGTTGCAGTTATTTGAGCAATTGGATCAGACAGACAAGTCATTACTTCACTAGCCAAATGGATTAACTTCAGGGGCGATCCTGGCCCCTCTGCCACCTGAGGCAGCAGCAGTTGCTGCTGCCCCCCTCCCCCGGAAATTCGCTATCAAAGTACCAGTAGCAGCATTTTTGCTGCCCCTGGTACCTAGTGGGGCACTGCCGCCTGAGGCGACAGCCTCAACTTGCCTCATTGGCGAAGCACCCCTGTGTCCGCTTGCCTGATCCAAATATAAAAACAGCATAAGAGGAGTGATACTATAAAAGTGTGATACTATAAAAATGTCTTTATTTATAAGTTACAATTGCACTCACATCAAAGCAAATGATTAAAAGATCCATAAACATTTGAAAATCCTCTTCAGCCTTAACATGTTTTGCTCTCAATATCGTTCCCCAGGAGGTCTAGGTGTACTACAAGAAATGTATGAAAGGTAAAACCATCAGGAATATTCTAGGCCCTAGTTTAAATTGGGAAGGACCACAGAAACCAATCAGTGTTTCTGTAGGAAATCATATGTAGAGAAATTGTAAAGCTTGTATGTATGTATAACTTTATTTGTAAAGTGCTGTTAAGGAGCCGCAGTGCTGTACAGTGCATAAAAGTACAATATATTATATTATATATATATATATATATATATATATATATATATATTATATAATACTGCTAATAGAATTCTTCACTGAATCTGTTTCTCAATAGAGCAAACAAATTTTTTTATATTTAATTTTGAAATCTGACATTGTCAGTTTCCCAGCTGCCCCCAGACTTGTGCTCTGATAAACTTCAGTCACTCTTTTCTGCTGTACTTTAAGTTGGAGTTATATCACCCCCTCCCTTTCCCCCCAACAACCTAACAACATATCAATGGTAAGTTAAACAGACAGCAACTCTCTAAAGCTGGCCATAGGTTTTTAAAAGATCAGATCCTGATCGTGAGACCACGATCTTCTCAGAACGATCGTACGAATTTACCATCAACTAAAAAGACCAATTTGTCAGTAAAACAAAGGGGAGCTGCCTGCTTGGCCCTGCAAACATATATAGATTGCACTGGGACCGACAAAGACTTTTTGACCTGGCGATCAATTTCCCGACAGATGTCGGCCGAAAAATCGTAAGTTGTACGATCGTTCGAATACCACTAACCGCATGATAATTTCAAAGGATTGGTCGGGCTTCCCTAAAATCGGTCGTTCGGCAAGAAGAATCATCGCGTCTATGGGGAGCTTTGCACAAGATAACGGCTCCCTGGTAGATCTAAGAACAGCACTCAATAATAAAATCCAGGTGCCACTGCGACACATTCAGTTACATTGAGTAAGAGAAACAACAGCCTGCCAGAAAGCAGTTCCATCCTAAAGTGCTGGCTCTTTCTGAAAGCACAAAGCACATGACCAGGCAAAATGACCTGAGATGGCTGCCTACACACCAATAATATTACAACTAAAAAAATACACTTGCTGGTTCAAGAATTACATTTTATATTGTAAAGTGAATTGTTTGCAGTGTGATTTAGTAATAAAAATGACATCATAAAAATCGTGACAGAATCCCTTTTAGTGTGTTGATGTAGTACCCCTTGACCTCCTGAGGTCCTGAGTGCAAAACATGTTGAGGCTGAAGGGGATTTTCAAATGTTGATGAAACTTTTATTCATTCGTTTTGATGTGAGTGCATTTTTAACTGTTAAATAAACACATTTTTATAGTATCATACTTGGAGCGCTTCTCTATTGCTGTCGTTAGGTTTCTATCTTTGTGGAGTAGAAAGAGGTGATCTGGCGATCACCTGATCGAGTGTAGCAGCTCACTACCCAGAATTGTGACAGAGCTTCTCTGGAGGGAGTTTGGCAGGCTGTATTGAGGCTTCAGACTTCAGCTTTGTTGTACTGATCCAAGTTTACAAGTCCATAAATATCATCAGCCAAATTAATTTTGCAATATGGGTGATCAGAATGTGCTTGATTCTGAGTGGATGCCAGTCAGACACTGAATAAGTTGCTGTTGCTTTTGCAAACATGAGCTCTCCGAGTTTCATTGCTGGGGAAATTTTGGCAGGACCATGTTCCTCAGTGGTCAAATAAATTTTATGCAGTGTTTCATCCCCCCATGCATTGCCCAGTTTTAACTCAATAACTAAAATCTTTTCTAGCGCCTAAGCATTCTTCTTTAGCAACATGTCTGCATGGCACCCACAGTACATACGTACAAGCTACAGGGTACAAAAACCTTTTAAGATGTTTAGTATTTCTTAAACTCCCTGCAATTATTCCTGTAATTCGATATGGTGAATGGGTAATACTGTAACTGCGTGGAATGCAGTGAAGAATTGCTGAGTTTTTTCAGTTATCACCAGTTCCCCTAGCAGAGTAATGATTACTCTGAAATAACTGCTCTGAGTGAAAAGAAAACCATTCATCCAAAAAATGGTCCTCATCAGCTGCCCATAACTCACAGGCTAACACCTCTAGCAGCGCTTAGGCTGCAGCTCACATAAACTGCTGACATCTGTCCATTCATGCAAGGACTGTGCCAGCCAGGAACCCAGCTGTTCTCATACCCAAACCACTGAGCTTAAGCTTCATCATGGCTACCCAGCTGAAATCCTGGAGGAATTCTGTGTATTGTTTTATGTAATTATGACCCTTTTATACAACCCTTCTGTTGACATTTGGAAAGTTCCAAAGTATACATAGCCATAACATTTATCAGTGCGGAACTACCGGGGGAGCAGGGGGTGCGAGCGGGTCAGGGCCCGTACCCCCTCAGGGCAGCCCGTGCGGCATTGAAATGTGGGTCGTACGGAGGGGGTGGGGGCCCGGCTGTGCGTCATGCACCAGGGCCTGCCCCCCTCTAGTTATGATACTGATATTTATAAAGATTTAACAGTAGGCAAAGGGTAAGACACCAAACAAATAACAACAGAAGTGCCTGTGTTTTTTGACATTTTTTACACAGTAATACTATCTAGTTTTACCTTGAGTCCCATATACAGGCTGATATTAGAGTAGTTATGTGTGTACCCCTGTGCCCTGCCCACCCCGGCCCCCAAGCCCCACCCCAAATCCCGCCCACTCCAAACCACACAGACATCAGCGCTAAAAAAGCTAACCCCCCACACACACACAACTTATAAAAAGCTATTGATGGTTAGGGCCCCCTTATAAGTTAAAAAAACGGTGGTGTCAGGGCCCCCCTTAAACGTTTTTTAATAAATTGGTGGCCAGGGCCCCCCTACAAGTTAAAAAAGATAATTGGTGACCAGGGCCCCTCTATAAGTTAAAAAAACTTGGACACTTCGCACTTTAGTAAATCTGCCCCTAAGACCCTAATAGTGACCCATGATGAACTTTTGTAGGTCCTGACACTAAAACCCTCCATTGTTTTAATATAGATATTATTAAAATGGATATAGCCCTGGGTGGAGCTAATATTTTCAGGGCAATGCTTCATGTTCAACATATATTTCCAGCTCCCTTTTGTGTGCCCTTTTTAAATTAAAAAATCTGGGTGAAATCCGTAGTAAAAAGGCCACACACAATCTCACATTTAGGGATAGAGGTGAATTCAAGAATTTGAATTGTTATGAGAAAAAAAGCAAAGGCAACAAAGAAGTTCACACTTTGCACCAGTGTCTTAAGCCCTGCATGGTGCAAAGGTGCAAGCAGAGTATAGAACAAAAACATTACCTGTTTTTTGGGATATAATGACTATTTGTAGTTTTTTAAGTAATGATTATTTCTGTTTTATGTGCTGAATAGAGCAGAGCAAAGCCAATCAGTGACTTTTGACACAAAATGTAAGGACATCAGGTTTACAGAATATTAAAGGGTGCAATAGATTTCCCAGCGCATGAACATACATTAACATACATATAAACGTATAATCGGTTTGTATACCATCCCGCCAGCGATTCGTATTTTTACCAGCGGGAGGCCATTTTGAGGAGATAAGTCACCCACAGTAGAGAAGATCTGTCGATTGGCAACTAATCTCCCCATCTGCCACCACCCTTAGGGCAGAGACACATGCGAAGATTCAGGTGGCTTCAGGTACTTCGGTGGCTAATCTCCCCAAACTGCCTTCCTGCCAGCTAGAATCTAAATCGCCTGTGGAATGGCACTTGGAGAGCTTTGTTTTCTGAAGTCGCCCAAAGTTGCCTCACGAGGAAACTTTGTGCGACTTCGGAAAATGAGTCAATTCGAGTACCACCCCGCAGGCAATGTTCTTGCATTCTGTGTCAAAAGTCACTGACTCACTTGAAATTCGCACAGATTTCCCACTATTACCACAGTTTGGGAGGGTCACAAACATTGGGGCGGGACCTTACTAAATTTGAAACAGCATGCACGTTGCTTGACCCACCGACACACGCAATCTCCCTCTTATACAAATTACTTCAACTACCAACAAATTGGGGGTCGGTGTCCTTTATCAATCGATGGTCCAGAGACCTAAACGCTCAGTTAGAAGATGTCCAGATTGAAAATATGCTATCCAAATTACTCAAAAGCTCGAGATGCTGCCGTATACAAGAATTAAATTATAAGATAGTTACTAGATGGTACTATACACCCTCTAAGATACAACATATATACAAAACTTCAAACGGCAATTGTTGGCGATGCAACAGAGAAAAAGTAACCTTACTCTATATATTCTGGACGTGCCCCCTCATACAACCTTTCTGGGAAGAGGTCTGTCTACTCTCAGGTCAAATTTTAGGGGTTGATCTACCAGCGAACCCTCTACAAGTACTACTATTCCATAACCCTCAGCCAGTAGTGACCTTCAACACGGGTCTAGAACCCCACTTACTGAATGCAGCCAAACTTCTGATACCTTTACATTGGAAGACTACATATGTCCCCACCATTAAAGATTGGTACAAAAAAATTTCGGAAATATGCAGATTCGAGGAACTATCCTCTTCAAATCCGGATCAGATCTCTAAATTCACCGCTGTCTGGATTCGGTGGTTCCTTTACAAGGAAACTGACTCTTATAAAACAACACAGTAGGGATAATTATGGTCGTTACATCCCCGTTGCACTTACCTATCCACTTCCTTGCTCTATCCTTTTCCCCCTCAATTCTACCCCATTTCATTCTCCACAATACCAAAGCTTTTCTCCTAGCCACTGGCTATTCGACAGGCCAGATATGCCTCGACAGTTCATCTTCACGGGTACATACTCTTGGTGGATGGTAGTAATCTCTATACAGAAATTCGTACAAAATACTAAATGTTTATACAAGCTGTAACCGTCTTCAGCCATTTATATCTGTATTTATAAAGCTTTGTATTGATGGAAGTTTACAATAAAGTTTTTTTTTTGAAAAAAAAAAAGTCACTGACTTTTCTCTGCTCTATACAGCACATAGAGCGGAAATAATCATTACTTAAAAAACTACAAATAGTCATCATATCCCAAAAAACGGGTAATGTTTTTGTTCTATACGCTGTTTGCAACTCTGAAGGCTTTTCGAAGAAATTAGTCGCCCAAAGAAGAGTCAATTTGTTGCCAGGCGACTAAATCTCCCCTAATCTTCACGTGTGTCTCTGCCCTTAGAAACTCAACCACACCCTCTCCTCAAACCCTCCTAATCTCTGTTGTTATACCTTTCCTATAAGAGTTGTTTTGGGCTCACTCACTTACAGTGCACTCTTGACAGGTAAATGTAGATATAGCAGTGATATCTGCTATGTAAAGCTGACAGACAGGCTCCAGGAAATAGTGGATGGGTGACATAAGGTTAAAGAACAATCCAAGAATACTTTGTCTTATCATTTAAGAATTCCTTTGTATCGCTGATAGGTGGAGAATAATTGTAGTTAAAAAGTAACTATATGAAGGCAAAGAGTACAGATATAGGTTTTGAGGCTTCCTTATTTTGTGAAAAAACACAAAACTAACCCATATGTACCTAAACAGACACAACACTCTCCAAAATGTTTTGGAGAAAGAGGATACAAAATAATGTGGATAGAAGAATAAAAAAAAAACAGAACCATTTTTTCTGGTCGGACTTTTGCAGGTTTTGGGCGTCAAATCCGAAAAAGTCACGGTTTTCAGAGAGAAATTCTGAAAAATTTGCACAATTCGGATTTTTTCCGATAAGAAATTTTCTGAAAAATGTATTGATAAATGGGGGGAGGTCTGTGTGGATTTGGTCAGAGCAGTTTTCAGAAAATAGTGAGAACTATTTGGATTTTGATCGATAACCACCTAATTGTAAATAATTATTAAGTATAATAAGGGGTATATTTATCAAAGAGTGAAGTTAAAGATCGCCACAGTCTTCTAGAGTGAAATTCCGCCATTCTCCATTCATCTCTATGGGATTTTGAAAGGCGTATTTATCAAAGAATGAACTTTCACTTTCACCCATTGATAAATACTCTTTTAAAAATCCCATAGAAATTAATGGAGAGTGGCGGAATTTCACTCTAGAGGACTGTGGTGCTCTCTAACTTCACTCTTTGATAAATATACCCCTAAGTGTGTTTGAATTCCGTTGTACTGTTCTGCATACTACTCATTGCTTTGGGACCAAAAGTGGCCCTGAACTCAGCCTTCCCAAGAAATGATAAGTCAACCACAGGGTTGGTTTTAAGGCAGAATATATGGGCCTCTGAAGGGCCCAATTGCAAGAAAGTTCCTTATTAAAAAGTACAATGTTTATTTTATCCCACTTTGTTATCAAAGATATCCAGCCCATGGCCCTCCAGCTGCTGCACTAAAAATTCTTAGGATGACAGCACCCCACTTCACATAGATTTTTGAATGACACTTTATGTTTTGCAGAGTAAGCCAGTTGTAACTACTGTATGTCTGTCTTATTGCAACAATCACGGCTTCTAATAGACTGCTGAAAGGAGCACTTATCACATGACACATCTGTTCCTGCTGCCAAATGCTGACACAGGTTAGACGTGGTTCTGGTAAGGGAAGGGTGACAGAGTGTGACAGTGTTGGCATTGGGGCTGCAATTAAGACACTGGCATTTCTTCATTGGTATCAATTATTGTAGTTATACATATTTGTTGCCAAGTGTGGTAAGATTTATAGTAGTTATAAAGGAAGATTGTGTCTTTTGCACATAGTACTTTGTTAACAGTGGCGTAACTAGGAATTAAGGGACTGTAGCCTCACTTTATAAGTGCCATTTACATTTACTATATGAACCAATGAATCAGAAAGTAAGTAAAGCATGAATAGAGGTCATTCTGCACAGCCAGCCTTATGGCTCAAAATTTTTTGTATTGATTAATACAACATGGAGCTGCCTTTACAATCATGAAATAATAATAAAAAGGTGTGCCCATGTTGCCTTCTAGTCTTGAGTAACAGCATCTTTAGCAACCATGTTTGATTTCCCACAAGTCCTTTCCCCAACAAAAGGTCTTTTAGGAGTAGTGCCTACTACTCTTGCATGGTTGAGGGTTCGTGTTTTACTGTTCTATGCCAAACAATGTACTGTATAATGCACTGGATTGGGCCCTCCTCTCCCCTCCCACTCAGAACTCCTGGATCATCCTGGTGAACTCAGTAACACCTATGATAAAGCTCATGTATTTGGCCAGAAGCACTGCTTGCAAATGTAATCAAATATGGCGTCCTTGGTGGGAATGGGTACCCTGTGGATGACAATACCAACAAATAATGACCTCTTCCTGTACTTACACTAATTATACTATACTGATCTGTTTTACAGAAAAAAAATGTTATATACTAATGCAGTAAGCTATAACAAAACTAGTGACACGTGTTTGATTTGACAGATGCGTTTAATGTATTGTCTTGGTTAATACAAATTAAAGCATGGCCTTTAAAAAATAGGTGTGCTCATAAAGAGTCATGAAATGATATTCTGAGTGGTCAAACTATTTTAACATATGGTAAAATGCTTTATTGGTTTTACCAACCTTCATTCCAACCTGCAACTAAAGCAGGCCACAAGACAATAAAGGCTGTTGAGCCTGACACTAAAAAAAATATTTTCAAAATATACATTGTTACCTATAGATCATGTTGACTGTTTTCCAGTGATAGATCTACTTTTGTCACTTGAAGTTCCTAAAACTGACTGTTCTGCCAACATGCCTGTACCTTTTTAACCTTTCAGTTAAAGTTTCTAATGCTAACCGACTACTGCTGCACAAATATGGCAGTCAACTCATACAGGAACATGGGGGTAAGAAAGGCTCGACAAGATGATGCCGGCCCCAACATGGATCATGGACCTTACTCTTCCAGCAAGGGGAGCAGTGACAAATCCGCAATAAGTGTCTCAGCTGCTGAAAATCTTGGAGCTTATGCACACAAGCCACCTGCCCATGTTAATGAACACTCTCCCAGACTCAGAGCCATTGCTTTTTCCTACATTATCTGCTGATGATAAAAGCCTCTTAGAGAAATAACGGAACAAGAAATAGAAGATGCATTTGGCACATTCCCCACTCGCAAGGCCCCGGGAACAGACAGGCTTCCCATAGAATTTTACAAACAGTACAAAGAGTCCCTGATAATCAGGCTGAAAGGCTATGATCTAACCCTTACTACGAAAACCCTGCCACATCCTTATAGTATTAATACCTAAAAAGGGGAAAGACCCTACACAATGCGAATCATACTGCTCCATATCACTGCTAAATTGTGATATTAAAATATTGGCGAAAATTCTGGCCCTTAGACAAAATGAGGTAATACTTAAACTAGTTTATAGTGATAAAACCGGGTGTATGCCTGGCAGGGCAACCACTATAAATATAAGGAGACTTTTTACAAATCTTCAGATGCCACTAGAGTTACCACCTGGCCAGTATTTTATAGGGAAAAAACATAAAAATATAGGAAGGCCGGTATTTTTTTACAGAAAAGGTGGCAACCCTAGATGCCACACACCAATTTGGGTAAGAGAGACATCCTCTCATTACATGCAGCAAAAGCGTTAGATTCATTAGAGTGGAGTTTACTGTGGGAAGCCCTAGCCAGGTTCGGTTTTGGGAAACAGTTCCTATCTTTGGTACAACTACTATACACCAGCCCACGGGCTAGGGTCTGCACAAACACCATGGTCTCAGAGCCAGTCTTGCTTGAGTGGGCAACTAGGCAGGGCTGTCCGATGTCCCCAGGATTATTTGCCCTTGCCAGAGAAGTACTAGCTATCATAATTAGGGCTGATTAGCGGATACTGGGCTGTAAGTATGGGGGAATGGTAAGTATGGGGAGAAAAAAAAATTGTTATATGCTGATGACATCATGTTATTCCTGGCAGATGCTGTGGATTCACTAGCACAGTTTCTTCAAACTGTAAATACGTTTGGTAAATTCTCTGGGCTGCTGATAAACTGGTAAAACTCCCCTTGATACGTTAGCTCCCAGTTATCAAATGCCCAATCAACCCCTACAATGGGTAGACAATTTTCAATATCTGGGGATTCACTTTACTAAGGACCACTTTAATTATGTGAAAGCCAATCTAGGCCCTATACTCTCTACCCTATACTCAAATGAAGGCATGGAGAGCTCTCCCTTTGACACCACCAGGCAGGGTAGCCATATGTAAAATGATTTTCTTGCCACAATTATTGTACATATTTACTAATCCCCATTCTATATACCCAAAAAAGTATTTACTCGTCTAGATTCTGATACCAAAACATTTGTTTGGGCAGGGAAACGGAGTAGGCTGTCTTTTTCAACACTACAACTCCCAACAAGACAAAGCGGACTCTACCTCCCGGAGTGGAGTTCATATTATTTCGCTTCACAATTGCAACATTTCCTCCCATGGATTAGGGGCGACCAAACGGACGCATCCTACAATATACTTAGCGCTTGTCTGATATTCCTAGAAATAATAGGAAACTTTATACTCTCACTCCCTATTATCAAAACGCTTTTGAAGGTGTGGAATGCAACAACTACATTTATTCACCAAATACTTCTCTGTGGGGAAATTACAATCTTACCCATTTGAATAATGCTGAACTGCAGAATTACTGGCACCCTGGTCCAAACAGTTGATGATTTATTTTTAATCTTTTGACCAAATAAAGGCTGACTTTGATGTAACTACAAGGCATGGCTGCACTACTACCAACGTAAAAATGCAACTAAGGCACAATGGCCAACACCTTCTGTTATAATTGCTAAATCACTTGTAGAAAATATACTGGATTATTTGGTAAGTATATGTAGAACCCATCTTCTGGTGTGGATCTATTCCATTTTGCTTAAAAACAAAAAGCAAACACCTAGTAACACTGGAGGTAAAAGGAAGCTCAATATCCCTGATCTGGAGGATGAGGAGTGGGAGGAGACCTTGGAAGCCCATAGTCTAGTTGCCTTTAATGTTAGGAGTAGATATACACATATGCTTATTCTTCATCAAGCATACTGTACATCACTCTTATTTGCATGTTTAAGGTGAAATTAAGACTGCTGTCCAAAATGTCAAATGCCTGGCACAGATTTCTTTCACTTAATGTGGTCCTGTCTTAAAATTGCACCATTCTGGGCAGTGATATGCACTTACTAGGGTAGCTATGCAGCTGGTTTCTGTTTCCCTTAAGATATGTTTGTTGGGTGTGATAACTTATATAACCAATTCTCACTATACACTTACACTACTCGGGAAGCATTGTTTATGGCACGTAAATGCGATGCTCTGAAATGGTTTTCAGGGGACTCCCCCAATATTGGTATGTAGAAAAGTTTAATGCAAGAACAAACTACAATTGCCCACCTGGTATATTTGCAAAGGGGCAACCCAGACAAATTTGAACTAATCTGGCAATCTGGCCGAGTTACAAATCAGATTTCTATGAACATGTCTTGATGTAGCACCCAAGACGAGGACTGTAAACCACAGACACTTTATTTAACAGGCAATGACGAGAAATTAATCAGTACCTACAAATTTTCATTATTCTTTTATTTCTTTATTGTTTAAAAATGTTTATGTTTTCTTAAAAGCAATAAAAAATAAAAATCCCAATGACTGAAGACCACATCAGCACATGCCCATTGGATTTCCTTAGGCCAACTGCATGATAAGATTGTTTACCCCTGGTCCCAGCATGTGGATGCCTGAAAGTGGGCAGAGATTCACTATTTTCAGGCAACTCAGTTAGTCATTATGAGAGAAAGTAATTTGGAACAATTTTAAAGACAACAGAGGGCATTGTATGGGCATTTAGTGCCAAGGACATTGGCATCAGATGTCACACCCATTGACGTTCTCCTGTCTGACTCTACACATTCCATTCACTCTCAGCACAGGTGAGGGGCTCTCACTAACATGGAATGCTGGAGTGCAAACGAGGATTGTTACTTATCAGACTCCACTGCACACTCAGGAGGCAGATTATACATTGATGGGAAGGAAAGGGGCGGGTGTACGTCTCTGGGACAGGTTTATAATTAACAGCACATCCAAGTTACACACCTGAGAGAAAAGAGAGGGACCAGTTGACAGTCTGGAAGCAATTCTCACAGACAGAAGAACACAAATGGACCCCACTGAAACGCCTGCCCCAGACAAGGATAAAATCCCCATCAACAATCCTGCAGACATCTCTGTTATTGTGGTGTATTTTGTTGTGGTCCTGGCAGTAGGAATATGGGTACGTTTGTTAAGCATCCTCCTGGGATTTATGGTATTCGTATGAATTTATATTAACAGTGGTCTTGTATAGCCGTTTAATAAAAAGGTCCATACTAATAATATGATAGAAATGGTATGAATTCCTAAGGATATTTCTACAGAGTGGACAGAACATAATTAAAGTTGTATACATTAGTATAGAAAATGCTATACAGTAGCAGCTATACTTGTATTACAGAAACGTATAAAGTCAGTGCAGAAGGTATATGATACAAAGGATCTCCATTTATATGGACAGTACTATAGAATAGCAGGCATATTATACAATTTGTTTTCCCAGAGATTGTATAGCGTTAACTGTGCCATCTTGCTTTCTTTGTCCCAGGCAATGGTAAGGACGAGCCGTGGTACTGTGGGAGGTTTCTTCCTGGCCGGGCGCAGCATGGTATGGTGGCCGGTAAGTGTCATTAGAAACAGGTGTATCCAGTTTCGGACTGGGACACCAGGAGCCCACCCTTAGACCAGGGACCCACTCTCAGTACAATTATTATTCCTCTCCTTACTCACCCTTTATTCTCCTAGTTTTTTTTCTTTACATACTATAATCTATTATTCGTCTATTTAGCCTCTTTGTTCTCATAGAAAAGGGTATGGCCATGAAATAGGTCAAATGTTTATCAGCACGAGGGACCACTGACACCTGGGCCCACCGGGAGCTTTCCTGGTCCTGGGTCAGTCCGTCACGGGCCCCTTGTTGTACTGAACAAATAAAAATGGCAACGGGAGAAATTGACCAAAAATTGCCAGTAACAAAAAAGTTTGACAATACTATAGACTGGACCTCTGCAAGGTTTTTGTGTGGGGGAAATAAATCAAGGACCTAACCTGCAGACCTCCAGATGTTAAAAAAAGAACTCTGAAAATCAAGCAACAACTTTTGTTGGAGTAATAAAAAGTAGCCCTTGTTCGGTGGGAATATCAGATGATGCTGTGGGCATGTTGCAATTAATTACATCAAGATTGTGGCCCTCCAGCTGCTGTTGGACTACAATTCCTTGGACCCATAGTTATCCTTTTACGTTGGTTGACCACAAACTGCCCAGCATTCATTTCTTGAGTTTTTTTCTGTTTCTTAGTACTGCACTATATGGTTTTGTTGATAATTTCAGAACTGGCTCCATATTTGGAAGTTATTGTTTACCTGTGTGGTGGCCTTAGGGAAGGGGCTTCATAAAATCTGTACTAAATATAAAGCACTGCTGTTTCCTAGAGTAATAGCTGCTGGTATTGGAGATGCATTAAGGCAGAAGGGGTGGTTTTAATAAACTGGTGGCTACTATGGAGATCAGGAGGAAACCATGAACTTTGTCAGAACATAGATTTATATAACTCAGTGTCTGTGTCTGACACATTCAGATCCACCTAGTGGTACCTAATGGATCTAATGTTATTCCCTGTATGTGGAACCATACCTGAAACTCTGTTTGATGAGGGTCATATAGACTTATTGACCCCTCAAAGAGCGATGGTCACTTTGATTTCCATCACGTTTTAAATTAGCCAGAACAAGACTAGAAATGGTGTTGCTGAAGTTGGTATATTGAATTCCACCTCTCTTGCATTCATAGTTGCTGGAAGTTTTAGGACCACATGCTGGACTATCTAACCTGAGAGTAAATATAGAATATAATGAATGTGATGTTAAATTGACAGTCTGCATAAGAAGCACTTGACAGGTTATAGTGAGTGGGTTGAAACTTCCAGCCCTTCGTGGGGGCCAGCCCACTTAGTGCTACCTGCCAAGTGCCTCTAACGCACATTGTGTCAGAGTCATACTAGGAAATGCAGTGATTGCCCCATTCCCAGATAAAAGCAGCTCAAAGTTGTTCTAAAGCTAGGGAAAAACTGCAGGTGTAGCATCTTAGATTGATAGTGTGTTCAAAGGGATTCTATCATGAGAAACATGTTTTTTACAAAACGCACCAGTTAATGACACTCTGCACTGATATCTGTTTTTCAATAGAGCAAACATAATTTTTTTTAATTTTTAATAATGAAATTTGTCATGAGGCATGCCATTTTCTTACTTTCCTAAGTGCCCTCAGACATGTGACTTGTGCTCTGATAAACTTCAGTCACTCTTTACTGCTGTGCTGCAAGTTTGAGTGATTTCACCGCCACCATTTCCCCAGCTCCATATCAACAGAGCAATGTGCAGGTAACAAGATAACAGCTGCCGGACACCTCTGCTGAAAGATTCCGATGCCTGAACTGATTTTACTCCTTGTCAATATTGTAGTAGCCCATACTCTGCTTTGGTCTAATGACACTGCTGATAGAGCTGCTGTCCTGTATTCCATCGGAGATTCTGGCATCGGACTTCACAGCATCTATCTTCTGGGTCCTCAGTAAACTGAATGGGAGATTGGCAATCTCCGTCAATTTCGTTGCATGCGCAGTTGCCGAAAACTGGCAATTTGCACCAACTGCGCATGCGCCGACATACCGATCTCCCAGTCAGCTTACCAAGGCCCCTGAAGATGTATGCCATGAAGTCCGCTGCCAGAATCTGTGACGAGGGATAAGTATTAACTATGGGGCATTTCCCGGGTGGGGGGCAGTTAGCCTGGGGGGAGGAGGGAGGGGGTCTACATGGTGTGGGGGTACAGGGTTTTTTTCTACAGGGTTTCCTTCTCCTTTAATGGCTCCATGTAAGTCACTTAGTGTGTTTTTCATTTAATATTATCAGGTAATGGGGCATTTTAACCAAAAAGCAGGTTAACTGAAGTCTGAAGAAGGATTCAACCTTGTAGACATCAAATCATTTGCTAGATGCAGTAGAAATAATAGAAAAACCAACCTTCATCATGACTTGGGAGATTGCTTTGCCTGTGAAATACAATATCTTATCTGAAAGCAGCTGTTTTGTGTAGTGCTGGCTCTTTCCGAAAGCAGAGGATTAGGCACAATAACTGCCTACACACCAATATTACAACTAAAAAAAAATTATTGGTTAAAGAATAACATTTTAAATGGCAAAATTAATTATTTGCAATGTCAACAGCATAATTTAAAAATAAAAACTATACCATAAAAATCATGACAGAATCCCTTTAAAGCCAGAGATCATTTCGCTAAGCATAAACATTTTCCCCAGAACACTATTGTATTCATTCTGACCTGAGCACACAGTTTTAAAAACTGCACACACAAGTTTAAAATGCATGCATAAAAGATTTTTTTTGTGCCCATAACTTTGAAGGAACAGGAGGAAACTCTCCTGGCATCAGGGAAATTAGGTAACACATGACACCTCCTTTTCATGTTGAAAGTTCCAAATGCCAGGTGAAAATGTTCTTGTATTGGACAGCAGGATACAGATACACCTAGTTAATGATTTGACGTGATTGTTCTTAATACCTGTTATTTAGTTTAATCATTTATCTGGCTGAGGATCAAGCTAGCATGTCTGATAGGATTCTAGTTGCTTTCCTGAGCCAATATCCATCAAGAGGGCTTGCAGCACAACCAAGACTTATTCAGGTTTTCCCCATTTTCTTAAATCCTATTACCAACTCACGGACCCCATTATGCCTCCCTAAAATAGTGATACAGAACAAATATAAATACAAGATACATTAATTTTTAATTGTTTAAGTGAGATGTTCAGCTGTCTTCCAAAGCTTTTTCATTAGATGTAAATAGTATTATGTAAATATTATACTCTAACAGTAATGGAGATTCCCAATGTTTTCCACTGTTGTGATTTCTAAGTCTGCAGGCAGGTGGCAAAATGTTGGTCATAACGTGGGCCTTGCAGGTACACTTGTGAGTCAGAAGGTTTTCACTTGGAAATGCACCAGTGAACATGTGAACATTTCTTATTCATTATTACCCATCAGTGCCATGGTACAGTTCAAGCAATTGCCATGAAAGTCAAAGGAGGGAAAATTCCCAGAATTTTCCCGATTGTCTTCTGAGCTTACAGATTGGGTCGGCAGCAAAATGCTGGGAATCTCAACCACATAAAAACCTCACACCAAATCAATTAATACAAGGTTTTTACCAAAGAGGTGGGGGTGTTAGTACCCAAATATACCTTAAAATCTAAGAATTCTGAGCTATCTTAAACAGTAGCCAAACAATATAGTAAAAAATAATGATGCAAAAATAATAAATTATAATAATAATACATAACAATAAATTGCTGCAACACACAGGCCTCTTGTATAATCCCAAATTAAAGTACAAACTGCTAGAATCAATGCAAAACTGAGCCCATATTTACACTATTAAAAGAAACAATTAATCCCAACTGTGGCCAGCCCCAAATACTGTAATTATTTGCTTACATATATTCTTTTCAGCAAGCAACTGTAAGCTAATACAGAATCATAAACACTGCAAAAGCAGGAAAGAATAGTGAGGAAGATGGTAGCCACCAAGATTTGCATGTATATTGTCTAAAAAAACCTAAAAAACTTTAACTTGAAACAGACACACCTAAAAAACTCAAAGAAAGTGTAATGTCATTCCTAACATTAACATGTCATTCCTAGGTATATCATCTATTCCCCGACCTATGACTTTGTTTATCATTGAGAAAGGAAAGCTGATTATTTTCTCCTCTTTGCAGATTGGGGCATCTCTGTTTGCCAGTAACATTGGCAGTGGACATTTTGTGGGTCTTGCTGGGACAGCAGCTGCTGGTGGCATCGTTATTGGAGGTTTTGAATGGAATGTAAGTGAAATCTTTTTTTTGACACCTTTATTCTATATCATTTGTATCTTTGAAATAAATTGCAGTGCTTAATAATGATCACTGAAGCTCCATACTGATCTTCATCTTGGTTTAATATATGGAACCCTTAAGTCACAGACTGCAAATCACTAAGACTAATGGCACACAGGTCATTTACTCTGTTAGTGTATATACTTCTGCTGAGAAAAGCTGATCCACTGACTTCCACACCCTCCATTGTGTGTGACAGACATGGGAACAGCCAGGTAACTCACACACACACATTGGATTTCAGTGCAGAACACTACAGTGTGCATCTGTGAACCAAAATCTGTTGTTAATAAACACATAAGAGGTGCAGAAGGAAGCAGATCAGCTTTTCTCCTATGGTGTATATATTAGACTATGTGCCATTAGCTTGAAAAATGGATCCCTAAGGCTAAATATGCTAAATATAAAGAAGTTTGTACCAAAAAAAAAAAAAAAAGCCAGGTGGCAACTCTAGAGGCAAAGGACACTGAGCATCCCCTCTCGCTGTCATAGCAGATGAATTAACAATTACTTGAAACTTCACTTTCCTTTTGTTGCTAAACATGATGACACGACTATGTCCTGCTGCACGTCATGAAGATTTTTCTGCAAACCATTGCGCAGAGCAGCACAATGATGAACATATTTGAACAAATTTTAAGCAAAACACTAAAGTCAGGCCTTGTATGGGCAGAATTAGTATGAATGAGAGCTTTTGCTTTTTCCCAGTAGAAATGGATCATGTTTGGAGCTCTCTTTTTAAAGAGAAAATGTACCTTTGCATAAACAATGCATCTTAAAGCAATAATATACCTTATTCACATCACATAGTCCTGGGTCCATGCAGGTAGTTTTCCATTTCTCTCAGTACGCCTTATAGGTTCACTTTCTTCAGGCCTATTGCAGTTGACATCAGGACTAGGAAAATGTCCTTCATCAAATGGAACTTCTCCAAAGTCATATCTAACAGGAGAAAGACGACTTGCATTCCATATGCGTCCATCAGACAGTTCATATGTGTATGGTCCTCGCTGGTGTCTCACTTCAAGTGGTGTAGTAAATTTAGATTGTCCTTATTTCAGTATTCCTGGTTTCTTAATTCTGACTTCTGGCACCACGTTTTCTGTCAGTATAAGCCTTGCATTTGGCTTGTTGACGTTTCACAATGTCAGCAGTAGATGATTTTGTAGGCACAGTATTTTGTGGAAGTTTGATGTCTGCAACATGTAACTAGTGCGCATCTGTCTGCCATGTAATAATTCAGCAGGAGATGATTGGGTTGTTGCATGGCAGATGGCACATTGCTCTGTAGTTATGTAGGAACCTTGTTGTAAATACTTTCCAAGATTTCCTAGTAAGATTTGCTGCCTGTAGTGCTTCTTTCAGACTTCTGTTGAATTGCTCGATTTCTCCATTTGCTTGTGGGTAATACACCGAAGATTTGCTATGCACAATATTCCTCTCTCTCAGAAAGGATTCAAACTCATATGAGACAAACTGTGGTCTGTTGCCTGATATTAACTCCTTTGGATTACCTTCTCTGCTGAAGACTGTAGACAGAAATGTTATGACCGTAGCTGATGTTATATGAGAAACGAATGCAATTTCTGTCCATTTACAGTAATAGTCTATCAAGGTTATAGCATATCTACAGTCTATAAGAGCATCTGTAAAAGGACCGACAATATCAATAGCAAGTTTTTTTCATGCTGAATCAGGGAATGGTACTGGTTTGACATCTGGTCTCACCTTAACTTTGTGTTCAAAGTTCTTTGCACAACCCAGTGAAGTGTTGCTTTGTGGTGAAATTTAAGACACTGGCTGTGTGGCAGGCACTGGTGCTGTAGTAATGAGACCATCAACTAATTGTAGGTTTAATGCAGCAAAGAGATCCCTTCCAAGTATAGCAGTTCCCTTATTTACAATGTAAAAGTCACATTTTGCAGTATTTGATTCAAATTGTAAGTCACTGGCAAGCAACCAAGCACAGGCATTGGATCCTTTAAGTAACTGACCAGTTTCAGGGCAGTTGCAACAAGCAGATCTTTTGCAAAGTATTTCAAGAAAATATCCTTTGGTAGTATAGAAACAGCTGAACCTGTATCAAGCATCAGGTTAATTGAGTGTCCCTTGTCAGCAGAAGCAGTACTGACACTGACAGTGCATATAATCTTGTCTGGAATAAATGTAACAGCTTTATCCACACTTAATAATGTAACATTTGTAGTAGTGACTTTATGAACATCTTTAGCAGAACTATGGCAGATCTTAGCAAAATGTCCTACTTTTGTGCATTTGTGGCACTGTTTAGCTTTTGCAGGACATGTAACGTGATTTGCAATGTGTTGTGTTGAACCACAGCGAAAGCAGTATTTTTTATTCGTATTTGCTACACGGATTTGCAGTGTAGCTGAATCCCTTTCCTTAGAACTGTATTTTGCCTGTGACTGTGCATTATTAGGCCACAGTGATGAATTCACAGTCTGTACATTACCAGCAGTTCCCTGGCTGAGAGTTTTAGCCTCTGCCACTGCTGTTTCAATTTGGCTAGCAACTGTAATAGCCTTTGCACGGGTTGAATCCTGCTCTCCCTGACTTTATTAGGTTACAGGATTTATGAGCACAGATATGCTCCGGTCAAGTTCTCACATCAGATGGAAATCTCTTCCCCACCCCTCACCCTACTATACATGATACCTACCTTGTGGTATCACATTTTATCCAGGGACTAAATGATTCTTTGTAATGCAGAAGTGATAATGCCACAACTATCAGCTTGTAGCCAGTGCCAGATTTATAGAAGAGGGGGCCTAGGCCAAAACAAGTCTGGGGCCCCAACATGAGGAAAATGATGTTGCTCAGGGATGTACAACCTGTGATGCTAATATGGAGTTAACCTAAAACTTCCTCTCTAACTTGAACATTAAACATGTGAACCTCTCCAGCCTGCAGCCCAGTGGAACGTTGGCCTGAGAATAATAAATAATTAAATTTAATAGTACAGTCTAATATAATACAATAGGCTGGATTCAATTGAATGTGAAAACTTCCCTCAAGGTGTCACAGAAGTCTACAAGATAATCTAGGACTGAATTAGGCAATACATTCTTCTTATTTAATTGTATCCTGGTTCAATATGTTTTTACATCAATATTAGTAATATTGTCTAGCTAAATGGTCTATGTGATGCTTTGGACACTCCCCTGTGCCCTGCCAGTCCTGCATAATGTCCTGCTCATAATATGATCTTTCTACAGACTTAAATTAACATCACTTGTTTATCATAATGAAGTCATATATTGAATATGTAGAATGAAAGCCATATTGAAATGTTGGCCTTTTTTTCCTGCTGCCCTTATCAATATGCCAACACATCAAATGCATTGACTTATTGCTGCTGGGAGGTAACCCAAAATACCAGAGACTGAAAAATGACATTTTCCTTTGATCCCACAGCAAGTTTAACCGAAAGAAATGTGTAAATGACAAATGCTGAATGTTTTGTTTCTCAGTTCAATAAATAGATTTAAATCTAATAGGTATAAATATAAAGGGGGAGAGAGAAACTTTAGCACAAGATTCACCAAAAGAATTTGACGAAAACCGTTTTTCATGCTTTTTTGGGGTATTTCATGGGTATTTGTGGAAAACTGTCTCCTGATATAAATGTGCTTCTAGTCTCTAATGCGTCCTTTGTTTTAGGCTCTGGTTATGGTTGTGATCCTTGGCTGGATCTTTGTGCCAATCTATGTGAAAGCTGGGGTGAGTATGTCATGTAATATAATCAAAAGCCAAAAGCCAAATTATTATCCTTTTTTAATATTTATAAAAAACATTTTGTAATATTATTTTAAGCAGATATTAAACATCATCATCATTCTTATCAGTCTCTACAAACACTATGATAAATTTAGTGAGTGGCCAATTAGTCTGTCTATATGTTCCTGGAGTGTGGGAGGAAGCTGAAGTACCCAAAGTGAACCTACCCAAACACAAAGGATAACTCCTTACAGATATGTCCTGGGTGGAATTGAACCACCCATCTTTGCCATCTTACCCTTCTATACTTGCTATTCCACAATCCTTCTAATATTGATTTAATGTTTGCAGGTCCACACCATGCCTGGTGCCCATAGTAGTTTTTTTCCACTCTCTTGAAGTCAGCTCTGAAAATTGCAGTCACGTTCTACTTCCTGCTCTGACAAGCAGGATGAAAACCATTTCAGTCCACTGTTAAACCCTTTATAAAATGAGGTGCCCCTTATCTTAAAGTCTAACAGGCTGCAGCTAGGGGAAAGGAGCTGTTTGTTAATTCAGAGGATTTCTGATTTGTTTTGATTCTGCTTTTTACCTACCATTTCAGGCTTTAACTTGTTTTATGAAAGAAACAACAAAAACTGTAGATATATCTTAGTTAAAACACTAGGTGAAAAGTATGTATGGCACAAGCCCTATTCATTGCACTAGTGATTACAGTACATGTAAGGGTGCCAATCCTTTGGGTACGGGTTTCTGATGAAAAGTCACATCAAGTACTCTGCACCCCAAGCTGAGGAATGCACATCTGATTTAGTATTATTAGTATTATGATATTAGTATTTGGTATGATTATGTACAGTATCATGTATTAATGCATTCCCATATGTTCTTCAGGTGGTGACAATGCCAGAATATTTAAGGAAACGTTTTGGTGGAGACCGAATTCGGATTTATCTGTCTGTGCTCTCTCTTCTTCTATATGTCTTCACCAAGATCTCTGTAAGTTCAACTCATTCTTTGCCTTCTAACTTTCTTTGCTCTCAACTATTCAACTATATATTCTGTACTGTATCAACTCAAAGAACCATTTCATCCTTTCATTTTTATCCTTTCAGACCAGTGAGATTGTCTTGGTAACCACTATGTGCCAAGGACTTGATATCTTGTTCAATGTTTTTTTTTTTCAGGCAGACATGTTTTCAGGGGCAATCTTTATCCAGCAGGCCATGAGGATCAATATATACATAGCCATTGTCATGCTGCTTGCTATCACTGCTTTGTACACTGTCACAGGTAGGAGCCAGTCTATCCTATAAGTAAACTTTGTATTCCTGTTTTGCTCAGTAATTGTATCCTCAGCTATAGAGATGACTTATGAATGGATAAATCAGTATTACTTTTGGTCACTGTTGGACCACTCCTTATTATCAGAATATGCATTACTAAGTTTCAGCAAACTGCACAGGCCCCAGTGAGCAATCATGATATTATTAGGAAGGAGTCTTTAGTTAAATTGGGTAAATTCTTCGTTCTTCTTCTTTTTTTTTTTTTTTTTTTTTTTACAACAGTTAATAGCACTCCTCCAACAGAATCCTGAATTGAAATCCATTTTCAAAAGAGAAAACCATTTTTTTTTTAAAGTACTTAATTTTGAAATCTGACATAAGGGCTACATATGTTCTTAGTTTCCCAGGTGCCTGATAAACTTGTGCTCTGATAAACTTCAGTCACTCTTTATTGCTACATTGCTTGTTGGAGTGAACCCCGCCCCCCCCCGCACACACACTTTGCTCCCCAACAGCCTATGAGCAGAACAATGGGAAGGTAAACAGATGGCAGTTCTCTGACACCTGCATTGCTAAAATGCTCAGATGAACCACCTAGTGATATTTGAGAATAGCATTTAATATTAAAATCCAAGTCTGGCTAATCCAAGTGACGACTCCTCCAGTTAAACTGAGTAGGAGAAACAATTGCTTATCTGAAAGCAGTTTTATTGTGAAGTGCTGGCGCTTTCTAAAAGCACAGGATCAGGCACAATTAACTGAGATGGCTGCCTACACACCAATATTACAAAATGAATACATGTAATGTTTCAAGAATAACATTTTTAAACTTTGGTTTCAGTACTTTGAAATAATTATAGCACATAATACAACAGTGTATCAGTGTAAGATTTGTTAGTCAATAAGAAGAAAATAATTGATCGGGGTGTTAATACTTTTGCAAGGCACTCAGTGTCAGACTGGCCCACCGGGATACCAGGAAAACTGCCAGTGGGCCAAGGTGTCAGTGGGCCCTCCTGCTTCTAAATATTTGGCTTATTTCAAGGCCATTCCCTTTTTCTATGAGAATAAAGAGGCTAAATAGATGGAATAATATGTTATAGTATGGAAAGAAAAGAGAATAGGAGAATAGAGGCAGTAACGGAACTTGGTGGGGGCGGGCCCTGGCCCAGTTGCACCCCCTGCTCCCCCGGTAGTAATGCCCCTGAATAGAGGTTGACTAAGGAAAGGAAGAAAATAATACTTAGAGTGGGCCCCTGGTCTAAAGGTGTTTGGGTGGGCCCCTGGTGTCCCAGTCCGACACTGAAGGCACTGTAGATGCTAAGTACATTGTATACTAGGTTTATAGTAGCATTTTGCTGTTGTCATTCTATACAGTATATTATTGTTCTCTGGTAATGAAAATCCAATGTGGCATGCGTCTTGCCTACGTGGTACTGTAATAACACAAAATTTTACCAGGAAAAATAAATTCTGTTTCTAGCGAATTAACACAAACAGCTCCCAATATGGGCATCATCCAGAATGAGGGGTGATAAGGAGGAACTGCACTTAACCTGAGCAAGTATCACAAGCACATTAAGCTATCATATAATAATAGATCGTGAGACATGCACAAAGGTGACTCGTTCAATTTTTTTGCAAGCTGACTTCCGCTGATCTCTTTCTGAAAATACGGTATCCTAGAGTCACACCACTCTGCAAATCAGCCCAGTATCATAAACAGCAAAAACATCTAATGCAACAGGTGGCTGGGCCATGCCAGGCATATTTCCCAGAGCAATAATTACATCTTCCATTCTTCCCATATTATCGCCTGAATGCTCTGTGTAAAACAGCAAGCTGGATAAATGAAGTTTCTTTGTTTCATATAGAGATGCTTTTAACATTAGAGAAGAGGCTTACAGTAGGTGAAATAACCTAAAAAAAGGCTTTCTGCTGACACAATTATAAAAATATTTGGGTAGAGTAGACATAATGTTATAGTGATGCATAATCTTTAGGAATTATTCTTTCCTGCTACAAGTTACATTAAGTCAGTCAAAGGTAACAGTATGGGCAAAAATGGCTTCTCCTCAGCTCCCCAGCAAAACAGCTCTGGGGACGTAGGGAGCTTTATGGTTGTTTGTTGGTAACTCAGGAGCAGTTCAGTCATAATTTATATTCCACCTCAGCTGGTGATCCCAGATGTTGTCCATCTCCTAGTTTTATCTCTTACTTTGCTTTATTGAAACATTTCTTTTGTTCTTATTTTATCCTGTAGGGGGGCTTGCAGCTGTTATTTACACAGACACCTTACAGACAATCATCATGTTAGTGGGATCCTTCATCCTTATGGGATTTGGTGAGTTGAATTGACTAAATATGAAGTTTTGATACTCTGCACCCCACCTGTTGACCACATCCATAATTTTTCTTTTACGTTCATCCCTATACCTAAAGCTCCATCCCCTTACTTTCTTAGTAGTTGTACAGTTTCCACAATTGATACTGATTGAGATGTTGCACGTCTTGCAATGCCTTCTGTTGCTTTAACCCTCTGTCTGTTTTCTCAGCATTTAATAAAGTTGGAGGATATGACCAGTTTATGGAGAAATACCTGAATGCTACCCCTTCTGTGATCTCTTATGATAACGTAACCATTCCTGAGCAATGTTATACACCACGAGAGGATGCATTTCACATTTTCCGTGACCCACTCACTGGGGACATGCCATGGCCAGGGCTCGTCTTTGGTCTAACTATTCTTGCCTTGTGGTACTGGTGCACAGATCAGGTGAGCCTCTTGTAAATGTTTCCTTGTAATATACTGATTGATGTCACCACTATAGTTCTTGTGCTTTTTATTCATATATTAGTCTTGTGTGTTTATATCTGCCAGGTGATTGTTCAGCGATGTCTGTCAGCCAAGAATATGTCTCATGTAAAAGCTGGCTGTATTTTATGCGGGTATCTTAAACTGCTACCCATGTTCCTCATGGTGTTTCCAGGAATGATCAGCCGTATTCTATATACAGGTAAAGGGAGTAGCCAATAACTAAGAATTTATAACCTGCTAAATAATGTAGCTGCACAGCTTGTAAGGCCTGAACATAACTAACCTTCTCTCTGACTACCAGATGAAGTAGCTTGTGTGGTACCTTCTCAGTGTAAGAAGTTCTGTGACACAGAGGTTGGGTGCACCAATATCTCCTACCCAAAAATGGTGATAAATCTGATGCCAGATGGTAAGATACTTTTATAATTCTGTAAATCATTTAGCAATCAAAAGGGGGTGTATATATATATATATATATATATATATATATATATATATATATATGTATATATATATATATATATATATATATATATATATATATATATATATATATATATATACAGACACACTCACTGGGCTTGTTGCCTTTCTGCATCTTAATAGGCACTGAACAGGGGAGAGCTTGCCCCTTGCTGTGGTTTAGCTGATAAGAAAATATATTTGGGCTGTGAATCCCATTTTATTTCATAGGTCTCAGAGGTCTGATGCTGTCAGTGATGTTAGCGTCTCTCATGAGCTCCCTCACTTCCATCTTCAATAGTGCTAGCACCCTCTTCACCATGGACATTTACACAAAGTTCCGGAGGAAGGCAAGCGAGAAGGAGCTAATGATAGCTGGAAGGTAGGATCTCCTTTGTGACAGCATATGACCTGAAAAGGTCAAAAAAGTATTGATTTATATACTGTAGTGTGATTTTCCCTGTGTCAATGAAAGGATACATTTTATGCTGCTTCTTCTCTCATTGCGGATTAGGGTTTTTATCATTTTCCTTATTGGCGTGAGCATTGCATGGGTTCCAATCTGCTCAGAGCGGCCAGCTTTTTGATTACATGCAGTCCATCACAAGTTACCTGGGTCCACCCATTGCTTCCGTCTTCTTCCTCGCTATCTTTGTCAAGAGAGTAAATGAGCAGGTATGTTTCCCATAAAGAATCTCTGGTAGTTATTGATTTGGCCAGAGCACATATAAATACTGCTTATCTCACTAGGCAACTTCCTACTTGTGGGATGTGCACTTTTTTATTAGCCAGTCAGTCTGATGTGATCATACCAAAGCTGGTTGGTGAAAAGAAAGAATCAGACTGACTGATAATTTTGGGAATATTTTACTACTTATATCTTTTGCTGACACCAGCCATATTCCAGCCCCCCTCCCAAGTTCATAGGTCAGAGGTATTGTAAGTGTAATTTTCTATAAGACTGTAAAACATTTAAGGTCAGACAGGCAAGTAAATCTTAGAACTATTACTTTACCTGATGACACTGTCTCAGAATCTCAGAAAACCATCCTCCATGTTTTTGAAACGCAGTCTTATAATCGGTACATGATATACTGTATATGGGATATCATAGAGAAATCCGACAGGCAGTGTCAGTCCGGGTTGCCAGGGGCCCACCAGAAAACTTGACACCTGGGCCCACCAGGACTTTTCCAAGTATCCTTGTGGGCCAGTCCAACTGCTGAAAGGATCCCATTCTGGTAAATGATTAGCCCACTGTCTCTTCCATTACCCCTTAACTTTCAGTTTCCTGAGAGTTGTTGCTTGTTATTGAAAAAGCAATTTACCATTGTAAATGGATGACTATTGGAAAGAATGCATTTTGTGTGCCCATTAGCAAATTCTACCCATTAGCAAAATGCCAACAACTTGTCCTCAGGTTTGTACTGTTACAAGAAGTTTCCTATGTCAGCCGATACTATAACTGTTCTGTATCATTCCTGCTACAGGGAGCATTCTGGGGGTTAATAATTGGACTCTTCATTGGCCTTTCGAGGATGATTGCAGAATTTGCCTATGGAACCGGAAGCTGTGTGAAACCCAGCAACTGCCCCTCAATCATCTGCGGAGTTCATTATCTGTACTTTGCCATCATCCTGTTTGTTGCAACCTCCATCATTGTTTTGGCAATATCATTCATGA
The DNA here is from genome assembly GCA_038501925.1 of Xenopus petersii. Lineage (NCBI taxonomy): Eukaryota > Metazoa > Chordata > Amphibia > Anura > Pipidae > Xenopus > Xenopus petersii. Next base: position 145,522,373 of record CM076673.1, read on the forward strand.
CCAAGCCCATACCTGATAAGCATGTGAGCTCAAATTTATATTCTATTTTCCATTTATTATATGTGTGTGTGTGTGTGTGTGTGTGTGTGTGTGTGTGTGTGTGTGTGTGTGTGTGTGTGTGTGTGTGTGTGTGTGTGTGTGTGTGTGTGTGTGTGTGTGTGTGTGTGTGTGTGTGTGTGTGTGTGTGTGTGTGTGTGTGTGTGTGTATATATATGTATATATATATATATATATATAAAAGGTTCCTCCCCCATAGACTTAGTAATATAGTAATAATGTTATATATTTATGTGTATATATATATATATATATATATATATGTATGGAACCTATCCACAATGCTTGGGACGTGGGGTTTTCCGGATAAGGGTTATTTCCATAATTAAGAACTTCATACCTTAAAGGAGAATTCAATCCTAAAGTTAAAAAAAAAACCCTACCCCCCTACCCTACATAGACCCCCTCCCTCCTCCCCCAGCCCGCCTTGGATTAGCCAAAATATTATTTTTATAAATAGATAGCATAATTTTTGAAGAAAAGGGACCAAGTACATTGTATGTTGATGTGACTTTTCAGAACCACTGAATTGCTCATTTCATTCTTCTAAAAGCTCTATCACTTGTGCTGGTCCCTGAGAAACAGCACTGAGCATCGAGAGGATCTAGATGCAAATGACTGGGCTGCTGAGGAGCCAGAGGATGATAAGGAGGAGGAGGAAGGTGAGTTATACAAACCAAAAGCAAGACTGTAGTTTAAAAAAAAAAAAAAAAAAAAAAAGTTATGTTAGTTAGTTCTGGCCACAAAAGCAATTTTAAAGAAATCTGATGTTGCTAAGCATACTTAGTAGTGTACCAAGGCAGCTACTGCATGTCAGCACATCTGTACATGAATCACAAGAGATAATAATAACATTAATAAAAATCATCATTATTACTGTTGTTATTATTATTGCTAATAAATGAGTCCATAAACAAAGGAACTCCTAATGGCTTCCACACATTCTTCATCTTTGTCATGCAGAGAAAAAGCCAAGTTGCTGGAGGAAATCTTACAATTGGTTCTGTGGATTTGATGATAAGAAGCCCCCCAAACTGAGTGAGGAAGAGAAGAAGGCCTTGGAACAAAAGATGACAGACACTTCAGAGATGCCCCTGTGGAGGAACGTGGTCAACATCAACGGCATCATTCTGCTGGCTGTGGCTGTGTTCTGCCATGCATTTTTTGCATAGATGCTATTTTGAACTTGAAAATAATATTTGGGTGGGTGCAGTTTTGTCCTGACTTCTAAATCAGACCAGAGATTGGCGAGAGGAAGAAATACTAAATAGGCCAAGCATGTAAATGGAGACTGTTTCTTTCCAGAAAACAATGCCAAAGTAATTTGTCAGAACATCTTATTATATAGGTAAAACTCTTTTTACATTGCTCTGATGTGAATGACCTTGACACACACAGCAATGCAAAGGACACGTGGTATGTACACGCTAAGGAAGACTTCAGGTTCCAGGGGGCAATGAAACACAGAGAACAGGGCTAACAAGGCTACAACCAGGGGATTGATCCTGGTTCAAGCTACTAAAAAATGGGTTCAATGAACTCTAGCCCAGATGCTGAACGCTACATTACAGTACCGATATACTAAGAGCTATAGTTCCGTAACAGCAGGGGAGGTGGGGTGCAGATGGGTCATCCCTGGTTGCACATTTTTTATGAAACAGTAGTATCCTGTAATTTGATAAATCCCTTATCGGTTTATATTGGTTTATAACAGGTAATAATCCTGATATTTTTAATAAAGAAATGGAAACTATTTTGTGGTGAATTTTACTAAAGCAAAGTATTACTGAAAGGGCAGTTACAACAGATTTATAAAGCCTAAATAACTATTTTGCCCACTTATTACTGAATGGTATAAGCTATGGCTGTCTTTCCCTGCTAAGGCTGAGGGCACTAGTGTTGGCTCAGCTGCTGAGAAAAAAGCGGATTCACTCCCTTCCCCAGCTGCACTGAAAGATACAGCTTCTGCTTTGGTGCAGATGTGTGAAGTAAAGCAAAGATTAGCCTGAAAATTTCACATTCTCTGACTGACCTCTGCTCCGTGTACCTGCATCAAATCGGAAGTAGTTCTTTTCACTGTCTTCACAATGTTCAGTGGCTTAAATTCAGTGTTTGGGGTGTCTGCAGCCCCTAGACCAGGGGTGTCCAAAAGGTAGATGAGGATCTACCAGTAGACCTGTAGCTGGTGATCAGTAGACAGTACTCACAGGTAACTTTAGACCTTCTTTAATCTTCCTGGAGCTGATCATTGGCTAAGGGGCCCATTCACTAAGTTAGAGTGAAGGAATAGAAGAAAAAAAACTTCGAATTTCGAAGTGTTTTTTTGGCTACTTCGACCATCGAATGGGCTACTTCGACCTTCGACTACAACTTCGAATCGAACAATTCGATCTAAAAATCGTTGGACTATTCGACCATTCGATAGTCGAAGTACTGTCTCTTTAAGAAAAAACTTTGACCCCCTAGTTCGCCACCTAAAAGCTACCGAAGTCCATGTTAGCCTATGGGGAAGGTCCCCATAGGCTTTCCAAGTTTTTTCTGATCGAAGGATAATCCTTCGATCAATGGATTAAAATCCTTCGAATCGTTCAAACAAATTCAATATTGATATTCGAAGTCGAAAGATTTTAATTCGCCAGTCGAATATCGAGGGTTAATTAACCCTCGATATTCGACCCTTATTACATCTGCCCCTAAGTCTGCCATTTTGGCTATTCTTCTATCCATTCGCATGTTAGTTTTCCATTTCCTTCCACGTCTTTCAGGTTTGGAAGATTTTCTTTTGAACCCATACTCACCCAAGTCTTCCACCTGGATAAAAAACATGCTAATTATAGTGACACACCCCTGCATTTAAAAGGAATAGCAATTAACCCAGAAAAAGCTGCACATTTATAGCCTCTGGGAACCATAACTAGAGCACTGGGACAGTTCATGCTAATGAACTGAAAAATATTTCTGGAAACCTTAAAGGGGTGTCCACCTAATGAAAGAATATAATTCTAAGCAACTTTCCAATACTCACATTCATTACAAATATTTAATATTCAATGGTTTTACATTTGCAATTAAAAGCAGTTGGTTACTTCTATTCTCTGCCCTGGTGGCTCAGATGTTTACAACAGTGTAGCCAGCTGATTATCAAATCTGTATTGACTGAAGGAGAACTGACTTTTGTTATTGCTTAAAGCAGGGCTGTCCAACTGGTGGCCCACATCTGGCCCCCGACCACCCTTGTGTGCCCCCCACATCAAAGTCTGTCTGCTGTGTCTGCTTACCATGTCTAAGATTTAAAAGGTATCACTACAGAGATTAATTGGCCTCTGCATTGTTTACACCTGAGACCCAGACTGAAACTGCCCACATTGTTCACCTGTCCACACTCATACAAACTGCTGATGGGGCACCAGCACTGTTTCACTGTATGTAGTACATCTTAGAGTGGTCCTCATAGGTTTCCCTGTCTCCTGCTCTGTTCTGCTTTCCCTATGCTCCCTGTGTGTGCCATACTCTGCCTTCCCCATACACCTTGTGTGTGCAATACTCTGCCTGCCTATGCTTCCTGTGTGTGCCATACTCTGCCTGTTCTGTTCTCCTTAGGTGTGCCATACTCTGCTTGCCCTATGCTCCCTGTATGTGTGTGCCATACTTCGTCTGCCCTATGCTCCCTGTGTGTGCCATACTCTGCCTGTCCTATGCTCCCTGTGTGTGCCATACTCTGCCTTCCCTATGCTCCCCGTGTGTGACATACTCTGCCTTCCCTATGCTCCCTGTGTGTGCCATACTCTGCCTTCCCTATGCTACCTGTGTGTGCCATACTCTGCCTGTCCTATGCTCCCCGTGTGTGACATACTCTGCCTTCCCTATGCTCCCTGTGTGTGCCATACTCTGCCTTCCCTATGCTACCTGTGTGTGCCATACTCTGCCTGTCCTATGCTCCCTGTGTGTGCCATAATCTGCCTTCCCTATGCTCCCTGTGTGTGCCATACTCTGCCTTCCCTATGCTTCCTGTGTGTGCCATATTCTGCCTATCCTATGCTCCCTGTGTGTGCCATACTCTGCCTGCCCTATGCTCCTTGTGTGTGCCATACTCTGCCTGCCCTTTGCTCCCTGTGTGTCCATACTCTTTCTGTCCTATGCTCCCTGTGTGTGCCATACTCTGTCTGTCCTATGCTCCCTGTGTGTGCCATACTCTGCCTGCACTATGCTCCCTGTGTGTGCCATACTTTGCCTGCCATATGCTCCCTATGTGTCCAGTACTCTGCCTGCCCTATGCTCCCTGTGTGTGCCATACTCTGCATGTCCTACTCTGCCAGTGTGTGCAATACTCTGCTTGCCCTATGCTCCCTGTGTGTCCCGTACTCTACCTGTCCTATGCTCTCTGTGTGTGCCATACTCTGCATGTCCTACTTTGCCTGTGTGTGCCCTGCTCTCCCTGTGGACCATAAGCCTGGTATTTGTTTTGGGGGGTTGATAGCATTTTAAAATTATTATTAGGGGCCCCTAAGGTGTTTAAATATGTGTGTGTGTGGGGGGGAGCTCTGTTATCCACAGGGTAGGATGAGTCATATGAATTTAAGGGTATGTCTTAATATGACTTACATTTTTTCACATATTAGTGATAAGTGATATCCCTGCAGTGAGCACCAACCATTTGGTTTTTTGGTGTGTGCTACCACAATTAATGTGGACATGGTCTTGTGGTAACATGGGTGTGGTTTAAAGTAGGTATGGTTTAAAAACAGGGAGTAGTCAACACTGACTTCCATTTTCTCTCACCTATATTGGGGGACACAGGCACCATGGGGACACAGGCACCATGGGGATGAAGATCCTGCAGCTTGGAGAGCGGACACTAAAATGTTAAACTTGACTCCTCCTCCTGCTGTGGGCTTCATCCCCTGCCTCCTCCTCCAATATTCAGTTTTCTTTTAGTGTCCTCGAAGGAGAACATGACACTTACTGTGGCTGGAGCAAATGATCCAAGGACTTCGGTTAGGGTCATGCCACACTGGGGACAGAGGCCTCCAGGACCCAGTGCCCCACAGCCAGTTTAGGTATAGCACCTAAAAATCCTTCTGCCCATCTGCCTTACCGCTCCCCGGAGGACTGCAGGCACGCTCCACACTTCCCATGGCTGTTAAGTTCCCGCTCTATGGAGGTCTGCACCAGCCTTATACTACAAGGAAGCCTCTACCCAGGGCACACAACACACTGGCTGAACAGGTAGGTCACCTTGTGATTTTATTATGGGTGCCTACCTCCCCACCGTTGGTTACATCTACAAGTGGACAAATCTTCTGCACTGAGACAGCAGAAGGAGAAGAGGGGTTCCCGCGGGCCCCTGCGGATGCATAGCTAAGTCCTTCCTGCCTACGCTCTAAGTTTCGTCAGAGCCAGCAGGGTTTTACATGGGAAGTAGCTAATATAGCCTGAGGCGCGATGCGGATCTCTTCCGCTCTGCCTCCTTGTCTTACCGCCTCCTTGTTCCTTACAGCGGCTCCTAGGGGTACATTCTCTCCCCTGATAGAGCCGGGCGGGTATGGGGCGGGGGTTAAAATGGCGGCAAGGCTCCTTCTACAAGGTAAAGGCTCCCTCTCAAGATCTGGCAAGCAGTTACACTTCCCAAGTCATCCATTATCTCACGCAGCTGGGTTGGATCATCAACTACAGCAAATACAATTTGATCCCGGCTCAGAACACAGAGTATCTGGGAATGATTCTCGACTCCAGGAAAGGCAGAGCCTTCCTACCACAGAACAAGATCGAGACGCTGCGAAGCAGAGTCAGAGTGCTCAAGACGAACGATTCCACTTCCCTACGGACAGCCATGAGGACCCTCGGGACAATGGTAGCCTCATTTCCCACAATACCTTATGCGCAGCTCCACACCAGACCTCTGCAACAGCTAATACTGAAATATCAGAAGAAGGATCGGGCGAACCTGGACAGGCATGTTCCGATCTCGAGGGAGGTCAAACTCTCCCTCCGTTGGTGGCTCCACCCTCAAAGGATGATGTCAGGAAGGCCATTCCCCAACCACGCTTGGACAGTAATAACAACAGACGCAAGTCTAAAGGGTTGGGGCGGAGTGCTAGACCAGCTGACAGTCCAAGGCATCTGGAACCAGGAAGAACAACTTCTCCCGATAAATATCCTCGAACTTCGTGCAATCCTCTACTCACTACAACACTGGACGATGCTCCTACAGGGGAGCCCAGTGAGAGTACAGTCAGACAACATGACAGCTGTAGCCTACATAAACCACCAAGGAGGCACAAGAAGTCGGGCCGCACTGGCAGAAGTGCAAAGGATACTATTGTGGGCAGAACTCAACATCCCGGCAATCTCAGCGGTATATCTACCAGGAGTAGAAAACTGGGTGGCAGACTACCTAAGCAGGGAGACGATAGATCAGGGCGAGTGGAGTCTTCACCCCGACGTTTTCCAACTAATCGTGAACAGATGGGGCTATCCCGAGGTAGACCTGATGGCCTCCAGATACAATCACAAGGTCCCAAGGTTCATAGCCAGAAGCGTAGATCCTCAAGCATGGGCATTTGCCCTAGTAATCCAGTGGAATTGCTCCCTAGCCTACATCTTTCCTCCATTGGCACTACTACCGAGAGTCATAAAAAAGATAAGGAGGGACAAGACTCCAACCATTCTAGTGGCCCCCTATTGGCCACGAAGAACATGGTTTGCAGATATCATAGTGATGGCAGCAGACGATCCCTTTCAATGTACAAAATAGGGGTGTGGAAGCACTCTAAAGGCTAAGTAATAGTATATTTAAGTATAATGGAAGTGCTAGTTTTAATGCACATTCCCTGGGCCCCTGTCTCAAAAGTAAGTTTACAAAACAGGGGTTTTTAGTTACAAAGTTATGATCATAAAGTTGAAAAGCCACCATACCACGTCAAGGTAAACCCCACATGGCGGTCCCTAACTTGTTTGCCTTTCGGCCATAGTATAAAAAGTCTTACTGCATAGTAGCATTCAGTGTAATCAGTGTCTGTTGAACCTTGGTTTCAGTGAAAAGGATCTATCCTCCCCCGCCAGTATGCGGCTTTTAAGGGAGAGGAATTGTCCAACCAACGCCCATTTTTAAAAGTATAGGGCCCCATTAGTTTAAGGGGGGTATGGGGTGCTATTAAAAACCACATGAAGCTCAGCCACAGCTTCTGGCAACAATACAATGTACAAAATAGGGGTGTGGAAGCACTCTAAAGGCTAAGTAATAGTATATTTAAGTATAATGGAAGTGCTAGTTTTAATGCACATTCCCTGGGCCCCTGTCGATATGGGATTTAACGGCGTGGCTCTTGAGACCCTAGTTCTGAGAGCTTCTGGAGCCCCCTCAGATGCTATTCCCACCATGCTACGGGCTCGCAAACCAGTATCTGCCAGGATTTACCACAGAGTGTGGAAGACTTTTATCGGTTGGTGCGAATCTAGGAACATTGACCCCAGAGGTGTCAGGGAGAAGGAGATTCTTTCCTTTCTACAAGAAGGCCTGTCTAGGGGTCTGGCCTTAAGTTCCTTGAAGGTTCAGGTATCGGCGCTCTCCATTCTATTCCAGACCAAGTTTGCACTAAATAGCAATATAAAGACTTTTCTTCAAGGAGCAATCAGAATAGTTCCTCCCTATAAGGACCCAGTGCCTCCATGGGACCTTAATCTTGTTTTGTCGGTACTACAGGATGATCCTTTCGAACCCTTGGAGTCAATTCCTTTGGCCACACTAACGGAGAAGGTGGTGTTCTTGTTGGCAATCACGTCAGCACGTAGAGTTTCTGAAATAGCGGCCCTATCGTGCCAAGCTCCATTCACCATCGTACATCAGGATAAAGTGGTATTACGACCAACACCGGATTTTCTGCCAAAAGTGGTATCTGAATTCCATTTAAATCAGGACATAGTGGTCCCGTCTCTATGTCCTCAGCCAAAGAAATCTCTAGAAAGGAAGCTCAACAGACTTGATGTTGTTAGAGCCCTAACAACCTATTTGACCATTACGGAGAAGATCAGGAAGACGAAGTCTCTGTTCATTCTCACAGATGGACCCAAGAAGGGTATGAAGGCCGCCAAGTCGACCATTGCTAAGTGGATTCGGTCCACTATCATCAGAGCCTACGCAATCAAGGGCAGGGCTCCTCCCTTCAAGATTCACGCTCATTCCACACGTGCCATCAGCACTTCATGGGCGGTTCGACATCAGGCATCAGCTGAGCAGGTGTGTCGAGCCGCCACCTGGTCCTCCCTACATACCTTCACGCGCTTCTACAGGTTGCACACTCTGGCGTCAGCAGAAGCTAGTTTCGGGAGGAAGGTGTTACAAACAGTTATTTAATGAACACCTTTTCAAGGGGTTAGTTCCCGCCCTCAGGGGTTGCTTTGGGACATCCCCATGGTGCCTGTGTCCCCCAATATAGGTGAGAGAAAGGAAGATTTTTGTACTTACCGTTAAATCCTTTTCTCTCATCCTACATTGGGGGACACAGGCCTTCCCTCCCTGTTTTTTCCATTCAAGTGTTTAGCCTTATGGGCCTTCACGTATATAGTTAATTCTGTTCTGAATCAAGTTCAATGTTATTAGGTGGGGAGGCTCCTTCTCTGTTGGGTAACCTGGGCTATCTACTCCTTCTTCGGTAAGAAACTGAATATTGGAGGAGGAGGCAGGGGATGAAGCCCACAGCAGGAGGAGGAGTCAAGTTTAACATTTTAGTGTCCGCTCTCCAAGCTGCAGGATCTTCATCCCCATGGTGCCTGTGTCCCCCAATGTAGGATGAGAGAAAAGGATTTAACGGTAAGTACAAAAATCTTCCTATCAGACCTCCACCATGTCCGGCCCTCGGTACTGCAGAAGTTGGACAGCACTGGCTTAAGGGAACAGTAACACAAAAAAGTGTGTTTTAAATTAATAACAATATAATGTACTGTTGCCCTGCACTGTAGTTTACACAAACCATCTGTTGTGTAGCCATGGTGACAGACATTCAAGCACAGAATACACAGTAGATAACAGATAATTCTGAAGAATCAGCTATTCGCTGTGTATCCTTTTCTCCTTTTTCAGTTTTGAATGGCTGCCCCATGGCTACACAGCAGCTTGTTATATAAACTATAGTAGTGTTTCTGAAGCAAACACACCAGTTTTAGTGATGCAGTGCAACACTACAATACACTTCCATTAATATAAAACATTTTCATTTTTGATGTTACTGTTCCTTTTAAAAGTCTGAACTGCAGAACACAAAGAGGCAGACAAATACTGGGTACAATAGCAATTACATTTACGAAGAACTGAAAATGTGCCATTAATGTATATTGGAAAGATGCTTAGAATGACATTTTCATTACATAGGCAATGTTTCATTAAAAGCTAATGACATGCATAGGTTTTTTTTCTTCCATTGAAATGCCTGTCGGTGGCCATACTGTGCCATGTGTGTAAGACATCGGCACACTGCAGGGAAGGAAGGGTCAGGAACTGCATTATAAAGCACTTAGCATTTTCAGCACTGCCTGTGCTAATAAACACACAGAGAAGATACATATATCTTATATTTACATGGTATTAACCTGTCATGGCTTCTAACAGCAGTAAGTGACTATTAATCTTCCACATCTCAAGTGGCGAATACAAAGCTGACTTTAATGCGCAGCTCAGGACAAGTTGTTGTATTAAAGAGTTATTTGCGCACAATATAATAGATGCTGCATTTTTCAGCTTGGGCTCCTACTGCAAATATAAAGGTGTGCAAAAATCTAGGGATGCACGGAATTCATTATTTTTGGCCATGTAATAAATCATTGGATTTAGATTGGAAACCGAAAACCCTCATTTGCACAAGTTTAAGTAAAATTGTTCAGAATTTGTGTGTAAAGTTTACAAAAAGTGTATCTAGTATAAGTAATTCTAGAACAACTGAACTTACTTGAGTAATCATTGAAGACGTTTCACTACTCATCCGAGCAGCTTCTTCAGTTCAACTGACTGGTGTGGGAAGTCCCTGGCATTTTTACTCTTCCACTAATCCAATCACAATGGCACATTGTAACTTGTAACTTTTCAGTTTTCCCTTTACAAAAAGTGCTACAATTTATTCTAATTCTCAACCGAATATTGAATTTATTGTGAATAAAAGATGGCCATTGGCCCTGACAAAAATACTTTTGAATGACTACACCCAAGTATGAACATACAGTATACGAAAATATATGAACATGCCCCTTTGGTAACAAGGCAGGAAGTAAAGGTAATTCTAATTGTTGTGAAACACAGATCTAAAGTTTTTTAAATAGATTGAGCATATTAACAATTTAAATATGAACTGTTATTTTGATACATGATATGTATTAACCGATTGATTTGAAATAGATTAGTTTGTGTGTAAAACATTTTCTTAATTGGTATGTTAATTTTATGGGAGGGTTTCTGGGGTTTAAATCCCGTGTAGAATGATGCAGGATGAGGTCTCTGAGGAAGTGCGTAGACATGAAACGCGTCAGACCTCAGACGCTTGTTTATATATCAAATGTACTAAATAAAGCATGACATTTTTTTAACTTGAACATTGGCGTTGGCGATATCTGTGGATATCAGAGGAGCGAGAGAATAGGGAGCAGCATAGGCAAGATTGGTGGCTGTACAGACTGAGCAGCATGGATTTGCCTGTAGACTGACAGTGAGGTTGGGATTGAGCGAGTGAACTGGGCCAATAGTGCTTGACTCAACAGTGCCTGGTCATGGGCTTTGTAGTTTTCCTGCAACATTATTAGCCATCTGAGGACAGGTAGGATTGTCAGGAAATATACAAGAATGGCAATAAAATACAGTGAAACCTTAGTTTAACATACCCTGATTTTAATTTTCCCTGCATTTTCCATCTTTTTTTGTGGTTCCATGTATATATAACACATACAACATTTAACTGATTTTACATTCTCCAAAATTCAGTGCTTATATAACTGGTATTTGTCATTGTGGAATTCAAATATGCTCTGCTTTATGCATGGCGAGGGACTGTTTTTTTTTTTTACAGATAATGAATGTTTAAACCATTTAATGGCATTATAGCCTAAGACGGCTTTATCTTCTCAGTCTGATAAGCTGGAATAAATTCTGAAACAGGCAGATATTCAGATGACCATAAAATAACAGACATGACACAATACATATAAAAGATCAATAGGGCATTACCTGCTGGTTAAACTAAAGTAACTCCAATTAGTAAATGGCACACAGATAAACGTGTGGATTTAAAATGATCAGGAAATTGAAACACTAGAGGGCTCAGTTATTATATTATCCATATTTTTGCACTCTGCACCATGCCGTGCCGTGATTTTTGGCTTGTGTATTTCAGGCTGATTTCAGGCTGATTTCAGTCCCCATCTGGCATTGGTCTATATCAGTGATTCCCAACCAGTGGATCATGAACAACATGTTAGAGTCCTGCATCGGGTCGGGTACCCGCGGGTACCCGCGGAATACCCGACATCTGGCAGGATTGTGGGCGGGAACTCATGACCTAACTTTAATGCGGGTCGGTTATCGGGTCACAACTCCCTATTAGGTGTGCCCCCCTAGATCGGGTCCGGTTCATGTGGGAGGCTGGAGCGGTTTTTCTGCCCTGGCTGCCGGGCTGCTTAACTTGTGTGCTTAACTTTGTGTATGATGCTGGCGCGCCAGGCAGCCGTACACTTCCTGTTCCTTTCCTGACTGTGTGAAAGCGAGGCGAGTGACGTCACGACACGCGCGCTACTGCGCGCCATTGTCCACCAATTGGCATTTAGCACTGCTGAATTTCTTGGTGCGCACTGGGGCGGGGGGCGTGCCCACGGCGTGGTAGTCTTGTTGTCTGGCTGCGAGACGAGGTATGGCGCCATTTTAACACCAGGCACGCGGCACACAAGTAGGACGGAGTGGACAGACAGACTCACACATTCTGCACACAACAGTGCCACAAGCAAGGACCACTGCAAGTCAGACGTAGATACATTTACGGCGTTGTGTGGCTAGAGAAGCCCTGCTGACTGTGCTGCAGAGTGCTGCGTCACTGCGTGCAGACTACTGGGAATGCGAATGCGTTGCCCTAAGACCTAAGTCAAGGTACGGCTATTGGCTAATAGAATAGGGCCCCCGAGTCGACTGTGTGTGTAAGTGGGGGACGGTCGGGTGGGTGGCTGTTTCTTTATGAACTGTCTGTCTGGTGCGTGCGACGTGTTGCGTGGCGCAAACAGTGCGCACGTTGCATGCAATTAATGAATCAACAAGGCAAGCCAGACCAGTAATTATGTAATTATGGCACTAGCTAGCAGTAGCTATTCACTCAGGATAGTCAGGACTCAGTCAGAGCTTCACTCAGTTCACTGTAATTTTTTGTTTTATCTAGAATCTTTTGGGGAAATATGGCGCTGCCTTGCTTGGGTGTGTGTGACTCTGTGACTCATGACTCACTCACTGTAACTGTGGTGTATTAATTTTTCTACTTGCCAGTTCCTGTTCAATACTGCCACAACAAGCCAAGGCAGCACAACAACAACCTGCTTGCAGCCAGAAAGCCACACACAGTCACACCATCACCAGACACCGGCAGCCATTCTCCTGAGCACGCTCACCGCCCTAGCACCGCCACCAGGCATCATCCACTACCACCACTGCCACTTTATCACTACCATACCAAGAAGAAGATCTTACCAACTGCAACTGGCACTGCCTTGGTGCCGCACGCCCGGCGAACTCTGCCTGCCTGCTTCAGATGACGTGGCAGTTGCTACTCCCTACCTGTCCTGTACCTGCCTATATAATATGTTATATGCTGCCTTCTTTTTGCTTCACTCCTGCCTGCCTTGCTGATGCTCACACTCGCCTCACACAGTAATGAGTAAGTAAGTAAATGCTGACCTGATATACTAATAACTATTACTATGACTTCACTGACTTCATTGACATTGGGTTCATTCACTGACCAAACCATGCCTGCCTGCACCCTGCACTGTGTGTTCAAGAAAACACATTATTCCTTATAATACATAAGTGTAAGTGATACTCAGAGTTCCCTGTATAAAGTCTCAGCCTTGTCTGACTTGTGTGTATAAAGTCCTAGCCTTGTCTGACTTGTGTCGTGCCTTTCTATGGTCGCAGACAGTCAGAACCCCTCAGTGACTTCTAATATCTTTAGGGGATACATTATCCATCCATACATAAGTGATACTCTCTCACTCAGAGACTCAGACTGAGTTCCGGCTTGTATAACGCAGTCTCAGCCTGCAGCGCTGAGCCTTTATATTGTCACAGAACAACCCCTCAGACTCAGTGACTTCTAATATCCTTATCATTTACAGTAGGGGGTACATTACCCCTTATAATACATGAGTGATACTCTCAGAGTTCCCTGTATAACTCTCAGCCTGCAGCCTTGTGCTTTTATATGGTCACAGAACAACCCCTCAGTGACTTCTAATATCCTTATCATTTACAGTAGGGGTACATTATCCCTTATAATACATAAGTGATACTCAGAGTTCCCTGTATAACTCAGCCTGCAGCCTTGTGCCTTTATATGGTCACAGAACAACTCGGTTCGGTCACTCAGTGACTTCTAAAATATCCTTATTATAATTTACAGTAGGGGTACATCTGACCAACCTTGCTCCTGACCTAGGACCTGCCTAGCCATGACAGTCATGCGACCTGCCTGCCTGCCCAAATCTCTCCATGATGATCCATCCTTCCTGCTTATTGTACACTACAGAGGCAAACTATACCATCCTACCTAGGGGCTCTGGCTCTTGCGAATTGCGCATGCTGAGCATGCATGTGCAGTGACTGTGTTGTGTTGTGTCTAATAAATGTGCTCCTTTCTGTCCTCCTCCAGTCCATGTCCAGTCTGCTCTGCAGACCTGCACCTGCCACCTGGCCTGCCTCGGCTCCCAGTGCCTCCCAAGTCAAATCCTGCCTGTGCCTGGTCTGGCCCTGACCTGAGAGAAATTGGCACGCAGTCGCAGTCGCACCTCTTCACTTCTTCTTATCGTACTCTACCTCCAGGCTCCAGGACCTAGTGCTGAACAATATTAATTGTGAGTAATTTCACAGTAGTGCTTTAGTAGTCTGTCTACTCAGTGACAGTGTGATGTTTATTTGTTAGGATTCATATCTGAATTCTAAATTGGTCTTAAAACTATTTTACACTGACTGACACAAATTGTGACCCTAACATGATTACAATTATATCACATTTATTGCACCAGCAGCAGACCAGCAGGATAGCTATAACAGAACATTTTCCACATTAAATTGCATATGAATTATAATGAAATACCTTTAATGTTCCTTAGTTGACTCAGAAAAGAAAGCTAAAATGCGCTTAAATTTTTTTTTATCACAGTGAGAAAAAGAAACAGATAGAAGTAGACATACTGTGTTTGTTACCACACCTGCCCTGCTGCACTCCTCTACAGGGGCCAAGGGGGGCTCATCTCTCTACACAACAAGTCAACAACAGCCAACTAGCCAAAAGCTAACAACATGTCAACGCCAACGCCAACTTCACCAAGTAATATCAGAAAGAAAATTAAAGAGGGTGTGTACCAGTTAATAGATTATTCCTCAAAAAGAAGATCAGATGTCTGGAAATCTTTTGGTGTAATTTTTACTGATAAAAATGAGCAAATAAATGGATATGTGGCATGTAAAGAGTGCCAAAAAGTCTTGGTCTATGATAGTCACAAAACTGGCACATCATCTTTAAGAAAGCATTCCTGTACCACCCTTTCCCTCCCTACGAGAGCTACAATAAATAATTTCTTTCCAAGGAAAAATTTCAGAGCTCCAACCACCCAAGATAAAGAAAAAATTACAAGATTGGCTGTAAAGTATGTCTGCAAAGATATAAGGTCATTTGAAACTATTAATGGTGATGGCTTTCATGAGTTAGCTCAAGGATTGGTTGATATTGGTGCTTGTGTGGGACGTGTTGATGTGAGAACACTGCTGCCTGATCCAACTACTGTTTCCCGCAATACAAATAAATATGCTGATGAAGTTAGACAATCCTTAATATCAGAACTGAAAGAAAACCTAGGCAAACATGGTCAAGGAGCCATAACTTTAGATATGTGGACAGATGACTATCGGAAAATAAGCTACCTCTGTATAACGGTGCACTACATTAACAGCGACTGGGCACTTCAAGATAGAGTCTTGTGTACTTCAGAATGGGATCCCACCTTGAGAAAAACTGCAGACAACATTAAGCCTACTATAATACAAGCGCTACGTAAATTTAGTCTAGATGATTTGTTTTCAAAACTAGTGTATGTAACTGATCGTGGGGCCAATATTGTCGCTGCACTGAGAACTGTGACACGGCTAAATTGTACAGCACATCTCCTTAACACTGTGTTGCAAAATACACTTGGACGTCAGCTAAGTGAAGATGAATCATTATTTGGACATGAAGTTTTAAGTGTTATCAATGCTGCAAAGGCCCTTGTGACTTTTTTCAAACAATCTAACCTACAATCTCGTCTCAAGAAGACACTGAAAGCATCCGTTGAGACAAGATGGAACAGCCTACATACAATGTTGGATTCCATCTACTCTCAGTATGATGACATCCGCACAATACTGCAAGAAAGAAATGAAGAGCACCGTCTGAATGACTTGCCGCTTGACAGCCTATCTAGTTTAGTAAACCTGTTACAGAAGTTTAAAGAAGCAACAGTAGCTCTAGAAGCTTCAAAAACACCTACACTACACTTTACTGTTGTCTGGTTTGAACGGATTAAACGCCACCTACAGCCTTCATCAACTGACAGTTATACGCTTACATCGCTAAAAAAGAAATGTTTAACCAACTTACAGTTAAAGTTCCACGTGCATATGCTACGTAAGATTGCAGTGTTTCTACATCCCAAACTCAAAAGCCTGAAACTTCTTAATAATGATGAAGACATCACTAATGTGCTTAATGAAGTGAGACGATTGGTTGCAGAAATACAGGACCGTGTGGAAGAAGACCGTGAACGTGAACATCGTGAACTTGAAGTCCAGTTAATTACGGAAGATAGCAATCGACCACAACATGCTGCTGCTTCCCCTGTGCCCCCTTCCAGAAAAAAAAAAAAATCATCTCAAGATCTATCAGATGTTGAGGACTCTAGTGGTGATGACGCTTGTTTGCAGCCTGATGAGGTGCAGTCATATTGTGACCTGAAAATTTCAAATTCAAAGTCTTCTAGTTCCAGTTCTAAAAGTGAAGATTTTAATCTACTACACTGGTGGGGGGAACATAGTCCTGTATTTCCATGCTTGGCACAGTTAGCACGATTTGTCTTATCGATACCAGCTACAAGCACACCCAGCGAGCGTGACTTCTCCACTGCTGGATTTGTGCTACAAGAAAGGCAAACCCAGTTAAAGCCTGGAACAGTTGATGATATTCTTTTTCTTCACAGTAATCTTCCAAGGCAGACAGAGAGTGAGACAGACAACTGAGTTTGATTGATTTATTGCAGTCTATATAGTCATGTGAATGTGTGTATATTTTGTGGCAATCACAGTCTCTGACTGTGCTGTGTGGGCGTAGTGGTCTTGTGGGTGTTGTGACTTGTTTGTGACAGTTTTAAAAGAGATATGTAACTGTACTGTAGTAGTGGTGTGTGGCTGTGTGTGTGTGTGTACTACACACACACACACGTAACGGAGTATTTACTTGACTGTACAACGTAATGACCAATAATGCATGATAATGATTGCAGCAGCAAGTATGTATGTATGAAGCCATGTTCGTGTTCTGTAAAATCTGCACTATACTAAAGCACTGTTTTCATACTAGTTGCACTACTACTACTAGCCCTTATTTCTGCAGTTTTATCTATTCTATGCTTTGATTAAGGGAATACTAATGATACTCGGTTAGCATAATTACTTAGTGATGCTATGAATGCACTTCTCACAGTTCACACACTATCTATAGCCATGACATACAATATGACTATGTATTATTGTGCAATTGCATTCCTGAGCAACATTAACTACATATCCTAAGACCTAAACTGTGTTTGTGTTTAGCTCCACGCATGCAGTCCACGCACTAGTGTAGTGAGTGGAGTGGCAGTACTTTGCTGCACATATAGGCTAGGCCTAGTAGTATTAAGAGAACAGCACATATATTACTAGTAGTAGTACATATCTGAACATGGTTACATACATACATACATGGCTGGCATGCATGCAGTGCAACATTGTTTTTGCAATGTTTAGAAATTTGGACAAATTGCAATATTCCCACCCAGTCCCACACAACTTTCCATCCCTACTACTTCTCTTTTCAAATTGTCACACACATTCACAACGAACACAGTCACACAGCCACACAAGACCAAGTCACAACATGTCATGATCAATGCATATTAGAGATGGCTTCTCCTTTGATTAACCCAATTGCAGACAGCAGGCACAACAGTAACAGTTCTAAAAAATGTTTTGATAGGTCATCAGCAGTTACATAGACGGTGCTCTTTCTTTCTTTCTTTTATTATCAATCTTACTACCAATATAACTAAGATTCCTACCCTAGCTGGCATGCAAGCCTTGTTCCACTTCTTGCAGTGTACTTCCTATTTGCAGCATTGATAACACTCCTAGCAGTTTAGCACACTTAGTTGTTGTTGCACACCTGCCTGGCTTATTGTGCCACATGGCATGTGGTCACAGAGACAGTAATTGTGCTATGCAAGTGTGCAATACTAACTAAATGTGCTAAAAAACTATATTTTTTACTCACTTTCTCTGTCAATGGAACAGTCCTTTTAAGAAAAACTGCAGTGCACACACTGCCTGCACGCACGGTAGAGGAAGTGATTAGTGGCTACTGGCTAATATAGCCATTATTGTTTTTGCAGCAAACAAAACTGTGGAAAATTATTCCCTGTCAGTATGCAGTTGCACTGTCATGCTCCCCATCCAGTTCAAAATCACATATATTTCATATGGTTGCACCTCCTTTGTTTTAGGATAGGCAGCCAAGCAGTTCTCAGAATAAAATGTTTCTAATTCTTTTGATAGTATTAGCTGGAAGCGAAGGAAGTATTATCTAAATCAGGCAGCAGTGTTCTTTCTTATCTGTGTTTAACTACTAACTCAAGACAGGTCAGGGACAGTCAGGCACTTCTTCTGTCTTATATGTGTAATCAGAGTATCAGACATAGAGGCCGGGCAGGGCAGCACTGGCAGACAGTTCTACTCTGACTTGTAGTTCTTCTCTCTTATGTGAAATCAGCCAAGCAGCAGGTCTCTCTGACTCAGGACGGTGTCAGGACAGGTCAGGGACAAGCAGTCAGGCACTTCTTCTGTCATATGTGTATGTGTAATCATACAGGGCAGGGCAGCAGTGGCAGAGACAGTTCTAATCTTGTACTTGTAGTTCTCTCTTATGCAAAATCAAACAAGCAGCCAATCAGCAGGTCTCTCAGAGCACTCAGGAGTCAGTTCAGGCAGGGACAGGCAGACAGCACTTCTTCTGTCTTATGTGTAATCATATACAGGACAGGGCATCACTGGCAGACCGTTCTAATCTTGCAGTTCTTGTTTCTTATGTGTAAGCAAACAAGCAGCAGGTCTCAGCTCTGAGACATGCTCATGCTGCCTGTTTGATTACACACAAGAGACAAGAAAGAACTACAATATTAGAACTGTCTGCCAGTTCTGCCCTGTCCTGTATATGATTACACATATGTAGTTCTTTTCTCTTATGTGTAATCAAACAAACAGCCAAGCAATAACTGTAAATTCTAACTTCAACATTTATTAACAAACACAGCAACGACAATGATGTGAATGTAACCAGAATGTCTTATTTGTTGTTAAATAAATGTGGAAAAGACTGTCTGCCAGTGCTGCCCTGTATGATTACACATATGTAGTTCTTTTCTCTTATGTGTAATCAAACAAACAGCCAAGCAATAACTGTAAATTCTAACTTCAACATTTATTAACAAACACAGCAACAACAATGACAATAATGTGAATGTAACCAGAATGTCTTATTTGTTGTTAAATAAATGTGGAAAAGATTGTCTGCCAATATGCCTCTTTCTCCATTTTATTTTCTTTTAAAATGTCCTTTTTAAAATGTAATTGCCTTGCAATAGTAATTTTTGAAATTCCTCCAGTAGGGGGCGCTACAGACAGACATCCCCGCGGTTCCGGTGCGGGTAGCGGGAACATGCGGGTCAAATTGCGGATTGCGGGTCCGGGTCCAGGTAGCAAGTATGCGGGTCGGGTGCGGGTAGCGGTTCCAAGTGGGTCAAATTGCGGGTTGCGGGTTTGGGTTCGGGTTGCGGGTTGCGGGTACGGGTCGGGTACGGGTACAAAAAAATGGACCCGCGCAGGACTCTACAACATGTTGTTCTACAACCCCTTGGATGTTGCTCCCAGTGGCCTCAAAGCAGGTGATTATTTTTTAATTTATGGCTTGGAGACAACTTTTGGCTGCATAAAATCCAGGTGTACTGCCAAATAGAGTCTCCTGTAGGCTGCCAGCCCACATAGGGGCTACCAAACAGCCAATCACAGCCCTTGTTTGGCACCAGAGACTTATTGTGCTTGTGTTGCTCCCCAACTTTTTTTACATTTGAATGTGGCTCACAGGTAAAAAAAGGTTGGGGACCCCTGGTCTATATGTTGAAAGTACATTATAGATACTGGACTTTCCTACCTCAATTACTGCACATTTGGTACATGCAAAGACCATGTAACAAGCAAATGATTTCTCATGTACAGTGGAAGTCTTTCCAGTCACACTCAGATACTTGAAAATATGTGCACACAGGGTAAAGCCAGAAGTCATTAGTCAAAAAGCATTATGCTTGACACCAGGGAAGGTATTAGAAGAGCTCTTGAGAGAAAATATACAGCAGCAGATTGAATGTAACAAAAGCAGTGACCCTGCAATTGTGATGAATGAATGTCAGTCCAGAAACCCAGTTATTCACATGGTCCTTTTATCAGCTCCTTCAGCCAGACATTTATCAAATTTGAGGCAAAATATGACTTTATATTCACATTCTGTCACCATACTTCGCAACATTTGAAAAACAGATAGAGGAACAAAAATATCTGGCGCATGTAGCACGGTGACATTTTTGAGCACTCCCATTTTACCCCATAATTAGAATAATCAGAATATACAGACTGCACTGGGTCCTGTGTTGTCATGTAATCTAATGTGGATTTTATAGTTTTTGTATTGTTTAGTACAAACGTTCTCTAACTCTGCAGAACCAGTGGCTGCAGCAAAATAATCCTCCAAATAGAATCCCAATTTATCTGTTTAAAACTGACTCTGTGATCTTTGTCCCTGCAGCTGG
The DNA here is from genome assembly GCA_038501925.1 of Xenopus petersii. Lineage (NCBI taxonomy): Eukaryota > Metazoa > Chordata > Amphibia > Anura > Pipidae > Xenopus > Xenopus petersii. The sequence continues at coordinate 145,542,812 of CM076673.1, forward strand.
AGTTGGAAACAGTAAAGGGGATGTAAAGGAAAAAATAAAATTCAATACAACTCTATAAACAGTCGCGGACTGCTCTACAGGGAAACAAACAAAGCTGCTTGAGTTCTGCATGGCTGGGAAGTAAGGCGGGGGCTCGCCCTGCTGTTCATGAGTATGATTGATTCCCTGAAGAGCAGTAAGGGACCATCTGACAATTCCCATCCACAGCAGTCAGAGAAAGTAAATGTAAGGAGAATGCCACTGCATACAGGCAGGTTTCTTATTAAAACAGTACACATTTTTTAATTAAAGTATATTGGATATAGGTTTCTTTTTCATTAAAGTAAAAATTGTATTTTATTTGTTTGCATTTACATGCCCTTTAATCTCAGTTCTCCCAAGAGACTTGTTTATCTTAAATAGTTACAATTTTATCTCTGCTTATATTACATTGTTAAAAATGTAACTGCTGAGTGTCCTGGGCTCTCTTCCAAAAAGCCTCTTATTTTAATAATGTTCCAGAAACTTTGTATCTTTTTGTGGTGTCAGTGCTGGAGATCAAAGAGAAATTCGGGACTTTTTAATAAAAATCCAGGATTGTGGGTTAAGCTGTCAAAATCAGGACTGTCCCGCAGAAAATGGGACAGTTGGGAGGTATGTGTCACTGTCTGAAAATTTTCCACATATGCAGTTATTTTACAAAGCATTTCAAAATATTAATGTATGAATGTGATGTATGTGATTCTTTCTTCTGTCAGGGGCCTATCGGCTCCTAACGGAGAGGTCCGGACCAAGGAGGAAGCTTTGGGATAAAGTCCAAGTTTGCGGTAAGGGATCAAAAGTAATCAAAGTCAAATTCAAGGCAATAGTTCAGAGGCAGGCAAGAGTTAAAGTCCAGAAAGGCAACCAGGAACAATTTAGGACACCCAGGAATCAAGGTAGCAATTCCTATAAATGGGCATTGAACCCTTGACCTTGAGTGTGGCGCTACAGGAGATGGGCTCTCCTGACACCTACTGGCTTTTTTCTATTTTTTTTTTTCACATCAAAAGATGTGCATCTGGCTGGCATCCATCCTGCAAAGGTTATTGCAGCAGTAAATGCATAGGAGGCGCTGGCAGGGGACAGTAGAGGCCCAAACACAGACATATGGTGATTAATATCTGCCATTTGGGGGGTGGTCCTGTGCCAATCATGTTGCAGAACAAACATCACAACCCCCTTGGCTGGTTTCCTAGGGGCTGTTAACTCCTAACCCTCTGCAGAAGCAGCAAAAGCTGCCAACGCAGAGGGAGAAACTCTAACTCAGATACACACTTGGCAGTTAGAACCTTTGTCTGCCAGCATGTGCTCTATACATTAATAGGTCACTTATTTATGATATCATTATTCTTTTGGTTAAGTATTCATTCTCAAGTAGGGTTGCCAACTTTTGTAAGAAAGACTTCTGCTTGACATTGATGTAGGAGAGGTAGGTTAATGATGTCGGTGGGTGGGTGGCGTGATGTAAAGAGGTGGTGCAATGACCTTGACATGTGGATCATAGGGAGGATGTCTAGAGATTTAGTGTAGAAGCTTAAAGGATAAGTAAACCTTTAAAATAAGTGAATGTAAAATTGACGATGGTGCTATTCTAAGCACTTTTGTAATTTACATTAGTTATTTATTTAATATTTATTCCAAGATATTAAGGGATATAGGTACTGTTAATTTAAATGAATTTTGTTTCAACAGCGCCACCTGCTGGTCAGTTTCCAACCATTCTGACCACCAAATAGTCCAAGAAATTGTCAGGAGAAAGAAAGAGGCTGCTCTGATGTTTTGGAAAAAAATAGAAACCGTATCTTTCCTAATCAGAAGAACATCAGAGCAGCCTCTTTCTTTCTCAACTTCCTTGACTATTTGGTGATCAGAATAGTCAGAAACTGACCAGCAGGCGGCGCTGTTATAACAAAATTCTTTCATATTAACAGCACATGTATCCCTTAATATCTCGGAGTGAAAAGACAATAAATAATGAATATACATTGCAAAAGTGCTTAGCATAACACTCTCATTAATTTTGTATTAACTGATTTTTAAGGTTTACTTATCCTTTAACTCAAAGGTGAACCGTTAATTTAATACTAAACCAGTTACCTGTACATTTAGAGTTGAGAAATACTGTGGGTAATTTTAATTTTTGAATGGGTGTATTTCGAAGGAAAAATTATGGCTACTAACAGGCAATTTAGGAAAGAGTCTGACAAACAACCATCATGTGCAGGGTTTCCTAAACAGAAGCTAGATAATTATTTTTTGTAAGTGAAGATTCTGATATAACTGCTGTAGTGAACATCGATACAGCATCTGCGTTTTTGAAATGCGTGACTATGAAGCACATTGGGAGTAATAGGCCCTGGCATTTCAGGTACACAGAGGCCTAATCAGACCACATAGAGGCCCAAACAGCTCCCACCGGCCCAATAAATACTGACTTTCTATGGGACCTTACAGCAGCCCCTCTGGCATTTGCCAGAACCCACAGATTGCCAGTCCAGGCCTGAGAATTGTCACTAATTTGTATTCTCAAACTGGCAAATTTGTATTTAAAGTGAATAAAGCACATGCAAGGTGCAACAATGATACTGACTGGCAGGACACTTGAAGATTACATTAGGGAGCAATGACATTTTATATATAATCTTAGGGAAAAGAGAACAAAAAGTGGAAAAAAAGTGAGTTACACCTTAAAGGACCCTTCCGTTAACTTGTGTTATTATGTAGACAGTGATATTCTTAGAATGTGCAGTTGGTCCTCTTTTTTTTTATTATTTTGATTTTTTTCAGAAGCTCTTCCAGAATTTTAGCAGCATATTTGGTTGATTGGTTAAATTAACCCTAGCAACCAGGCAGGGTTTTGAATGAGATACTGAAAGATTAATAGGAGATGGCCTTATAGAAAGATAAATAATACTGGCAAAACAATTGTAGCCACACTAAGTAATAGGCTTTTGACTGGCAGGGCCAGTGACTCCATATAAAAGATGAAAAGATGTAAAGGGTGATGCCAAATGATAAAAAACAGAAAATTAGGATCAGCTGAAAAGTTGCTAAAACATACTAAAAGTTTAAAACAGGTGGCTCGTTAGATGAACAGTTGGCAATAATAATTTTCAGCTTTTGTAGCAGAAAGAGCTGTTTGCCTGGCATTCATAATTACAAAGACTTGATGGGGGTATAGATACGAGTGAAAGGCTAGATGTCACTTGCTAAACCTGCCTGAAGAGCAGCAGCTAGTGGAGAGGATACTTGGAAAACTTGGGTAATGTCACTCTCTTTCCTGCGTGGAGCTTGTTATGGGTGATCAACTATTAAAGCCACAGAAAAGGCAAATGGAAAGGTAGCTATCTAATAAACAAAAGAGCTCTTGTGCATTCCATTTTATTATATTAACTGTGATAATTGTTTTTAGCTTTGCATTAGATAACATTTGTCAATTTTGCACATCCTTTGAGATCCCACAAAATCCTGGGCCAACAACAGTCATTACTGTATGTCTGCAGTGTCATTTGTTACCTGCCCACTCTCACCAATGTACAATTGGCTTCTCAGGGTTGTGCATTGCAGCATGTAATCAGTACTGTATATAGGCTATTGTGGAAAGGGGATGCCACCCACAGTTGTTATTATCATTAACGTGCATCAGATTTTTACAGTCAATTTGGTATCATCTTGGTAATTGAGAACATGAATAAAACACTTACGGTTCAATGTTAATTACAGGTCTTACAGTAAACAAATTGTATGCAGTATAATTCATGTTGTTTTATTGTTTTATGCATATCTTTATTCCTTAGCTTACCTTTATTGTCCAGTACATTTATACCTTTTGCTTGACAGGCAGAGGTCATAGGGCAGCTGCTTAACATAAACCAATATTAATGGCAAATAGATAAACAGTAGAAGGAGACAGGAGAGAAACAGATTTTGACTTTCAGGCATTTGTCTTTGAGGTAATCCCTTTAGCTTAATGGCATCAAGTCTGACTCTAAATCACCTTAACTAAAGATCATGGAAGATCAGATAGGACTTAATATGGGTCTCTGGACTTTCTCTGGTGGGTTAATTTGTATAATAACAGGTGATTTGTCATCTGACTGTGTATTCCAGCCAAAGAAACAAATAAGCACAATGTAATTTCTATTATGAGAAAACAATGATATATATAAATATATATCTCTCTATATAGGGAACCATAGAATTGCTTTTATTTCCTCCCATGCACGAATATAGCAAAAGCAGCATAGCATTCTTACTGAATAACAGATATACAGATTCAGGCCAAAAAAGTCTGCTGTGTTCTAACAAGGTTAACATTACATGTACAAAACTCCAAGTGTATGGTTATGAGTGTCTGCCTAGAGACCCTGGACTCCTATATGTTGCCATAACAGTTTAAGAAAATTTCCTAAGCTAAAACTTATTAACTTACTTATGGCCCTAATACAAAGATCCCTTCGGTGGAACTTTCAGCCTCCCTTCCCCTAATAAATCAATGGAAGTATTGGTACTGCTTTGTGTTTCATTTCCAAATACTCTCAAACACCTTATTCTCTGGCAAAGGCAAATCCATAATACAGAATTAAAAACATCAGAACCAGAGCTATTCATTGAGAGCATGGGTTTTTATGAGAGAGAAGTTGCACAAGCCTATAAGCAAAGCCAAACATTAGCTGGATTGTTGTAAAGGTTACCACCATTAAATTCTGGAGCAGCAAAAATGCGTTTTCTGGATAGATAAATTGCACTTCACCATATAGAAGTCTGACAGAGTTTGAGTCTGGCAGATGCCAATGACTACCATCCTAAAAGGGTAATACTGGCCATAGATTTGGTTGAGGAAGAATCACAATCTGGACTGTTTTCCATGGTTTAAGGCAGTATCCCTGATACCAGTGAAAGCAACCCTGAACACTACATTGCAAACCGACATTACTAACCTTGCAACTCACCAAAAGATCATTTCCATACCAGAAATTGTTCCTTTAACCTCACATTTCCCACCTGCATTGCTCACCTGAGTACTGTAAAAGAAAGCTGGTCTATGAAATGCAAACGTGAAAATAGTAACAGAAAAATGTAGAAAACTATATTTTTATTATTGTAGCAGGTGAAACTTCCTTTAGTGGAGCACAATGCCTGACTTGTAGTTTTCATACCGACAGCAGATATGCCTTAGTGTTAGCCAAACATCTGCATTTTCATGCCATCAGGGTTTCCACAGAATGACTTGTACTGCAATAGCAGCTGTTCTTCTCACTGCCTCACTCTGGTCATCTAGTCAGCTTTGGATGACACTCACATTGGCAACAGCATCTTGTGGCCCTCTGGAGTTTCAGACAGGGTAGTCAGTGCTTTCCGAGTGTTCAGGTGTACTCGGCTTTAGCCATCTGACACCAATGCTAGCAATTTTGGGATAGCACCAGAATTCATAGCTGCATATTTCCCTGTGAATAGGGAAGAGATACATAAGTGTAATTATAATATTAGAAAAATAATTACAGGGGAATGCACATAGAGTCCAATTTACCTTGTGTGGTGATGGTTCCCAAGCAGAGGGAACACGTATTCATGGCACACAGTCTACTTTCCCTCTAGGGGCACAATGTGTGACAACATTTACTGTTATTTGTTTATACAGTTACATACTATTAATTTTTAAATTACACTGTTTACATTGCAAATAACTGACTGTACTAAATAACATTTTTATTCATGAATTAACAAATATATTTAGTTGTAATATTAGTGTGTAGGCAGCCATCTCAGGTCATTTTGCCTGATCCTGTGCTTTCAGAAAGTGTCAGCACTTCACAATGGAACTGCATACAGATAAGCTATAGTTTTTTTCTACTCAATGTAACTGGAGGAGTCGTGGAGGGGCTTGGGTGTTTTATTATTGAATGCTATTTTTTTTAGCAATGGAGGTGTCAGGTTATCTGAATACCTTCCCATTGTTCTGCTGATAGGCTCATGGGGGGAAGGCAGGTCTGGACAGAGAATTAAAATAGGCCCTGGCATTTCAGTTACACAGAGACCCAATCAGTCCACATAGAGGCCCAAACAGCCCACTAAATGCTGACTTTCTATGGGATCTTATAGCAGCCCCTCTGGCATTTGCCAGAACCCACAGATTGCCAGTCCGGGCCAGGGGGAAGGGATAGGGTGGCATCACTGTAACTTGCATTTCAGAAATGAATGAAGTATATAACAGCACAAGTCACATGAATAAGGATACCTTGCAAACTAAGAACATATCTAGCCCAATGTAAAAATTGCTGGAGGAGTGTTATTAACTGATGCGTAACATGGCTAAGGGCACATGGGAAATGATCCACATGCCTAGCCTCATGTCAGATTTCAAAATTAAATAGAAACATCTGTTTGTTCTTTTGAAAAAATGTCAGTGCAGGATCCTGCTGGAGCAACACTATTAACTGATGCATTTTGAAAAAAAAACATGTTTCCCTGAATTCCTTTAATTTAGTTGAAACAAAGATGATGATGTCCATCGAGGCCATGTAGGTATTACAAAATGTGTTCCACTGAGACTGAATGCAAATAGCTGATGTGCTCTATGAATTCCTAGTGCTGGTAGAAGCTTAATTTTGGAGTACCAAAAATGTATAAGCAATGGCAACAACATCAGGAAAACGATTATTAGATTTATTTAGTCCTTGTATATTAACAGAGCTGATGGGATCCTAAATTGTAGGAATGCTTAAATGTTTAGTGTATTGTGGTAAAAGCAACTCAGGAGGTATGATGTGGCAGTTATACAAGTCACAGGCTAATCCACTTAACAAGCAATGCAGAGTTAAGGTCATCACAGAAGACAAATCCATTCCCCCATATGTAATAAAACACACAAAGTTTGCCCTGGTGCAGTAACCCATAGCAGCCAGTAAAATAATTGTGGCCAGTAAATGCCATCTGCTGATTGGTTGTAGAAAACTTCTGCACCTTATATTAAATAACCCCCTTATTTAATGTCAACGCAGCATCAACAACACCACATAAACATGCCCACATGTTGTGGCATAAAGTCTAAGACATAGTTTAGGGTGTCATATTTTTGTGTAAGATTTTAAGCATTTCCTTAATAAATGAAACATTTTCATGTGGTTCTTAAATGACAATTGAACTTGTATAAATATTTACTGTGTTTTCAAACTTAAGCAAAGAGCTACCGACAAGTACAACACTAAACAGTATGATGGTGGCACTATACAAGGTAAAAGGAAAGCAAGAACAGAATATGATGGTAGGTTTTTGCAGAATATCTGGTTGGGGGCTCTCCACTTGCTCAAACTATTCTACCTACGCCCATATACCACATGTCTATTCTTTGGTTAAGATAATAGCGATATTATCATAATGTGCTGTTTGAAGTACCCAATATAGGAAGTCAATGTCCCCCCTCAAATTCTCTTTATTACATTTCTACAATACAAATTACGAGTGTGCAGGTAAGGGGTGGGTTGGAACAGGGCTCAGCACATGCAGAAGGTTGGGTTCTTTCTTTCTAAGGAGGGCAGCAGAGTGTAATTATGCTACTGAAGTTTATTTTCAGGCACATTTGTCTGTGAGCAGTGACAGTGAGGTGCCACTCACATCAAAAGCATGCCACGTAGATAGAATCAGATGGTATTGGTATTGGTGTTGTCCCTTCAGTGGGCAATAGCTTTATGAAAGAAAACTGGAAAAAAGTTCCAGTGTACCAAATGGGCAAAAAGAAAATGTACAAAGATTTAACACAATACAAGATTCTCAGTCTTAAATGCACAACCAAAATGGCATTATTTCTAGCCTACTTGCTTATTCATAGAAAACGCATGACTTTGTAGTTCCTACAGAACAAAGCTCTGCAATGTGCTCTAATCATTATGTAATAGGTTGTGGACATCATACATTCAAAGTCCTCTGAGCAACTGTAATTATAGCAGTAATTATAAAGCCATTATTAGTTAATCAGATAAAGAGAACTAATCAGGTAAATTAAATGGTCTCTGCAAGGAAAGATCCAAGTTAAACTATAACTTTTATGATGTCCAAATCATTCTAGTGCTGTGTTACACTGATAATGTATCATGCAAGCTGATGTATTTACTGTTTAAATTTACATTCCATTATGGCTGACCAATCAAAACTATTTTACAAGAGAACTGTAAAAAAAATAAGGGACGCTCGTTTAATTTTTTGCTAATCAGTTACAAAATGATATAAGCTGAAATTCAGTTGATGTTGCTTTCCCTTATCCTGCTCTGTTCTTATCATAGGTCAGTAAAGATATAGAAGCAAAGATTGGCTGATGTCTTTATAAAGCCTATGATTAAGTGTTTGTGACACGAAACGCGTCAGGCTGTGGACACAATAAACCTTTTTCACTTTTGAACATTTGCCTGGTGGAAGTTTGCCTTATTGAGTGCCTGCTCCATATTGGTTTTGTCGGTTTGTCCGCCCCCCGTGCTGAGGGCTCAGGGCGGTGCACCTGGGCCACTTCCCCTGTGTGGTGAGTAACCTTTATACTTCTTGGAGAACCTAACACCATAGATGTATTCTCAATGTCTTGATAAAGAGCCTAATTGGGTCACTTATCAGTGAAAACCCTCTAAACAGTTGGCCAACAGATACCTGCCACCTGTGCAAATAACTGTAGTCAGACAGTAGTATTTTGATTACAATAAATATAAACCTCTAAGACCTTCTCATCCCAGCCCTTAAACCAGTAATGCTCAACCAGTGGATCATGAACAACATGTTGCTCACCAGCCCCCTGGGATGTTGCTCCCAGTAGCCGCAAAGCAGGTGATTATTTTTGGATTTCTGGTTTGGAGGCAAGTTCTGGCTGCATAAAAATCAGATGTATTTCCAAACAGGGCCTCCAGTAGGCTGCCAGTCCACATAAAGGCTATCAAATAGGCAATCACAGCCCATTTGGCACCATCAGGGACTTTTTTCACTTCATTGACAGTGCTTCCCATGTTTCTGTAGAGCCCTTCTGGGTGAGGGCCATTAAAAAAGTAACATAGTAACATAGTAACATAGTAAGTAAGGTTGAAAAAAGACACATGTCCATCGAGTTCAACCTTTTTTTTTTTATTTTTATTTTTATTTTTTTTATTAACTACCTATCTGCCAGTTGATCCAGAGGAAGGCAAAAAACCCATCTGAAGCCTCTCCAATTTGCCTTAGAGGGGGAAAAATTCCTTCCTGACTCCAAGATGGCAATCGGACTAGTCCCTGGATCAACTTGGACTATGAGCTATTTCCCATAACCCTGTATTCCCTTACTTGCTAAAAAGCCATCCAACCCCTTCTTAAAGCTATCTAATGTATCAGCCTGTACAACTGATTCAGGGAGAGAATTCCACATCTTCACAGCTCTCACTGTAAAAAACCCCTTCCGAATATTTAGGCGGAACCTCTTTTCTTCTAATCGGAATGGGTGACCTTGTGTCAGCTGGAAAGACCTACTGGTAAATAAAGCATTAGAGAGATTATTATATGATCCCCTTATATATTTATACATAGTCATCATATCACCCCTTAAGCGCCTCTTCTCCAGCGTGAACATCCCCAATTTGGCCAGTCTTTCCTCATAGCTAAGATTTTCAATACCTTTTACCAGCTTAGTTGCCCTTCTCTGTACCCTCTCTAATACAATAATGTCCTGTTTGAGTGATGGAGACCAAAACTGTACGGCATATTCTAGATGGGGCCTTACAAGTGCTCTATACAGTGGAAGAATGACCCCCTCCTCCCTTGACTCTATGCCCCTTTTAATACAGCTCAAGACCTTATTTGCCCTTGATGCTGCTGACTGGCATTGCTTGCTACAGCCAAGTTTATCATCTACAAGGACTCCAAGGTCCTTTTCCATAATGGATTTGCCTAGTGCAGTCCCATTAAGGGTATAAGTGGCTTGGATATTTTTACATCCCAGGTGCATGACTTTACATTTATCAACATTGAATCTCATTTGCCACTTAGCTGCCCAGATTGCCAGTTTGTCAAGATCATGTTGCAAGGATGCCACATCCTGGATGCAATTAATTGGGCTGGATAATTTTGTGTCATCTGCAAACACTGATACATTACTTACAACACCCTCCCCTAAGTCATTAATGAACAAGTTAAATAAAAGTGGACCCAATACTGAGCCCTGGGGGACCCCACTAAGAACCTTACTCCAAGTAGAGAATGTCCCATTAACAACTACCCTCTGTACCCGATCCTGTAGCCAGTTTCCTATCCATGTGCAAACGACTTCATTAAGCCCAACAGACCCTAGTTTAGAAAGCAGTCGTTTGTGGGGCACAGTATCAAACGCTTTGGCGAAATCCAAATAGATCACATCTACTGCCCCCCCACTATCCAGAATCTTACTTACCACATCATAAAATGCAATCAAATTCGTCTGACATGACCTATCCTTCATAAAGCCATGCTGATTGTTGCTCATTAGGGATGTAGCGAACGTCGGAAAAAAAGTTCGCGAACATATTCGCGAACTTGCGCAAAAATGCGAGCGGTTCGCGAACGGTTCGCGAACCCCATAGACTTCAATGGGAAGGCGAACTTTAACATCTAAAAAAGACATTTCTGGCCAGAAAAATGATTTTAAAGTTGTTTAAAGGGTGCAACGACCTGGACAGTGGCATGCCAGAGGGGGATCAAGGGCAAAAATGTATCTGAAAAATCTGCCTGTGTGTGCTTGGAAGAGATAGTGTAGGGGTAGAGCTGTTAGTGATTTCAGGGACAGATGATAGTAAGTTTGCTGGCTAGTAATCTGCTTGATACTGCTCTGTATTGGAGGGACAGAAGTCTGCAGGGATTTGAGGGACATTTTAGCTTAGGTAGCTTTGCTGGCTAGTAATCTACTGTTCTCTTTATACAACTGCCATACGTTGACCTTGTAGGCATTGTTTGCCCAGTTTTTTTGGACGCAGCCACTGAAGCACGGTTGCCAGAAAAAATATGCCATATAAATGCTGAAAATAGTCATTTTTCGCCATACGTTGACCTTGTAGACATTGTTTGCCCAGTTTTTTTGGACGCAGCCACTGAAGCACAGTTGCCAGAAAAAATATGCCATATAAATGCTGAAAATAGTAATTTTTCGCCATACGTTGACCTTGTAGACATTGTTTGCCCAGTTTTTTTGGACGCAGCCACTGAAGCACAGTTGCCAGAAAAAATATGCCATATAAATGCTGAAAATAGTCATTTTTTGCCATACGTTGACCTTGTAGGCATTGTTTGCCCAGTTTTTTTGGTCGCAGCCACTGAAGCACAGTTGCCAGAAAAAATATGCCATATAAATGCTGAAAATAGTCATTTTTTGCCATATACGTTGAGTCAACGTATGGCAAAAAATTACTATTTTCAGCATTTATATGGCATATTTTTTCTGGCCTCTGTGCTTCAGTGGCTGCGGCCAAAAAAACTGGGCAAACAATGCCTACAAGGTCAACGTCGTTGACCTTGTAGGCATTGTTTGCCCAGTTTTTTTGGCCGCAGCCACTGAAGCACAGAGGCCAGAAAAAATATGCCATATAAATGCTGAAAATAGTCATTTTTTTGGTCGCAGCCACTGAAGCACAGTTGCCAGAAAAATTATGCCATATAAATGCTGAAAATATAAATTTTTTTGGTTGCAGCCACTGAAGCACAGAGGCCAGAAAAATTATGCCATATAAATGCAGAAAATATGCATTTTTTTGGTCGCAGCCACTGAAGCACAGTTGACAGAAAAATTATGCCATATAAATGCTGAAAATATAAATTTTTTTGGTTGCAGCCACTGAAGCACAGAGGCCAGAAAAATTATGCCATATAAATGCAGAAAATATGCATTTTTTTGGTCGCAGCCACTGAAGCACAGTTGACAGAAAAATTATGCCATATAAATGCTGAAAATATGCATTTTTTTGGTTGCAGCCACTGAAGCACAGAGGCCAGAAAAATTATGCCATATAAATGCAGAAAATATGCATTTTTTTGGTTGCAGCCACTGAAGCACAGAGGCCAGAAAAATTATGCCATATAAATGCAGAAAATATGCATTTTTTTGGACGCAGCCACTGAAGCACAGTTGCCAGAAAAAATATGCCATATAAATGCTGAAAATAGTCATTTTTCGCCATACGTTGACCTTGTAGACATTGTTTGCCCAGTTTTTTTGGTTGCAGCCACTGAAGCACAGAGGCCAGAAAAAATTAAACCAGTAGGGTTTGCACCCTAGTTTGTAACGGTGGCGGAGGGAGGAGGACGCTAAAGGACAGCTGTGTGTGGAGTCATGAGGCTTGAAGAGAAGGACAGCTGCATAGAAGTCAGAACAAGTCTTCCGGCGTGCAGTAACCCTCCGAGATCCACCCCTCATTCATTTTAATAAAGGTCAGGTAATCGACACTTTTGTGACCTAGGCGAGTTCTCTTCTCAGTTACAATCCCTCCTGCTGCACTGAAGGTCCTTTCTGAGAGCACACTTGAGGCTGGGCAAGACAAGAGGTTCATGGCAAATTGTGACAGCTCTGGCCACAGATCAAGCCTGCGCACCCAGTAGTCCAGGGGTTCATCGCTCCTCAGAGTGTCGATATCTGCAGTTAATGCCAGGTAGTCCGCTACCTGCCGGTCGAGGCGTTCTTTGAGGGTGGATCCAGAAGGGTTGTGGCGCTGCCTTGGACAGAAAAACATTTGCATGTCTGACGTTACAGACCGGCCAAAGGGCTTTGTCCTTGCAGGTGTGCTCGTGGCAGGATTACTGGCACCTCTGCCCCTGGAATGTTGATGAGTTCCTGAAGTGACATCACCCTTAAAAGCATTGTACAACATGTTTTGCAGGCTGCTTTGTAAATGCCGCATCTTTTCGGACTTGTGGTATGTTGGTAACATTTCTGACACTTTATGCTTGTACCGAGGGTCTAGTAGCGTTGCGACCCAGTACAGGTCCTTCTCCTTAAGCCTCTTGATACGGGGGTCCTTCAACAGGCATGACAGCATGAAAGACCCCATTCTCACAAGGTTGGATGCAGAGCTATCCATCTCCGCTTCCTCATTATCAAGGACTGCATCATCCACGGTCTCCTCCCCCCAGCCACGTACAAGACCAGGGGTCCCCAAAAGGTCACCACTAGCCCCCTGGGAAGCCTGCTCCTGTTGGTCCTCCTCCTCCTCCTCCACAAAGCCACCTTCCTCCTCTGACTCCACTTCTGGCACCTTTCCCTGCGTTGCAGCAGGTGCCTGGGTTCGTTCTGGTGATTCCGACCATAAATCGTGCGCTTCCAGCTCCTCGTCACGCTGGTCTACAGCCTCATCTGTCACTCGTCGCACGGCACGCTCCAGGAAGAAAGCGAAGGGTATTAGGTCGCTGATGGTGCCTTCGGTGCGACTGACCATATTTGTCACCTCTTCAAAAGGTCGCATGAGCCTGCAGGCATCGCGCATAAGCACCCAGTAACGGGGGGAAAAAATCCCCAGCTCTGCAGATCCAGTCCTACCACCCAGTTCAAAAAGGTACTCGTTGACGGCCCTTTGTTGTTGCAGCAGACGTTCCAACATAAGGAGCGTTGAATTCCAGCGAGTCTGGCTGTCAGAAATCAAACGCCTGACTGGCATGTTGTAGCGCTGCTGAATGTCAGCAAGGCGTGCCATGGCTGTGTAGGAACGTCTGAAATGGGCCAACACCTTTCTGGACTGGGTGAGAACGTCCTGGAATCCTGGGTACTTGGAGACAAAACGTTGGACTATTAAATTTAACACATGTGCCATGCAGGGCACATGTGTTAAATTGCCCAGTCTCAATGCTGCCAACAGATTGCTTCCATTGTCACACACCACTTTTCCGATCTGCAGTTGGTGTGGGGTCAGCCACCGATCGGCCTGTGACTGCAGAGATGACAGGAGTACAGATCCGGTATGGTTTTTGCTTTCCAGGCACGTCATCCCCAAGACAGCGTGACAACGGCGTACCTGGCACGTCGAATAGCCTAGGGGGAGCTGGGGGTGCACAGGTGTGGAGGAGGAGAAGGAGGACCCAGCAGCAGAGTAAGAAGAAGAAGAGGAAGAAGACAAGGTAGAGAGCGATGGAGGAGTAGAGGTGGTGGCAGAACCGCGTGCAATCCGTGGCGGTGACACCAACTCCACTGTTGTTGTTGTTGAGCTACCCATTCCCTGCTTCCCAGCCATTACCAAGTTCACCCAGTGGGCAGTGTAGGTGACATACCTGCCCTGACCATGCTTGGAGGACCATGCGTCAGTAGTCATATGGACCTTTGGCCCAACACTAAGTGACAGAGATGCGGTAACTTGGCTCTGCACATGTTGGTACAGGTGTGGTATTCCCTTTTTAGAAAAAAAATTGCGGCTGGGTACCTTCCACTGCGGTGTCCCAATTGCTACAAATTTGCGGAAGGCCTCAGAGTCCACCAGCTGGTATGGTAAAAGCTGGCGGGCTAAGAGTGCAGACAAGCCAGCTGTCAGACGCCGGGCAAGGGGGTGACAGTCAGACATTGGCTTCTTACGCTCAAACATGGCCTTCACAGAAACTTGGCTGGTGGCAGATGACTGGGAATGGGAACAGGTGGTCAAGGTGGAAGGCGGAGTGGAGGGTGGTTCAGACGGGTCAAGGAGAGCAGAGGTAGAGCAGTAAGATGCTGGACCAGAAGGAGTGTGGCTTTTAGTTTGCCTGTTGCCTTTGAGGTGTTGCTCCCAAAGTGCTTTGTGCTTGCCGCTCATGTGCCTTCGCATAGAAGTTGTACCTATGTGGCTGTTGGGCTTACCAAGGCTCAGTTTCTGACTGCACTCATTGCAAATTACAATGCTTTTGTCAGAGGCACACACATTAAAAAAATCCCACACTGCTGACTTTTTGGAAGTGTGCGATCTGGCGGTAACAGTAGAAGTTGGCGGCATTGGCGGCAATGGCGGGTGCGTTGGCCGGCTGAACACAGGTGCCGATACATGTTGTTGCCCTACTGATCCCTGCGGGCTGTCCTCCCTGCTTCTTCTAAGTCTTATTCTCCTACTGCCTCTCTGACTCTCCGTCTCTCCATCTGAACTACCCTCCTCTTGCTCTCTTCTACTAGGCACCCACAAAACATCAATCTCCTCATCATCATTCTCCTCAGATGCATCAATTTCTTCTGACACATCACAGAAGGAAGCAGCAGCGGGGACCTCCTCCTCATCACTCATCATTATGTCCATCTCTGTCGTGTTCTCTGCCAGAATTAAATCTGGTGTAACGTCCTCATCTCCTTCATCTTCTTCTGGCAATAATGGTTGCGCATTACTCAGTTCAAGAAACTCATGGGAAAATAACTCCTCTGACTCCAGTGAAGAAGGGGCACCGGTGGTGGAGGAAGTGTTACGTGGGGTGGCCATAGCAGTGGAGGATGAGGAGGATGTTGTGGTAAAGTTAGAAACGGTAGAGGATGGGGTGTGCTGTGTAAGCCAGTCAACTACCTCTTCAGCATTTTGGGAGTTCAGGGTCATTGGCTTTTTAAAACTGGGCAATTTGCTAGGGCCACAGGATTGCATAGCAGCACGGCCCCTAGCACGGCCTCTGCGTGGCGGCCTGCCTTTGCCTGGCATTATTTTTAAAAAAACAACAACAACAAAAACTCAGTTGGTTTTTCTGGAAACGATAATACACACAGCTAGATGGCAGTTTGAAGAAAACAGTGTGCAAATAATGCCTACAAGATCAACGTATACACTACTACAGCGGTGGATACGGATTACGTAAAATATATGAATGCTGCTTGAAAAAAAGTAACTCAAGTGGTTTTTCTAGAGACGATAATATTATCAATATTTAGACAAAATGTGAACAAGCTCACACAGCTAGATGGCGGTTTGAAGAAAACACTGTGCAAATAATGCCTACAAGGTCAACGTATACACAGCGGTGGATACGGATTACGTAAAATATATGAATGCTGCTTGAAAAAAAGTAACTCAAGTGGTTTTTCTAGAGACGATAATATTATCAATATTTAGACAAAATGTGAACAAGCTCACACAGCTAGATGGCGGTTTGAAGAAAACACTGTGCAAATAATGCCTACAAGGTCAACGTATACACAGCGGTGGATACGGATTACGTAAAATATATGAATGCTGCTTGAAAAAAAGTAACTCAAGTGGTTTTTCTAGAGACTATAATATTATCAATATTTAGACAAAATGTGAACAAGCTCACACAGCTAGATGGCGGTTTGAAGAAAACACTGTGCAAATACTGCCCACAAGATCAACGTATACACTACTACAGCGGTGGATACGGATCTCGTAAAATTTATTATGGCTGCTTGAAAAAAGTCACTCCGGTGTTTTTTCTGGAGACGGTAATATTATGGATATTTAGACAGAATGTGAACAAGGTCACACAGCTAGATGGCAGTTGGTTGAATAACACACTGGGCAAAAAATGCCTACAGGGCAAATAATGCCTAAAAGGTCAACTTATACACTACTACAGCGATGGATACGGATTACGTAAAATATATTATGGCTGCTTGAAAAAAGTCACTCCGGTGTTTTTTCTGGAGACGGTAATATTATGGATATTTAGACAGAATGTGAACAAGGTCACACAGCTAGATGGCAGTTGGTTGAATAACACACTGGGCAAAAAATGCCTACAGGGCAAATAATGCCTAAAAGGTCAACTTATACACTACTACAGCGATGGATACAGATTACGTAAAATATGTTATGGCTGCTTGAAAAAAGTCACTCCGGTGTTTTTTCTGGAGACGGTAATATTATGGATATTTAGACAGAATGTGAACAAGGTCACACAGCTAGATGGCAGTTGGTTGAATAACACACTGGGCAAAAAATGCCTACAGGGCAAATAATGCCTAAAAGGTCAACTTATACACTAATACAGCGATGGATACGGATTACGTAAAATATATTATGGCTGCTTGAAAAAAGTCACTCCGGTGTTTTTTCTGGAGACGGTAATATTATGGATATTTAGACAGAATGTGAACAAGGTCACACAGCTAGATGGCAGTTGGTTGAATAGCACACTGGGCAAAAAATGCCTACAGGGCAAATAATGCCTAAAAGGTCAACTTATACACTACTACAGCGATGGATACAGATTACGTAAAATATGTTATGGCTGCTTGAAAAAAGTCACTGCGGTGTTTTTTCTGGAGACGGTAATATTATGGATATTTAGACAGAATGTGAACAAGGTCACACAGCTAGATGGCAGTTGGTTGAATAACACACTGGGCAAAAAATGCCTACAGGGCAAATAATGCCTAAAAGGTCAACTTATACACTACTACAGCGGTAGTAAAATAAAAAAAAGTAAAATAAAAAAAAAATGAATATTAAAAAAAAAAAAATTAAAGTTGGTGCTGCTGAACTACTAGGAGCAGCAGATTAGCACACCAGTCCCACTCCCCAACACTGCTAGACTAATAGCACTGGGCTCTTATAGTAGTAGTAGTAGTAGTAGTAAAACAACAAAAAAATAAATAAAAGCAGTCCTTACAAGGACTACTGTTATTGCAGCAGTCAGCAGATGAGATCAGAAGCAGGACAGCTGCCCACTGCAGCTACATACAGAGCACTGCAGTAGAAGGTAGATTACTAGCCAGCAAAGCTACCTAAGCTTAAATGTCCCTCAAACCCCTGCAGACTTCTGTCCCTCCAATAACAGAGCAGTATCAAAACGATTACTAGCCAGCAAACTTTCAACTGTCCCTGAAATCACTAACAGGCAGCAGCTCTCTCCCTACACTATCTCTTCAGCACACACAGGCAGAGTGAAAAAACGCTGCAGGGCTTCGGTTTTTATAGGGAAGGGGAGTGGTCCAGGGGAGAGCTTCCTGATTGTCTGCCATGTACCTGCTGGTCTGGGGTGAGAGGGCAAAAAAAAGCGCCAACAATGGCGAACCCAAAATGGCGAACGTCGCGCGACGTTCGCAAACTTCCGGCGAGCGCGAACACCCGATGTTCGCGCGAACAAGTTCGCCGGCGAACAGTTCGCGCCATCCCTATTGCTCATAATGCCATTCATTAGGACAAAATTTTGAATGTGATCCCTTAACAAGCCTTCAAATAATTTGCCCACCACAGATGTCAAGCTTACTGGCCTATAATTGCCAGGCTGAGATCGTAATCCCTTTTTAAATATTGGAATAACATCAGCTTTTCTCCAATCCATAGGCACCATACCAGATGACAGTGAATCTGAGAAAATCAGAAATAAGGGCTGGTCTAAAACTGAACTAAGCTCTCTTAGAACCCGGGGGTGTATGCCATCAGTCCCTGGAGCCTTGTTTACATTAATTTGTATTAAAGCTTTTTGAATCATATCCTGAGTCAGCCACTGACTAGATTGAGCTGAACCATTCGTGCAGTTATTAAGTGAGCCTGTGAACCCAGACTCCTCTATTGTATACACTGAAGAAAAGAACTGATTTAACACATTTGCCTTATCTGTATCTGTTACAACCATACTGGTACCATTATTTAATGGAGCAACACTCTCAACCTGCATCTTTTTACTATTAATATATTTAAAAAACTTTTTAGGGTTAGTTTTCACCTCCACCGCAATTAACTCTTCATTTATTTTCTTAGCCTTCCGGATTTCTGATTTACAACATTTATTACAGTGTTTATATTCATTAAATGCAGCTTCTGTCCCTACAGATTTGTAGTTTTTAAATGCCTTTCTCTTCTTTCCCATTTAACTTCTTTACTTCTGTATTTGGAAATATTTTGCTGGTATTCCAAAATGGTGTTACACCCCTGCCTCTTATTGATAAACTGTCACAGAAATTGTTAAGCCGGACATAAATGGACCAATAAAAGGTGCCAATTTGGGCCTTCCGGGTCTAGCAGGCAACTAAGTGGCCTGTGCATGGGGCCTTCTGATGGACCTAACTGACTTGTATCTGGCCAAAAATCATCCAAATGTTTATTGGGCAGATGTAAAAATTCCCTTGGGCAGAGGCCACATTGGCTCATTGATGTGGTGCTCACCCTCATGGCTTGCATTTATTGTTGTTCCCATTGGGGGAACATCTGCTCATTAAATGTTTGTCACGTGTGCTTGTTTTATTTGTTTTTAAATACAGCATTTTTTAACAAATGGAAACATGCAATGATGGACAAAGGAAAGTTGTGCTCACCACTAGTTTTTAACACCATTAGGCGGGGGTGCAATGAGGCTGTGACCACAAAATACATATAGACAATTACAAGAGTCCTCTGCACTTAACCCATTATCAATATATTTAAGACAGAGACATTTTGTGCATACTGCTACTGAAAAATGCCTTACCCTTTAAACAAAACAGGGATTGTTTGTCCATATATTGCAATATATTTAAGCTGGCCAACTACGTCAAAGTCATCCCATATCTGGCCAGTCCTATGCTCAATTTTCATCTGATTCATTAAGAATTCTATAGTTTCATTATACATTTTATAAAATAAAACAGATAACAGATAACCAGATAACAGCTCCCTAACACAAGATAACAGCTCCCTGGTAGATCTAAGAACAGCACTCAATAGTAAAATCCAGGTCCCACTGCGACACCTTCAGTTACATTGAGTAGGAGAATCAACAGCCTGCCGGAAAGCAGTTCCATCCTAAAGTGCTGGCTCTTTCTGAAAGCACATGACCAGGCAAAATGACCTGAGATACACCTACACACCAATAAACAACAACTAAAAAAATACACTTGCTGGTTCAGGAGTGACTTTTTATATTATAGAGGGAATTATTTGCAGTGTAAACAGTGTAATTTAGAAATCAAAACTACATCATAAAAATCATGTCAGAATCCCTTTAAGTAAATTTTGCTCTTTCCTTGAACCACCATTTCGTGATGGTCTCTGTGCTGGCTGAGCACACCCTTCCCTTATTTTTAATAAATTAACTTCACATTGGTGAAAATTCTCTTCACAACTTTTCTCCCTTAAATACACTGCAATTAATCAAGGCTGGCAAACTACTATTGTAAAGATAGAGCAGTCACTTTTGTATCTTCTCTAGAGAATTCTCCCCACTACAACTGCATAGGCAAAAGAAAAAAAAAACACTGGTGAATTTTCACAAATAATTTTCACCAAGAGAAAATTCACTGTATTTCTCTCACAACAGCATATTTACAAAATTTAGTAAATATGAGACATGTCTGAAAAGACACCTGATGAACTGAGGTGAACTTTGGTTGAATTAGAAAATTCACACAAGTAAATATGCCACACTCTAAGTATGTGATGTGTGTGGTTTTGGTGACCCCTTGTGGTCTCAGTGTGTAACTGCATTAAAGTGCACTGGCTGCCATCCATCCGATACCTGTTGAAGGGTGGCTTAACTTCCCTTTTAGGAGGCCCACAGTGCCTGCAAAGTATCAGTTTGAAGGATGAAGTGCAGGGTTTCCTGGATTACAATCTTCCAGCTCACATTCTAATTCTAAAACCTACGGTGAAACAAGATTTGCATTCACCAGGGCGGCAGCTTGTGCAGAGGTTATAAAAGCATGAATACATACATACAGTTGGCAGAAACAGCATACGTATACGTTACTGTTTATATAAAGGCTAAAAGAATTTTAAAACTACTGATCTTCTTGAAAAGCGAACCAGCCATGGATTGCTGTTTTGACTCTATGAACATTTGCAATAAACTATATCTAAACAGTTAATCAAGGGGTAGTTCAGCTTCCAAAAATAGTTTAAAACACTGTTTATGATCACACACCTAAATACCTGTTCCCAAAGCCTTTTTTCTCTTTTTTTTAACCATATTTATAATATTTATGTTTAAAAGTTTTATTTTTTACCTTCTTATGTCTCTCTTGAGCAGCTCTTAAATGGGGGAAGGGGTCGCCGACTGTATACTCTTCGAATTCGATATATTAGTTGATACATTTCTTTCCTTTATCCCTGTTAAATCCCAAGTTTCATTAATGGCAGCTGTTGTAACGGACACAATAGTTGCTAACATTCCACAGATGCCGCAAATAAATGTATCAACTAATGTAGCAAATTTTAAAACTGAGATTCTTAAACAAAGAGGAACATTTAAGTTTCAACTTTAATTCCAGCAGAAAAAAATCAGTGCAACTGGAACAAAATAACTGAACTGAAAAAAAGTATTTGAAAGGTACTTTTGAACATGTAGGAAAGTTTTAACAATTTCCTCCAGCAGAACTTTTGCAAAACTCTTCTCTGGGAATAAAGTAATGGGTTTTGTGAAAGAGTTTTGTCTACAGCAGCCCCCTGGCATTTTCCAAAATATATCTTGTCAGCCTGGGCATGGTAAAAGGAAAACAAAACCAGAGTTTTGAGGAAAACATACAACCCTAACTACAACAGGGGACTTTAATTAAGTGCAAAGGGTTAAATGAGAACTAAACCCTAAAAACAGCATCAACACCCCTATAACAGTAATACGTGCCTTCGAAGCTGTGCACAAGAGCTTGCCGTCTTGGATTTTTAATGTAGCACTGCACATGCTCAAGATGTTCTGGGCTGTTGTTGAGAAGCTAAGCTAAATACATTATACTGGCATAAGTTGACCATTAATGTGGGTGCACATTACAGTTAGTAGGGTTCTGAGCACAGTTGTTACAGAGGCAGTCAAAAACATCAGGAGAATGCCAACATATAGTGCATTACAGTCTCATATAGGAAAAACAGGGCATACATTAGATAGACCTTACAGGGGGAAATCGGTGATAGACTCCATCCAACCAAGGACCCCATACTTTCAAATTTTACAGGAATTCCCTTTGCCAGGTATGTTAGTTAGTAATCAGTGGGAGCACATTGTTGACTAAGCCTACCCATTGTTGTGTTGGTGGTGCCAAGGGAGTCTTCCATTTAATGGCCATATGTTTTTTTTGGCAAAAAATAAGACAGTTCTCAGTAATGTTCTAGTTTTTTTTGTGGGACTTAAAGTAACTTAAACAGACTTAAAATTCCCATCGGATAAAGGACCACATTGGTTCGTTGATGCCTGTTTTCCTGGCCTTGTGATCCAGGGCCCATGATTGGATTAGTCCAATATCGTCCACTCATGGTGCAAGATCTGCTCTTTTGGGAATGTCACCAAACGAGTGGATCTACCCATGTATGGCCACCTTTAATCATCTACAAAGCCCAAGAGGTAGATCTTGAGAGTGAGTACGCTTAGAAAGGAGGTGGGTACACCACAACTTTTGACCAGCAGTTTTGGATACGGAGGCTTTCCCGTATTAAATAGAAGAACTTTGTGTTATAGGGCCCTGGAATGTTGGATAAAAAACAAGGCACTGCTGGGTTTTTTGCCACTATAGAATGGGCAATATTAATAATCAAATAGGCAGTGGGGTAATTTGGGGGTAATTGGGTGGCAAATTGAAGCTCAGCACCTTTGGAAGACACTGGGAATATGTTTTATTTCATTAGGTCATACTCTATTGAGTGTAGGCCTTGACTGGAATCTGATACATGAGGAGGGGCTGCTCTAAGATGCCATAGGAAGTCATTGAAGATGCCATAGGAAGTCATTATGTAATGGGTCTGTGGGTGAGGGGCTGTTTGAGCCTCTATGTACTTAAAATGCCTAAATGTTTTGTTGCATTCGGTGTCCAAATTAATGGTGTGGGTAACAAGACAGGGACCAAGAGAGCCACTGTACTCAGGAACCTGAAGTTTTTCCAGCCAAAAGTATTCACTGACCTCTTACTAGTTGAGAGGATGGTCCAGAGTTTTTTTCATTTGGTCATACCCTATCCACACACATAAAGAGCAATGAAAGGGACAAACTTTTATGTGAGACTGGGAGAGGGACCTGCTGAAAAGGAAAAACATTTTCTGTTTTAACTTGTAGATGGGGCCCTGACAACCAATGTTCTTTTTTTATTTTCTCTTCATTTTGCATTTTTCAAAATAAACGTTTGAAGTATAGCAGTACAGCAATTATTTTAACATCCATAACAATAGACATACATAGGTGTGCAATTATGCACCAATGTTCTTTGGTAGAAGGGGCCCTGACAACCAATGTTTTTCTTTTTACTTGTAGAGGGGACCCTGACAACCAATGTTCTTTTTTAACTTGTAGAGGGGGCCCTGACAACCTATGGGTTTTACTCAGTGTTTTTAGCACTGCAAAATTCTCTAATGCTGCTTTTATTCAACACTGGTATTGACGCTTAGCACCTAGGTACATGTTTTGTCCTTTGCACAATTCCCTTCTTCAGTATATGGAATTCTGCAATCTAATTGGTCAGTTGGGAGGTAAGCGGTTTTGGAGTAAATAGATGGCAGAATAAAGCTTAGCACAGCTGAAAACCCCTAGGTACATTATTCATTTGGTTGTGCTAAGCTGTGTGAGCTTCTGGTGCAGGCACCCATGCATTAAAAAGGTAATATTAAGCTTGATTGTAATAATGGGGGAAACAAGCAGATAATCTAAAAAGTGGCTATTTTGGAGCACACGTGAAATTATGAGTGCTCTGTATTGTTCATTGATTGCATGACCTGGGATCCGACTACATACATGTGCCCCAGAATAGCTGCTTGCAAGAAAACTACTGTTCCTCCTTTCATGCTATCAAATTCAATACTACCTTTTTAATGGTAGTATTTAATTGTTTATGAAGATAAAACTGCAATATGCTGTTTAATCACAGCAAAATATTTTGTAGAGCCAAAATCTTGATATTCTAATTGGTCTTCATTCAAAAATCGCTTTTGGTGTAGTGAAAGAAAATGTAATTCTAAACAACTTTCCAACATACATAAATGACACATTTCCAATGTTATTTGTAAATGTACGGTAGAACCCCCATTTTATGCTTTTCGGGGGATCAGAAAAAAACGGTAAATGGTATGTGGATATTGTAAAATCGAGGAACCACAAACAAATGAAGGAAACCCTTAAAATCAGGGGTTTCACTGCAATTGCTATTGAAAGCAGTATCTGTCTGTTCTATCTTCTGCACTCCTGAAAGAAAGTTGCAAGTCAGCTGATTTAAAACTGATTAAAAGGGCCATGGTTACACAAAATCATGTAATGCTCAGTGGCGTAACTAGTTGTTACTGGGCCCCATAGCAAATTCAATTTAGGGCCCCAAAATATTTATAAGTTGGCCTATTTTACCAAGATATATTAAAATTGCTAATTAATTAGGGTCTCACTGAGCCCCCTACACTCCTGGGCCCCCCTGCAACCGCAGGGTCTGCTTCCTCTATAGTTACGCCCCTGGTAATGCTGATTTGCTTCCTTCTGCCCCCAAATCTTTGTGTAATGACAGGCAGGGCATCAGACAGGGTGGATGCAGAACTATGCATGTTTGTGCCCTAAATGACTCCTGACTTCTTTCATGCAAACGGAAAGGTATAAACACTGTTTTCCATTGCAATTATATTTACAAATAACTCTATGACCATACAAATCTTTAATGAATGTATATTGGAAAGTAGCCAAAAATTTTATTTTCTGATTTTGGCAGATTTGTTCCAGGTTGTTCGGGTTAGTCAGATAATGCTTGGGCCCTGCAGTTTTGAAACCATGATAAAGCAACTCCACTGTTATTTTGGCCTTGTGTTTGGGTTCATTGCCCTTCTGACAGATGAACTTTTGCCCTAACGTCAATATTTAAACAAAGTGAAACAGGTTCTCCTTAAGTATTTCCCTTTTGCACCATTTGTTCTTCCTTTTATTTGAACATTTTATTTTCAACAGTGATGAAAAAGCAGCCACTTGGCATAATGCTACCACCACTATAGTTCAATAAAGATTAACAGAAACATTAGCCTCCCATAGTTTTTTGACCACCCATTGCCTAGTTACTCTACGAACCTCTACCCATTATATTCTCAAAATACATGATTATTTTCATGGTTTTAATTATTGCACATAATAAGAGTTATGTCTTGAGTGAAAGATTCATAGGTGAAAATGCATATCTTGTATCTCCATTTCCTCCAAATTTGTAAAAACACTGTGCACAACTTTGTACATGGAACCAAGCAAATATTAATTGTGTTTTTAAATTCTCTATTTTCATTGTGCTTCGAAATTGTCTTTACACAGGTATACAGTGTAAATATACACAGGTATACAGTGAAAGTTTCTCAATGTACAGTATATAGAGGGCTATGATTTTGGCATTACCACCAGGGGGCCCCAGGTTCTTTGCATTATACAGATGAAATTTCTTTTTACATTGGTACAGGGAGCAATATGGCAGCTTTTTAACACATTATTAAATTAAAGTAGGCAGTCAAAGAGGAATCTAGTTTATGGAAATTACAATGAAACATTTCATTGAATTAGCCTTTTATTATTTGCATTTATTTAACCTACAATATGACCCAATTATAATTCTGTTGTGCCCTCCAGAACTTGGCGCCAAAGGATAAGTGGTCACTGGAACAAACTCAGTAGAGGGCAGGTAGCAGAAAATCACAAGGTTGTTTAACAAGCTAATGATCTGAATTCATGGCAAAACAGCAAATCAAACTTGCATGGAATAGGTTCAGTTCAGGGCAGGTTGCTAAGAATAAGATAGTGATAGTGACTGTGGGCCAAACAAAATTAATAAGCCTATGGAGTTTACAGTAAAGCAGAGGAGGTTTACCTACCATCTGAGACCAGAAAACATCATACAATAAAGGGAAATCATCCATGAAAGAGGAACAGGGAGTGACAGAAGAAAGCCAAGCTAGGGACAAGCAGCACGGGACTACAAGTCAATGGAAAAATCAGGACCGACTATGGAGAATAGTACCAAGAATGGCTACGCCAAGTTTTGTGGCAGGCAGATAAGCATATGTCTCATAATAAGGAACAGCCATATGTGCCCAAATGCTGGAACAAATCAGGGAAGATGTAGATATCAATTAGAGAACAGTATAAAGTTGGGATTTGCATCAGAGTAGCTGATATAAATTACAAGGCCCCTGTCATAGAATTTCGATGGTTCCCCAAATATTGTGAAAGATGATTTATTTCTCAAAAACTTTAAAAAAACTCATATCCCACTCTACTGGGTCTCATAGTTGTCCCCTTATACTCTATGCTAGACTAGCATATTTTAGTAATTATCCATTCCTCTATGAGAATAAAGAGAAGTATTGGAGAAGCATAGAGAATAACATGTAAAAAGAAGAGAGTATGAGAATAAAGCTGGCCATAGACGCAAAGATCCGATCGTACAAATTAACGTATGATCGGACTTTCCCATCTCCCGACCCGCCACTAACCATTCAGATCAAAGTCTTACCATTCCGATCAAATAAAGTAGCAAAAGAACAGATCAGCCAATGTTCTGCCCCTGACAGCAATCGTACGATAGTTATGTCTGATAAAGCTAGTGACAATCTCCCACTGAAAATCGTACAATCGGCAATACATGCAGAGATATTATCGGCAGGCGACAGAAATGTTTGAACCTGTCCGATCGATCAAACGACCGATTTCCGCCGGACGAAAAATGTCGGGAATCTCCACACACAGTCCGAAAATCATATAAATCCTTGATTCGTACGATGAGATTGTTGCGTCTATGGCCAGCTTAAGAAAGCTGAGTAAGAAGAGGAAAATAATATGGTGGATGGACCAGAGGTTTTAGGTTCAGGGTGAGGAAGTTCAGACTAGGCAGCAGAAAAACAGAGGTGGGGCTCAAGACAGACAGCAGAGAATAGAATACACCATCAGGGTACACATCAGGGAATCAGAGTAATGATTCCTGTGCATCAAACAGGGTCAGAAGTTCAGATCAGGCAGCAAAGAAAACAGCCAAGTTGGTATGGGTTAGAGGATCTATTATTATTATTTATATAGTACCATCATTCCTAACAGTGCTTTACAGATTAAAGGGATAGAAATACAAGGCCAAACATTTCGAAATCACAAAACTGACAGTTGGACATTGGATATTGTTAGGATACAATAGGGGTAGGGCCTATGGGGTGGGCTGGTGCTGGAACAACTGCAACAACTGCCAACTGCCTGGGTCCTATTGCCCGCTCCCCTCACGTGTCTCTGCAGCCCACTCCTACCTACTTTCAGCCCTGCCAAAACGGCTACAGCATCGCATTCAATATCAGTGTAAGTGCCAAAAAAGCCCAACATCATTACCAGGCAGTGAGAGATGATGTATCACCCATAGCAACATCTTTTGACCTGCTGCTCAGAAAGAAGTCATTATAAACAACTACTCAATTCATTCTCAGCGTGGCTACAGATGTGATTGCTATCAATGGCTGTATCTACATTCCAAAAATACCCATATTGCTTCAAAAATTAAGACCCAAAGCACCGAAAGTGATAAATACTGCATTCAAGATAAAATAAAATCAACTTCATTGAGCATGCCTGTGTATTGTTCATGTTTCATGTTGTTATTGTGCAGAGGATTCTTTAATATTGGATATCAGCTCTATACTGTTGTCCCCAGCAACTGCAGGGCCGTATTTCCCTATTATTGTTGTGCCTGTGCTCCCCACTGAAATATTCCCAGGGACTGAATGTAAACCAGGAGGAAGGTACACAAACATAATGTTCTTTCCAAAATCCCTTGACTAGTTTTGACAGGACTAAGCAGTATCTTTCTTGTTTGGCGGAATAACAAATCCAGTTCCTTCACACGAGTCTGGCACCTACTGGGCTATTTCAGTAGGCATTTCAATGCACGTTTGCGTTCTTCTCGGCTCTGTCTCATAAGCTACACGCGCCATCATTACCATGTGATGTGCTGTAGTGGTTGCCAGGGTAACTGCTCATTCTGTACCAGAGACAGAGAGCCACGTCACATTTCGCCTCACGCCTCTGGGTGGGCTGAAGCTGCGGCCGCTTTGCGTTATTAGAAGCTGCGGCCGCTTTGCGTTATTAGAGGGCTGGCTGGGCATTTTGGGGTAGGGTTTCAGTTTCAGGCAATAAAATAACTAGTAATGGTCATTGTTGGGGGAGAATTGAGCGCCTTTTTTGGACGTGCGCTGCAATAGTGCGGGGGCGGAGGGATCTGCGATTGGTTCATATGCTGCTCCGCGTGTGCACGTTGCAGGTCTGTGACAGCTCCTGGGCAGCCCATAATAAAGGCCCGGCAGTAACTAAGGGTTTCGGCTAGTGAGCGGCTTTTGGGATAGTTACTTCAGAGATGCTCAGTGTTCATGTTAATGGCAGGAGACTGCGCTGTAACTCAGCCTCGCCCACAGCAAACTCTCCCCGTTCTCATTACCCTAAAGTCTCCTCCTCCTTTCATTGTGAATGACAGACAGCCCCTCCCTCTCCTCCACAGCATTGCCAAACTCTGCTCCTCGCTGCACCCACCCCTGGGTGACTGAGCCTTTCCTCTCCTCCCATCTTCCTATGGGTGCCCTGCCTTGTGTGTGTCTCTGTCTGCTTCCCCCTCCCCCTGTGTCACAGGACAGCCTCTCCCCCACTGCTGTATCACAGGACTCAGTCAGCATCCCCTTTGGCTGCTGTGTGACAGGACGGTTGTACCCGGCTCTCTACACTATGAACGGCTGATCTGGAAGAGCGGAGAGCGACAAAGCAAAGGCAGCCTGCGAGTATGTTCTAGATTGTCGCCCAATGGGCAAGCACTGATGCAGGAGGCGATTTCTACTTCCCAGAGGTGGCTGTCGCTCATCTAGGTAAGCCAAGGATTCTGCACTGGGCCATACTGAAGAGCTGTCCCATACTGAAGAGCTGTCCCATACTAAACAGCTGCCCCATACTGGCAGAGGGCGAGAGATGGGTATAGGTTGGCAGAGGGTGCGGCTGGCGCTGGTATATACAGTATATATATATATATATATATATATACACATATGTAGGGAGAGGGAGTGCAATGTGCATGCATGGATATGGGAAGGCGCTTGTGTGTGGAGAAAGGGACATGTACGGTAGCCGTGCAGCTGTGAGTCAGGCACATCTATGACCTTCCCTAGAGATGCTACACTGGCATCTGCTGCTGCTGCAGCCTCTCCGTTTCCTTCAAGCCTTCCTTGCCTTAGTGCTGATTTGCTTTAGTGGACACTGAGTGAAAGCTGCCCATTTATTGGCTAAGTGGAGCAAATCAGTTCCCTTGCCAGCAGATATTGCAATGTTACTGCATTGGATACACAGTGCTTTCCTTAAGAATACTCAGCACGGGGGTGGGGGGACACAGTGCTAATTATTTCCCTGTCAAAGTAGCAGATCTGCTTTTCTTTTGCCCACTATGGCATATAGGGGCTCTCTGGGAAAGCTGCCATTTGATAGACTTGATATGGGTACAGGATGAGAAAATTTGGACTATGTTGGGCACCTTAGGGCAAGGCCAGTGGCATAACTAGATATCACTGGGCCCCGCAGCCCATTATTTTTCAGGCCCCCAGAATGTCTAGAGGTTGAACTGTATTACCAGTATTTATTGAATTTGTATATGAATTAGGGCCTTGTAGGGCCCCTTTACCCCCTGCAGCCACAAGGTCTGCTTCCTCTGTAGTTACACCCATAGGCAAGGCTATATTAATCTGAATACTAATCTTTCTGTCTCCCTTCCACAAACAATTACTAAAGAGCTGTAGGCCGGACAACCAGGTGTGGTGTGGCACGGCCGCCTCAGTAGTAGCTGTGCAAAGAAAAAATAGATCCTTTCATGCTAGAGTACTGTAAATGCAACAGTCACTGGCAAGTGCCAACAAATGTCCTAATGACATTGTAAAAGACTTTTTTAGAATTGTATGTTAAAAAAATGCATGATCAAGTATCATGACATTATTTTTTGATCTACCCTTTACTGAAGAAAGTTTGTAGAACATTAAACAGAGATGTGCATTTGTTTTTACCAACCAGGAATTCTTATTTTCATATAATGATGTATTTAAAAATACTGTGGATTTGTTTTTTCCTCAGTAAATTTTTTTTATGACATTTTTATTCTCACAAACCATTCTTACTTTACAATGCTACAAAGTGCTCCAGGCAGTGGTGCCATAAACAACATTAAGCCCATCTCATTAAAAAAAGTTGACCTTCTAGAGGGCATCACCTAGGTTGGGGCCCTCCAAGGCATTTTCATGCCATTCAGACTGTACAGGTTCACCACAGACATCTTTTTTATGCTATTATCCTTTTTATACAGCCTATATCATCCTTTATACCGGGGTAGGTAGAAGTCCCTTTAATAGAACTAGGGGTACCTGCCCGGCACCCCCCATAGTTGCGCCTAGGGTTGCCACCTTTTGTAGAAAAAAATACCCCCGCCCAAAGTCCCACCCCATGTTCTGCCCAAAGCCACACCCCAAAGTTTTGCCTAGCAAAATATGATTTTGTTTTGTGTATGTACCAAAAGCTTTCTATCTTTTTATTTGAATATGTTGCATTCTTGTTCAAAGATGTAACCTTGTGAGCGACTAGGGCTTCAATATTAACGATGGGCACGTTTGTCCTGATGCAGTGACCCCTAGCAACCGAGCAATTTTAGCTCCCACTGTTTTATTTGGTATGGGTTACTGCAGCTCTGTATATTTACCGCTAGTAAATGAGCGGAATGTGTGCACTAACAGTGATCTGCAACGAGTCTACACCTTCCATTCGGCAACAGATTTGGTAACCAAACCGCCACCATCCGCTTCCACTCCACACTCCAGACTCCTGCACTCCCGTCTGTGACGTCACATAAGCGCCATAACATGTCCAAACCTAGCTGGGAATGACGAGCTGTGAGGTAGTAGGGAGCAGCGAAGATGCTAGAAAATGGCAGTTCCTCCCCTCGAAGAATTTTACCGGCAGTGTAATGGACGGTAACTTTTTAATACCGGCATTGAGAGCTGTTTTTCCGCCTAGGCCGGTTAAATACCGGCTGGGTGGCAACCCTAGTTGCGCCCTAGGCAGGTGCCTCTTCTTCCTACCCTTAGTTCCTGTCCTGCCCACCAGCCCACAAAATAGTGTCTTTCTATCGCATCTTACAGCAGCCCTTCTGGCATTTGCAAGAACTCACAGATTTATTGATTTGTAGATCAGACACTCACCCCCATTTTAAACAGGAAATATGAAGATATAAGGGCAATTAAACTATCCCTGGACTCAAGCACCATGCATATTGATTACAATGCAATACATATATTTCCTACACCCTGTTCCACTGGATGTTTCCTACACTCTTTATTTTTGCACAGCGTATGCCTCAAGTAAAGGAGCTACTTCTGAATAACCTGCACAGGTATGAGGGGGTCCAAGGGGTTAATATTTGTGCCTCTGTTATAGATGTGGTGAGTACAAAAAAGTGGGGACATGCACAGATCTTTGGATTCTGGCAAATGCCAGAGAGTCTGTCAGGGAGATGCCATGGACCTGGGATCCCCAACCTTTTTTACCCATGAGCAACATTCAGATATAAAAAGAGTTGGGGAGCAACACACTCGTGAAAACGTCTGGGGTGCCAAATGAGGGCTGTGTGAAATGACGGGAGACTTTGTTTGGCAGTACCCCTTGGTTTTATGCAACCAAAAATTGCCTCCAAGCCAGGAATTCAAAAATAAGCACCTGCTTTGAGGCCACAGGGAGCAACATCCAAGGGGTTGGTAAGCATGTTGCTCACGGGCTACTGGTTGGGGACCACTGCCATAGACAGTAACTATTTATTGGGCTTGTGGGGGTCTGTTTGGGCCCCTGTGTACTTAAAATCCCAAGGCAGATTTTGAATCCAGTCCAGACCTGGTGGCTGACATTCATAAATGTTAACTATAGTCATTTAGTTCTGTAGTTTTTTTTTTACAAAAAAGTAAATCCCACCTTTTCTTGCAACCACTTTATTAACATGCCATTGAAAAAAAGAAACATTTTTAATTAAAAGTGGGCACATAAAAAATCAAAACTATAGTAATTTAATTCTGTAGTTTTTTTAACAAAAAAGTAAATCCCACCTTTTCTCGCAACCACTTTAACACGCCATTGAAAAAAGAACATTTTTTAATTAAAGGTGGGCACATAAAAAGTCACATGGTGCAGGGCTGATTAGTAATTAGTTTGTAAATCTGAACAGATATCAGTCATGCAGCATGTGTCATTTTATAGCTATTTTAGGTTTAAAGCAATGATTTGGCAACCTAAGGTGCAAATAGTTGCTTAGTGTGTAATGGTATACTTTCTATAAGAATTAAACCAGTGATCCCCAACTAGTGACTCGTGAGGAACATGTTGCTCTTCGACCCCTTGGATGTTGCTCCCAGTGGCTTCAAAGCAAGGGCTTATTTTTTGAATTCCTGGCTTGGAGGAAAGTTTTAGTTCAATAAAAACCAAGTGTTCTGCCAAACAGAGCCTCCTGTGGGCTTCAGTTCCTCATAGGGGCTACCAATAGCCAATCATAGCCCATATTTGGCATTCCCAGGAACTTTTTGCATGTTTGTGTTGCTCTCCAACTTATTGCTACATTTGAATGTTGCTCACGGGTAAAAAAGGTAGGGAACCTCTGCATTAGACTAATTAAGTATACTGGGGGGTCAGGTACTGTACACCACCTGAGCCGTCAACCAGGGCCAGAATTAAGGGTAGGCAGAGTAGGCACGTGCCTAGGGCGCAAAGCTTGGAGGGTGCCAGGCACGTACCTTTCTCCGCTTCCTACCCTTAGTCCAGCTGAGTGCGCTCCTCTTCAGTCCTGCGTACTGTTTGTGCGCCTGCGTGTGCGCATGCGTGTGCATACAGGAGGAGAGCTTACCGGAAGGGGGTGCCAGTCAGTCAGCACACATGCGCACGTACTTCCAGCAAGCACGGTGGAAGTGGCGCCACGGCTGGCTGGGTTGCCTGGGGTGCCTGGCCGCCGTGGCCTGGCCCTGCCTTCAACAAAAGGTGCAGATAAACTGGATTTGTGTACGACAGGCACTTCAAGAAGATGACCCACTGACCAGGCATGTAAATCATCTTTATTGTAGAAAGTATTTGCCTAGGTGTAAAGCTGGCCATAGACCTGCAGATTTTAGCCTAGTATCTGACGAGCGATCGTATGTCGCACTCTACGGACCTGCAACTAACCTTTCAGATTAAATAAAGTAGTAAAAGAACAAATCAGACGATGTTCTGGATGTGACAGCAATCGTGCGAAAGTTATGTCCAACAAATAAAAGGGACAGTCACCCATTAATATCGTCAGATAGGCAATACATGCAGAGATCGTTAGTTGACAGAAATCTTCTAAACTGTCCAATCTTCTAAACAACTAATAGCCATTGTAGAAAAAATGTTGGGACGATCCACATACGGTCTGAAAATCGTACAAAGGTTTGATTCATAGAACTTTAGCTTTGCATCTATGGCCAGCTTAGTGTAAGGCTGAGCACAAATTGAACAGATGTTATACTTTCTACATAAATGTGGATGTTTTTACAAGCCTTGTCTGAGGTCATCTTCTTACACAGATTTAACCTAAGGTGGAAATAAGACCTTTTTAATTTAAATATTTTATTTTCCTTAAATGTTGGTTCATTGTAAATAGACTAGCACTGCAGCCAAACCCCCAAATAAATAACTTGAGCAGTTGCAGGTGGAAGAGTGATAGGCAGTGATTTGCTTTGTGTACACACACACACACACACACACACACACACACACTTGCCTTGGATGATACAGTGTAGCAGGCAAATGGCTTGCAGGATACAATGAGCTGGTGGCGTGCTCCATTTAATGTGACCATGGCTTCCTGGATACAGAGTAATAGGTCAGTTGTTTTGTTGGATACTGCAACACATTGTCAGAATACAGTGCTGCTAAGGTTTATTGGATAAAACAAAGCAGTGTAACAACACATGCTGCATGTGTTTAATTTTATCTTGGAAATAGGTGGGTTTCAAAGACATTTCTTTTGTTTTTAATCGTACAGCAAGCAGAGGTATTACGTTGATTACATTGTAGAAGAAAAGTATTGCTGTGGCTAAAAGTTAGAAGATCTTTTATTTGATATAGATTGCATAGAAGTGGAACCATTGTTTTTTGTTAATAAACCAAATGGGTTCCTGGGCAACATATGGCCAGACTCAGGTACACACATCCAAAGATGCCATATCAACATTGCTTCAGCTGTCCAAGTCTGCTCTTTCGTTTAAGCAGGTGAATCCAATTCTAGGGACTGACATCTGATAAAAATCTGTAGTGCACACAAGTTTGTAATTGTGGGGGAAGGCCTTTTTAAAGGTGTGTCTGGCTTAGACGACTTGATATGCAGACTCATTATCCTCTTGCCAAAATATATCCCAACACTGGATTAATGACTGGAATAGGAATGAACACTCTCATGAGGCAACTTCAGAAAACGAAGCGTCGCAAGTGCCATCACACGTGCGTGATGTCAGAAGTGTGTTATGTGCATTCGCTCTAACTATCATGGCTGCTCGCACCGGGAGCTCTCTCGCGGTGCTATTGTCCTAGCACTGGTGGGGGGCAATTAAAAAAAAAAACCTACTATTACCCCCAACCAAACCTATTTTCTACAGTGTAACCAGTAGAAGATGTGGCCTAATGGCCAAGGGCATGAGGAAATCCAAAGGTGGTTGAACATGAAAAAAGCAAAGCTGTGGCAGGAACAGCCCTGAAAGTTTGCTGAAAGCCTTTATAAAAAATACAATATCAACATTCTGTATTTCCATATTCCAGTAGCAAATAATGAAAAACGTTTTGGAGTGTAGTGTCCCTTTAAGTAAATTTGGGATGCACCGAATCCAGGATTCGGTTCGGGATTCGGCCGGGATTCTGCCTTTTTCAGCAGGATTCGGATTCGGCCGAATCCTTCTGCCCGGCCGAACCGAATCCGAATCCTAATTTGCATATGTAAATTAGGGGCAGGGAGGGAAATCACGTGACTTTTTGTCACAAAACAAGGAAGTAAAAAAAGTTTTCCCCTTCCCATCCCTAATTT
This sequence comes from Xenopus petersii, assembly GCA_038501925.1. Lineage (NCBI taxonomy): Eukaryota > Metazoa > Chordata > Amphibia > Anura > Pipidae > Xenopus > Xenopus petersii. The sequence continues at coordinate 145,577,715 of CM076673.1, forward strand.
GCATATGCAAATTAGGGTTCGGATTCGGTTCGGTATTCGGCCAAATCTTTTGCAAAGGATTCGGGGGTTCGGCCGAATCCAAAAAAGTGGATTCGGTGCATCCCTAAAGTAAATACACATTCTCTCTTTCAGTTAGCAATACTGATAACATCAATGTAATGGAGCAGACTCAGTTGTTGCTTTTTTATAGAAATGTCATAACACATTTACTAAATGGGCAAGGTTTAAGGTGGGAAAATACAGGCATAAAGCACTATGTCTGTTATGTACCTTGCTGCCTCATATTTGCACCAGGCCACTGTCAGCACCACATGTTTGTGCCCCATTAGAGGCATAAAGATGTGAGCCTTAACAGTGAATGGTGGACAAGCATAGGCAGCTTATACAAGCACACACGCTCTGTACTAGGAAGCCTTGCATTAGGTGCTAGAAGGAATAATCCTCAATGAGTGAGAGTCCTGTACTCACCACTTGTCTGCACAGTGCCAGGCTAAGATGCCAGAGGCCCACTAGAAAATATTAAGACCATGGACCTGATTTTGAAACGATTTTTACTCCTTTCCACACTTTATTCTTGTAGCCTTTATCTTTTCTTAGATAGAGAATGACAACGAAGTACGCCGATGGTTAGAAGCAAGAGGCCCCACTGGACACCTTTCTGGTATTCAGTGGGACAGTCTGATACTGCGTCTGCATCAACTTTATGTGATTTGTGAGTTAATGGCAGCAAGTTTGCACCATAAGTGCACATCCCTTTATTTTTTAGACATTTTGATTAAGTTGTGATAATTCATTGTCTTCCAGTGGAGTATAGCAACTTGTTTCTGAGGAAAACTTTCATGTTGCTTATTGAATTAGCATCCCAGATTACCTTTACAGGCACAAAAAACCTTCTTTGGATTTCATACTTTCATCTGAAAGATGAACCCTCTCACCTGTATTGGTACCTGCCATAATACCATATCTTTGGCTACTACAGCTAATAAAAGTACTGATTAGTATAGAAAATGGCACGAACTCAAGGGATAAAAACACTTATTTTATAGGTCTCAGGTAAGGCCTCACCTTGAGTATGCAGTGCAGTTTTCGGCTTTAGTCCTTAAGAGGGATATAAATGAGTTGGAGAGAGTGCAATGACGTGCAACTAACGTGGTAAAAGAAATAGATTTAAACTGTGAGGATTGTTTGCTCTGGAGAAAATGTGCTTGTGTGGAGACATGATAAATCTTTACAAGTACATAAGAACGCATTATAGACAGATAGTAGGGAATATTTTTCACATATAATATATCAAAGAACTAGAGGCCATCCTTTAAGACTCAAGGAACCAACATTTCATTTGAAGCAGGCATTCTTCATGGTGAGAGCAGCGAGGTTGTAATGGCAGATTCTTTTAATGCCTTTAAATGGATTAATGGATGATTTCTTGTACAGGTATGGGATCCATTATCCAGAAACCCATTATCTAGAAAGCTCTGAATTACGGAAAGACCATCTCCCATAGACTCCATTTTATCCAAATAATCCAAATTTTTAAAAATGATTTCCCTTTTCTCTGTAATAATAAAACAGTACCTTGTACTTGATCCCAACTAAGATATAATTAATCCTTTTTGGAAGCAAAGTCAGCCTATTGGGTTTATTTAATGTTTAAATGATTTTCTAGTACACTTAAGGTATGAAGATCCAAATTACGGAAATCTGTTATCCGAAAAACCCCAGGTCAGTTGCATTCTGGAATAATATTAAAGGCTGTTGTGATTTTAAGATTAACAATTAGTACAGTATAGCAAGCGTAAGTGTTTGAATTGATTTGAAGAGTTTGACTTGATGGACCTTTGTCTTTTTTCAGCCTAAATTAACTATGTGGCTATATATGTAGCCAACATAAAAAAAAAACCTTTCAAAATGTGCATAATTGTGACACTTAAGATGAACCCAACTGCAAACTGAACTATTCATGCCAAAAGCCATTTACTGATTTTATAGGAGAAACAAGTACAAAGTTAACTACACAGTATTTTCCTCTAATATAGTAAGTTTTACAGCACCACTCCTTTAAACAGGAACATGTGAAAAATACCAGTTGAAGGCAGTGCCCTTGATTCAAATTTCTGTAAGCTGCTCAGTTTTTTGGTAGATCTTCTTAGCATAGAACACCAAAACACTAGAAGCTTTACTCCTCCCTTACATGCAGCTTACATGCCACAGTTTAGGACTGGCTCACCTGGATACCAGGTGTAAGTGGGTTGAACCAAACATTTGGCTTCTTAAGGCTATAACATAGTCATGCCTGTATACTGAGTAAACTGAGAGTATAGGTGATATAGCATATACATAGAAGAGATTAGGAGAAAGCATGGTGTGAAAAGTACTTTATAAGTAAGCCTGTGGGCTAAGGTTTTAAGGAGTACCCATGGAGCAACAGTTCAACACTGGATAGCCATATAATATTTGGCAACATATACTCAAAATCAAATACCTACATATAGTGGCGTAACTAGATGTTACTGGGCCCCACAGCAAATTAATTTTAGGGTACCCAACATATCCAGAGGTTGTCCTGTTTTATCAATATACAGTAGAACCCCCATTTTAAGTTTTTCAGGGGACCAGAAAAAAATGGTGTAAAATCAAGGAAAATGTAAAATTAGGGAAATGTATTATGCATAATATATAGATGGGACCACAAAACGACAATGTAAAATGAAGGAAAACTTGAAATCAGGGGATGTAAAATTGAGGTTCCACTGTATATTGAAAATGCTCATTAATTAGGGCCTCACGGGCCCCCTTTACTTCCTGGGCCCCGTGCAGCTGCAGGGTCTGCTTCCCCTGTATTTACGCCCCTGTCTACTAGATGTAATGTCATATTTTATGCCAGATTTTTTAAATTCAATTTAATGTAACAATGTTAAATAAATTAACTCCCATCATTACATGGCATCATTTCACTAATCTGCATCCTAATTGTGTATGCTAGTTGTCTCATAGACAATGAGAACATGTGTCATACATACATTTAAGTTCAGATTATTGATTTTTAAATGAAATATTTGGCCTATGTTCCAAACAATATGAGGAGTGCTGTGTGCATGCAGTAAATTCTGTTACTGTTTACCTTCACAGATTCTCCATGGACTAACACATAACATTTATTTTTGACAATTAGCTCTGCAATTAAGTGTTTTCCTTTAAAGAGAGACTCAGTTGAGTTGAACAGAATAGAAGGCCCACTCATATATTAAGAATTTAAATATATGCATATGCTGCATGCAAATCCTAAGCAGTTACCCATAACAACCAATCACCTGGAACTGATAACTGGTTGCTTTCTAAACCCAAATAATAAAAATATACGGTAATATATCATTTTGTTGTTCACATTCATTTAAGGGCAGCAGCTTTTAGGAAAAAAAAACACTTTATGGTATAACAGAAAATAGATTTAGGACGAGGAAAAAGTGGAGACTGAGGTTTATGCATTACATAACCACCCTTACTAATAAAAATATTTTTACCAGGAAGATATTTTAAAGACTGTGAAACCTGATGAATTTAAATACTCGAGTGATGTGTGTGGTTCTCATAATAAACTATTGCTGCATATTGACCTCTTTAGCTCTTATTTCTCTGTATGGCGACTGATGTCACACCATGTAGGATCCAGACAGGAGGCTGAGCTATCTTCTAGAAATGCAGTGTTGTTATTTAAATACTATGCTTGCAGTTATCTTGAGCTCTGCAGTGCCACGTGAATTCCTGGTTCAAATCAGCAACTGATTCCAGGTCATGCGTGTTTGTGATGCTGCAAAGGCAAGCTTTGGTGTTTTTTTCAGTTGACAGCAGCTAAAGATGTTTCCTCACCCAAGTGAATGTATGTTCTTTCCAATACTGCTGATTACAAGCAAAAACCACTAAGCAGACAGCCAAGGCACAGTAACCTTTCTCTACTTAAAGTCCAAATAAGAACTGAAATGTTAATAATAAAATAATCTTTTAGCCAGGACATCTGTGATTCAGAATAGCCCTAAAGATCTTAGTAGGTATAATGATTATTAATTCACATGGGGCCCTATAACATACTTGCAGTGGGCCCCAGGGATCTACATGATAATGTTTCTGACCATGCATAATAATTATTTACAAAACTAGTCAGATCTATTAACCTGCTTCTACACTATAATTCACTAATTTACATAAATACATGTAAAGTGTTGGTTTGATCTGGTTTTGTAAGGCACCTCCACCTGGGAGTGGGGGAAGCTGCGTGAACTGTTTAATAGACATAGCAATGTTTTGTTTTTTTTAAAGGTGGAACAGATATACCTACAGGTTAAAATTCAATACAAATAAAGAGCATCATTTTGATTAAAAGCTCGCCATACACATCACTCTCAGCTTATTAGCCTGTTTATGGGGCACTCTGACAGGCCTACCCAAGTGATATCTGGCTAGAAATTAATCAGATATCAGGCAAGTTTGGAAATCCCTAGGCCAATGATTGGATTAGATTAATTGGGCCCTGTGTATGGGTTTCCAATTCGGGTCCAGATCCACTGGCTAGACAACTTTGCCAAATGTTTGGATCTGGCAGCATTTGGCCACCTTTCCATAATGGTGCTTTATGTGCTACCTGTGATAAATGTAACAGTTTACTGTGTCTTTAAAATAAACCGTAAATTTAAAATTTTTGCATCCAGCGGCACACCTTCCATTTCTACTCTTCTTTATGAGATGTACTACGTTGTAAAAACTACATTTCTGCACACATATTAAATGGTTATATCCATTGTGAAAACAAGGAACCTTATACTATGTTTTACAAAGGTATTGTGCAAAGGAACACCTTCTTTCCTTTCTGAGCAAACGATTTTGCTTTCGGACTTGATGGCTGGATAAGGAAGTAGCCTCAGGGTGGATAGCAGATGTGACTTCCTAGCATTTGGCATCTATCTGCTGATGGCACGAAAAACTTTCATGCTCAAGGCATTGAGCCATTTAATAAGCATTGCTCACTTTTGTTCTGTGGCAGAGCATGTGCCCTATAGTAAACGGGTAGATTCAAAGGCAAATACAATTTTTTATATGTTTAGAGTCTAGAGTTAGAACAGAATTTATTTTATGAGTCAGCATGTACTGTAATGTGTACTTGCCCAACATGATTAATTGGTTCATTTGTTCACTGATCATTTTACCTATTTTAAATAATAGTGAGCCAGAGTGTAAAATCCCATTTGCCAAAGCCTCATCTGGCCATGGATGGAGTCCTATGAAATCCAATCTTTTGGCCTGAGTTATGAAAGATCATATTCGTCTGACCCACAATTTCAGAATTAACTGCTGAACTGCCCTTACTTGCAGTATTTCTTGATTGTGCAAAAGGTAACAAGAAAACAGTTAAAACCTATTTTTATAGGGCTTCAGTTGTTGTGTGTGCAGATCATTCCCTCTTTCTTTCAAAATGGAATTTGCCATAATGCACTATTACTTGTCAGAGGTCCTATTCCTGTTCATCTGAGGCTAAAAATAAGTTTCTAATCCTTATCTATTACGCATATGCATGCAGTATACACAGCACTCAAAAATAAATTACTATTACAATGATGCAAATGCAATTTTGAACGGTTACATGATTTGAGTGTTTAGCAGAGACAATTCTCAGTATTATCTATGGCAGGGTATTTTCTAAAGTTAAGTATACACGACAAAATAGCACCATGTGTCATTGCACTCAAGGGGGAAAAAAAGCAAGATAATCTTTTATATTAGCCCATCTAATATTGTTCAGAGTAGGTAGTTTCATATATCATTAAAGGGCCAGTAAAAATAAATAAATAAAATGAACATAAACATTTCATTATAGTGCAGATTTAGCTTGATCTACAAAACTGTGAATTTGCATCAAAGGGCCTAATATAGTTTAAGGAATGCAGCTGCTGTGCTTGTGCTTGCTCTTGTAATGTTGCAACATCATGGGGCAGATTTATCAAATGTGATTTTTTTTTCGCACTCACACATTTAAGTTATATTTTTGAAAAATCGAATGTCTGGTATTTCATTTTTGTATTTGTTTTTTTTTCCCCTGTCGTTTTTCATTAGAGATTTTGGCATTAGGATTTTTTCATAATCAACCAAACATTCAAAATTCGAGTTTATCCAAGGAAGAAATCCCTCAAACAACTCACAAATTCAATTCTTGATAAATGTGCCCCTATGTATAGATTGTAACAGAAAAGCTATGCAGCATACAATTTAATTGAGGTCAAGTGACATTCTTACACCTATGAAAGTCTTAATTTTATGAAATGAAAAGTTTTTGTTGTTATTGGCCCATCAAATCCCTCATGACTTCTTGCGTGAGGCAATGATACTTTATAGGGAACATGTGAATTACAGTTTTAAGAAGGCCTTTATTGTGACTTAAAGAAAGACATTAAATATCTTACATAATAACGATATTGTTTGCCATTTTCATGCATGGTTTGCTCAGATTTCATTTCCTGTTAAATCCAGGTAGGTAGCACATTTCTTAACTGAATTTGTCGTATGTCAACTATTTACAGTAAGTACCATGCAAGTTCTTTCATTAGCTACGGCTCATCACCCTGCAGACTGTGAATAAAATACACACAGCAGTGACTGAGAATAAGAAATAGGCAGACATTAAAGGGCTTGTTCTCCTTACAAACACTTTTTTCAGTTGAGTTGTGTTCACCAGAAACAAAGACTTTTTTTTCAATTGCTTTCCATCTTAAATTTTCCCAAAATTGAAGTTTAAAGTTTAATGTTCCTGTCTATATGGTTTCAGTCTGGCAGCTTGGTGTTCCAGGGGCAGATTCTGAACTGTTACAATTTGCTATATTTAATTGATACAATTAGTTAATACACTTCTCAGCAATAGCTGTGGAATATTAGCAGCTATTGTATCAATTCTGCCTTTAATGATGCTCAGCAGGGACAAAGATAACAAATGTATCAACTAAATGTATCAATTTATAACGGTAGTGTACTGGTAAAACAGTCACAAATAGAAAATAGAAAGTAATTGGAAAAGGTCTTTATTTCTGGTGATCTATCTGAAACCAACTGAACAGAAAAAAAGTGTGAAGGTGAATAACCTCTTTAATTAATCTCATAATTCCTATTAGTTGATCCAGAAGAAAGCAAAACTTCACCAAAAGTAGTCCAATTTGGCTAAAAGGACAAAAGATGTTCCCTGAATGAACATATATGATTATGTTAGGCTGTCAACAATTTTTGATAATTACCTACAACCACAGACTGGGGGTTAAGTTCTTTTTTCATAGAACGTTAATGATTACAAATATATTTATACTATATGTGTAGAGAAAATTTACACCATTTAAAAAAATGAAAGTGTCCTAAAGTAATGAAAATATAAATACTTTTGTGCTGCACTGTTAAATCTGGTGTTTGCTTCAGAAACACAACTATAGTTTACATAAACAAGCTGCTGTGTAGACATGGTGGCAGCCATTCAAAGCTTAAAAAGGAGAAAAGGCACAGGATAAACAGCAGATAACAGATAAACTCTTTAGCATACAAATGGGATTGTCCAGAATGTATCTGTTATCTACTGTATGACCTGTTCTTGAATTGCTGTCCCCGTGGCTACACAGCAGCTTGTTTATAGAAGCTATAGTTGTTTTTTTGAAGCAAAATACGATAGCAGAACTATATCATTGCATGGTACCAGTACATTATATTGTCTTTTAAAACACTTTAATTTTTGTGTTTCTATTCCTTTAGGGGTATATTTATCAAAGCGTGAAGTTCCGCCACTAGAGTGAAATTCCGCCACTTCCCATTCATTTCTATGGGGTTTTTAAAGGCGTATTTATCAAAGGGTGAAATGTCACTTTCAGCCATTGATAAATATGCCTTTCAAAATCCCATATAAATGAATCTAGTGGCGGAACTTCACTCTTTGATAAATTTACCCCTAAGTATGTTCCTTGACTAGTCAGATGTGGCATTCAGACCAATCCCTGGATCAATGTGACATAAAGTAATCCTATATTTTATTAAAGTAAAACTATACCCCCAAAATGAATACTTGAGCAACAGATAGTATATATCATATTAAGTGGCATATTAAATAATCAAACTGGTGTGTGTGTATATATATATATATATATATATATATATAAGTAAATATTGCCCTTTTACATCTCTTGCCTTGAACCACCATTTTGTAATGGTCTGTGTGCTGCCTCAGAGATCACCTGACCAGAAATACTGCAGATCTAACTGTAACAGGAAGAAGTGTGGAAGCAAAAGACAGAACTCTGTCTGTTAATTGGCTCATGTGACCTAACAAGTATCGTTTGTTTGGATCCCAGGGGGCTGACCTTATTTTTTAAAATGGAAGTTTTCTATTTATGATTACCGAATGGTACATACTACTAAAAAAGTATATTATTATGAAAATGGTTTATTTAAATGTAGCACGGTTTTCAATGCTATAATGCTTTTTTTTTTTTTTTTATAGAGACCTACATTTCCTTTAAGGAAACCACTGCAGGGGATTTGCATAAAATTATTACACTAAACAAATCTGTATTCAAATTAACTTTTAAATAATGAAAATGTATACTATAGTTTTAAAATATTAGCTAAGGGAGCAGTCATAATTTCTTTATAAGGCTAATGGCACATGGAGCAGGTCTCTGTTGGCATGTTCAGGTATGCAACCACTATTCTGCCTAACAGGTAAGAGTGTTTTACTGGCCTTAAAGGAACAGTAACACCAATAAATGTAAGTGTTTTAAAGTAATGAAAATATCATGTAGTGTTGCCCTGCACTGGTAAAACTGATCTGTTTGCTTCAGAAACACTACTATAGTTCATATAAACAAGCTGTTGTGGAGCAATGGCAGGAATTGAAAAATGCCTATATGGCACAGGTTAACTAATGGATAACAAATAACACCATTAGACAGACAGAGCTTATTTACTATCTCCTGTGTAACCTGAGCCTTTTCTCCTTTGAATAGCTGCTCCCATTGCTACACAGCAGCTTATTTATATAAACAATAAAAGTGTTTCTTAAGCAAACACGGCAGTTTTACCAGTGCAGGGCAACACTGCATTATATTTTCATTACTTTAAAACACTTTCATTTTTTGAAGTTACTGTTCCTTTAAAATGTATGCACTTTTCCACTGGCTGAAACACACCTTACTGTAGGGTGTTAGTCTAAAGATGGCCATAGATATGCAGATTATAGCCTATGTAGGAATGAACTTTCATCTGTTCCAATCTTCCAATCTGCAACTAACCATTCAGATTAAATAAAGTAGTAAAGAAAACAAATCAGACTATGATCTGGGCATTGACAGACAGCAGTGGTTATGTCCACCAAATTGTAGTGACAGTCTCCCATTGATATCGTTAGATAGGCAATACATGCAGAGATATTATCGGTAGCCGATATAAATCACCACCGATTGCCACGGCACGGAAAAATGTTGGGACACACAACTCAAAAGTCGTACGAAAGGAAGATTCGTACTGAATCTTTGAGTCTATGGCCAATTTAAGACAAAATATGAGGATTTGTAGGAAAAAATGTATCACAAAGGAATGAAATTTTAATATTTCAAATGCAGATTAAACTTAGTCTTGCAGGTTTAGAAATAACTTGCACTTATTGTTATGGGTTTCAACCCAGTGCTATGCCCTTTGCTTATTTAAAATGATAATGGCTTCTCAAAACATATAGGCACATAACCTTCTGGGCTGAATTTCCATTTGTTCATAATAATGCTGCTGCCAGCTTTGCTTGAGAAGTGAGCCCAGATTTACAGCTCTGTGGGAAGATTCCCATGTGGGTAGATGGAATCTAATATGCCAGCATTTAAAGAGCAGACGAGAACTGCTTTCGTATTTCTGTATTTTTTTCTTGTTTACTTGTGAGATTTGGTTCATCCTGGAACTGAAATTGTATCTTTCGAACATCTTCCAAGAACGGCCATACAAAATAGCACGGAACATCCTCCTTGTCACTGTGTATACATTCTTCTGAAAGATGGTCTGTCAACATCATTGGTTTGTATGTTTGACTGTACGCATGTTAGCATGGAAGAGTTGGGCAGGGTTCAAGACAGGGATGAAACAGTTCATTCAAAATGTTGTTTTCACCTACTCTATACTATTTCTTGAGTTAAGAGTGTTTCCCCCACTAAATTTTTTGTGGGTGTTTTATCATTTGCAAATGCTTCACAGACTTGTTGACTTTGTGAAGAACTAGCAGTCAGTAAGTGTGTGATACAAGTCATTTTCCTAGTGGTTAGGTCGCTGTAAAACAATTCTAAACCTTTGAGATTACTACCAACTGCTAACATTAAAACACATATATGCTAGTGTTGTATGCACTCATCTAACTGATGAGACTAGGGATGGGACACAATTTTACTGGATATTAAATCTGGGCATTGATATACTTATCCACTTCCCTAATCTTGCTTATGGGCAGATTTACTAAGGTTTGAATGGTAAATTTGATTTTTCAAATTTCCGCATATTGTCGCACATCAAACAAATGTTGCACGTCAAATAAAGTTGAGCGTCAAAAAGAAATCTGATGCACAAAAGTCAGAGGAAAACTTGATTTGAGTTTTCGGGCCAGGACTATTCAATCAAATTTTTAGATGTTTGAATTTTTTCAAATATTATATAGCATTGGAATTGTGAATAAAATCGAGTTTAAAAAACTCTCATCACTCTAAAATTCGACCTTTGATAGATGACCCCCTTAGTATCCACTTTTATCTTGGTTTGTACGCTGAAATCATTTTTAGTTAGGACTAGAGTGTAAGGAAGACAGGCAGCAGGTCAGATGCTGTCAGTTCACCAAACAGTGTAACAAAGTATAAAACTGTACTTGCCCATATTGCTCACTCCCTAATACAGCACAGAACCTATTTAAAATGACCCATTTGGTTGATGGACGTGATAAACTGGCAATGACAAGATGGACTACAGTGGATGGATAGGTAGGAAGAGAATGGTGAATTCTAAAGACAGAATGTGATGAGATAGTATACATGGGATGCATGGCAAGGTTTGCCCCACTGTTTATTGCTACAAAAACAACCTGCCATAGGTTATTTTTCAGGGGAAGCCTTGTTTATCTGCTTATATTATTACCATACTGTGTCTTTACTGAGAAAAAACACATAAGGCAGCACACTAAACTGAATCTGTTCTGTGTACAGTTTTATTTTTTCTTCTGTATTATTATATATTTAAGGATTAAAGAAAGAGTCCCTCATCCTAACCTTTTTTTAATTTCATCAGCGCAAGCATTTTATAGCGAACTTTCGCTACCGTTCGTTTCTGCCAAGCAAAACTTTGTTAGTACACTTGCGCTTAGGTCAATTTGAATATGGTGGGTACATATAGCTCACATAGACATCTTTTAGAGATGTTGGTGCAAATGCTTGAAGTGGCCACTTATTATTAAAAATGTCAAAGGAAGCAAATTGAAGACAAAAGAGATCATCTAATGCCCTAGACAATTTGTAATACTTACAACTTTTAAAGACAATCCCGCTTTAAAATATGAAATAACGCCAGTCGGTTTTTATAATTTTTATGACTTTTTGGCATACAGGATATGATTTCACTGACATAAGATTGAGGAGGATGTAGGTTCATTTTATCATATCTCCAGGTCTGGAGAAGGAAAGAGGTAACGTTCTGTAAAATTTGCACTTTAGTGAATTTGCGGAGTAATGTTCATTCGCCTGAGGGCCCAAAACTTTTTTAGTGAATTGTCCTCTATTCCTGTTAGTGAATTGGTGATGTTCCTGCGGGTGAGATTTCTGGAAAATTTTGATAGCGACAGCCACTTCGTCCTGTAGTAAATCTGCCCCAGGGTTGGACAATTTGTAGGAAAAATGCTAGCTGAAGGAAGCACACTAAAAGCTATTTTAAAAAATGTAGTGAATTGTTTATTATACCAATGGTTCACATTTAAGTGTCAACCTTAGAGTACAGGAAAAAAACTCAACAATCATCAAAATCAGTAAAATGCTTTTTTTGGCATTTGGCTAATTTTTTCCCAAAAAAAATTTTTATTCCTTTTTCTCTGCATGAAATGTATAGTTTCATTGTTTTTTTGTACAATGTGGTGCTCAAAAGGCTACCTGTGCAGGTAAATGCAAAATCACTGTATTCAAATGTTTACAAACTATTAAGGAAACCTGTTATTACTTTTCAAATGTTATATATTAACAACAAACTCTCTGGAAAATTTAAGTTGGGGAGGGACATGAGACTGATATCAGGTTGATCCCAAGGGCCAAACAGTTGGATCACAATGACAAGGATAATGGTCATCAGAGCAAGTATTAATGCTTTTCTGCTGACCATTGGGAATATTTTTTGAGTATTTCTGTAACATTTTTTCTAAACGTCATATTAGACTTTATGGTATTGTGCAATATTTTGTATAAATTGTTGAGAATAACAGAGTTTTAGAAGACATGTTGCAATTTATGTTATAGGGCAGCGGTCCCCAACCTTTTTTGCACCACAGATCCAGTTTCAAACAAGACAATTTTTACGAGGACGAGGGGGTTGGGATATAGATGCGTCGGTGCATTTTAGGCTTACCAAAAGAACTGTCCAAACAGTATTTTGACCCTTATCACGATCAGTAGAAAGCTTCTTGGGCTTCGCACAGCTGTTGTCATGGCAATGGCTCATCAGGGAGCTGGGATTGCAGGTAATTATGGATTTTTCGCTGTTTTTGCAGCAATTAAAAAAATGCAGCTGGGACCAGAGGCAACCCAGTTCATCACAGCCCGCGGCCCGCCACTGGTCCACATCCTGGTGGTTGGGGACCCCTGTTATAGGGCACTAATAATAAGATAAACCTTTCTTGACCCTAGGCTAGACCCTAACCACAGAAAAAGACAATTTTGTGCCATGTAAACACAAAGGGGGTTATTTACTAAAACTCAAATTTTTCTCACATTATTGAAAAAAAAAATCTGACCAAACTCCCAAACCCCGAATCCCCTTTGCTTATCAATATTTTTTCTCAAAAAATCAGGGCAAAAAAAAGTTGCGCAAAAATTCCAAAAGATGTCTACTTAAAAACTTGAATATTTTGGATTATCGAACAAAAACCAGTGCAACCAGCCCAAAACTTTTGAGAACCATGAATGCATAAAACATGTTCCAGGTAAAAGGGATCATCTGCCATTGACTTTTACATGATTCCAACAGGTTTTAGCTGGAGTATTTTCAGATATGAATTGATAGCAGCTGCAAGGTTTAATACATTTTGAAAAAAATTGAGTTTCCCTCTAAAAATTTAAGTTTTTTGGCCTTTAAAACACGACTTGAAAACTTTGAGTTTTAGTAAATAACCCCCATGGTCTGCACACATTTGCTGAAACATGCAATCGTATATTCATCATTGTTGGAACTGCCTCATTCACAGCTCCATTTCACACTTACAGCTAAATAATGGTGGCCATATACAGAGTTGATTGCTCATTGGCCTTCCAGGATTGACTGATATTTAGGTAAAAATAGTTCAGATTTAAAAATCCATTCAGCGCATCATGTTATTGTGATCTTTGTCCAGTGGGCCTCTGTTGACTATAGTGTATGAAGTATTTTTGGAAACTGTAAGACAAACCTCTTTCTAGGCAACATGTGGAAATGTGTCTTTCAGATACAATCTGCAACAAATGAAAGATGTGTACTGTTTTTCTTTTGCTATCAAAGATTCCATTCTGTTGGGTAGAAAATGCCAACTGGTATAGTGATCTTTATAATATAAATAATTGCCTTTTGAGTTAAGGTTTTAATTTATTTTAAAAAGATAGTCCATAGGATATTAACATTGAAAAGAAACATGTTTTACTCTTCAAATTCATTCTAAAGTCTACTGTTCATAATGTACTGTACATAGACATTCCTTGAACAGTCTTGCTGTCTAACTTTCTAACCCAGCTAAGCACGTCCACATTGGGATTCAAAATAGGTACTTGCATTATAAGCACACAAAGACCAAAGCAGCCCCCACCAGCCTAATTAATAGTGACTGTTTATTGCATCTTACAACAGCTCATCTGGTATTTGCCAGAATCTACAGATCCAGGGCTGCTTCTATTACTTCAGAATCACTGGACTTCTCAGAGGGGTACAGTGTCCAGAGTGCAGTGCTGGCAGGACAAGGCAACCATGTCCTAATCTTCTTTAGAAAGTAAGTACAGGCAGGGCCAGGACTAGAGGTAGCAAAAGAGGCAAGGATTGCCAGGGGTGGGGTGCAATGGAATCGGTAGGACCCTGGGCACATACATATTCAGTCTACTCTAAAGGTCCCGATACACAGGTGGGCATATTGGGGAGAGATCACCAAACAAGCGTATCTCTCTGTGTATGGTCACCTTAACCCTGCAACCCTGTACATCTGATCAGAAGCTGCAGCAATTGTCAAGGAGATGCAAGCTTGGCCAAGTTGCTGAGCAGAGTGCTAAGATGGAGGTAGAGAATGGCCAAGCAATGGGGTGAAAGTCGTTTCTGAGCAGGGGTGGGCAGAGTGAGGGGGGCCCTAATGTATTGACCCAGATGTGAGTACAGGGGCTCTTTTGTGGCCTGTGCCTTCCCAGTGTTTCATATAGGTGCACAAATGAGGGAGAACTAAAGGGTTAATTTAAAAAAAAATGCTTGAACCAAAGAAAATGTAAAACCATACCCTTTTAGCAGCCTAGTTTGCAGAATAATATATTTATATTTCTGAGGGTCTTACTGGACTGCACTGTATAAGATATGAAACAAAGGCTGTAACAAAGATTAATAAAAAAACAAAGGGACATGATGAAAGCAAATATTGGTTAACAATACATAATTTGTTTGCTGAAATGCAAAGCGTTGAAAAGCCCTGTTTGTCTTTTAGGTTGAAAATGTGTTTGTCATACATTTTCTGACAAAAAAATTATTTTGCTTAGAAAGAAAATATGTGAGTGGGAAGGGTGTGAGAACGATTGTATATTAGACACAGCACATGCATATGTACATCTGTGTAGAAGTCCAGTATGCTCTATTTCCCTCTGATCACAGTGCCTTAATTGATCTCCTTGGCCACAAGGCATGGCATAATACGACCCTTGGGGACGGCTTCCAGGGATTCTATTGTCTCTTACCAAAATCAATATTTCTTCCTTCTTATGTAATGTTCTTCCGATGATCGATAGTCACTGCAAAATGAAATATCTGTTGTTCCAGTGGAATGGATATACTGTTACGGGGAAGTTACATACCAAGCAAACAGAGCATTATAAATATGGCTGCACAGAGGGCACTCTACAGTAGAGCTGGACAGGATAGGACAACAAAATAGTGTTGTGTGGTTAATAACAATAGCGACCAGATAAATATATTTTGTGTCCTTTCTGCAAAGGTTTAGAAATCTGCACAAACTTAACTTTGATCTAAACGAAAAAACACATAAGCTGGTGGTTGTAACTAACTGATGGATAGCAAGCAATTGCTTAACTACAGAGGAAGCAGACCCTGCGGCTGCAGGGGGGCCCAGGAGGAATAGGGGCCCCACAAGGCCCTAATTTATATACAATTCTAATAAATATTAATAAAACTGCTCAACATCCAGACATTTTGGGGGGCCCACTGATAGCAAGTACATTGTACTGATGTGTGATTCTTTTTTTTCCTCAGACAGGTGCAGATCAGATTTGGATACTAGTGATTGCCAGGAGAAAAGCTAAAAGAATTTACAATACATATATATGAAAGCGGAATAGAGCTGCCATATAACGGTCTCTTTCTCTCTAGACCTGGATATCCAGCCTGAATCACCATGGCAACCAAAAAATACAATTAAAAAGGCAAGTGAGGCAGAAGCAGATGAGTAGGTTGCTCCTTACCTCTCTGGACAGGAAGAAGTGAAATAATTATGCAGCGAAGACTCGTTAGTTTTGTGATGGATAAGGTCACAGACTGGAGAATGAAAAAGCCCCATCATTAATAAAAAAGAAAAGAAAGAAAAGAAAAAGGAAGGAATGTGCCTGTGCTACCTCCATGAAACCAGAGTGCCATGACATATGCTGAGAAGACAATCTTTTTGCAGCTACGTTTCTCCATTTCTTCACACCCCTGATGGAAATGCCATATTTGTACTTTCCTTGTGGCCCATCACATATTGGATGGTATCCTTTTTTCTGAACATAAGGCTAGGGAAAACAAGTGTCTCTCTCAGAAAGTGACAAGTAAAGAGAGGTAACATAAAGGGGGGGGAAAGTATAAATTTGTTCCTCTCTAGCAACAGCCTGCTATACCATGGGATGTCGTCAAAGTGCAGAGGAGAAAGAGGCAGCCCGGCGCTCTCGTAGGATTGACCGCCATCTGCGGTCTGAAAGCCAACGACAACGTCGGGAGATTAAGCTCCTTCTTCTGGGCACCAGCAATTCAGGCAAAAGTACAATTGTGAAGCAAATGAAAATTATCCACAGTGGGGGGTTTAACTTGGAGGCCTGCAAGGAGTACAAGCCCCTCATCATTTACAATGCCATTGACTCACTCACTCGTATCATCAGAGCCCTTGCTACTCTCAAGATTGAGTTTCATAACCCTGACAGAGCTTATGATGCAGTGCAACTCTTTGCATTGACTGGACCAGCTGAGAGCAAGGGAGAAATCACATCGGAACTCTTAGGTGTCATGAAGCGGCTGTGGGCTGATCCTGGAGTGCAGGAGTGCTTCTCTCGCTCCAATGAATATCACCTGGAGGACAATGCTGCCTACTACCTCAATGACCTGGAAAGAATAGCGGCCATTGAGTACATCCCTACTGTGGAGGATATTCTACGCTCACGAGACATGACCACTGGTATTGTAGAGAATAAGTTCACATTCAAAGAGCTCACTTTCAAGATGGTGGATGTTGGTGGCCAACGTTCCGAGCGCAAGAAATGGATCCACTGTTTTGAAGGTGTCACCGCGATAATTTTCTGTGTGGAACTTAGCGGATACGACTTGAAACTGTATGAGGACAACCAAACTGTGAGTATGGGCAGAGAGTCTGTGGAATGGTTAATATGGATATAAGCTTTATATTCATAAGAATCGCAATTTGCTTCCTTTCTTTGCTTGTAGGGCATCCTTCATACATTTGTGTGTTGTGTATTCTTATTTAACAGATTCTTTGTCTTATACAAATGTCTTGTATGTCTGATACAAATTTAAAGGCAAAATCACAGTATTGTGCCATAAGGCTGTTACTTTTAATCCATTAACTCTAAAGATAACAGAGGGTCACTGGATCAAACATCTTTGGATTTGGCTAAATGCCAAATCCTCCATAAAAGCTTTGGCAAACAGTGGAATCCAATTTTCTTTAAATTAAAGGTATAAAACAATAAAAAAGTGTGCAATTTTCAGTTCAGTACAGAGGGTTCTTCCACCCAAAAACTATTTTTGCATAGTGGAAAATGAAATGTAGTATTTTCTGCACTTTTGGTTCTGACTCCTGAATCAAAGTTGTACGCCATCTAATAAAAGTTCAATAGAATAATACTGTGCTGAACCTCTGCTTTTAGTTTCAAATGTTATAGTTCGACTTAAAGGGTAAGGGCACAAGAAGCGGAGGTCGGCCTGTAAAACGCAAATGCAGACATTTCCTGGCCAATTTCCACTCTGTTCGTGTAGCAGCATGCAGGCAGAAGCTGTACTTTTTAGTGAGTTACTAAAAAGCCTCATCTGATTCGATCTGATTAAAATATGCATGCAGAGAGAAGGATTGGATATGCTTCAGCAGACCTTGCCCACAGGATAATGAGGAAGTTAGTTCAGCTATGCAGTGATACTCTGTGTGCCCTTAAGAAAGGACACTTCTACAGAAGCCCTTCCATTAGTGATGATCTGCATGTCATTGATTTGATTTGCTGAATTGTGCCAACTAATTGTATCAACAACATGCAAATTAAAAGGTATGGAAGGACATATGAGGGAGTGCTTCAGTTTTTGTGGTGGCTAAGCAGGGGGCAGGCTCAGATAAGCGAGAGCATTGATCCCCAACCAGTAGCTCGTGAGCAACATGTTGCTGTCCAACCCCTTGGATGTTGCTTGAAGTGTCCTCAAAGCAGGTGCTTATTTTTGAATTCCAAGCTTGGAATCAAGTTTTAATTGCATAAAAACTAAGTATAGTGCCAAGTAGAGCATCCTGTAGCCACACAGGGGCTACCAAATAGCCAATCACAGCCCTTATCTGGCACACCAAGAGACTTCTTAATGCTTGTGTTGCTCCCCAACTCTTTTTACATTTGAATGTGGCTCATGGTTAAAAAAGGTTGGGGACCCCTGAGATGCAGTGGTAGATACATTTAAAGCTCTTAACTTTTAAAAAACATAAGCAATTTCAAAAATGGTTTTAATGGCACAGATTTGGACATTTGCTAACATTACCTTTGGTGGAAAAAACACATGAAATAAATGTGTATGTCTTTGGGTAAGATGTCAGATATCAATTTTGCTTTGACTGTGGGGCCAATATTTATATTAGTTTCCCCATGAATACAGTTTTATCATAAGCTTGTGAGAATGTTATGTAGATGGAAAAAACTTTAGTACTTATAAAGCAATGGTTTATTAGACATTTAATCCATCTGGTGCCTATTAATTCAAGCAAAAATACTTTTTCTGTTTATCTTATTGAACAGACTTTGCTCTTGTAGTTCTTTGAGCCATTTTGACAACACTTTTTTTCATAAACTAAGAAGAAAATATATATTAGCCAATTTGTTGAAAAATTGTGTATTGTGTGTTTTCTGATGAGGAAACAAAGTTTCTTGGCCTATTTTTTCCTTGGCAACCACGGCCTTTCATACAGAAATATATTCGGGCAGTTAAGTAATATTTGGCTGAACTGCCCAAACATAACTGCATGTTGGATGTCTATTGGGGAGATTGTCAGACAATATTAAGTTAAAGGGACTTTATTATTTTCTCTGTACACCAGATGACCAGACCGATACAACCCTGGATCCATGATCAAACATTACAGAAATCTGCCTAATCTACCTTAGTAAATACTTGCTGCAAACTTTACCCACTCATAGATATCACGTTTTCTTTACTCTTTTATATTTTCTACAAAAAAAAATACAAATTGATCTTACTTTGATGTAGAAGTAAGTTAGCAAACCCGTTAATATAAAGTCATTAGTGAGCAACAATGTGCACAGCATGTTAGTGTGGCAAAGGTTGGGATTATTCTGTTTCAGCAGAATGTCAGAAAATCAATGACCTCTGTGAAGGTCTGTACCAAGGACAGAACCCTGGGGCAGAAAGTAAATGTTACTACTGACGCAGCCTCTGTGTCTGTTCTTTGTTGCTTGTTAAAGCATTTGCTGATACAGTACATGTATGATTTTACCATAGTAATCTTTTATGCTTGGTAGTGGCAGCTTCACATATACAGCTGCTTTATAACAGGCACAGCCTCACAAGTAAGATTTATCATACTCTGGCGCTTTAAGAATTCAAATTCAACTATGCGCCACCTAAAATCTGCCAAATTGCTGTTTAAGTCAATGGGAGAGGTCCAGGGGTCAATTTGGAGTTGGCTGTAGCCTTCCTGACATTTCGAGTTTTTTTTCGGAGAAAAAAATTGAATCGAGTTTGATCGAATTTGAGGTTGCTTAAATTTGTCGAATTTCGAATTCATTCGAATTTCAAAAAAACTCACATGAATATAAAATCCGACCCTTGATAAAATATGGGGTGCCGTTTGTCCCAAATACATTCTGTATACAAAACTATCCCTAATGCACAGAATGAATGTCTCTCATGTTATATAAGTATTTGTGACCATACACAGATAAAAAAATATACAAAAGACTTATTTCTATTAAAGAATGAAAACAAAATCTGGTTAGTGCACAAAAAGGATGTCATTATATAACAAACTCCATTCTGTACAGTTTAACAAGCAATCTGTCTCACAAATGTATAACCTCCATGTAACGGACACACTTATGTGCAAAGTTACTTACAGAATGAATTATGTAAAAACAAAGTTGGACATAATATATAATAGTGTAAGTAACTAGTGCTTGTCAAGCTAGATTTGACTGACAAAATAGATATTTGTGACAGAAAGCAAGATTTTATAGCACAGGATTCATTCTTTCCACAAAATTACAGTTTTGTTTCACAAAACAGATAAAATAACCATTCTGTGAAGCAACACTGTCAGTCACATCCCTGAACCAATAAGAACAAAGCTTATTGCCATATACAAACAAGATGAGTAGTGGCCAGCTCTGCTCCACATGGCTAAGGCAAAGTATCTGACCTGCTATAGAGGGCGCCCTCTAATGTCCCCTGTGCTGCATAGTAATAAACATGAACAAACATTTCCTAAAAGAGCTGCTGTTAAACACTACAGGTTCATAAATGGAAGTTTTTACAAATAGCTGAGAAATATAATGCTGCACTTATAATGATTGTAGTAAAAGAAAAGTATGCAAAACATAAATATGATTATTTTAGGTGATATGGCTATTCTTATTGTAGTAACCTGCTTGTGTGGCCATTTTGGTTAAGGGCATTCCTGCTGTTTTGCCATTATCTTATGACTCACTCCTGTTCCTCTTCCTGTCTAAGCTGAGAGCAATAATGGCACAGGCCACACCCACCCGCAATCTTCTATTAAATGTACCAGAAGTTACTGTGCTTGTCTGGCTGCTTTGCCTGACTCTCAGAGTCAGTTATAAGTTTTGTATATGATAGTTAGACTCCTCCTAGCTGTAATCTTGCACCAATTACGTACCTCCCAACATTTTGGAAGTAAAAAGAGGGACAACATTTTTTTGCCATGTAGTATGGCACATTTTTTTGCATTACACCGATTTTTGTGGCCACACCCCCAAATTACCATGTTCACTTGACCAAATTTGGCAGGTTAGAAATATAGAAAATATTTCTCCTTATCTAAACTTTTGAAATTACTTATTTTCTTATCTCAAAATTGTTACAAAACCTCTTAGTTGCACCTGTTAAGCTGTTCTGAGCTCTCTGCCAAAAGCCAATTAAGTTCAAAATGTTGTTTTTCTGGCTGTTCAGTGCAGAGAAAAGAGGGACTCTCTTTGGCAGAGAGGTCAGTACAGCTAACAGGTGCAACTAAGATGCTTTATAACAATTTTGAGATAAGAAAATAAGTAATTTTAACAGTTTAGATAAGGAGAAATATTTTCAAATTTTTATAACCTGCCAAACTTTGTAAAATGATCATGGTAATTAGGGGGTACTGCCACAAAATGGGTGTGGTCCACCCATGCAAAAAAAAATTGTGTCTCTCTTTTTATTTCCAAAATATTGGTAGGTATGGTTCAACTACTACATAATGGCTTTAGCCAGAGACTTGGGACTGATCATGTGCACAGTGCATACCTCCCAACTGTCCCTTTTTTGGAGGGACAGTCCCTCTTTTAACAGCTCAGCCTGCAGTCCCTCATTTGTACTGAATAGCCATAAAAAGAAACAAAATGTCTAACATACAAGAAGTCATCTGTAGTGTGGGAACTTCAATGTGGTAAACAAATTACTTACCACGTAAGGGAAGTGGCCCAGGTGCACTGCCCTGAGCCCTCAGCATAGGGGGCGGACAAACCGAAATATAAAAAGGAGCAGGCACTCAACTCAGACTTCCAGCAGGCACCAATTCAAAGTGTAAAGATCTTTATTGTGCCCAAAACTTCTAACTTAATTGGCTTTTGGCAGAGAGGCCAGTACAGCTGATACTTTGTAACAATTTTGAGATAAGAAAATAAGTAATTTTAACAGTTTAGATAAGGAGAAATATTTTCAAACTTTTATAATCTGCCAAGCTTTGTAAAATGAACATGGTAATTACGGGGGGGGGGGGGGGCGCCACAAAAATGGGTGTGGTAAAAAAAATCATTGCTCTCAGCTTAGACAGGAAGAGGAAGATAATGGCAAAACAGCAGGAATGCCCTTAACCAAAATGGCCACACAAGCAGGTTACTACAATAAGAATAGCCATATCACCTAAAATTATCATATTTATGTTTTGCATACTTTTCTTTTTCTACAATCATTATAAGTGCAGCATTATATTTCTCAGCCATTTGTAAAAACTTCCATTTATGAACCTGTAGTGTTTAACAGCAGCTCTTTTAGGAAATGTTTGTTCATGTTTATTACTATGCAGCACAGGGGACATTAGAGGCGCCTCTATAGCAGGTCAGATACTTTGCCTTAGCCATGTGGAGCAGAGCTGGCCACTTCTTATCTTGTTTGTATATGCCAATAAGCTTTGTTCTTATTGGTTCAGGAATGTGACTGACAGTGTTGCTTCACAGAATGGTTATTTTATCTGTTTTGTGAAACAAAACTGTCATTTTGTGGAAAGAATGAATCCTGTACTATAAAATCTTGCTTTCTGTCCCAGATATCTATTTTGTCAGTCAAATCTAGCTTGACATGCACTAGTTAGTTACACTATTATATATTATGTCCAACTTTGTTTTTACATAATTCATTCTGTAAGTAACTTTGCACATAAGTGAGTCCATTACATGGAGGTTATACATTTGTGAGACAGATTGCTTGTTAAACTGTACAGAA
Source organism: Xenopus petersii (assembly GCA_038501925.1). NCBI lineage: Eukaryota > Metazoa > Chordata > Amphibia > Anura > Pipidae > Xenopus > Xenopus petersii. The sequence continues at coordinate 145,600,368 of CM076673.1, forward strand.
TGGAGTTTGTGATATAATGACATCCTTTTGTGCACTAACCAGATTTTGTTTTCATTCTTTAATAGAAATAAGTCTTTTGTATATTTTTTTATCTGTGTATGGTCACAAATACTTATATAACATGAGAGACATTCATTCTGTGCATTAGGGATAGTTTTGTATACAGAATGTATTTGGGACAAACGGCACCCCATAATAAAAGTGCCTCCCCATGTCTTTGCAGTGTAATTTAGGTCAGTCTGAATCTTTGTACAATGGCATGAACTATACACAGGATAAATGGAATGCAGCTGCAGCAATCTCAGTGTACCTTTGAATTTTACCTTACTGCGCTTATTGACAATAGATGCACAGCAAACATAATGTTACTGTCATCGTTTAGGCAGTCTGCAATTTACAGCACTTAACCATTCAAATGACAGGTAACCTAAATAAATACAGGGGTTTGACACCTTTGCTATACACTTGAGTGGGGCAAGATTATTAATTATAATACAGAATAGTCATGACTATCCTGTAAATGATATCCTTATAAATGGAACTTGGGAATGTCATCAGTTATAATTGAAGCTCAGTGATGTAATTTCTGTTAAATGACTCACAGAAAGTTGTGTATTCTAATAAATTACACACCCCCTGTTGAAAAATATAAGGATATTAGAAGCCACCATACAGTTTCATGACCTGTATAAATGCTAGAGGATAGCTATGGAATATCCTTATATTTTACAATATGGGGTACTTTTTTACTATATAACAAAATATGATTTGGCCCCCCACCCAAGGCACCTTGTTGCAGTTATTAAAAGCCTATGGGGTGTCCACAATGACTATTTGCCTAATACAATATGATGTTTTTTTGCCTCTGCCCTTAGTTGGAGTGGAGTACAGCGGTCATATCAGTAGTAATGTACAGGAAACACATTGGCTAAAGTACAGCTAATGCTGGCAGGAGAGGTCCACATGTCAAAACTAAATCTTCATGTATTGAATAAAGAATGAACCGTGGAGCACAAAACAAAAATGACATGCATGCTGAACATTGACTGTTTGTTAATAAAACATAAAAAAATGGGGGTGTTGGGGGCACTCAAATCCTAAATTAAAATATGTTTAAGTACAATGGAAGTGCTACTGATTTGGCCAATTAATCAATGCACATTCCCTGGTCGGGTTCAGGAGACATTTATTGCAAGTAATGCTACTATGCAGAGGTACAAGCCTTTTTATACTATGACCAGAGGTAAACAAATTAGGGACCACCGTATGGGGTTTACCTTGACGTGGTATGGTGGATTATCAAGTTTATGATCATAACTTTGTAACTAAAAACCCCTGTTTTTGTAAACACATACATTTGCATATATACTAAATTATTTATGAGACAGGGGACCAGGGAATGTGCAGTGATCAATTGGCCAAATCAGTAGCACTTCCATATTTAAACATTTTAACTTAGGCTTTGAGTGCTCCCACAACCCCACTTTTTTTATATTGTTTGTTAATACATACCCAAAAGCTGAGCATGATTTGTGTGTGCACCTCGGGTTCATCCAATTAACTTTTTTACCTTTTATCCCTATTGTGGCTGGATTGCTCTCACCAGACAACACAAAACAATATTGCCCTTCCTTATGTGCACTTCCTTTAGATATCTTTTAGCACTGACCAACTTTGTGTAAGAGTTTGAATCAAGGAAGCAGCGGGGATACTTAGTGAAGTTGCATGGCATTAATAAAAGCCTCTCCAAGTGCTTTTAAATCACTTTTGATGTCAAAACCAGGGCCTGGGCAACCACACACACACACACACACAACCACACACATGAACCTGCTCCCCAGCCTTCCCAGTCCTTTCTATTATTAGCAGTATGCTAGCTGTATCCTCAGGGTCAGACTGGGGGGCCCGGGGCCCACCAGGGCTTCTGCCTCAGGACCCCCCCTGGGGCTGCTGCTTCAGGGCCTCTGGTCCGGCAACCCCACCACCGCACATGTGTGCATGCATGTCAACACGCACTTGCACATGCAGATCAGCGCACGTTAGCATGCATCAGTGCGTACACTCACACTGCTTTTTTGGTCTAGCCAGGAAGAAAACCAGGGTTTTTCCCGGTGTCCCCCACGGCCCAGTCTGACACTGTGTATCCTAAAAACTTTCTAAAGCTGGCCATAGTTGTAAAGATTTTTAAAAGATTTGATCGTCATCGTGAGACCACGATTATCTCGAAACAATCTTACGAATTGTCCATCAACTAAAAAGACCATTTGCCAGGAAAACAAAGGGGAGCTGCCTGCTTGTCCCTGCAAACATAGATAGATTGTACTGGGGCCGATAAAGATATTTTAACCTGGCCGATCAATTTTCTGCCAGGTGTCCGACGAAAACTTGTAAGATGTTTGATCGTTCGAATCCCACTGACTTCACGATAATTTCGAAGGATTGGTCGGACTTCGCTAAGATCAGTCATTCGGCAAGAAAAATCTTTGCATTTATGGGGAGCTTTACAGAGTTTCAGATCTTTGTGGCCTTTCCATTAATCTGGGAGTGCTCACAGTGCTTCAGGCAGCATGTTTACTGCTTTGGAAAGTTGTGACAGGTTAAGGGGAAGTTCTAATCTCTTCTGCTTTATGCCTGATGATGTTGGCAGTAAGAGTACCCAATGCACCAACAGCCTTATATTTGAAACAAGATTAAACTATACCTCCCCAATGTCCTGTATTTAAAGGGGCCCTGTCACCCAGAAAGTTTTTTAAATTCTATCAATTTCAATGGGAGAGGTCCAGAGATCAATTTGGAACTGTTTGCAGCCTTCCTCATCCGAGTCTTTATTAATACATATCGAATTTCAAATTTATGGGAGTTTAGGGGAGTTTCTAAAAACTCACATGAATTCGAAATTTGACCTTTGATAAATGTGCCTCTAAAAGTCATTTTAAAATTCAACATAAACCCAAAATTCTTTTTTTATTCAAAAATAAATAAATAATGAACCAACATGTATGCCAATTAGGTTATGTTTTGGTAAGTCACATGCAAGTAGTAGCATACATTTTACCCATGTATTTGTGGTCGAATAGCATCACTTCTAGTGCATAGCATTAATAACGGTATTGGCGTCTGATTCACTTGGTAGAATTCAGTTGTGGCTACTGAAGCAAACCTGATACCAAGTATGGATTATAAGTAGGGCATGCAAATGAAAGCCAATTTGAACAAGTTATACTCTAACAAATTAGTTGGTCTTCCCCAGCTTTATCTTTTGTCACAGGTTGTGAATATCTTCTGAATAAAATATTACCCGTGTCCCTTCAGTTTTCAAAGATCACTTGAAGTTTCCTTTTGAGGCAACTTCAAGTGATTTTGGAAGACTGAAGCACAAAGTATTTTTTAGTTGGACATCCTCTTTAACATGCAGGGGGTTATTTATCAAAATCCGAAATTTTCTGATATTTGAAATAAGTTTGTCCAAAATAGAATCCACGATTTACCCTTATTTATCAATAAAAAACCTCATAAAAATTGCATAGGGAAAAACCACAACTTTTCTGATTGTCGCACGAAAAATAGAATGTTTAGTGAAATTGTCAGAAAAGCCTGAAATTTTCTGATTATCATATGAAAACCAGCATAGACCATACTATCTTCAAATTGCAAATAGGACCTCTGCCGTTGACTTCTACAGGACCTCGCTAGGTTGAAGATGGAGTATATTCGGATTTAGACTGTTTGCATGCTCTGGGTTTAAAAAATCTCAAAAAATAAATTTTTTCCCACTAAAAATTCAGAGTTTTTTGCATTAACCCCCACAAATATAGAAGTGTCAGTCCAAAATTCACTAATAAATATTAACAAGGTGAACTGTCTCTTATTTTAATTACAGTAGAACCCCCATTTTAGTTTGAAAAATTGTGTAAAAGCTGGGAAAATGTAAAATAAGGGTGCATTATGCATTATATATTTGTGAGGTCATAAGAAAATAAACCTGAGGGAAAACTTTTTGTAATATGTAAAATGTAGATTTCACTGTAAATAAATACTAAAACACCTATTTATTTTTATTGGCAAAAGATTATTTCCACCACCAATCATTTTGCATTTTTTTGTAGGGATGCACCGAATCCAGGATTCAGTTCGGGATTCGGGCAGGATTTGGCCAGGATTCAGATTCGGCTTGGATTTGGGGGTTCTGACGAATCCAAAATAGTGGATTCGGTGCTTCCCTAATTTTTTGCTCTTGTGAATTCTACTCCCAAGTTTTGTGCCTGAGGCAAACTGCTTGTTCAGTGGCCTCATTAGCACATAACCATAGTACTGTCAGTGCCTACTAATGGAAGCACGAAAACAGTGGTTCAAAAAGCATGCTATTTCATGGCTATATAAGTGATTTACAAGCAGAATACCCCTTAAGCAGGAGTGTGTACTGTAAGTACCCCTGATTGGTGTGTGGTTGTGGATATGTAGAATGGATATGGTGAGTGACCAGCCATGTGTGCAGGGAGTATGAGGAGCTGTTTTGATATGATAAACTGAGCAATACAGTAATCACTTTGACATTGTCGATGTTCTTTAATATCCTCCTGCCCCAGATTTACTTACGAGCATTACAGCAGTATCTTCCATTACTGCCTTCAGGGAGTGACTGCTAGATGATTCCTGTATTGCAGCCCCCTCCCCTTCAATCTCTTTGTGTTTCATGAGTCAGGGATAAAGGCTTCAAAGCTCCCAGCCACATCCCTGCTACTTGCTGGCTTCTTAAATACAGATTACATTAAAAGCTTCCCAGTAATGCAGCCCATGAATCACTGGGTTTAGTCCATCACTTTCCAGACACAACGACTCTTGGTAAATACCACAACACTCAGACAAGGATATACGTTGCACAAAATCATTGCAGCATTCCTTAGTATAGCGATTGACATTATGCAGCTTCCAGTTGGATGCTAAGCTACAACTTCCAGTCGCTTAGACTGTAAGCTATATATATATATATATATACACACACACACACACACATTTCCCTGATTTTAAGTAATGTTTTCCCGGATTTGTATCCAAAAACTGCTTTTTTCTCTCTATAAATGTCATTATTTGTGAAATAAAGAGTTTTAAAATACTAACCAGATGTATATTTTGCCATGGTTCTCCCTATAAATGGTCAATTCAAATTAGTCTGTCCCTTATACAGTCCTGCACCAATCACTTATTGCTTTACATTGTGTATGTAACTGACAGAGAGACCTTGCACATGCCTCCCATAGTGTAACCTTAACACTGCAAAGCTTAACCCTTGTTATTATAGGAGAAGGAAAGTCTGTTTGCACTTGGGGGTGCCAAGTGTTAGGCACTATAGAATTACCTTGTATAGGTATGAGATCTGTTACTTGGAAACCCATTATCCACAAAGCTCAGAATTATCTCTCCCATTGTCTTAATTTTAATCAAATAGCTCATAATTTTAAAATATGTTTCCTTTTTCTTTGTAATGATTAAAAAATACCTTGCACATAATCCCAGCTAATATAGAATTAATCCTTATTAGAGGCAAAACAATTCTATTGGGTTTATTTAATGTTTACATTATTTTTAGTAGACAAAGTGTGGAGATCCAAATTATGGAATGACCCCTAGGTCCTGAGCATTCTGGATAAAGCATACTTGTACTTTTATTATTCATTTGATTTAATTACTTATTTTTAAAATTTGGCTTTCCCTTTAACACTTTATACAATTTCTAAATTTAGCATACAAAATTTTTGGGTCTCATAGGTCTTTGGTTAAATCAATATCACAGAAGAGGTGCTATTCTATTGCTTGCGCCTTGACTTTGTCACTATGATTAACTGCAAGTGTCCAGCTATGGGCTGGGGGACTTTTTTTTGGAGGGGGGGTGGCCACCCCCTTGAAATTTGCCCGACTAGCTACAGACCAATATGTAAGTATGGCCTTGTGACATATACGTAAAGACAAAAGCCACAACAATGTTTCTCATCAAATCCCCCCAACCTAAATCCCCCCAACCTAAATCTTCCCAACCTAAAACACGATGCTTGGAAAGCCCAAAACACCATTGTAAAGACCTCAGAAGGCCAGTGTTAGTGTCACAAAGCTGCCATGTTGTACTCATGTCTTTCCACATCCATTAAGCTGGCCATAGACAGAAAGATATAGTGGTACGAATCAAAATTTCATACATTTTTAGACCGTGTGTGGATCGTCCCAACATTTTTCGTACCATGGTGATCGGTCGTTTAGTCGATGGGACAGGTTAGAAGATTTCTGTCGGCTAATGATAATTTCTCTGCATGTATTGCAGACGATATCAATGGGTGACTGTCACTACTATTTGTCTGACATAACTTTTGTACGATTGCTGTCACAGCCAGAACAATGTCTGATTAGTTATTTTACTACTTTATTAGTAGTGGCAGGTCGGAAGATTGGGACGTCCGATCATCCATTTGATACAAGGGTGAAATCTGTACATCTATGGCCAGCTTCAGGCCTGGACTGGCAATCTGTGGGTTCTGGCAAATGCCAGAGGGGCTGCTATAAGGTCCCATAGAAAGTCAGTATTTAGTGGCTGGGGGGCTGTTTGGGCCTCTGTGTGGGCTGATTGGGCCTCTTTGTACCTGAAATGCCAGGGCCTATTTTAATTCTCAGTCCGGACCTGGCCAGCTTTAGTGGTGGCAGTGGTAAGAGATGGCACTCATTGGAGCTAGTAAAATGGGGAACTGATCACACAGCTTATTTTCATAATATTGCATGGCTACCTTTAAGAATGCTTCTATAGTTATAATTGTTCCTTAGAATTTACTTAGAAAGCAAGATATGCAACACTGCCTTTGTAATGGGATAATTTGCTTGCACATTAAAACAAGATATGCAGTGGCCCATTAAACAGACTACTTGCAATCATAATAAAAATGGACAGAATGTTCTGGGCAGGGAACAATTATCCCTGCAAGAGTCAATAAGGTATGTCTGGGTCAGTCTCCATACAGGATGTTGCCTCAAGCCCCACAGGGACTACAATGGGCCAGAAATTCTTTCTAGGCTTACTGTAACAATGCCTGAAATTTGATGTATTGGCCTTCCTCACAGGTGTCTAAGCCCTGGTGTACATATCATGTTTGTGTTGGGTTAGGCTTCTGCACTTTTATCAGCGGGAACGTGTTTGACTTGCAGATGTTTGTATGGATTTTGTTATAATCCTGGAGATCTCCCCTGATGCTTTCACCATTGATTAGCCACAAATACAGTACAATGTACAAGAAGTATGGAATAGGCACAATACATTTTTAAACAACTAACTAGCAGTTAGGCAGGTTAAAATAGAGTGAGAAGGTTGAACTTGATGGATGGGTTTTTTTCAACCTAACTTACTAAGTTAGACTTACACATATTTTGAAAAGAATATTATTAAATGGCCATTTACATCAATTAAAGTGCTTTAGAATCATGTATATACTGTATAGTGGGTATATCTGCCAAGGGTGAAAATGTAGTTTGCCACACTTCCTCGATGGGAAATTTTACAGCTACAGTCATATGAAAAAGTTTGGAGTTTTGTTTATCATTGGCTGAGCTTTCAAAGTAGCAACTTCCTTTTAATATATATCATGCCTTATGGAAATAGTAGTATTTCAGCAGTAACATAAAGTGTATTAGATTAACAGAAAATATGCAATATGCATCATAACAAAATTAGACAGGTGCATAAATTTGGGCACCCCAACATAGATATTACATCAATACTTAGTTGAGCCTTCTTTTGCAAAAGTAACAGCCTCTAGACGCCTCCTATAGCCTTTGATGAGTGTCTGGATTTTGGATGGAGGTATTTTTGACTATTTGTCCATACAACATCTCTCCAGTTCAGTTAAATAGCTGCCAAGCATAAATAGTTAGCTTCAAATCATCCCATAGATTTTGATGATATTCAAGTCAGGGGACTTGCAGGTCTTTGGGGCTATCTTTGGGTTGTCTGTAACAATTCTCACAATCCTCTGCATATGCCGCTCCTGTATATTTCTTGGCCTGCCAGATCTGTTTTTTACAGCAACTGTGCCTGTGGCATTCCATTTCCTGATTCAGTGTCGGACAGGGACACCAGGGGCCCACCCAAAAACCTTAGACCAGGGGCCACTCTCAGTACTATTATTCTTCATCTCCTCAATCAACCTCTATTCTCCTAGTCTGTTTTCTTTACATACTATAATCAATTATTCCATCTATTTAGCCTCTTTGTTCTCATAGAAATAGGGAATGGCCATGAAATTGGCCAAAAGTTTAGCAGCATGAGGGCCCACTGACACCTTGGCCCACTGGGAGTTTTCCTGGTATCCCGGTGGGCCAGTCCGACACTGTCCTGATTACATTCCTTACAGTTGAAACTGACAGTTTAAACCTCTGAGATAGCTTTTTGTAGCCTTCCCCTAAACCATGATACTGAACAATCTTTGTTTTCAGATCTTTTGAGAGTTTCTTTGAGGATCCCGTGCTGTCACTCTTCAGAGGAGAGTCAAACAAAAGCACAATTTGCAATTGGCCACCTTAAAGGGATCCTGTCATCGGAAAACATGTTTTTTTTTCAAAACACATCAGTTAATAGTGCTACTCCAGCAGAATTCTGCTCTGAAATCCATTTCTCAAAAGAGCAAACAGATTTTTTTATATTCAATTTTGAAATCTGACATGGGGCTAGACATTTTGCCAATTTCCCAGCTGCCCCTGGTCATGTGACTTGTGCCTGCACTTTAGGAGAGAAATGCTTTCTGGCAGGCTGCTGTTTTTCCTTCTCAATGTAACTGAATGTGTCTCGGTGAGACATGGGTTTTTACTATTGAGTGTTGTTCTTAGATCTGCCAGGCAGCTGTTATCTTGTGTTAGGGAGCTGCTATCTGGTTACCTTCCCATTGTTCTTTTGTTTGGCTGCTGGGGGGGGGAAAAGGGAGGGGGTGATATCACTCCAACTTGCAGTACAGTAGTAAAGAGTGATTGAAGTTTATCAGAGCACAAGTCACATGGCTTGGGGCAGCTGGGAAATTGACAATATGTCTAGCCCCATGTCAGATTTCTAAATTGAATATAAAAAAATCTGTTTGCGCTTTTGAAAAATGTATTTCAGTGCAGAATTCTGCTGGAGCAGCACTATTAACTGATTCATTTGAATTTTTTTTTTCCCATGACAGTATCCCATTAAATACCTTTTCTCATGATTGGACACACCTGCCTATGAAGTTCAAGGCTTAATGATCTAATCCAACCAATTTGGTGTTGCCAGTAATTAGTATTGTGTAGTTACATGCTTTCAAATTAGCAAAGTTACAATAGTACCCATTTTTTTTGCACAGCTAGTTTTTCACACAACTGAATACTGCTTTACTAAAAATCTTTGTTCAGAAAACACCCCAGTACTCAGATGTTCCTGAGAAATGAAAGACAAACCACTGTTATTTTTTTTGTTGAAAGTGGAGTAAATTATTATGCAAGCTGAGAGGGGTTCCCAAACTTTTTCATATGACTGTATATTTTTTTAGTTATTCTATAATCAACCCTCCAAAATATCTTTACCATAGATAACTGTGATATGTCCCACTGGCACAGTTTTTATCCAATCAATTTGATAAGTATTAATCAATATGTATATCTATTATGGTCCAAAACCACTCCAAAAACATACAGATAGGTTAACGGTTCCCTGAAAAAATTGGCTTTCGTGTGTGTTAATGTGTTAATGTGAATATCACCTTCGATTTCAAGCTTTACTGGAGCAGGGACTGATATATAATCTCTGTAAAGAGCTGCGTAAATTTGTTAACGGTATATAAATACCATGTTATAAATAAAATACATAATTATTGATTTTGAATCTCTATTTACTGAATTTCATCTTTCTTGTACAGCTGTGGCTGCTATGCTCTATAATCTGATAACAGGAACAGATTACAGTTTATATTTTCTGTTGTCTAGGATGTGCATAGGTTAAGCCATGCCCACAGCTCAGTCAAGCAGACTTTATTTGACTACCCATGGGACTGGAGAATGTCCTTGAAAGCACTTTTATTTGATTGCTTGCTCCATTTTTGTTTGGATAGCACTGGCTGCTACACTTGAATAGCTAACTGTTTCTACTGTTTCTACTGTTTATTAGATTTGACACCTAATGCAAGCCCCTTCCATGTGTGATGCATAGGGCAACTGTATCAGCTGGACCTACAGGAGTACTCTGACATTAAAGATCTATGCCTTTCCTGGTTGTTCTTTGTAGCTTCATATTTAGGTCTGTGGCACATAAGGTGTTCTGATTGCAGCTGGGCTCAGGTGGAAAACAGCGGTAGTGGTCCCAAATAGTTTTATCTTGCCTTAGCAAGTGGTGTGTAAAAAAACAGGCTATGAAAAGCATAACTTGAGTCACAAACCAAACCCGTTCTGTATATTTCCATGTAAAGGGCACCAATCATAATTAAATCATTCACTAAGTAAATACACTATGTGAAAGTTCAAGAAATCCAATTTTTCAAACATAATGTAACACGTTTTTGGGCTATGTACACCAACGGGGTTAATCACCAGCTAGAATACTAGAGCATGGGTTACACTGGATGGACTCTAACACTTAAGGCAGTGCCTTCACAAAGTGGAAGAAATGAAGGTGCGGTGTAGCGCAACTACAACTCTCAAATGCTACTGTGCTTTAAAGGAGAAGTAAACACCTTATTAAAAGACTGAAAAAGAAGATGGCACCCCCTTGAACTACGATGCCGTGAATCTGCACCAAGGGGTAAGTAAAAAGTTAGGGGCATTTGCCCGGGGTACCAGTTAGGCCGTGGGGGGATAGGAGGGAGGGGGGTCTATGTAGGGTAAGGGGGTAGGGTTTTTTTTAATAAGGACTTTACTTCTCCTTTAACCAATAAAGAAATGGGCGCCAGGAGGTTCTTGCAGTCAAACAGAACAAACGTTTATTTGTCAGAGACAAATGATCCACAGGTTACTTACATCAGTAAAGAGGTATTTGCAGAATATATAGGCACACAGCTCAAACAGTATATCAGAGGCAGATGCAGATGCATTCCCTGAGCCTGTAGTCAATGCAGTACAACTTCCCTCCAGGCAGAAATACCTCACATGTGGTCTGGATCTCACCCAGTGGAGTGGTCAGGGAAGAGAACCTACAGCCTGACAGCCTATCCACTGTGTCCCTTCACTGTAGGCAAATCTTACAGCCTGGAAAGCTACTCCCTGCTACACCTCCTTGATAGAGCACAAAGCTGCTCATCCTATCTTCCCTCACTGTCTTACTCTCCTAGAGAGTACTATAACATTATATTCCTGCCTCATTCACAGGGTCCCTGCTCCCTGACTTCCACACTAGAGGTTCAGGTCTCTCAAGGGCAAACAGGCTTTACTGGGCCTTGTTGTACCCAGGAAACAAGTTCTCTGGAAACATCCAGCTGGGTCAGCAACCAGAATCCAAAGAGAAAGATCCACCCCTTCTCACTCGCTATACCAAAGTGTGACTGGATGTGGTCACAGCGCCTCGTGCCAATAACTGGTATATGTAAATTACAACTAGCTACGTGTGCATCTGCCCAGCAACTAGGGAGATCAGGAAATGTATGGATTTAAAGCCATAGGGGCACATTAACCCTATGGGTCCCTACATTTAGAATTGTTTGGATAATGTAAATCATCAGCTCACTATGCAAAATATCCCCTATCTCCACTGCCGTTCTAGCTGAGGCAGGCACAGTGTCAGACTGGCCCACAGGGATACCAGGAAAAGTCCCAGTGGGCCCAGGTGTCAGTGGGCCCTCATACTGCTAAACTTTTGGCATATCTCATGGCCATTCCCTATTTATATGAGAACAAAGAGGCGATATAATGGTGGAATAATAGATTATAGTATGTGGAATAATAGATTATAGTATGTAAAAAAATAAACTAAGAGAATAGAGGTTGAGTGAGGAGAGGAAGAAAATAGTACTGAGGGTGGGCCCCTGGTCTAAAAACTTTTGGTGGGACCCTGGTCTAAGGTTTTTTGGTGGGCCCCTGGTGTCCCAGTCCGACACTGGGCAGTTATCTTGGATTGCACTCATGAAAATACTATTCCCTATGTCTTGTGTTAAAGCAATACTGCAAGGTACAGTACACTGGGTCTGTCCTCCGTTTGTATGCACTACCTTTGATTATTTAACCTATTGTGTTCATGTCCAAACTTTTGGTGTTGCTTCAACACAAAACATAGGGAATAGGCCATACCTACTTAGGTGCCTCTGAGAGGACAAAGTGTCAGTTTAGTCTCCTTCAACACCATTTTGGAATTAACACTTGTGCGATACTTCAAGGTCCAGCATACAAGGTGTTGGTTTGGCCGTTGTTTTTCCCACAATAGGAGCTACCTAATTCCTTTTACTATAGACACCCTCCTGCTCCCCCCCCCAACTCATACTACTATTAGAGGGCATATAGGCTGATGTAATGATCTAGGTGGGACCAGTATTTTCATTACTCAGATATACTGCAATCCTTACAACTGTGATACCAGATTGGAATACATCATATTTTTAAGTGTTTTTATATTTCATTAAATCCCTCTTTTGATTTTAAATGAACTATTAAATGTTATGTTTTATTGAGTGATTCCTTCTTCTACGGACTAGTGGAATGCGAACTGTTACTTACGTAATTAGCACACCTTACACTATTGCACTTTATTAACACTTTATTGTTTATCACAAGATATAATAATGACAACACATCAAAGTGTGGACACAATACATTTATTTTGAATGAATTTATTTGCACTCATTCTTTAAGACATTAATTATTCCTTTCATGCTTTCCAAGTTACACACACAATTTAATTATATTATTAATAAGGCTGTGCAACCTCGTTAGCTCTTCTTTGCAGTTCCTTTCTTTTTGGTACAAATTCATATTCTGGGTAGAATACTCAGGGCAGTGCTACAATCTGAGCATGCTCACAAACTCATTTGCATGTTGGTGTCACAGTGTGGACTCCCTCAGCGAAAGAACCCATTTGACAAAGTAAGGGATTTTTTAAAAACTGCTGTTTTTTTTTTTTTTTAAAAACTGCATATGTAGTTTGATTAAACGTGTTTAGGTTGTACTGTCAGATTGTTAATATGTGTTTGATTTTGGCTAGGTGCCCTTTAACATATGAGTGTGAGCTACCATCATTGCCAATGCATAGACATTATTCAAAGACCTTGCTAAAACATAAAACTAAAACATCACGTTCCAGTGGTTAACATTGGTGCTACACAGTGGCATAACTAGATGTTGCTGGGCCCCACAGCAAATTAATTTTAGGGCCCCCAACATATCCAGTGTTTGTCCTGTTTTACCAATATATGTTCAAATTGCTCATCAATGAGAGCCTCATGGGGCCCAATGTACCTCCTGGGCCCCCCTGGTGCTACACAAACACACACACACACATGTATATATATATATATATATATATATATATATGTATATATAAATAGATATATGTATATAATAGTATTTAAAACACATATAGCTGCAGACAAGAGGTGATGAAAAGAGTTGGCTACGGTCATGTAAAAAAGTAAGTATACCTCCATGGTTACAGGGACTAATTCTGCCTGTATGTCTTTAAACGGGTTTATTTAAGTAGTTCAAGGTATAGCATTTTATAGAATTATTTTTTAAATACCCTGCTGTTGAACACTTCCCCCTACATCCAGCAGCAAACCTAAGGAGAACTACCACTCTCCTGTACAATTGGCACAAGAGCAATTGGGAAGAATAATGGGGGGAGGCAATAAAGATATGCCTAGGGATTTGCCAGATTTAAATTTGCATCTGGGAGAGCCCTATATTTTCACCTGATTAAAACAGGTGCAAGCTACAGGGTATCTTTGTGTCTTTGAATGTTCAGTGTAAAAATACACCCATTGCTTGTATTTTACCAACCTGGCCAGTAAAAATGATGCAAAGTTTCTGAGCCACTGAGCTGTCCAGTGGATATTTGATCTTCATTCTGGCTATATATAAAGTGAAGTAACTGAACAGGAAAAAAGAAAGAACAATTGAGTTTTCAATCATTTAATCAACACATAATTGACAGATATTTCCCTACCTTCCTTGGCAAAAGTAAATTCACACTTGGTTCTTATACCTGGTATTGCCTAAAACGGGTGTTTCTTATAACTATCTATCAGCCTCTGACATCGATAACAGTTGTACCCTGGGCATGTGCCTCTTCTGCCTATCCCTAGTTCCAATCCTGTTACAAAAGTAAAAATTGGGTTGTATATATTTACGCTTTTACATGACTGAATAACCTACTACTTCCATTTACAAATCTGGGTCAAAGTGTACAAAGTACTATGTTTTTACTCACAATACACCATTTTCCCCAAATAGTGCCAGATGTTTGCATCAAAGTATGAAGTGTTACACTTGATGAAGAATGGCATGCTTCAAAGGGTGTGAAGAAATGCCTCGGTCACCTCTTACTTGTCATTTAAAATGCACTCACACTAGCTTCTGTAAATGCAAGGGACATCAGATAAGAAATTTGAGAAATGGGACAAAAACATGATGATTCACATTTTATCATATACACTGATCCTTTTATGTTTGTATTCAATATATATATATATATATATATATATATATATATATATATATATATATATATATACACACACAATAGTAGGGTATGCCCCAGCACTCTCTTCAGCGTGTCAGTGGAAATCTCGGTGCTCGCTCCCTAGGAGATGTTGTCTCATCCCCTCGTATTATACACCATAGGAATGAATGAAGCAGCACTCGATTAATGCAAAAAGTGTATTAAAATTCAGTACATCACAAAGCGACATTTCGGACAAACTATGTGCCCTTTCTCAAGCCAAATGAACTTCATTTGGCTTGAGAAAAAGCACATAGTTTGTCCGAATTGTCGCTTTGTGATGTACTGAATTTTAATACACTTTTTGCATTAATCGAGTGCTGCTTCATTCATTCCTATGGTATATATATATATATATATATATATATATATATACACACACACACATATATATATATATATATATAAACATATATATTGAATACAAACATAAAAGGATCAGTGTATATGATAAAATGTGAATAAGGCCTATGATATACAAAAAGAATAATAGCTGCTGCCTGAAGATTTTTTAGAAAGTGGTCTTATTGTTTCCTGCTTATAATACACAATCCTTTCCAAATACAGTAAAACAGCAGAATCCATGTTTTGAAGCCTTATTAGTATTATTGCTTAGAGAGTACTAAACTACTTATAAATTGTGCAAAAGCAGTTTGAGGTTAATATAAAAGATATCCTTTATATGGGCTGCATTTGCTGAGCTTAACATTTTTATTTTGCACTGGTAACAGTGAACACACTGCTGTATTTTATGGTAACTTCACAACAGGCAAAGGCCAGAAGAGCAATGCAGTTTCTTATGCCAATGGCAATGGAGCACTTTAAAATAAAGTGTCTGATGTACATGGAATGACAGTCAGACCTTTTGCTTTAAAAAAAAAGTGAGAGGTGGAGTGTTTTTCCACTGCTGCTTTCCACTGGATGGCAGTGGTGGTTAAAATGGTTGTTTGCCATCGGCAAATCGTCTTATGGTGCCTTATAAAGCAAAATGTGCAATTACAGAAAAAGTCATTTATTAGTGTTTCAAAATACTTGTAGCTAGTGATGGGCAAACTGCTGTATACCCTAATGTACAGTTTTAAAAACCCACAGACTTCAATGCATTTTGTAAATTGTGTGTGTTTTGCGAATTTTCGGCAAAACAGGACAGATTCGGCCTTTATTTAGCTTCCAAATTTTTCTAGTCAGACTTTTAAAGGGGAAAATACAGCTTTTTCTGAGGAAAAACACTGGCTTTTTTCGGGATATCGAAAATGGTGTTAAAAGTCAGATGAAAAAAGTATTCCAACTCAGACTTGCAGAGAACATGTAAAAGTCAATGGCAGATGCCAATGGGAAGATTTTCTGAGTTGTGCTGGGTTTTCCGAAAAAATCTTAGCTTTTGGGCGATTTTACAAAAAAGTCGTAGCTTTCGCCAGAAAAATCCAAAAACATTGTAGGATTCAGATTTTTTTAAAGATTTTATTGTGACTTTTCCCGCACAAAAAAAAGTGAACATTTATTGATAAGTAGGGGGAAAAGTCCTTGTGGATTTGGTCGGAATAGTTTTCAGAAAATAATGAGAACTATTTGGATTTTGATAAATAACCCCCCCCCCCCATGATGTAACTTTTAAAAATATTCATTGACAAAGATATTCATTGACAGTTACCGTATATACTCGCGTATAAGCCGAGTTTTTCAGCACCCAAAATGTGCTGAAAAACTCGACCTCGGCTTATACGCGGGTCATACGCCAATCCCTCACCGGATCCCTCACCTCCCTCTCCCATAGCGCATCAGGACTCTGTGACTGACTGTCACGCCGCCCGGAGCAGGTCCAGGAGCTCCGGGCGGCGCGTCCTTCCCTGCCGGCGTCCTTCCAAAATGGCGGCGCCCATGGCCGCCACGTGGGTAGAGGCGCCGGCGCCGCTACCCACGTGGCGGCCATGGGCGCCGCCATTTTGGGAGCGACGCCGGCAGGGAAGGACGCGCCGCCCGGAGCTCCTGGACCTGCTCCGGGCGGCGTGACAGTCAGTCACAGAGTCCTGATGCGCTATGGGAGAGGGAGGTGAGGGATCCGGTGAGGGATTGGCGTATATAAGGTATT
Organism: Xenopus petersii; assembly: GCA_038501925.1. Lineage (NCBI taxonomy): Eukaryota > Metazoa > Chordata > Amphibia > Anura > Pipidae > Xenopus > Xenopus petersii. Next base: position 145,617,140 of record CM076673.1, read on the forward strand.
TGAAAGAAAATAACCCCTACTTTCAGCACCTGGGTGTGTCATTAGTAACTCATATAAATAATTCATAGGCTCACAAAATGGGGTGTGGGGACCAGGGCCCTTTTGTATAAAGTGTTGTATTATTTCCCAGCACCCACTGCTAGCCCTGTATTCTATATGGATTATCTTCTCCCTACAGGAACCAGCATGGCAGCACCAACTGCTAAACAGGGGCTTATTTATAATAATGGGATTATTGGACCCCCTTCCCCCATCCAGGCCATATTCTCCTAGAAGAGTTTGTGACCAAAATAAGCAGAGGAATTTCAAAGCTCTTGCTGCGGACTGTAAACATTTACATGTGTCCTGCACACTGTTGGGGCCGCAGAAGGAGCCTCGTATGTAGTTGCTGCATCTCTCCATCTCTCTGCCCCTGGTTGAGTTATAAGTTATTTTACTGTGACTGGTGTGCTTACAATTTTTTTTTTTTAAACTGTGGGCAGGCCTACCTTTCATTGTTATTCAGTGGGTGCAGGTACAGATTGATTTTCAATCAGCCCCTAGGCTTATACACGAGTCAATAAATTTTTCCAGTTTTCTTAGGTAAATTAGGTACCTCGGCTTATACACGGGTCGGCTTTACACGAGTATATACGGTAGATCCAATATATCTTATAGGGGAGCTCCTTTTGCCTAGAAGATGCATTAGAGTTCACTAAAATCACCAGAAACCACAAACCGTGTCTCTCTACATGCAGGATTTGTGCAAAAGGCAGTGATTTTGTTTGTTCTGGAATCAGTTATTTGAGTGAGCTCTAATTCATCTGCTAGGAAAGGGAGCCCCCCTACAAGATATATTGGATCTAACTGTCAATGACTATCTGACACCCAACTCCTGCATGAAGACAGAATGAAGAGAAACAGATGCTGAGAGAGGGATAATGAAGATACGTTTGATTATTTCATAAACTAAGCAGAATATTTAATTGACTACATTTTTATTTCAGTAAGATGAAGCTTATATTATATTTTCATTTTCGATAATTCCCTTTAAACCTAAGTTCTGAAACTTTTTAAAGCTTACACAAGGAAAGCAATCACAGCAGCCAGATTTTAAGTCTATAGTCACACAACACGGATTCTCTGCTGACCAAGAATCCTAAACCACTGCTCCTCTTCTACTGCACTGCACAGGCAATACAGAAGAAGAGGATCTGCAGGGGTAATTATAACAAGTGCAGGCAGCACAGCAGAAAAGGAGCAGCAGATTATTGGCCTGTGTTTCTCCACAGGCCCAAATCAGTGTCATGTGGCCTTAGCCTTATACAGGGGCCACACAAGATAGACCCAGGGCCACCAGCTGAACAGCATTGTTCTAATGGGAGTCACTGATGTTGGCAGCCAAAAATCCTATTGCTCTGTGAAGCTACAATTGTATTGCAAACTACAAATATCACAGTGTACATTATATTAAATGGTAACTTAAAAAGGAACTACACCTTTAATGTGAGCACTAATCACGACCTAAGGCTCTTTGGGACACTGGTTATCGTTTTGTTGTTCAAACAGAATCCACAATGTGAGGTAACAACAATCTCTTCTTTCACTTATTAACTGACAGTGTAAACAGAAACATGGCATTTGTTAATGTTTACACACAGCTTTATTTTCAGTAAATATCAGAATGTGCTCAAGGCAACCGGGATTGTCAAGGAAGTCATCCCCTTGTAGAGGCCAAGAGTGGCAGGCAATTGCATATTTTATATATTATTTCACCTATGTTGAATTGAAGTGTTTTTATAAATAAGGGCAATTCAGAGGAGTAAGAACATCATCATCAGGTGTACATTTGGGGGGGAAATGAATCCCCGACTTTGGTTCTAGGACTAGAAGGGGGAAGATGAGCCCCCCCCAGGCCACAGCTGGAGCTAGGGGAGCTCTGGTCATAGAATGGGACTTCTGCTTCTTAGTTCCCAGTATTCTGTCATTGTGAATAGGGTTCTCACCCAGCTGGTATTTGACTTGCCTAGCCATCAAATCGCCAGTTAGGGACACTATTACAAGTTTACCCGCAACGAACCTGATGATAAATTTGTAAAACCCGATAAATGCCCCCCTGGCCTACCCCTCACCCAGTGGCGGATTAATACCACTTTCCACAGGGGCCTACCCCCCCGCGACCCCTGCCCCCCCGCGACATCCCGACCCCCGCTGGACCTGATCTGGTGCAGTGCTGCCCCACAAAAACGCCCAGTACCTGCTTTCTGGCTGTCTGGGAGAAGATTAGGTAAGGTGCGTGTCATGCTGGGTCTGCCTCAGCCCTGGCGCTTGTCAATTCCCCCCCGAAGCCTGCTCGAGTTTGCTTGAAACATTTTTTAAACTAGATAAAAACAAATTGAAAAGCCCCATGAGCCCCTCATCACTGTGGGCCCCAAGGCTATAGCATGTGAGTTTCAGGCAAAAAAACAAATGTCCCCTAGCATCGCACTTTGAGAACAGATCCCTCTCCCTTGTTATATTGAGCCCTATGGAGTTTTAAAAAATACATTGATACAGAGAACATACACAGACAGGGCTATTAGCATTTTAAATTATTACCATACTGAAACATGTTTTAAGGAACTGGCACATTTACCAAAGCCTTTTCATTTTAGTGCCAGTTTGTCAGAATTGATCTGGCAATTTTTTTATTATAGCTTTAAAAAATATACTGTTTCTTCATAAATCAGCCCCATAATAATGTACCATTATATCTTATTGGTACACATGCATAAACATCATTAAAGACTTTTTCCAATCTGAAATTTAGATGCTAGTTAATCGAAACATGTAATTTTCTATTCTGGATGCTAAGGCCAATTAATAAGAACTCAAATGCCTTGCACTTGCCAGGAGCCTACGTAATGATGACTCAACCAGTATGTTTTTAAAAGGCTACGGAAGCACAGCAATGTTTTCCTTTGATTGTCACAGTACATACGATTGCGGCACAGAAACCCATGTATATCATTGTTCCCTGATCACCCAGGCAAACTTCTGTATGCTATTCTATTTGAAATCTTCAGCCCCTTTATTTCCTGCAGGTTGCTATACACTGGAAAATGATTCCATACTAATTTATTTCCATCCTAGAGCTCAGAAACACAGCCATGAAATAAGCCATGCCATTTCAAGTGCACAAAGGCCATACTGCTCCACAGATGCCAAATACATGGCTTGTATTTGCATTAATATCCAGATTTATAGTCCAGGCCTCAATAAACAGCATAGATAGCTCTATGAAGATCGCATCAGCAGAGGAAAACAATACACCTCCGTTTCTTTAACTGCAAAGGTCCTTTTAACTGATGTGTGATTTTGCATTTGCCTATAGCTGATCCATATCTATGTAGAATTGATGTCTGTGTTTTTGACAAGAAGTAAATAGTCACATGAAATTCTGAAATACACTAATACATGTCATAGCAAAAAAACGTCCTTTGTTTAAATAATAAAAGTTTGTTTCTGTTCCATGCTTCTTTTATTTTGACAACAAAATCCCTTTACAATGAATTGGCATTACTTTCTGCATTGTGGGCTATCTGAGTAATCTATATAACATTGTGTGATCTGCACAAACACCCTAGTGTTTGACAAAAAATGAAAAAAAAAAGAAAAGCAAATTACACTGAATATTTGGGATGATTGTCACTTTGGGGCAGATTTATTAAGGGTCGAATTGAAAATTCTAATTTTCTTTTATGGTCAAAATTCGAATTGAGAATTATCCGAACTCGATTCAAATTTAAATTCAAATTGTGAGATTTAACAAACTGTGGCCATTTAAAAGTTCAAATTCAACTATTTGCCACCTAAAACCTGCCAAGTTCATGTATAAGTCAATGGGAGAGGTCCAGGGACCAATTTAGACATTTTACTAGCATTTGAGTTTTTTTCGGAGAAAAAACTTGAATCGAGTTTAGTCTAATTCAATTCAAATTCCATAAGAGTTTTCGAGTCGGTAAAATTTGTGCGAGCTTTAGATATTCGATTTTTTTCTTAAATAACCCCAAAATCGAATTTCGAGTATATTCGAATTTAGAGTTAAAAAAACTCACATGAATTTGAAATTCAACCTTTGATAAATGTGCCCCTTTGTGTATGAATACACATAGCAAATGTCTACCCCTATTACAAAATGTAATCATATTAAAAGTCACTGAAGAATTTTGTGACCATATAGGGGGAACAAAGACACAAGCCCAGTGGTTTTATTTGCAACTCTGTAGTGTACTCTAATATCTATATATTTAGAATCTTGATTCTATCCTAGTATAACTAGGAAGCAACAGTAGTAACTATCAAGAGGAAAATGTCCAGGCATCAAGTCCATAGGGGAAAACAATCTTGTGGTCATGGAGCAGAAAAATCAAACGTAGCATTCAAAATCAACAGGGTAGTGAGAAGTGGTACTGTGTGTTTATGAGGGATGGCATGTGCATTACAGCAAATATACCCTATCACACTGATATACTCATACAATGTATATGAAGCCAAGGGAACAGAGAATTGTAAAGGAATTTCCAAATCAATTATTGACAGCACCAATCAATTTTTTCTTTTCTTAAAATGCCTTTATTGGGACATGGGCTCTGACCTCAAACACTTGGCCAAGCCATGTAGACTGACATAGAAATATACAGCTTAGTTCAGGGTTAGTTAGGTACAGGGTTTAAAGATAATAGATTCCACGCTTGTATTTATTCGAACCATCTGAAGTGCATACAAAGTAGTACAGATATAGGATGTATTGTCCAGAATGCTTGGGATTTAGGGTATTCTGTATAATTGGTCGTTCTATAATCTGGATCACCATACCTTAAGTCTGCAAAAAATCATTCAAAAGTTAAAGAAACCAATGTAATTGTTTTGCCAGCATTATTGATTCATGCAGCTTAGTTTCCATGAAGTACAAGGTGCTGTTTTATTATTACAGAGAAAAGGTAAAAAAAATCTTTCAGTATTAGCTTATGATTCTCAAAATAAAAACAACTTCGGTTAAGTGCAATATCTTCCCCAGAGTAGTCTCATACTCATGTTTTCATGTAGGATAGAAATTTCACAGCTTCTGAAGACTATTGTATTCACCCCTATTATATTCTTCCCTATTTCCCAAGAATGCATTTCATAATAACTACTTTTTTAGGCCTACAGAATGACTGTAATTTAGTAGTGTGCTGTCACAGAAACTTCACTGATTAATCTCTCTTTGTGCCATCTTTCCCAGTTACTCATTATAACCAAGTGGATCAAGTGGAATCCCATGGGAATGTGAGCTATATACATTTCCAGAAAACAGTTGGCTACATCAGGGTGGATACCCAGTAGACCTGCTTATTGGATATTGCTGTGAACCTGTGCATACAATTGAATACTATTTGCTAAGATGGGTATGTGTAGTATGGGATATGTGTAGTTTGAGCCCAATGCCCTCCAGCATTGAGGAGTTTGCATCAATACCCACAGCAACTTCCCATCTTTTGATCTTTTTAGAAGTTCATCAAACATTAGCAGAAAGTCAGTCTAAAGGTGGTCATATACAGGCTGCTGATTCTGCCCATTCAGCCTAAGTTGGCTGCTTATCTACCCATGTATGAGGCCCTCTGACAGGCCTGCCTGGCCAATATCTGGCCAAAAATTGTCCCAATGTCAACTGGGCAAGTTTAAAAATCCAATTGGTGTGCAGTGGCTTGTTAAAGGGGTTGTTCACCTTCAAACACTTTTTTTTCAGTTCAGTTGGTTTCGCATTGTTCACAAGAAATAAAGACTTTTTTCCAATTACTTTCTATTTTCTATTTATGACATTTTTATTAATCTTGAAGTGAAAAGTTTCACTTTTCATTTTCTATGGGCAGAGACATATGGTCAGATTAGACAAATCTCCTCTTTTTCAGGGCGACTAATCTCCTCGAACTGCCTTCCCATTGGCAAGAATGAAAATAACCGGCAGGATGGCACTTCGGACGCTTCCTTTTCCGAAGTCACCCAAAGTTTCCTTGTGAGGCAACTTCTGGGGACTTCGGAAATTGAACCACTCCGAGTGCCATCCCGATTTACATTCTAGCCGGCAGGGAAAGGCAGTTCGGAGAGATTAGTCGCCCGAAGAAGAAGAGATTTGTTGCCGGGCGACTAATCCCCCTGAATCTAAGAAGCGGTGGGGGGGGGGGTCACTGACTCTTTAACTGTTCTAAATTGATACATTTGTTATCTTTAGCCCTGCTAAACAGAATCCCTGAGTTTCATTACAGGCAGCTGTTACAATTGATAAAATAGTTGCTAATATTCCACAGATACTGCTGAGAAATGTATCTAATTGTATCAACTAAATGTAGGCAATTGTAACAGCTCAGAATGCTCCTGGATCACTGAGCTGCCAGACTGAAACTTTAAAACTTCAATTTTGTGAAAAAATCAATTGAAAAAAGTCATTGTTAATGGCAAACAATCTGAAAATGTCTGAACTGAAAAAAAGTGTTTGGATGGTGAACCTTTTAATGTTGTCCTCGCCCTGACGGCCTGTAGCGTTTTTATGATTCAGTCGCGTCATATCACTCACTTCAAGGTGGACATATTGCAGCAAGATCCACTTGTTGGACGATTTCACCAGATGAGCAAATCTTTCCATGGATGGCCAGTTGAAATATTTCATTAAAGCCGATACTACAGAGCTGATTACTAGTCACTTCTAATACAGAATGTACTGGGTCAGTGTTTCCATGTAAAGCCTTGTATCATGAATTTTGTATTGTATACAGTATATCTTGCATATTTGGAATATATCCCTAAGCTCAAGTAACCGGCAGCAGCGATTGGTAGAGAAGCCCTAAACATATGCTGTAACATTTTTCCTTAACTTCTATGTTGAGTTTTACTTACTTTTTATATTAAACACCTCCTTGGAATGTGGTTATAAAACGACTTAGCCTGAGACACTGTACCCTTTTATGGTCATAAAATTTAAGTGACTTCTACTTTCTTTTATAATACAGAAGGGGTTACATTAAAAAACAGACAGTAAAGTTCTAAACAGTTCAGAACAATTAGTTCAGTTTGTGATGATTAAAAGATATCTGTTGACAAACTAGTTGTGTGATTTTAGATTCAGATATTCTCCCTGGTGTTCTTAAAATAATATTTATTGACACAATTCTGAGGTACTAACAGTTCTATTCATTTTAATACCATACCCAAATAGTAAATTAGTTACAAATGCTATCCAAGTGTTTATTTTTATACTTCTTTTAATGTGAAAGTTGTTCAACATATGCCTTTAGTAAGCTGTGTTTAATTTGCTCTTTGTTTTTCAATTGCTTTGTGGGAAAGGGACGAAGGGAAAAAACATTAACCACAGTCATGTGTTCATTCTTTCTGCATTGGACAGTAATGTTAAAGTCACTATGTATTTACAAAACATGTTTGTACTATGCGGTTTATAAGAATTGTGATATTTGGAAACATTTTTGACATGAGCTTATTCAGTTACGCTAATGTAGAAAAAGTGTACACAGGTCTCCACAGATTTAAAGGAAACTATAATACTCTGAACCATTTCCCAACATCCCTTAGATTAACAGTGTAATGCAACCCCTACCTTACCTGGTACCATTATGAATTGATGGATTCTGGGATATTAAAGGAGAAGGAAAATCACAGGGGGTTGTGATTATAATCACTTACCTGCCAAGTGCTTCTCTTAGCAGAAAATGGCACCAACCCGGGGTAGTTTTCAGTAGGGATGCAACGAATCCAGTATTCGGTTCGGGATTCGGCCTTTTTCAGCAAGATTCGGATTAGGCTGAATCCTTCTGCCCAGCAGAACCGAATCCGAATCCTAATTTGCATGCAAATTAGGGGCAGGGCAGGAAATCACATGACTTTTTGTAACAAAACAAGGAAGTAAAAAATGTTTTCCCCTTCCCACCCATAATTTGCATATGCAAATTAGGTTCGGGATATGCATATGCAAATTAGGATTTGGTTCGGACGAATCCAAAATAGTGGATTCAGTTCATCCCTAGTTTTCAGCAAGCACCATGGAGTGAACCTCATTTTTGTTGCTCTAGGGCCAAATACGGTTGCCACCTGGCCGGTATTTTACCAGATTCTAAGATTTATGCAGTGTGATCAGGTGATTTTTCTATTATTTATGGACGTTGCTTCCCTACAACGGTTCCTCTTATATGTTGACAAAAGGTCATACATACATCCTTCATGTAAGCATGGAGGATACATGAGCAGATACTACTAGTGTATATGTGATTGTGTGGGTGTCGTGCATGGGGCATATTTCCAGTCTGATAATGCCATGCGTAGGAGCAGTGCTTGCGTATGGAGCTCTATCTGCTTTGGCAGTGCAGCATCTGCCGTGTGATCGGAGCTCTTGCTTTCTCTGTGAATATTTTAACACTGAGAATACTGCTATTTCCATGACAACCGGGAAAGCTCAGTCAGATGGATTCGAAGAGAATGGAGAGGGCAGATGGAAAAGGGCCCTTCTCTACTTCTTGTAGACTGAGTACACAGCCTTGAGCTTCAAAGATCAGCACAAGATGGGAAGGGAGGGGGAGCAGCTGGACATCAGACCAGATTTTCCACTGCAAATTAAAAATATATTTTCAGATACTCAAAAATGAAAGGGCTAGGAGTTTGTACATCTGAAGTATATAGAAATAAGCAAGCATTTACACCATGTTAGATGACTTCAGCTTAAAATAAGGCAACACATTCAAATGGAGAGTAGGAAAATACAAAATCTTAAATACCACTCCTTTGCCCTCACAAAAGGTGACTACAAAATCAGACGAGTCACTGATTAACTGAGTACTTTACTAGGCACAGAAAAATGTGGCTTCTGGTAGCTAATGGCATGAGGGGGGTTTTGCCAGTCTTTGCCAGCAAAAAGCAGCAGCTATTAAAAAGGCCTGTCCATCTGTCAGCACTTATAATAATAATCAATACAAAGTGCCCTGTCTGAAGCAGCGGTGACTGGTGGACCTCTGCATTTTTGCACAGAGGATTGCCTGTCACTGCTCCAAATAGGGCTTTTTACACTTATAATATAAGAGGTGACTGATGTATATAGGCTTTAGAATAATGCAATTAGCTACTGTAAGAATTAAGCACTGCTGTTCCCTTCTTTGGCTCCTCATACTTCTCCTTGCAAAGAGTCAACTGAGATGAGCCTTTCTGCTGCACTTTGCTGCTCTCATTAAATAAACGAATAAATAAGGGAACATTCACAAATTAAACCTGGACGGAAGAAACATATATGCTTTTAGCATTAATAAAATGTAGGATTCAATCTCAATATGGCTAGAATGATTTTTCCCTCTGAAGACGATGATTTAATTGTGGTGGTGCTGGATGGAGTTTTATGAGGGCAACCAAGAAAAGAACAGAAATGTGGATCCTTAGGGATAGGGGTGGTAAAATGGAGCTTTAATAAGAATGTTGATGCTGATCTGACCAAGCAAACCAGCTTCAATCTGCATGATAAGGGTCTTGAAAGAATGGTTACTGAATATAAGAAAGGAGAAATAGGATCATAAAAAGTGTTAACCATTAATATTACTTGACAAGTCACTTGTTTCTGTCCTGTATATGAAACATTTGTATTTGCTATTAATTTCCTGTGTTCATCCAGATTTTATCTGTTGTCTAAACAAAGCCAGTGGCGCATTAATGCCATACACATACCCATAATATACGGTAATATAAAATAACATTTTGTACAATTATCAGTGTGTTGAGGCCTATTGATCCCCTTGTACTATGGTAATAGGTTTGCATATTGGGCAGATTAAAATTTTTCATCTGTCCATCCACCATGTTGGCCAGTTTGTGGTACATCGGCAGATTAGGAAGGTCCTTCACCTGAACAATAGGGCAGAGGCAGCCATACCATGTATTACCCCCTCATATGCCTTCAGTCTGCACGACTCATGGGCTAACTGAGCGGAAAGAGTACCTAGTTGACCCATGTATGACTATCAATAGGCTCATGACACAAAGTATTTGTTCCTCAGAACTTTTGGATTCAACCCAAATTCATGTGGCTATGACACATAAACTGTTGCCCTCCTACAGCAGACAAAATGCCCCTCTTTTCCGCTTGCATGTTTTGGTGCTGAGATCCAGCAGAGATTTTTTTATTCTGTATGTTCAAGACCAGTGAGCAAGCATGGATGCACTTATTTATCAGGGGACCGTAGCTCAAAAATGTGTTGTTGTCGTTTTTAAACGACAATTGTCTTACATAGGAGTGCACCCACACTTGCAGGAAAAAGCCATAAAAGTAAATGCTGGCCACTGTTAATAAAGCTACTAATAAAGCTGTGGGAACATAATGCTCAAACCCACCCATGTGCCATTGTCATAATAATGAGTCAATCTGTGGGTCAGCAATACCATATACCCTATGACTAAGTTTCTTATGGACACGAAACACGTAAGGCTGGAGATGATTGTTCGAATAAAGATTTTTTCTACTTTTTAAACCGTTTTTTTGGACTGATCTATATGTGGCTTTCCAGAGTGCCCTAAACCTTCTGTATATTTTATATGGATTGTTCGCTCCCCTGAGCTGAGGGCCTGAGGCAGGAGCACCTGGGCCACCTTCCGACTTGGTGAGTTATTTTACCACAAGTGGATGTTTCTATGCTTAAATTTATATCTTATATCAGCTATACCATAGTCTGCCAACAAATTCATAGAATATTTTACAACTGCCCTGCTTCATCACTTCAGTGCTATATAAAAACATCACTTGAGTAAAACCCTGATTCAAACAAAAGTGTGGTTCCAGCTGATACCAGGCATGAGTCAGCAATACAACTGATTCTGCTTGGAATTTGTTGGAAAAAGGTTTAATTTTTGTTATCGTCATATGAAATAATTTTTTGATACTTTCTTTAGTCATAATACACTCTGCCGCTCAGTGGTATAAGTTTGGGGGCCAGGTCCCCTGAAATATTTTTTTTCCTGAGGCCCGGGTGAATTCACAGGTCATCCATGATGTGAAAAAAATCCTACAGAGGAAGCAGACAATGGTTCCCCGTGGGTGCAGGCCTGCTTCCTCTGCAGGGTCGACTGGAGTAATGGGGGCCCACCGGGACTGCCACATGAAGGCCCCTCCAGGCAGTCCCTTTGCGCGTTTCGGTGAATGCCAGTTCGGGCGCGAATGCTGGTGTGGGCCCATGAGGGCCGGGGCCCAACAGGTTTTTTCCTGGTGTCCCGGCGGCCCAGTCTGACACTGTTCCTCTGGAGTAAGGTTACTGCTTCTATTTGTTTCTCCTTTCTCCTATGGCATAATTAATTGTGATCTTTGCAGTATTCTATCAGTGGCATAATTTGACTGAACCAGACACTCGCCTTTGCCTTCCCCTATGACTATATGCTTGCTTGTTTTTAGTGGGAGACAAAGTATAAGGCCGTAACAAGGGCAGGGGGTCTACTAAATTGGATCCTTATTTAATTAAGACTGGGCATAAGAGATAAACATGAACAATACATCACGTGTTGAGTAGTTTGTGTTCAATATTTAATGATTTGTGAGCTTCTGGATTCCACAGTAATCAAATCCCCGGTGCCAGTGTCATAACTAGCAGGCGTGTGGGGCGATTGCATTTGGATCCTTACCTCTTCTGGGCCTGCTGAAGTAGCAGAACTGAAGGGAATTTCTTGTACAACAAGAGAATGTGTATCTGTGCACCTGGCCTGGCCAAGGATAGTTACATTACTGCAGTTATAAGGAATAGACTATGACAATCAATTAGTTCGCCATCTTTGTTCAGCTCAGCTGTTTTCAGAATATTCTCCAGAAATAAAGACCTTTTTCAATTGCTTTCCATCTTTTATTTTTGTATAGTTTTTCCAAAATTGAAGTTTAAAGTATAATGGTCCTGTCTGTGGGGTTGCAGTCTGGCAGCTCAGTGATCCAGGAGCAGATTCTGTGATAATTTGCTACATTAGTTGATACATTTCTCAGCCATATATTTGGCATATTGGCAACTATTGTATCAATTCTAACAGCTGCCTTGAAAGGGGAACTACACAAAAACATAACTTATGCTTTTTGAAAAGTAAACATAATTTCAAGCAGCTTTGCAATATACATCAATTAAAAAATATGCAGACTTTTGATGATTTTAATGGTTTCTCACAGTTCCCTAAGCCTAGCCCCCTGCTCTTCTGAGCTGGCTGACTACTATTACTTTATATCACAGCAATCTGTCCTTAGCCTGCATCCTCCAAACCCCACAATTCCCTGCACATGTGATTTCAATAAGGACAGGAACATCACAGTGCAATGCATTGTGGGTTATGTAGTCCCTGCATGCTGTATGTAAACTGTGGAGAAGTTGTTACAATTTGTAACATCAGTGTTTAGTCCCTCTTTTCCTGCCAGGATTTCAAATGATGCAGAAAAAAAGCACTTTTAGCTGGATTGCAGCATAGAAAATGCGATTTGTTCATACTTTTTGAAGAAACAAGTAACTGTGATGGGTATATTAGGGGTTTCTGTGTTATGTGGGCCTCTTTATCCAATTTTGGTTTGGAAGCCGGAGTTCCCCCCCCCAGTCAGAGAGTTAGAGACCCCCCCCCCAGAGCTGCTTTAGAAAAAATGAAACTTTACAATTCAATATTAGAAAAACAGTCATAAATAGAAAATCCAAAGTAATTGAAAATAATTCTTTATTTCTTTTGAACGATCTAAAACTAATTGAATTGAAAAGAGCGTTTGAAGGTGAGCAACCCCTTTAAAGGATAGAGTAAATTATACCGAGTTCTAAAACAGGTTTGTCACTGCTTCATACAAAGCTGATCAGAGGATAGATCCATCCATTTAATATATGTGCAAGTAAGAATAAGATTACTAGAATTAGTGCAAAGCTTATTTCCCTTTAATGAGCTCATTATAACATCTTGTCTAGTTGAGCTCTTAAAGGAGAAACTCCACCCAAAAAAATTTTTTGCAAAGTGCAATTCCAAGCAACTTTAAAACATGCATTAGTTCAGAATTGTCAATGGTTTTATAATTTGTAAATGTAATTGCTTTTGAAAAAAAGCTTTTTTATATTCTCTGCATACCTGAAACAATGTAGCAGAGAAAAAAACACGTGGGCACTGACCATCTACAATGGATAAAGATTCAGAACCAGCCAACATAAAGGGATAAAACAAGTATTAATTTGATTGCAATTTTGCAAATATATTTACAAATATCTTTAAAACTTAAAGCAATTGTTTAATTATTGTAATAATAATAAATAATATGTATATTGAAAAGCTGCTTGGATTTAAAATTTCGTTCATTTGGCAAAAACAGTTTTGAAATATAGACATCTCCTTTAAATGAGAACTAAACCCTAAAACTGAATATGATAAAAAAAATGCCATATTTTATATAGTGAATGTATTGCACCCGCCTAAAGTTTTAGGTTCTCAATAGCAGCAATGATCCAGGACTTCAAACTTGTCACTGGGGGTCACCATCTTGGAAAGTTTCTGCGACACGCACATACTCAGTGGGATCCAAGCAGCTGTTGAGAAGCTAAGCAAAAAATTGGGTTTGCCTGTGATATAAGCTGATGCTACAATTTTAGTTATTAAATTTGGATGCTAATTGCACTGGGTTCTGAGCTGACAAAGTAATTATCAGAAATAAAGGAGACATTTTGTAAGAAAAACAGGAACCAATCAGCAGCTAGGCTGAACTGAGAGGGAACTGAAGCCTGTCTTCCTTGTGTGACTACAGAGCTGTGATTGGCTATCCCCTCCTTCTGTGCTTCTAGCAGGAACCGTTAGGACACGCCTACCCCTCATTTCTATGGGGAGCTCCAATAAAGGGGCAATTTTTGAAGTAAATTTTAATTTACAGCCAAAAGTAAAACAAGCACCACATAGGATTTATTATGTTCATGGATCACTGAGCTGCCAGACTGAGACACTAGAGACAGGAACATTGAACTTTTAAACTTGAATTTTGGGAAACAGTAAAAAAGTGAAAAAAAGTGTTTGTAAGGTAAAACTGCGGGCGACTTTGGAAAGCCGAAGCGATCCGAGTGCCACCCCGCCAGCAATTTACATTCTAGCTGGCAGGAAGGCAGTTCTGGGAGACTAGTCACCCGAAGAAGAAGTGATTTGTCGCAGGGCCCTTAGGGTGTGTGTCTCTGCCCTTAGGGTGGTGGCAGATGGGATGATTAGTCGTCCAGCGAGAAATCTTTTTCACTGTGGGCATGAATACAAATCGCTTCGGATTTTAGAAGTCACCTGAAGTTTCCTCATGAGGCACACTTAAATATTCTTCAGTAATTTTGGATACCATGTTTCTTTTTTTTCCCCTAACAACTTCTCTCTGTTTCTATAGAGCCGTATGGCAGAGAGTCTTCGCCTATTTGATTCCATTTGCAACAACAACTGGTTCATAAACACCTCTCTCATTCTTTTCCTCAACAAGAAGGACCTCCTAGCTGAGAAGATACGACGCATCCCGCTAACGATCTGCTTCCCTGATTACAAGGGTCAGAACACATACGAGGAAGGAGCTGTCTATATCCAACGTCAGTTTGAGGACTTAAACCGCAACAAGGAGACCAAGGAGATTTACTCCCACTTCACCTGTGCTACGGACACAAGCAACATTCAGTTTGTATTTGATGCAGTGACAGATGTCATTATCCAGAACAATCTAAAATACATTGGCCTGTGCTAAGTGTTCCTCTTGTGACCGCACAGGGAAAGTGGTATGCTTATAGCCCTGGCCATTTGTCATGGGATAGAGCAAATACAGAGGCAGAGGGCTGCACTCAGGACTTCCCCACATACTGCACTGAGAATCCAGTATAAATCCCTCACCTCTTCACCTGCACAAACTTTCCAATAATAAACAGGGGAAGGCGTTGTTAGTCTGTTTGGACGATATAAAGGGGTCTCTAAAAATTCTGGTCTCTTACCAGAAAGATGCCATTTCTCTTCTCCCTGCGTCTTGTATGTGTGTGTTTATGTATGCGTCTATTTGTGACTGATTGGTGTCTGGAGTGTTAATCTATGATTCCCTGTGTGTTTTTATTTTATTTTGTATTCAGGGTGATTGAACTAATCCAGGAAAGAAACTGGCTGTTAGCTAGCTCATTTTTGTTGACCGGGGATGGCAAATACTTTTAAGCCAACATGAACAAACAAGAAAAAGGATTGTTCCATTCACTTTTGGCATTTCTGTAAGTGCCATAACTATAAATTATACAGGGTTCGTGTGCTTTAAATTTTGCATTGATTATGTTGTGCATTTGCAACTGTCAGAAAATGTGTGGTTGAAAATAGGAACAAATATGGTCTTGCAGGGCAAATGAAAAGCGTTTGAAGCCAGTGTCTATTTGCCAAGAGTGCCAATGTTTTACCAGTCTCCTATCATATGCAAAGCAGTGCTGTCAATAACTCTTATGCACGCTTTATACAATTGTGCAACATCATGGAAATGCCACGTCTCGAATTAAAGCAGTGTTTGATAGTTTGTCTGCCAGAGACCTATTTTGCCAAAATGTGGAGTTCTAAAATTCTGCAGCAGCCCTGATAACATATGTATTGTGACTGCAAATATATGACTGCTCTTGCTTATATATATATATATATATATATATATATACACACATATATATATATACACACACTAATTGAAACTTTCCCCTGTAGTACCCAGATAGTGGTAAAACCTGGATTTTGGTTCCATTGTGCTGATATAATGCAGAATCAGCCTTTTATGCTAAAATGCCCCCCCCCCCGCTAATAAAGGTGCTACCAGGCTGCAGGGTACCAACACACTAATTTCTGTCTATATTTAGACAGAATCTATATATTTTTTCCTGTCCATGTTTGCAAAGAAAGGTATCACAACCAGTTTAGGAGTATGTCATATGTGGGGGTTTGTCAACATGAATTTTATCCAAAAAAGAAAAAAAAGTGCAACAATAATTAAAGGATGGATGCAGATCATCCCCTAGTGTAAATTTAAGGATACGTAACCCTTTAAAATTAGAGAATGTAAAATTGATGAGGGTTCTATTCTAAGCACTTTTGCAATGTACATTCATATTTTTTTTTAATTCTAGTCTATTAGTGATGTGCCGTCTGGCCCAATACCCGCAGGTCGGTTGGGTTCAGGCCGACCTCGCACCCCCCTCTCCAACCTTACAAATGCCGACTTCCGTGTTGAACTTTTATAGGCGCACACCCTGCCCCTTTTGTGACATCATCGGCAAGTCAGCGTGGGTCTATAAAAGGAACGCGGAAGTCGGGTTTGAGTTGAGGGAGGGCGGGTGGGTGCGGGAAAATCCAGACTCACACATCACTACAGTACAGTACTGTTAATATGAATGATTTTTATTTCAACAGTGTCACCTGCCGGTCAGTTTTTGACCAGTCTGATCTCCAAATAGTCATGGAAGTTTTCAGGAGAAAGATTTAGGAAAGGTTTCTAATTTTTTCCTTAGCAGAAGAACATCAGAGCAGCCTCTTTCTTTCTCCTGACAACTTCCTTGACTATTTGGTGGTCAGACTCAGTAGCGATCCTAGAGGGGGGCGGGCCCTGGTGCGTGACGCGCAGCCGGGCCCCGCTTCCCTTGGTACGGCTGCATTTGGCCGCATTTGTATGTGGCGCATGGACTGCCGGGGGGGTCCTGAGGGGGTGCGGTCCCTGGCCCGCTCGCACCCCCTGCTCCCCCCAGTAGTTCTGCCACTGGTCAGACTGGTCTGAAAATGACCAGCAGATGGCGATGTTGTAACAAAATTCATTCATATTAACAGTACAGGAATTTACTAGAATTAAAAATAAATAAATAAATAATGAATGTACATTGCAAAAGTGATTAGAAAAGCCACCTCATCAATGTTACATTGACTTATTTTATAGGGTTACTTATCCTTTAAGGCACAACTACTGCTTAAAAAATAAGACTGACGTATGTTTAGGACGCAGTTCTCAGTGGGAATCAATCTTTAATAGTTTTTTTTCCTGAAAAAAAAGGAACCCTGTGGTGACAAAATGGCATGTTGATCAGCTTAGGACCAAATAATTACCAAGAACTCAGCAGACTTGTGTTGTGCAGCAAGTTTTAACTAAAACTGAACAATAATCTCATTCGTTTGCATTCTCTGATTCTGCACGCAACATTTATAAGCAGTTCCAAAAAGAATTCATGGTTTACGCGAGGGGACATGCCCCCTTCTGGCCTCTTCTGTAACAACGATTCGAATGCAATGGGTTTCTCTGTAATAGTAATGAAATAGGAGAGGTGCTGACAAACTTCAGTTGCCAATTCCTCTGATGTTTTCCATATAAAGAAAAAGCAGGACCTTTTCAAAACATTTTACAAATGTGATCAAGTATTTTGATTTGTTAACACTGGAAAAATATAACACTGGCTATTTATTTTGCAAAAAAAAAAAAGAAAAACAGGAGGAACTTTCAGCCTCTTAAATATTTAAACTGAGACTTACTGACTTTATGGTGAGGCCTATGAGATTTTTTTATTCTTTAGACTGAAGCAGTGTACTAAACAGGTTGTCAGTGGAGCAATATGAACAACCTCCCATTTTGCTTTATAAATGATAAAATGAAGGTTCCGAGTAAAGGGTAACATCAGCTAAGCCGTGAGCCTTTCATTTGCCTATTCTGTAAGGAAGCGGGCGGGGGGGGGGGAATCTTTTATTTATATTCTTTCCTGGAAGAAGAGCAGCAAGTTCTGGATGCCTGAGTGAAGTCTGTGTGTAAATTAACTGAGTCAGTGTAAAGCACATCCACTTGGTATGTATTATGTACCCATTTCCAGCTTCATGTGTAACTCTAGTCGCACAGTTCCCTCCTTCAAACACAACCACCTGAAAATGAGTGTAAGATTCCTCTGCCAAGGGCTTAAACCTTCGGGCTCAGGGGTCTGCAGCACTGTGTTCCCGTTTTATGGTTCTACTCACAGTGCCTTGCAGGCTCCTTCAGCCCTGAAGCTTGATGACACTACAAATCATTTTGTAATGAAAACTCCACTGGCGAAAGGGAAATAAAGGTTCTCAATGATCTGACTTGGTGGGTTTTTTTCATCTGTATGGTGCCTAAAGGCAATGTGGGCATCACGCTTGCAATGTGTTACTATTTCAATGCTCCATTATTTGCTGGGAAATACGTATAACTGTATGGTATCCAACATCTAATAACAAAACCATTTCATTTCTGTGGCAATTTCATTTCTCCCCCCTGCTTCTTTTCCTGAAGATAAGCCTTAGGCAATAATAAATGACGCTGAGAACCACAAGCAAATGTACTAAAAATTACAAGTCTGGACCTTAAAGGAGAACTAAACCCTTAATGAAAAAAAACCCTACTCCCTACCCTACATTGACCGCCTCCCTGCTCGCCCCCAGCCTGGCTGCTACCCCTGGTAAATGCCCCTAACTCTTTACTTACCCCTCTGTGCAGGCGCCATCTTCCGGCACTTCAGTAATCTTCAGGTCTTCTTCTTTCATTTCGGCAATTTCCGTGACTTTCGGCGCATGCTCCAACTGCGCATTTGCTGATACACCGATCTCATTCTGAAGATTACCGAAGAGAAGAAGATGGCGTCTGTGAACTCTGATGCCCTTAATCTGCACCGAGGGGTAGGTAAAGAGTTAGGGGCATTTACCCAGGGGTAGCAACTAGGCTGGGGGAGCAGGGAGGGGAGTCTATGTAGGGTTGGGGGTAGGGATTTTTGTTAATTAAGGGTTGAATTTTCCTTTAAAGGAATTGTTCAGTATAAAAATAAAAACTGGGTAAATATAAAATATAATACAATTTAGTAGCCAAAAATGTAATGTATAAAGGCTGGAGTGACTGGATGAATAACAGGACAGAACACTACTTCCTGCTTTGCAGTTCTCTTGGTTTCCACTGATTTTCCACTGATCAGTCACTTGAGGGGGGGGGGGGGCACATGGGTCATGAATCCCTTTCAAGTCACTGACTAACTCAGAGTTAGAGAGCTGAAAAGCAGGAAGTAGTGTTCTGGCTATTATCCAGTCACTCCAGCCTTTATACATTACATTTTGGCTAACTAACTATATTAGAAACATTTTTTATTTTTCACAGCCTATTTACCCAGTTGTTATTATTAATTATTATTATTATTAATAATAAATACAATAAAACATTAGCAACATTTTTCTTAAACAAGAAAAATCGCACCAAACAGCTATTTTCCCATGAGAATTTAATAAGAAAAAGGTGAGATGTTAACAAATATTTCACCTGGTAAAATGTCTCACAGGACAATGAAATGAAACACAGGACAGCTAGGATGCTAGCATTAAATCCAGCCAGCTGTAATATGCCAAAAAATAGCCTGTCACAGAGATATACAGGGCAAGGAGGTGCATTCAATACAATGAACACAATGAGATGCAGTGCACCTGAAAAGACATCAGTTACACACAAGTTGCTGGTTTTCTTACCAACCTCAAAATCTAAAAGAAGGTGTGATATTCCATTAACCAAAGTACGTTGACCAGTTCATAAGATGTTCTCATCCAAAATCTTTGTGATGCACCCAAATTTGTATTTTAATCAACCACTCGTCTGCCTGCCTGTTTGTGGCAAAGGGCCAAGTTAAAGGGGAAAAATTGGCCAGGGAGGGAACTACCATAGTTTCTGTAGAAAAGGAATTTAATCCATCGATCGAAGGATTATCCTTCGACCAAAAAAAGATAGCCAAGCCTATGGGGACCTTCCCCATAGGCTAACATTGACTTCGGTAGCTTTTAGGTGGCGAACTAGGGGGTAAAAGTTTTTTCTTAAAGAGACAGTACTTCGACTATCGAATAGTCGAACGATTTTTAGTTCGAAGTCAAAGGTCGAAGTAGTCCATCCGATGGTCGAAGTAGCCAAAAAAACACTTCGAAATTCAAAGTATTTTTTCTTCTATTCCTTAACTCAAACTTAATGAATAGGCCCCTTAATCTGAATTTCCAGAAATAAATGTGTTTTATTTTACACAATAACAAACAAGGGAAAGTTGTGCTCACCACTATTTTTTAAAACCATTAGGCGGGGGTGCAATGAGGCTGTGACCACAAAATACATATAGACAAATACAAGAGTCCTCTGCACTCAACCCATTATCAATATATTTAAGACATAGACATTTTGTGCATACTGCTACTGAAAAATGCCTTACCCTTTAAACAAAACAGGGATTGTTTGTATTGCAATATATATAAGCTGGCCAACTACGTCAAAGTCATCCCATATCTGGCCAGTCCTACGCCCAACTCTCATCTGATTCATTAAGAATTCTATTGCTTCATTATACATTTTACAAAGGGACTAAGTTTTACCTGCAACTTACTTGCTGCTTTCAAAGTAAAATTCCCAAACTTGGCTGCCCTTTTATTAGACACCAGTGGGATCACCTGACTATAGCTGGGAAGGGTGGGAGCTACAACATGGAGCTGGTCACTGCTCCTGTATAAACTACAGTATAACAAACAAGGGAAAGTTGTGCTCACCACTATTTTTTAAAACACACCTATAAATATAGGCTGCCCAAGTGGCAAAGTAAGTCCACAGGCAGGGAAGGCAGAAAGGAGAGCTCAGCTGGAATGTACCTGTGGCCCACAAATCCAGTGTGAATGCTGGCCCGAATCCACTTGAGCTGTGGATCCCGCTGGTTTCAAGCAGGGCCACCACCAGAAATCGCTGGGCCCCATACGTCAAAATTTTCTGGGCCCCATTGGCTCCATCCATTCCAGGCCAGACCCATTGGTGGCCAGCCTCCCCCCCCCCCCAGGCACGTTAAAAAAAAACATTAATGGCCAGCCCCCTCCCCCCCACACACAAAAGTTTTCTAAAAAACTATTGGTGGCAGCCCCCCCCCAGGAGTAAAAAAAAAAAACATTGGAGATAAATATCTGGAAATATCTGGAGAGATTTCTGGAGATGTTGCCCATAGCAACCAATCAGATCTTTTGCTTTTGTTTTCTAACTTATAGGTGGCTGTTTAAATCTAATTGCTGATTGGATGCCATGGGCAACATCTCCAGAAATCTCTCCAGATATTTATCTCCAATGGTAAAAATGCCCCTAAGTACAGCTACATAGGGATTAGATACGTAGGTCAAGTATGAACTTCCTCTCCAGCCTATCCAATCCCCATGCAGCTTTCCCGGGACTTAAACTTCAGTCACCATTGAAAAGTCGGGAAGTTCTTACAGTAAAGATGATGCTACACGTGAGCTCTGTCCTCCCTTCCGAAGTCTGCAGCTCTCTGACGGCAGGGGATGCAGCACCACCACCCCCTAAGACACAAAATCCCTAAAGCACACTGTCACTGCAAATGAAAATCACAGCTCTATGTCCAAATAACCCTATGGAAGTAAAGAAATTCCACAGCAGCCAATAAGATGTTTGCTGTAATTATTCTAACTGCATGGTTTGCTATAATAGCTACATTATGTGCTGAAACGTTGTTATGGGTTACAGGGCCAGGCACCTTATTCTGGTTTATGATTCCAAATTCTAAGGAATATAATAAAAATATAAATAATAATATTATTAACAGTAATTCTGCCTTTCCCCACACATTCCTTTTCTAGTCCTCCCTTTCCCTGGCCAATTGCAATCTTATTTCTTTCAGCACCCATTGCAAACAATTAGATCTGCTCAATTGCCATCAATACTTTTTCCTTCTGCTTCACTCATTTTGTTCCCCCTACCTCTGCCTACTCCTCCTTCTGTTTCACTTCCTTTAAACTCTTATTTTGCAGGTATTATTGTTACCATTGATTATTTTGAGAAAAATGTTTCTTGTGTCTATATGCATGCTCGTTGCATTGTACAGAAAAGACTAAGATGTGATCTCTCTGTATTAAAATGCATTCAACTATAAATTAATGTATGTGTTGTGGGTTAAAACACTAATTTTAACCTTTTGTATGGAAAAATAGCTTGCAATGACGCAATTAACTGGGAACTACCATTTATCCTTTTCTATTTGTATGGCTTTGTTTAATACCTGTTTTCCTCTTCAATGAGTGTTCAAAGCTGCAGCAACTGAGCAGGCTATAAAAGCAAACAAATTATTCTAATTTCAGCACAATCCCACGGGTGCAATTGTATTTTGTCCAAAGATATTGTACTGAGTGATACACTGCTATGCAAGGGCCTACCATGGAAAATAAAAGGATTTAACTCGGTAAATTATTGCAGTGCCTTAAATCCATCTAAAACTCTGTTGTCTAACACTGTTGCCAAGAGTCAGATAGCTTGTCAAAGCAGTGGAAATAAATGGAGAACTAAAGCTAAATAAAGAAGTGCTGCACACTATGTTTTTGGGTTCTGTACTAGCCCAAGGCAACCACAGACCGACAGAAACAAAGATTATGGGCCTCTGAAGATGCCCCTAGTAGCTCTTCCTTTCTGCTGATTCACTGCACTGCAGTTGTTTAATGCAATGTATTTTTAGGCCTACATTGTTTGATGGTATAGCTTGCCTTTAAAGAGTTTTCAATGTCCTCATAAAGTGGGCTGAACACCCTTGTAAAAGATACTACCATCAGTAATGCCAAAAAAAAAAAAAAAACCTCAAACCATTTCCTCTCAAAAACTTTTTTTCTTCTTTAAAGAAAAACTAAAGCTTAACTAAAGCAGTAGCAGTAACGATCAGTGCCCCTGTAGCTACTCATCTTGTTTTTTGCTGATTCACTGCACATGCTCTGTGCTGCTGTCAGTTACTGAGCTTAGGGACCCACTCACAATATACTGAATATATATCATATAAATGTCACAAGATAAGACTGATCAGTAAATAATTCAGAATATTGGTACATGGTAGCTCAGAAACCAGCACAATTAGCATCAGGATTTAATAATCAGCCCTGTTACATATATGACAGGTGAACCACATTCTCTGCGTAACGATTTGTGCTTCTCAATGCATACTGAGCATACGCGTGTCGCAGATACTCCTAACAAAATCCAAGATGGTTTGAGAGAGGTAATATGGCAGAGGCAACCATAGTGCAATTCTAGTGTTGCAGGTGTGTTTTAGGAGGCCTGAAACCAACCTGGATCTGTGTACTTGCATTATCCTGAAATCCTCCCCCAATCCACCCAGTTCTCTTATAGCTGACATGCTCCCAGCTAGAATTCTCTAAAACCGAAAGAAACACTAGTAGTGGGGCAGGACAGACACAGGGAACTGGATATAACAGCACTAAGAGGCCAGATGGTCAGGATATCATTGCTTTTCAAACCCTGTCTGCTTTGCAAGTATCCCATGGATACTAATCCAAGGCAGAACTCTAGTAGCACCAAAATAATTCTGATTAATTTTTTTGCGCCAGATTATACTCACCTCCCTACACTGTGAGCTCCCATGATGTAAAACACCTCTGTTGCTCTCGGACAGTGCTGTCTTGGTCATGCAGCAAAGATTTCAGACTTTCCAAGAAACCTATGAATAAAAGACATTCCTTAGAATTAAAAGATGACTTTTTAAATTGAACAAAAGACCACATAAGTACAGAAGCAAAAACGATCAGTTGGAACTGATAACAAACCACCATAATCCTTCTTCAATGGGAAATTTCCCATGTTAATGTATCAAAGGCAAAACATAGTAAAGATTTTTTTTAAATCTGAACACTCTTTGCCAGAGGATAGCTTTCTGTCCCCCAGTAAAGTACAGTTTTGGTTGTATTCTTGGCAGTAACACATTAAAGCTGGCCATACATGGGCAACTTTAAGCTGCTAAATCATCCCCTTCATACCTGGTTGGCAGATGTTTCTGCCCTTGTATGGGGCTTCCCCTTTGGCCTATCCCATAGATATATGGTGGTCCCCTCCCAACAGCCTGCATAGGCAGTAACATAACTACCCCCCACTGCAGTGGTTTTATGCAATGTATTTTTAGGCCTACATTGTTTGAGGGTATAGCTTGCTTTTAAAGAGATATATATCTCTTATATATAGATATAGACATATGGTGGTCCCCTCCCAACAGCCTGCATAGGCAGTAACATAACTACCCCCCATGGGGCCCGGGTGCAGGCCATGCAGCTCGCATGCAACCTGTAAGTGGGCCCCAAGGGGGTGTGGTCCCCGGTGCAGTTGCATCTCTTGCACCTCTGGTAGTTCTGCCACTGTGCATAGGGTCTTATTATGATCCAATTATTGTGCCCAGGGGCCAAACGTTGGCCCAGAATATAGGCCAATCAGGCAAAGATACACTCATTTGGCAATGTTACCAAGCGAGCAGATATTATTATGTATTAACAGTATGCTATAAAAACCAGGTTGCATAGGCTGTGCTTTCCATTATTTCAGACCACAGGAAATATTCTTGAGTCACATTAACACCTGCTTTCCAAACTTCCATTAACACCCTGCTAAATGCAGGAATAAACGTAATAGACAATATATATACAAGCATAGCTAGCACAGATATCAAATAAAATAAGACGTTATCAAATCCATATCCAATAAAGTTTCATAACAAGGAAACTGAAGTAGAATAATCAAAGAGCAAATTTGTGGTCATTTGCAGAAAAATGACCACAACCTATGGGGCAGATTCACTAATCGGCAAAAAGTCGCCAGCGACCATTTCGAACACATCGCTACACTTTGCTAGGTGAAAATTTGCTCATACAACGCTAATTCACTAAAATGCAGAGTTTTGACGTGGGTGCCGATTGCTGGCAACTTTGCACTAGCGTTACTTTGTCAATGCGAGCAATTTAAAGCCAAGATGTGCTAGCGTTCATTTCTGCCTAGTGCAAATTCGCTAAAGGTCTTGCGCTCAGGTTAATTTGCATATAGTGGGAAATTTAAAGTTGAATGGATGACTTTATGTTATATGTTGCAGCGAATACATTACATTTGCACTGTTAATTACACATGTCCAGGGAACCTTAATAAAGACATTAGAGTTACTATAATGCTGTACACATGAGCCCACTGTATTGTTAATGTTCCATATGTTAGAAAATGTTTGGGGGAAACCAGTTACCCAAAAAAAAAATGTTAAGGACTTTTGCAGGCTGTCACTCTGAAAAAAGAAAGAGACGCCAGCGTTTTTTGAACTTTGATGGTTTTTCCACTCAGAATATGATGTAAGTAACAGAAGATTGAGGAAGATCTATGTACTGCAGTGCACTTCGGCCTGATCTGAGCTGGCAAAGGCAAGTCTGGAGAAATAGGTAACTTTCAGTAAAATCCCCATTTTAGTGAATTTGCGGAGTGTGAATGACCGCTAGCGCCTGTCTCTTTTTCTAGCGAATTGGCGCCTGTGCCCATTAGTAAATCAGCGATGTCCATGCGGGTTTACCACTGCGCCCTTTAGTAAATCTGCCCCATTGCATGCACTGAAACCATTCATTAAAGGTATTTGCAGAGAAACATGCTCTTGAACGTTCATGTAATTCCAGGGCTCCATCAATTGTCTCAGCAGACTTACATCTAAAGAACCATTCATAAACACAATAACATGCAAACTTAATGCATTAGATGCAATAGTGCCATTTGCCACAACCCACAGATTGCCAGTCATGGCCTATGCCAAACACAAACCCAAACTTGGACTTAGGTGGTAACATTGTAGGAAGAAACGCTGCATTATGGATAAAACACATAGCCAACCTGGATCTGTAATTGCACTTTCCACACCGCACTTGTGTTTTTAAATGAGCCCTATAGAGTTCCCACAGAAAGTGCAATCCAGGGTTATTTATAGTTTCTATAGAAATCATATACAATATTACTGAATACTATAGGGAAACTTTTTGTATGCTTAGAAGGACGGAGCTCTGACAATTTTCTCATAATCTTACACACAGTATCTACAAGTATAAATTAGTACTGAGCCACCTTTATAGTTACAGGTATCTGATTTAAGAGCTGTGTGCTTATTTTGGAAATTGTAAAAGGGTGTGGCATTCCAGTGTCTGGGAACCATCTTGGAATTGTCAGGAAGACTACAATATAATTTGTGTTACTGTTATATATATTTTTTTGTGTTGCTTTGTAAAGCAACAGCACCCTGTCCAAACGTAATGTAAAGGGTAATGTAATAAGGGCAATGTTATATTTTACAGCATTCTACCTGTAACTGTGTCTTCTCTGCACAATAAATCTGCTTGCCTACCATTAGCAGTTTTAAGGGGTTTTAAGGGCTTTCAAACATATGCTCAGCACAAAGAAATACAACTAGGGGGCACATTTACTTAGCTCGAGCGAAGGAATAGAAGAAAAAAAACGTTGAATTTCGAATGTTTTTTTTGGCTACTTCGACAATTGAATTGGCTACTTCGACCACGACTTCGAATCGAACGATTCGAACTAAAAATCGCTTGACTATTCGACCATTCGATAGACCATTCGATAGGGGAAGATCCCCATAGGCTTTCTAACAATTTTCTGATCGAAGGAAAATCGTTCGATCGATGGATTAAAATCCTTTGATCGATCAAAGTATTTGCGGTAAATCCTTCGACTTCGTTATTCAAAGTCGAAGGATTTTACTTCGACGGTTGAATATCGAGGGTTAATTAACCCTCGATATTCGACCATTAGCAAATGTTCCCCTATGTGTATTTCTGTGAGTTTTAATGCAACCTTTATTTTATTGTCTTTTGAATACCCGCTAAGCACAAGAAAATTCATCGTATTTCATTTTTAAAAATGCAATCAAATCAAATCGAAAGCAATGCAATGCATCTCTGAAAACTCATAAATACAACCAGGCAGAATATAATGGAATCAATTAGCTGATGCATTTAGGTGAGCGCAAACCTTTGTTTCAAATACACTAAGGGCTCTTACACACGGCTGCTTTTGGCTGGGCTCCCCTGCATTGCGCTTTCTTCAGCCGCACTACTGAATGGAAGAAAGCGCAGGAGTGGACGCAGTCAATTATTTTAAAGGGGGCTGTACTCACACAGACGCATGTATGCGCTGAACGCAGGTGAAATGCAACATGCTGCGTCCCAACCTGCGTTTGGCAATTACATACATCTGTGTGAGTACAGCCCCCCCTCAAAATAATTGACTGTGTCTATTCCTGAGCTCCCCTGTGGCTGAACAGAAGAAAACGCAACGCTGGGGAGCGCAGGCAAAAACGGCTGTGTGTAATAGCAAATCTTCCCACACCTGTTTAAAGGCAAACATTTTACTGGTTGCTGCAGGTTAAGGTGGCCATAGACACACAGATAATCTTGTATGAACAGTATTCAGTGCACGTATGGAAGGAGTAGAGCTAACCGATATCGGCAAGGATATGAGTCGGCTCGTCCATAACTGCTGAATCCTTAGATACAGGTAGAATTCTATTGTTCCTATTTGTATATCTGGCAATACAGCTCTACTCATCTAAAGATCTTTCCTGCGGCCAGTGTTGCAGGAAAGATCATAATTATAACATCTATAGCCACCTTTACTAAACATTGGTGACTTTATTACATTTAGGTGTCAATTGCAATGCAATCTTACTGTCAGGCCCGGACTGGCAATCTGTGGGTTCTGGCAAATGCCAGAGGGGCTGCTGTAAATTTCCATAGACAATCACTATTTATTGGGCTGGTGGGGGGCTGCTTGGGCCTCTTTGTACTTGGAAATCCAGGGACTATTTTGATTCCCAGTCCGGCCCTGCTTACTGTACATTTCCACCGCACAGCATTAATTGATTTCATTCTGCACTATGAATCTGTACCCACAGGAGTGGACACCTGTGCTAAAATCAAACAAAATATTGATCTGTCTGTCCACTCCTGTGGTTACAGACCAGCCGGGCAGAATGCAATCAATTAATATTTGTGTTGCCATGCAGTGGAACACATATAACTACACCAAACGCATTACACTAGCTTTTGTCACCAGTGTTTAATCTCTCCAGCGCAGACAACAAAATGTACTATGTGCTATTACCTTTCAGACTTTGGCATAGATGGAGAATATCTTGCAGCATTCTGGTGTATTCACTGAAAACTGTGGAAAGGGCATTTTCCAGTGATAACATTAGATCACTGAATGTAGTGCAGATTTCCTGAAGAAAATCTCTCCCGCAATCAATCTTGGCTAATGCGGGTGATAAGTGAGAAGTGAGAAGTGTCCCTTGTTTTCTTCCTACCAACTAAAATGCAAAACGTAACAGGAAAAAATAAACAGTACTAATAACAGCACTTTCATTTTCCAGCTCTAGGATTCTTTGAAGCACTTGCTGGAGGACAATGTATCCCTTATCTGTAACCACACAGGCCACAGCTGGAGGAAGACATGTTTGTTACAGAGCTTGTGATCTCTTTTTAAACCAACTCTCCAGAGTAATGGAGACAATGAGGAAGGTTATAAGGTGAAAACTAAACCCATGATTCATTAGAGATGTATCATATAATAAATAATAGAATAGTTTTAGAAAATGTTGATTTTATAGGAAGAATACATTTTCAGTACTAGTCCTATTTATTGTGCTCATGCTCAACAAATGTGTCTATAAGTATAGACTGGCCAAGATAATGTTACACATAAGCAATTATTAACATTTAAACAAAAATCTTACTGCACTATATGAATTAAAGTGAATATCTGATTGGTTGTTACAGGTGGGGCCTTATTAGTAAACAAACCCAAGTGAGTTTAGCTTCCTAAAGTGATATTACAACTTCTTATCCCATAGCAGGAAAACATTGACTTATTATTGTGTTACATTTTCTATGTTATTTGGACAGTATCAACGTCCAACTAACAGTATGGTCTCTTGACAATTTGAGCAAGTTTTCTCACAGCAGGCCAGTCACTACATTATGTTAGCCTACTTGGAAACTACAATCTTAAACATTGCTTAGTGTATTTACAGTACTGAAAGGACTAGCAATGTTAATTATGCCAAGCACAACATGTCAACCAGGGGTTAAAGCAATTATACAATGTGACTAACACACAGACTAAATGGATTTATATGCCATGAAAATGATTCTGCTCTGGTAATTAAAGAATAAAGTGTGATCGCCAGACCTTATAGATGAGATGTTTGTTTATTAGCTGAACAATTCCTCTATTGTGAACTACTGCCTAGAGCAAGGGAGACTGAGCATCTGATCCTGCCTGAGATAACAGAACATTTCTTTCCCAAAGTGCCCTGCATCACCAAATTATCCTTAATATTTTCATCAATGCACAAATTCAACTCCTATTGTGGCACCTCTTTTTTAGGGATGAGTGTTTTGCTATTATCCATTTTGGTCATCTCATAATAATTTATGTACATTAAAAAAAAATCTTTAAACCGAAAGATTTAAAAAGTATTTTATACTAAGGGAATACAGCGAGCCATAACAGCTTTTAATGTTGTCACTTCCTGAGGTGTAAGGGAATATAGTAACTTATCCCGCTAACAAGAAGATGCCACAATAATATTTAGTGTGGCAGCTTCTTGTGAGCATGATAAATCACTGTACGAGGTGAAGTAGCAATAATTTACACCCAAATTAAGATTTGCTTTCAAATGTCAAGTTTTTCGAACTAAAAAAAAAAAATCACTTTTTGCCAAATATAGTACTAAGTAACATTTGCTCCGTCATGCTCACATTTTACCCATTTCCAGGTAATATATTTGGTATATGTATTGTACTTGAACCACAGGTAGCAAACACTACTTCCATACATACATAGATTCAAGCATTAAGAATAACTAAAGAAACAGTAGTCAAATGTAAGCATCCAGTTGATTTCAGCAATTAATCCCCATTCAATTTATATGGTTTACATGCTCATGTAGTGGACAGTAGCAATACTGAAAGGAACAGTAACACCAAAAAATGTAACTGCTTTAAATTAATAAAAATATAATGTAGCACTTGTGGTGGGTTTGCTTCTGAAATGCTACAATGGTTTATATAAACAAGCTGCTCTGTAACCATGGGGGCAGCCATTCAAAACTGAAAAAGGTGAAAAGGCACAGGACACATAGCAGATAACATAATAAGAGCTGTAGTATACAATGGGATAAGGGAGAGTGGCATAAAGATTAATTACAACCGTGACAGTCAGACTTGTATGGATCAGCTGAACGTGAATTAGCTAAGCCAATGTGCTTCCCAGATACAAAAAGCTGTCCCTCGCGACTATATCTGAGAGTTTCTTGTTATAATTTCCCTGGCCACAGCAATCAGGACAGAGGAGTGAAGTCAACATGGGAAATGGCTGGCACACTGAAAAACACAATGCCAATATGCATAAGCTATAGGAAGGTGCCATTTGATTGCAAAACTGTAGCTACTCAACAATGTATTACCCTGCTCCCTCAATGTATTACCCAGCCCCACCCATTCGCTCCACCAGTTCCAAAAGTGCACACATTAAAACCCCTGCAGCAGGATTATCCCTTCTAAATGGCCTCTATAAAAAAAAATCTAAAATTCCCAACTG
Organism: Xenopus petersii; assembly: GCA_038501925.1. Classification (NCBI taxonomy): domain Eukaryota; kingdom Metazoa; phylum Chordata; class Amphibia; order Anura; family Pipidae; genus Xenopus; species Xenopus petersii. The sequence goes on from CM076673.1 coordinate 145,647,600, forward strand.
TAATTGTCATGGTTAATTCCTGGTTTTGTCTCTGTTCTCTAGGAAATCCCTTTTATGTTTAAAACTAGCCAGATGCACAAAAAAGTACAATGATTTTAACCAGAAATCAGTGCTTAGTGTCTGATCACACTCTTATAAAAAAAAATACTGCACTTGCGCCAGTAGTAGGACCCACATGTTACCTCCTCCCCATCACCTCTGCCGCTGGAGTATTTATTCTTGAAGCATTTTCTATATCTGCCATAATGGTACCTGCCCCCTAGAGTTGACACCCTAGGCAGCGGCCCATGGGTGCCTATATGGTACATACAGCCCTGTCATCACCAAAAAGTTGTATGATCATATAACGCTGCAGACCATATGCTTTTATACTGGCCAATGGAACTCCAAAGTGACTTCTAATATCCTCATACTTTAAAGTGACGGCTACATTATTTTGTATAATACAGTATGCAAGATAAAATGAAATTTGCATACTATGCAATGACTAAGCCACATCATTAAAGGACAGAATAGGGCTTTTGCCACAAAACTCAAAACACATTTTTTTTACTTTAGCACTTGCCGATTCTTCTGTGAGTCACTGTGCTCAGAGCAGATTCTAGTTAAACAACGTCCTAGCCCTATGTATTGTCAAATCTGTATTTAAACACATTTAAGTTGACTTTCAATATGCTACAGAATGGCTAATTGTAAGCAACTTTTAAAATGGCCTTCATTTTTTCATTTTTTTATAGTTTTTGAAATATTTGCCTTCTTCTTCTTCTGACTCTTTCCAGCTATCAAATGGGGGTCCCTGACCCCATTAAGGTTGCCACCTGTCCGGTTTTGTACCAGGCAGTCAGATTTTTAGACCCACTCAGGCTCATTTATGAACACATGGGCAGTTACATATAGCAATCAATCAGTGATTAGCTTTTTAAAGCCAGCTGCAAGTAGAACAATGAATACAACAATCTGATTGGTTGCCACGGGTTACTGCCCATGGGCAAATTTGCCCAGTGTTGATAAATGACCCCCACTGTCTAGTTACAAAAAACCTGCTAAAGTCTGAAAACCAGGCAGACCTGTCTTGTGCTTCCTGAGCAATTTGACCAATCACAGGCCGATATGTCATGGACCCGCCCCTTCTCATCACTGTCCCACCCCTTCATGTCATCAGTCCACCTCTATGTGTCGGCAGCCCCGCCTCTGACATCACTGGTCCGGAGTCCAAGGTAAAAAAATGTAGCAACCCTAGACCCCATGCAAAAAAACAATTGCACTGTAAAACTACAAATGTATTGTTATTGCTACTTTGTATTACTCATCTTTCTATTCATGCCCTCTGCTACTTATATTCCAGTCTCCAATTCAAATCAGTACATAGTTGGTAGGCTAATTTGACCCTAGCAACCAGATTGCTAAAACTGCAACCTGGAGAGCTGCTGAATAAAAATATATCAAACCCCATAAATAATAATAAAAAAACTATTGCAAATTGTCTTAGAATGTCACTCTTTACATGATACTAAAAGTTAATTTAAAGGTGAACAACCCCATTAAAGTGAGGAAAATATATCTGGTCAGAGATTACATGAGAGACAAAAAGTCTTTTTATGTGTAGGTATGCTAAACATGAAGAGAATGTAATATTGTAAATGAGTCAGTCTACCTGAGTTTTACACACGGAAGTTGCTGTGCTAAATGTGTTATATCCAACTGAAAAAAGATTAAACAGCAAATTGACTTAGCTGCATGCAACCCACATAGAGACAAGGTTGTTATTGGAAACACTTACATATATATGAGGCTGGTCTATGAAACGCGAAATCTGCTAAAATGGTGCAAGTAATGAAAAAGCTATTAAGCTTCTGTTATAAAGCCATTCATAAAATAGGTGGTTCAATTGAGATATTTTGTGATGTGGCCTTTAAAATGCGGCTTTGCTAGTAGTTACTTTTATATAGTGTGCACATTCAAATCATTTGCACATACTGACGTTGCACAGTTCTGTGTTTCTGCCTTTTTTTTTTTTAGTTACCTTGGTAACCAGTCACCTTTTCTCTGTGAGGACAGGGAAGACATAAGGAACGTCAGGGATGTAGTATGCAGGAGGATGGGAAAGGCTAGGGATGCCAACATTGTCTGAATGTCTATGTAATTACTACCCTCTAGTGGTAAAAAATATAAATTACATTGTGAAATGTAATAATGGTAGAGCTCTGAGCTTCTACTTTATTTGTAACACATTTTTGTAACCCAAAATATGATTTAAGGTTAATCTATTAAGTATCTGGATATCTAAAGATTCAGACTTACATAAAAAGGGGGATTGATACATTCTGTGGCCCTGTGTTTTATTAGTGGATAGTACTTCTGCCTTGCAGTGCTGGGGTCTTGAGTTTAATAGGACTTTGTATGGAAGAAGCAAATCTATGGCCAATGTTTTTTAATCCATTTATTGCAGCAGAAAAACAAGAATTTGTAACTATTTATTTATCTTACTCCAGTGATACACCTCGGCTCTTTTGCTTTTAAACACTTTAGGATTTGGTGCAATAAACCTCTGGGTTAAAGGATCTAGGGGCACAAGTTGATTCCTCTTCAGGGCCATTTGTTACCCTGACCCCTTATATTCCTTCAGGCTGGAGGAGGAAAAACAAATGGGCCCCCTAGCCTTGCAGCAAAGGGGGACTGAAGACCTTTGATTGCTGCAGGTCTTTTGCGGGAGGATGTCTGGGATAAAGGGGCTCACGCTAGCCTTCAAGCAAAAGCAATTTTGGAGACTCCAGGACCAATTTGTGCCATTTGGCCAGGTGATCCCAGACATGTTTGGATTTTTTAAGGCTAAATTATTGAATCCTTCTTTGACTTGTATGTTTTGCACCTTTTTGCACATGGGTGATGGTACATTTGGCCTTTAATTTAAAAAAAATAGTATGTCTGAATGTGACAGAGATCTTAGATTGCAAGCTCCACTGGAACAGTGAGTGATCAGAATGTATCATCTCTAATGTAATGCAGAAATGTATCAGCACTATATAATTAACAGGAAATAAATAATAAAACATGGGAATGTATTAACAGAGTAATAGGTTTGGAACAAAGGAAAAAATAAATAATTTAAATTACAAAGGTGCTTAGAGAAGAACCCTTAGCAATCTTACATTCATGTTTTTTTAAGGTTCACCTACCCTTTAAGGTAATGACATATGCAAAACTTTGTCATTTGCAGGAAAGTGTGCTCCCCACGAGACACACGGCACATAAGAATGGTTTCATTGCAAACCATGGGTATTGCCACAGGCAAAGCACTTAAGAAAAAAGTTTTTCCCCCTGTAATTTTACACTATTAAAGGGCATGTAAAGGCAAAAAAATAAAATCCCATTTTTACTTTCTTTAATGAAAAATATACTTTAATTAAAAAATGTGTATTGTTTTTATAAGAAACCTGACTGTATGCAGTGAAATTCTCCCTTCATTTACTGATGTAGATAGGATATGTCAGATGGTCCCTAACTGCTCTGCAGGGAAACAATCATACTTATGAACAGCAGGGGGAGCCCCCGCCTTCCTTCCCAGCCGTGCAGAACTCAAGCAGCTTTGTTTGTTTCCCTGTAAAGCAGTTGGCGACTGATTTGTAATGGATTTTATTTTTGCCTTTACATCCCCTTTACTCCAGCCGCAAGGACAAAGATCATCAGATTTAAACAGATAAACTGGGATTCTATTTGGAGGATTATTTTGCTGCAGCCACTGGTTCTGCAGAGTTGTAGAAATCTTGTATTAAACAATACAAAAACTATAGATTACATGACAACACAGGACCCAGTGCAGTCTGTATATTCTGATTATTAATCAGTCTTGCTGTTTCAGCTTCTGGCAGATCTTATTTGGCTTGTGCTGTTTTGATAATTTATGACAATCCCTTAGCAGCCCAAACCACAATGAGCATGTGCACAGTCTTGGTCTTGCAAAGATGTTTAACAAAGTTACAAGATGGTGACCACCCTGTGGCATAAATCATTTGTTTGTTTAGTCTTGTGATGCAGTAAGTTTGTGTTTATGTTTAGTATTTCGAGCATTATTCTATTTTAGACTTTACTTCCCATTTAAATTTGCCAAAGGTTGGCTGGACACCCAGATGCTGAGAGCAGTTGATAGAGTCCATACCAAAGCATGCTTAGTTTTTTGAACTGATCATTTCCTGCATGTTCAATTTGATTGCCAGTGAGGGTGAGATTTTGGCCAAACGTTTATAGCAGGATAATTGTGTTCATATAATTGTTAATATATTTGTAACCTTTTCATGAGGTAAACTAAGCCCTAGAAAACTTGGGCTATTAAGGCAGGACATGCATCAGTTAAGGTAACACTTACTATTAAATGAGCTAGTTTATTAAATAATGCATGTGTGTGGCCTGGAGTGTATTAAAAGGATGTTGTTTTACACAAAAGTGCATGCTGTCTATGTCTTGGGCCTCCTGGTGGACAGCTCTGATAAGTAATGTTTAAGCACTCCTTATGAAAAAGAAAACTATGAATAAGTGGGTTAAAGAATAATAGGTCACCCATAAAGATGATACCTAAGCAGGGGCAATTCTGTGCCCCTGGCTACCCTGAGGCAGCCTTCCCGATTCCATCCCTGTGCTTTACCTTTTGGAGTGGGTCTAGGAGGATATACATTGCTAGTCAAAAAGTTGATATTCTTCGTTTCAACCAAATTAACATGCAGATCCATTTACTAACACTTATCTCCAATACAGTAAAAGTTGCATTAAAAATGTGATTACCTACAGTGGGTTATTATACAGGTGCATATTCTTATGTTAACCAATAAGTGCTAAATAAATAATCATAGCAATCGACAATGTGCTGAAACCTTCCACCCGAGCCTGTCTCTATAGCTGCTTGAACCAAGCAAAATTAAATTATCGCTTTCCCTATGTTATTAAAATAGCAATGATGTGCTCCAGACATTTAGAAGAGGAATAAGGTTTTAAATTCAGGATTGCACCCTTATCACCAATAAGATGGAGTTAGCTGACAAACATAAATATAGGATAACAATAATAATCTCTGTCGCTGATTTAGCTTGCTCTTAATCAGAGCTCACAACATCAGATACAAACTGATTGACCATGTCTGGTTGATATGCAGTGGATGGTTGGGGTTTGCTGGAGCTTGCAGATATGCTGGCAAAGAGTGCTGGGCCTTGTCAGCTACACTTAGTTGAAGGGCAGCTGATATGCTGACATAACATGCTGGAATTTTAAATCACAGTATTTCACCTTCTTCTGTGCAATGAATTTGTAATTATTTTTATTATTTGCACTGATGAGTTGTAGTTGTTATAATGCATTGTGTTATGTTTTGGGTAGCCGAGGATGAGTAGAGTATAACAGTGCTTTATTAGCAGACTCATGCAGCCATTACACAACAGTCTGAGCACAGTGACATCTACAGGCCATTTGTATAAACACCACATATCCCCTCTATAGTAGCAAAGCATTTTGACAACTATAATAAATAGCAACAATTAAAACAGTATGCATTTTAAAACAATATTATACACTCTTCACATCACAAAGTCCTTGGTCCATGCAGGTAGTTTTCTGATTCTCTCAGTACGCCTTATAGGTTCATTTTCTTCAGGCCTACTGCAGTTGACATCAGGAGTAGGAAAATGTCCTTCATCAAATGGAGCTTCTCCAAAGTCATATCTAACAGGAGCAAGACGACTTGCATACCATATGCGTCCATCAGACCGTGTATGGTCCTCGCTGGCATCTCACTTCAAGTGGTGTAGTAAATTTAGATTGTCCTTGTTTCAGTGTTCCTGGTTTCCTAATTCTGACTTAAGATCCAGACTGAAAGTGTACTTCTCTGGCACCACGTTTTCTGTAAGTATAAGCCTTGCATTTGGCTTGTTGACATTTTACAATAGATGATTTTGTAGGCACAGTATTTTGTGGAAGTTTGTGCAACATGTAACTTAGTGTGCATATGTCTGCCATGTAATAATTCAGCTGGAGAAGATTGGGTTGCATGGCGCGTTGCTCTGTAGTTATGTAGGAACTCTGTTGTAAATACGTTCCAAGATCTCCCAGTAAGATTTGCTGTCTGTAGTGCTTCTTTTAGACTTCTGTTGAATCGCTTGATTTCTCCATTTGCTTGTGGGTAATACACTGAAGATTTCCTATGCACAATAGTCCTCTCTCTCAGAAAGGATTCAAACTCAGATGAGACAAACTGTGGTCCGTTGTCTGATATTAACTCCTTTGGATTACCTTCTCTGCTGAAGACTGAAATGTTATTACTGTAACTGCTGTTATAGGAGAAACAAACGGAATTTCAGGCCATTTACTGTAATAGTCTATCAAGGTTATAGCAAATCTACAATCTATAGGAGCATCTGTAAAAGGACCGACAATATAAATAGCAAGTTTTTCCCATGCTGAATCAGGAAATGGTACTGGCTGAAGTGGTGGTGTATGTGTGATAGCTGTTTTGTCATAGGGCAATTGCCTCCATTTCTGGTGTACTGGTTTTACATCTGGTCTCAACTTAACTTTGTGTACAAAGTTCTTTGCACAACCCAGTAAGGCGTTGCTTTGTGGTGACATTTTAGACACTGGCTGTGTGGCAGGCACTGGTGCTGTAGTAATGAGACCATCAACTAATTGTAGGTGTAATGCAGCAAAGAGATCCCTTCCAAGTATAGCAGTTCCCTTATTCACAATGTAAAAGTCACATTTTGCAGTATTTGATTCAAATTGTACAGTCACCGGCAAGCAACCAAGCACAGGGATTGGATCCTCTTGCATTTGCGGCACCGTTTAGCTTTTGCAGGACATGTAACATGATTTGCAATGTGTTGTGTTGAACCACAGTGAAAACAGTATTTTCTATTTGTATTTGCTGCACGGTTTTGCAGTGTAGGTGAATCCCTTTCCTTAGCACTGTTGTTTGCCTGTGACTGTGCATTATTATGCCACAGTGCTGAATTCACAGTCTGTACCTTCCTAGCTGTTCCCTGACTGAGAGTTTTAACCTCTGCCACTGCCGTTTCAATTTGGCTATCAACTGTAATAGCCTTTGCAAGGGTTAAATCCTGCTCTATGAGCAGTCTCTCTCTAATGTGAGGTCTCTTAGCATTTCATCTGTTAGATTCCCAAATTCACAGGTAACAACCAGCTCTTGCAAAGCTGCTACAAATTGTTCTGTGGATTCACCATTACATTGTCCACATTGGTGGAATTTATATCTTTCAGCAGCCACATTTACTCTTGGCACGAAAAAGTTCTTTATAGCAGTAAGAGCAGTTTCATAAGTATCATCAGGTAATGGTAATGTATAGAATATACGCTGTCCCTCTGCTCCCAGGCAGTGAATAAGTAAAGCACACTTTCTAGCAGCAGAAATCTCCCCTTGGTCATCAGCAATAATGTAATTTTCAAACATACGAATCCAAGCAGTAAAAGGTATGGTAGGCTCACCAGGGTTTAGAAGAAAAGCTGCAGGCTGCTGCAGAGGTAGAAGAGACATCCTGTCGCCAATCTGTTATGTTTTGGGTAGCCGAGGATGAGTAGAGTATAACAGTGCTTTATTAGCAGACTCATGCAGCCATTACACAACAGTAACTTTTACTTTCACTTTTAAGCTGTCCAGGAAGTATGTACAGTATAAGTCTGAGCACAGTGACATCTACAGGCCATTTGTATAAACACCACACATTGTATGCTGTCCTTACTCTGTATACTACTGTGAATTTGTGCTTCATAAATAAATAGCACTGATATCTCATTTAAAAGCCCAACCTGCTTAGTTGATATTGAAGGTGTTTGGAAGCTGCCTGAGAAAATTTCAACAAAAATTTCAACATTCATACTCTGATCATCACAAGCGCTGGGTGAAAGATGCTCTTAAAGAGAACGAGCCAGACACTTGTTCTATCTTCCTGGTTGGGACCAAAAAAGACACATTGGTAAGTAATTATACAGCCTAAAACAGCTGTTCTCAACATTTTTAATGAAGACTTTACATTATTATTATCATAGTCAGTCTCACCAACTTAATGATAACCAGAACCACAGCAATGTAATGTATTGACTGTTTCTATTGACTTCAGTTAGTTCTTGGTGCAACTCACTCCCCCCACATATGCAAGCATGGCTCACAGTCTGAAAATGAATGGCTTAACCAAAAATGTGTAGGCCTTAATTATTATGTGCTAATTATTTTGGAGAAATCTTGTTTAGAGAGGGTGGATGCAGAGGCTATAGGGCAGCAGAACACTTGATCAGTCAGGGTCTGCAGAGAGAGTGTAAATCACCATCCACTGTATTTACATTGCACATGCTGGTGCAGTGATGGCTGTATGTACTATATGTGTAACCAGGACCGCCATCAGAAATCGCAGGGCCCCATACGACTAAATTTCCTGGGCCCCCTGGGCTGCACCCACCGCAAGCGCCACCTACAGGTCCGCACTCCCCACCCACAGGTCCACCTCACAGTAAAAAAACAAAAAAATATTGGTGGCTAGGGTTCCCACATGTTAATAAAAAGATATTGGTGGTCAGTGCCCCCCATGAAAAAACATTTGTGGCCATTAAAAAATATTGGTGGCTAGGACCCCACATGAGAAAAAAAAATTGCTGGCCAAAATTGGTGGTCAGCCCCCCCCCCCACATTATGAGAAAATTGGTGGCCAGGGCCCCTTAAACGTCCATGCCTTCCCAAAGTCAGCAGCTCTCAGAATGAGGGGGGGCCTGGCTAATCAAGTAAGTGTGTTGGGCCCCCCTTACCCTCAGGGCCCCCTACAACTCTCCCCCCTGTCCCCCCCTGATGGCTGCCCTGTGTGTAACAATACATTTCAAATAGATAATTTGGCATTTTTTTGTCAGAGAGTTACAGCTTGCATTTTAGTACACTGCAACCACTTGAAGTATTATTTTTTTTCACACTAGCTGCAAGTGTGCTTGTTTCATTTCCCTAACTAAGATGCTGCTTCTAAATACTACAGTCTCTTTGTATCCTATGGGCATTTTTTCCTGATCTGGTTTCCTGCACTCTGTTCTTCAGCCCAGTGATTGACCAGCATGGGGTCAGCAAGCTGGATGAGCAAACAACTACATTAAATAAACATACAATAATAAACACACAGAGACCAGAGCTTAGTGGAGAATGTGGCCGCAGCTTGATTTATTATTATTTTTACCAAACCTCTATATATATATATATATAACATAACTATGAACCTAGCCAGCAAGGAATACTAAACTCTTCCCGCTGCCTATATCTTTTTCTCTCTTATCTCCGCCTTGTTGCTTAGCCAGGAGGATTCCTTCTCAAAACATATAAACTTAAACAAACCTCTCCAAGCTGCGACAATATATATATATTTTTTTTTTTTATTATTACCGGTAATTTGTGGGTGGGTGGGAGCGTCTTAAGACCGTTCCTTTGCAGGTGAGCCCCTTGCCCTGCAGGCTTGCCTTTTATACTGTGCCATATCACCATGTGACTCCCTGTAACCAACCCTGCATTTACCTGTTAGGCCCGCAGCTGTTGCCTAATGTGCCTAATTTGAGGCACCTGTAAATAGGCTGACTGGCTTCCCCAGCTGCTTTCCCCATGTTCACTACAGGCCTAATTGCGGCCTTCCATTTTCATGGGGTCAGCAAGCTGGATGAGCAAACAACTACATTAAATAAACATACAATAATAAACACACAGAGACCAGAGCTTAGTGGAGAATGTGGCCGCAGCTTGATTTATTATTATTTTTACCAAACCTCTATATATATATATATAACATAACTATGAACCTAGCCAGCAAGGAATACTAAACTCTTCCCGCCGCCTATATCTTTTTCTCTCTTATCTCCGCCTTGTTGCTTAGCCAGGAGGATTCCTTCTCAAAACATATAAACTTAAACAAACCTCTCCACGGCAAAGCGGTGCATTAGCGCCCTGCTTTGGCACCTTTCCATTTGCTAATGGCTAATTCAATTGCATTTCTTAGCCCATTATTGAAAATATCTAGCCCTATGTCAGATAGGTGAACACCGTCATCCCAGTAAAGGCCACTGCCAGTAAGCTCTAGGTCTGTATGTCTATACGTGAAAAAATTCAGCCCTTTTGCAAATTTTGCGATAGCCGAGTTGATCTTTTTGCGGCATCTATCTAATGCTTTAGTTTCAGGGGACTGAAACCAAATAATGCGGGAAACTATTTCAGACCAAACAAACAAAACTTTTGGAAATGAAAAATGAAGTTGAGCCAAATCTCTCCTTATGAAACGGATAATCTCTATTGTCTTTTCTTTGCCAATGTCATTACCACCCAGGTGAATGAGTACAATATCTGGTTGGCCCCAACGAGATATCATTTGAGATAGCATTGCCAGCAAATCATGCCAAATGGCACCTCTTAACCCCAACCAGGTGACTTTTACCTGTTGCTTATCCAAATTTAAATTAGTCCCATATTCCTGTTTTGCGGCTCTTCTTACTGCCCTGTATATGTAGGAATGTCCTATAATGAAGACTGCTATCGTTTTTGGCTCTGCAAAAGAAATCAACAATTATCCACTAAAGTAGGACGTATATAAATCTTAAATCTATCTGATTTCCATCTTCCCACTTTTTTGATGTCCTCTGACTTAGCTAACTGTGTGGCAGATCCAATTCTGAATGAATGTGTTCCATAGAACTTAGGATCTAAGCCAGCACTGCAAATTGTACTTTTTAAAACTTGGGAAAATTGAAATCTAGATAAGAACTCACCATTTTGGTGCATGAAGAGTGGACCAGGTTTGCTGCCTCTTAATTCTATGTAATCCGAATAGGCTTTTATAGGGCAAAGTGTTATCTGATTAAATGTGCTCAGCCAAATGCTGTCACCTTTGCCTTCAGTATCAGTTTTCGATTGTCTGATAACGATTTGTAGCCTGTTGTTTTTTAAACCAACATCATTAATGTTTAAGCCCCCCGGCATGGATTTACTGGAGGAAACAGTTTCGCCCACTCTTAAAGCTCCAAAAAATGACACGATGTATAACAATTTGAACATTACATATTCGTATTCTGAAGTACACATTTGTCTCAAATTACGAACCAAGTGCAACAATATTGCCAAAGTTATGGGCTTTCTTTTGTCTGCTGTGGGTTTTTGTTTTTGATAGCCTTTCAGAAGTTGCTTAACAATTGGCTTTTTGGTAATATCTGGCCTATCAAAAAGTTTCAGGAAGAATGAAATCCCTGCGATATGCTTTTTCATAGTATTCGGGGATTTTCCATGTGCTTGCATCTGATTTAATAGGTGAATGAGGTTGTCTAAATCCGAATTATTATTGTTGACAATCACATGCCTTGACCATAACGACCAGCTGTTGATATAAGATGACCAAGACTTTTTTGCTATTGAATTGGAAATGGTGGTTTTAAGGTTTTCTAGATCAATTCCCATAGATGAGGTGGGCAACTGATTCCCTTTTCCTCTGCTTGAGGTACCAGGCGCATGAAGATATCTAGCTGAAAACGTGAGAGTGCGTCAGCAATCTTATTTTTACATCCTGGTATGTGTTTTGCTTTCAGCCATATATTCAATTCCAAAGCTTTCAGAACGATTTGTCTCAGTATTGATATGACCTGGGGGGATTTTGCTGACAATTTATTTATCACTTCCACTACCCCCATATTATCACAATAGAACAGAATTCTTTTGTTCACTAAATATTGACCCCATACCTCAAGGGCAACCAGAATTGGGAAAATCTCTAGCAACACCATATTTTTCGTTAAACCTAATTGAACCCATTTTTCAGACCACGGTTGAGCACACCATTGGCCTTTAAAAAAGGCACCAAATCCCTTAGAAGCAGCTGCGTCTGTGTAAAGATCAATGGCCGAATTGTCTATAAATTCTTCCTGCCAGCACGTTCTACCATTAAACCTGTGCAGGAACGTTTTCCAAACCCTCAAATCTTCTTTTACCATATTTGGAATTCTTATATGCCAGTTTGGGTTTTTAACTCCTGACGTTAATGCCGTTAACCTCTTGTTAAAAATTCTGCCCATCGGAATTATTTTAGTAGCAAAATTTAAGTGGCCAATAAGAGATTGCAAATGTTTAAGTTTCAACTTTTTGATTGTTAATGTTGAATCTATGAGACTCCTTAATTTTACTAATTTGTCTTCAGGCAAACGGAATGTCATTCTGGTTGTGTCAATTTCTATGCCTAGGTATTGAATGACTTGTGTAGGGAGAAAGGTTTTTTCCTTTGCTAAAGGAATGCCAAAATCATGTGCTAAGTTCATGAAAGTATCTAATAATATCTGGCATGTCTTTGTACGATTTGGGCCAACAAATAAGAAGTCATCTAGGTAATGAGTGATAAACTCAGACTTCGTAATAAACTGAACCGTCCACTGTAAGAATGTAGCAAATGTTTCAAAATAGTAGCATGACAATGAGCATCCCATTGGGAGGCACTTGTCATAATAATATTGCTCTAGAAAATGAAAACCCAACAGGTGATAACATTCTGGGTGTATTGGTAATAGTCTAAAAGCAGCCTCAATGTCAGTTTTTGCCATCCAGGCCCCTGAGCCGCACTCCCTTATAATCTGTATTGCTCTATCAAAGGATGTGTACGACACTGTACATAATTCAGGATCTATTCCGTCATTAATGGATAAGCCATGAGGGTAAGATAAGTGATGAATTAATCGAAATGACCCCGGCTCCTTTTTGGGGACCAAACCTAGAGGAGAAACCCTAAATTTCGGGAAAGGAGGGTTTGTAAATGGACCTTCTATCCTATGAAGTTTGACTTCTTTTAGAATTTTATTGTTAACCACATCAGGATGTTCTTTTGCCGATTTTAAATTATCAAAAATTATGGGAGTGAATTTATCATCATCTGACGGGATCCAGAAACCCTTTGAAAAACCTTCAAATATGAGTTGTGCTTTCTGCTGGTTTGGGTACAGTTTTAAAAATGGTACCATTTTTTCCAACTTCACTGGTGTTGTCAGCTTTATTATGCTGTTCTTTGCCTCTTCCTGCATTGGGGAGAAATCGCTTAAGGCATCGAAAAGCAGGGTGTGAACCGTTGCAGACCGCACACTCATGTTTGAATCTGCAGCTAGTTTGGAATTTACAAATGCTTTCGTTGAAAGCCCAGCAACAATTGTACCTTTGTTGACTAGTTTGCGTTTTGTTTACAAACTGAGGGGGCTGGGGCTTAGGTAACAACATGCCCATCCATAAGTCTATATCCTTAACCCACCACTTTAACATTTTGTTTATAGCCATTTTCTGGCGAAATCTGTCATCATAAATAAACCAGGCCACCCCCCCATAACTTTTGTAAGCTTCCAAAATCATGTCGACATGTTTGAATAAACCTGGTGCTATTTCAGGGTGTTTTTCCGTCAAAATATTAGCATAAATGCAGAATGCTTGTAGCCAATTCGAAAATGTTCTGGCCACTGGCCTTCTGCGGTCCTCCTCATTGTCGCCTCTTTTGTCATTTTTTAAAAATTCTTTAGAAGATGGCAACAATGATAAGAGGTCGATATAATCACCCCTAACAATTTTATCCCTAACCGCACTAGACAGATGCAGCCCTATTGGTGTAACTTCACAAGAAAAAGCATCCCTAAAGCAAGATTCAGACACCCCTGTGCCTATTTGCCTTGTGGCCGCACCAGGGGAACAGGCGCCTAAATGCTTTTGAATAAGGTCTTTTAGACCTGGCAATATGTCGTCCAACTTACCCAGGTCTTGCAGCACATGTGATTCAGGCTGGATACTAGTGCTTGAAGGCTGAGGAGCGGAGTTAGCTGGTAGGTGAAGCTGGGGAGCGCAGGTGGGAGCTGGAGGTGTAGAACGAGCGGGGGCCGCTCTCGCAGCTGCACTGAGTGTAACTGCTCTGCTGGTGCAGGGTTCCTGGGGCGCTGTGGATGATCCTTCCCCCTGTGCAGGCACGCTGATGGCCCATGGGGGGTTGAGTGCGCTGAGATGAGCCGGCGCCTGGAGCTGCTCCGTAGCAGGTGGGTGTGGCGGGTCTGGCCAATGGGAGCTGTGGGCGGAGCTGGGGAGCGCCGGTGTCGCTTCTATTGTGCGCGCAGGCACTGCAGTGGGCGTAGCTTGCCTCTTAGCCTGCGCGCCGACGTTCCTACGTGACTTGGGAGGTGGCTTCCTTTTCTTTCCCCTAGTCGTGGCGCGTAGGCTGGCTGATGCGGCAGACGTTGGGGGATTCAGCGCTGGTTGGGGAAGGAGCGTCGTCTCGGCGGGATCCTAAGATTCCTCAGAGGGGCAGGCATCCACGTTCACTTCTTGCCTCTGGTGCTGATTGAACGCTTCCAGGATGGCTCCGCGTCCTTTCTCACTGTTGATCCATCGCAGCAGTTCATCTTGGGACAGCTCTCTTGCTGAGGCAGCGGATGCGAATCTGGACAGCATGGTGGGAGCGTCTTAAGACCGTTCCTTTGCAGGTGAGCCCCTTGCCCTGCAGGCTTGCCTTTTATACTGTGCCATATCACCATGTGACTCCCTGTAACCAACCCTGCATTTACCTGTTAGGCCCGCAGCTGTTGCCTAATGTGCCTAATTTGAGGCACCTGTAAATAGGCTGACTGGCTTCCCCAGCTGCTTTCCCCATGTTCACTACAGGCCTAATTGCGGCCTTCCATTTTCATGGGAATCCTTTCATGCATATGCCATGCAAATGTTCATGTGCAATTAATTAAATTTACATGAGCACATTTTTCTGAAACAAATCAGTTTGGAACCTCTATACAATAATAATGTTAGACCTTCTTTGTAAGATCACACTGCTTTCCTCTGCCAAAAAGTATTGGGAAAACGAATGAATGGCACTAGTGAGTTCTTATTGTTTGACTTGGTCATAAATTGCCAAGCCAATAATTAATACTATTACAGAACCCCTTGAGACATCAATTGACTCACATAAGCTTCTTCTTATCTTGGTAACATTATTCCAATCAAGAAAGGTAAATGTACTCAACCTATGTCATTTCCTTGCATGTATTAAAACCATGCTGGTTTGTATCAATTTCATTATCACACAAAATATATGAAACAAATACTACTGTAGAGATTATACAATGCAGAAGCTGTGCATTACTTGTTTTAGTTCTCTAATACCTTTATAAATACTGTATAGTACTTCTGCTTTCACACTATATTCCATTGTGCCCAGTTCTGCCTGCTTTCATGTTCAGCCTAATGCTTGGGTTTTTTAGTATTGGCTCTTCTGCTGTACCCCAGCTCTGCATGCTTGTGTTCTCCCTGCTTAGTTCTGTGTAGTCAATCTCTTCCCATTTTTGGGTACCCCAGTTTCTCTCTCTCTCTCTCTCTCTCTCTCAAGCTTTCTCTGCTTGCGCTGTGAACCACAGCTGTGCCTATTTGTATCTGCCTATTCTTTGTACCCAAGTTTTACCTGCTTGCACTGTGTACCTCATTCTGCTTGTTCTTCGTTTGCAATGCTCCTTTTGTACTGGTGCTCTGTTTTATTGTGCTGTGTACTCCAGCACTGCATTTGAATGAAGCTCCTATGACTTTACAGTATTTTCCCTACAGCCCTGTTTGTGTTGTGTATCCTTATTGATTCATTTTGTTGCCTTTTACAGCCTGAGGCAGAGAGTTGGAGAGAACTGATCAAGACTTGCAAAAGAGTTACAAGCTGAATACTGGTCTGTATCAGCTAAAACAGGTCAGTCAGTGAAGAATAAGCACATGCATGTGTTATGTTGCTGCATAAATAAATGCATCTCTTTCCTGTTTATTTTTGTATTGTATGTTTACATGAAAAGGAGTAAACCCCTATATCTATGCATTGGCACCTACACAATCTACTGTACCTGCTGATATGCACATATAGATATTAGGTCACATATTTCTACGGTTCGGCCATAAGGAGTTAAAATCCTCACTAACCAGTGCACAACACTGCATATATTACATGTGGCAAGCATTTGATTTGTTCCGTGCTTCTGTCCTGAAACCGTTCCAATACTGAGGCTCAAACCATGGATTAGTAAGGAGAAGTGGAGCAGAAAGAAGGAGGAGGAACAGATCCAGAGCTTTGTGATTCATACTGCCCAGTGTCTTATTGTCACTCACATCCTGGATATGCCCAGCTCTTATTTCTACTTAGACACTTAGCAGAGAAAATCCCTTTGCAGCTCTTGTATAGACATTTAAAGAGGTAAAACATGATTTAAAGCATTTTCAGAAGCACTAAATGTTTAAAGGAAAGGGGAATATAATGCTAGGTGATTTGGTGTGTCTACTTTTAATGATACGAAGAAACAAATGAGGCAGTTATCTATATTTAAAGGAACTCATCTAATTACAAGGAAGGAGTAAGTGTGAAATCAAAATAATGTTCTGATACTGCATTAACTGAATGTAGCATTTCTTATATTTCCTTTTACAGAAATGAATGGGAATTTGTCAGGGAAAAAAAACGAGATGCAGCTTAACATGAACTGCTGTTAGATCCAGGTAGAGGCTTTGAAGAGCATATCGCCATTACATCTACTTGCAAAAGCCCTGTGCAGGCAACAAAGCACTGTCTGTATGAGAACTAGCAGCAAGTCTCTAGAATAAATTGGTTTTACCTTGAACAATGTCTCACTGCCTAATGCATTACGCTGAAAATACCCTGCAGGAGCTCTTCCTTGGACATTCTTATGCTCAAAGGACATTTGTATTTCTTGGATATTTAGTCTATGCAATGGGAAGATTGCAGTGTGTTTAATATTGCACAACAAATAATGTAATTCGTAAAGTGAAATGCAATAATGACTCAACCAAATTTTAGTTTTATAATACAGATCAAAATTAAATGACATTTATTTGATCCATTCTACGTAAACCCCTACTGCCATTATATTGTGGCACTGGTTGTTTTCATGTTTTAGCTCTGTCCAAACTCCTGTCCTCCCACAAATCCGGGCTCAGCTCAAAATTTTACTTCAAAATGGTTCAGTCACTGATAAATTCATCAGAATAAAGGTAGAAATAATTGTCTGGAGACCCTGCTTAGCAAATGCTTGCTATAGCTAAAGCATCATATTTGGTTGTCTGTGCATTGTAAGATAAAGAAAATGGTTAATTAAGCAGCCTGGTTTAGTTGATTTCCAACTTTAAACCCCTTTGAACAAAAACAGGAGCTCTTTGGTATCAATAACTCATATATCTGGTATTAAGAGAAATGAAATTTTGGGAGATTATGTTGCATAGTGGGCATTGTAGGTGAATCTTGCACTTGCTTCAAAAAAGAGCCCTTAAATGTAAATGTATTCTTTGTAACTGGTTTATTATCATTATATCATTACAAATTAAAGTGCCAGTATACAGGTTAATATGTAATTACTAAATATTCCTGTTTTTTCGAACATTTCTGAAGGTATCTAGTATTGTTTATTCTGTTTTATGAACCTGCAGATCTAGAAAATATTCACCATTCATCAGCTGCTCCTATGAGTGGTGAATACTGTAGTTTGCTGGATTAATCTGTAGGTCCATTTGATTTAGATTTACCTATGAACGTGTTACTGTTTCAGAGTGAAGTTGCAGGTTATATAACTGTAGTTTGCTACCAGTTTCATCATCATCAGTAGATATGTGGAGTTAGTCTTGTGTAAGGGTGAAGACACACGGAGCTACTTGTCACAGCTCTAAAATGCGAGAAAATACCCTGCCATGGGCAATGCTGAGAATTGTCCAACTCCCTCCGTGTGTCACCGCACTTAAAGGGGTGGTTCACCTTCAATTAAACTTTTATTTTGTTATAGAACGGCCAGTTCTAAGCAACTTTTAAATTGGTCTTCATTCTTATTTTTCATAGCTTCTGAATTATTTGCCTTTTTCAGCTTTTAAATGGGGGTCATGGACCCCATTTAAACAACAAATGCTCTTTAAGGCTACACATATATTGTTACTGCTACTTTTTATTACTCGTCTTTCTATTCAGGCCTCTCCTATTCATATTCCAGTCTCTCATTTAGATCAGTGCATGGTTGCTAGGGTAATTTGGACGCTAGCAACCAGATTGCTGAAACTGCAAACTGGAGAGCTGCTGAATAAAAAGCTAAATAACTCAAAAGCTATAAATAATAAAAAATTAAAACAGATTGCAAAATGTCTCAGAATATCACTCTCTACATCAAACTAAAAGTTAATTTAAAGGTGAACAACCCCTTTAAAGGGGTTGTTCACCTTCCAAACACTTTTTTCAGTTGAGTTGTTTTCACTTTGTTCACCAGCAATAAACACTTTTTTCAATTGCTTTCCATCTTTTATTTCTGGCCATATTCCCCAAATTAAAGTTTATAGTTCCATATTATTGTGTCTCAAACTGGCAGCTCAGTAATCCAGATGCAGATTCTGGACTATTACAATTTGCTACATTAGTCGATACATTTCTCAGCAGTATCGTTGGAGTATTAGCAACTATTGTATCAATTCTAACAGCTTACAAAGATAAGAAATATGTCACGTAATGTATCAATTTAGAACAGTGCAAGTCAGTGATCTCCCCTCCCAGAGCTGCTTCAGAAAGGCATAAGAATGTGAAAAATGTAACTTCAATATTAAAAAAAAGTGTCACAAATAGAAAGTTATTGGAAAAAAAGGCTTTATTTCTGGTGAACAATCCGAAAACAACTGAACTGAATTAAGCAAACAATAGTTTTAGCAGCAACATTAATTTTTTAATGCCAATGTGAACCATTATTCCCAGCAAACACTCTTATGTTTTTAAAACTAAAGTCCTGCCTGTCTGAATGAAAACATTTAACTTATCATTTTAGGTTGTAAGCTTTAATGAGCAGAGAACAGTTTACCACCTGCATTGGTCAGTATTTGTATGCAATTTGTACCCCCTTCTGTGCACTATATAAATATGTGTAAATAATTACAACTTTGTAATGGATTGTTATGTAATAATTCCTTTCTTTTATTATGTAAATTGACAAACGTTATGGTGAGCTATTGCTTTGTTGTTTTTGCTTTTACTGTCTATGCAAAATAGCAATAAATATAATTGGAAAAGAATAATTACAACTTACTAAGCCTCAGCCACTTGCCTTGAAGAGCGTGCCAGATCTGACCCAGAAAGACATGAAGACTTTTATTAAGAGCCATGAAATATGAAAAAGGAAGATGAAAGCTCTAAGTGTATAATACATGGAGAAATAAATGTATATAATAAAAATGTGCTTACAGTTGTGTCCCTCTTATTTAAGAAAAAATGAAAAAGACACATTGACATTTTAATTTGTAGAATATTATGGTACATCATTATAACTGAAGAGCCATTTAACTGAAGACTCTTACTGAAATAAATGCACCAATAAATCATTGATGTGGCTCTAATGAAAGATTTCTGATAAAAATATATATTTCCCAAACCTTTTAAGTGTCAAGAAATGGAACAGTATCATATGCCCATATATGGGTTGCGTTGTTGATGGATGCCAGTGTGTAAAATAATGAGATTTGATTTTTTTTAAAAGGAATTATCTTAATATGCACACAAAGAATTTGAAAGGTTCCCAAAGCAGCTTGTGAACACAGGGAAATGTGCCAGAACATCTGCTTTGCATATCAATGAGCTGCTAGCTTTGATGTGAATTTGTAAAAAGGATATGATTGTGTTGTTCAGAGTAATAGTGAGATCACCCTGACATTATATATTTTTAAGGGTTAAAAAATTCTCTCAATGTAAATCATTTACGAGCCATCAAATATTTATATATATATATATATATAGTATATATTCAAATAGTATATATACATATATACTACATATACTCATAGCCTAAGGGCAAGGCCAGACGTGGCGTTTTTGTTGCATTTTTACGTTGCGTTTTTAAAAAAGAACAGGCAGGCGTAAATACGCATAAACTGCACTACCACTGAAACTAATGGAAAACGCACTATGGCAATTCACACAGGGCACTTGCAAGCTGAAATTCGCCACAGGACGCCAGTATTGGCGTTTTTTTTTTAGCAGAAACGCCAATACATCAAGAAACTACCAAATCAATAGACTCTATGGGATCTGCAAATTTGAAACCACACGCAGCATATTTAAAAATTTTCAATGAGAACAATGAGAAGTGCATGCTGGGAAAAGAATCCTACGTGATGAAAAACGCATGTTGACGGTCGCATGTGGTTTCAGTAGCGTATTTACGCCTGGCTGTTCTTTTTTAAAAACGCAACGTAAAAATGCCGCAAAAACGCCACGTCTGGCTGTGCCCTTAAGCAATGGGTACCCAGGCTGTTGTCAGAGGCTGATTAGCAGAGTAATTATGAAGGCTGAGAGAAGCAGATCTGCTCAGTGCCCCTGTTCCATTGAATTGAATCTGATCAGCCTGTGTGCGGTCACACACATTCTGAGGTCAGCCCAAGTAAGGAGGCTGAAAACAGCCGCTGACAACAGCCTGTGTGTCTATAGCCTGAAGGAAACAGCTCTTCTGGAATGTGAGAAGGAGAGCCACAGGACTGACTGGTCCCTGTGTGTGAGAGAATCTGAGGGGAAACCAAGTAGGGTTGGCACCTGTCTGGTTTTGAACAGGACAGCCTGGTTTTCGGAAGGGCTGTCTGAATCAAAACTGCCTGCTTGTTTTTTTTTGGACAGAACTCTCCTAGATTGACATGGCTATCAGCCAATTGCCACATCATAGCCCTGCCCGCTGATGTGACTGCCCTGCCCTTGATGTAAACCACATAAACTTTTTGTAGTCAGCACTTACCCACTTATCCACCTCTTAATAATTTAGGCGGTGCACGTGTCCAGTGGCCCACAGTCCAGCCGGTTTCACAAGTATTCCCATATATGACACAGTTCCATTCAAGATGATAACTTAAAGGGGTCTTGTCACCCAAAAAAAGTATTCAAAATCCTATTTTATCACATTAGTCAAGCAAAATGAACTTTAATTAAACTATATAAATTATTTGAATCTTGCTTCCTTCAGTCTGGTTTTTCAAAATTATAGCAAGCAGGCAGTAGCCATTTTGTGGACACTGTTATTAAGACAAGCCTTGTATCATCTCAGAATCTTGTTTGTGCTCCAGAATAGGGGACCTGATGTCCATCCCCATGTCCTGGGTACACAAATAAATGAAGTGTCACGGTCGGCACCCTAAACCAGAACTAATGCCAAGCTCCCTGGTCTCGGCTCGGCTTCACCAGTAGTGTGACCGCCTTTGGCTTCGGGAGGAGCCCTCAGCGTACTCAGATGCCACCTGGACTTTTCAAGAGGAGCAAGGCGAGGAGTTCTGGCAAGCAAAGGGGCACGACTGTAGTTACACAAAGTCTTTGGACAGAAGATCGCAGTACAAGACGTTAGGCAAAGGAGTAGTCAGGACAGGCCTGGTCGAGGCAGGCAGAGAGTAAACGTTATCAGGCAGGCAAGGGTCAAACCAGGGAGTCAATCAGAGTGTTAATCAGAAGCGGTAGTCAGTAATCAGGCAAGGGTCAGAATCCAGAAATCAGAGTAGTCAAATAGCCAGGCAGGGGTCAAAACAGGAATCAAACAGATTTACAGAATTAGCACAAGGCTCAGAAGCACCAGGAACAAATCCTATCACGGGCAAATTTCCACAGCCCTAATGGGCTTTAAATACAGTTTGAATTGCGCGCCCTTGCGCGTTGACGTCACTACGTCAGCGCGCCTGCGCCTTTAAGAAACCCCAGCGTGCACCGCGCGCTCCCTAAGATGCCGGCGCCTGCGGCCTGCGTGAGGCCGCTTGTCGAGACAGGCGTCCCCGCCGAGGGGGCGACAGGCGTCCCTGTCGTCCCCCCCTAGACCACCAGGTATATTCGTTACATTACCCCCCCTCTAGGGGGGGCCACTGGACCCCCAGGCTTACCGGGAAACCTAGCATGGTATTGTCTCCTGAGGTGGTCAGCCTTGATGTCATCAACTGAGACCCAAGAGTTCTCCTCAGGACCGAAGCCCTTCCACCTGGTAAGATATTGTAACTTACCCCTCACGAGGCGGGAGTCGAGGAACTCTTGGATCTCATACTCAGGCTGACCTTCAACCAACACTGGGGGAGGAACAGACAGAAGACGAGAATCATTGGCGGGCTTCAACAGAGAGACATGGAAAGAATTAGAAATTTTGAAATTAGGAGGTAACTGAAGACGGACAGAGGATGGATTAATTATTGCAATGATGGGGTATGGACCAATGAATCTAGGACCCAGTTTAGGAGAGGGAACCTTCAACTTGATATTTTTTGTTGACAACCATACTAAATCTCCCACCTTGTACTGGGGTGCTTCCGTACGGGATTTGTCAGCAGCTTTTTTGTGAGCTAGGGAAGCTGCGGATAAAGAATTATGAACTTGAGACCAAATTTCGGAAAATTTCAGGATAGAAGAATTGGCAGAGGGTACAGGGGAATTAGAGTTGGAAAAAGAAAACGCTTTGGGATGCAAACCATAGACAACAAAGAAAGGAGACTCTCCAGAGGAGGAATGGGTAGCATTATTGTATGCAAATTCTGCCCAGGGTAGCAGTTCGGACCATGTGGACTGGTTATCGGACTCAAGGGACTGGTTCACCCTTTCGGTTTGACCGTTAGTTTGGGGGTGATAGGCAGAAGAAAAAGACAATTCAGTACCCACCAAGGAACAGAAAGCACGCCAAAATCTTGAAACAAACTGAACCTCCCTGTCAGAAACAATATTTACAGGAAAACCATGAAACTTAAAAATATGAGTAATGAATAAGTCAGCCAGGGTTTTAGCAGAAGGGAGATGTGGGAGAGGAATAAAATGAGCCATTTTACTGAACCTATCAACCACCACCCAAATCACTGTCTTACCCTGAGAAGGAGGCAACTCCACAATAAAATCCATGGAAATGTGAGACCAAGGTTTTTCTGGGACGGGTAAGGGGTTTAATAGACTCTGGGACAAATGATGAGATGATTTAGACCTTTGGCAAACTGGGCAGGAATTGACAAATGTTTTAGTATCCTGTTTGAAGGAAGACCACCAGACATGACGGGATAACAGAGAAATGGTTTTTGCAATACCTGGATGACCTGCCACTTTAGAATCATGAACCTCTCGTAACACTTGTTCCCTAAGCTCCTCAGGAACGAACCATTTACCAGATGGGGTATCAGCAGGAGCTGATGACTGTAAAGGGGACAACAAGGAAGAGAGATCAGATTTCAAGGTTGCAACAATTATTTCCCTGGGAATGATGGGAGTATACTCGCTAGAGTCAGAGGAAAAGGATTCAAAACTCCTAGAGAGTGCATCCGCTTTGATATTTTTGGAACCAGGCCGAAAAGTTAACAAGAAATTGAATCTGGAAAAGAATAAAGCCCACTGGGCTTGCCTAGGATTTAGGCGTTTAGCTGATTCAATATACAATAAATTTTTATGGTCGGTATAGACCGTCACCACATGTTTAGCACCTTCTAGAAGATGCCGCCATTCCTCAAAGGCCCATTTGACTGCCAACAATTCCCTGTTACCTATATCATAATTCACCTCTGTGGGTGAAAACTTCCTGGAGAAGAAAGCACAGGGGTGTAACTTGTTGGTAGTCGGGTGCCTTTGAGAAAGAACTGCCCCAGCTCCTACCTCAGAGGCGTCAACCTCCACAATAAAGGGAAGCGCAGTGTCGGGGTGACGAAGGATTGGGGCAGAACTAAATTCCTTTTTGAGGAATTCAAAAGCTCGTACAGCTTCAGGAGGCCAAATGCTGGGGTCAGCGCCTTTTTTTGTTAACTCAGTGATGGGAGCCACAATAATGGAAAAATTCTTAATAAACTGACGATAGTAATTTGCAAACCCCAGGAACCTTTGGGTAGCACGTAATGATTGGGGTTAGGTCCAATCCAGTACAACTCTCACCTTGCCTGGATCCATTTCAAGGCCCCTGCTGGAAATATTAAATCCTAGAAATTGAACGGAAGTAACCTCAAAGGTACATTTTTCCAGTTTAGCATAAAGATTATTCTCCCTGAGTCTGTACAGGACTTGTTGAACATGATTTCTATGTTCACCCAAATTAGATGAGAAAATCAAGATATCGTCAAGATAGACCACTACGAATATCCCCAGCAGGTCCCGAAAGATGTCGTTGACAAATTCTTGGAACACGGCGGGTGCGTTACAGAGACCGAAGGGCATTACATGATATTCGTAGTGGCCGTCTCTGGTATTAAATGCAGTTTTCCACTCATCCCCCTCCCTAATGCGTATGAGATTATAGGCGCCCCTAAGATCTAGCTTAGAATAGATCCTAGCACCCTTAACCTGATCAAACAATTCAGAAATTAACAGGAGGGGATAGCGTTTTTTTATGATGATCTTATTGAGACCCCTATAATCTATACAGGGGCGTAGACCACCATCTTTTTTCCCCAACAAAGAAAAAACCTGCCCCCGCAGGGGAACTAGAAGGCCTAATGAACCCTCTCTCAAGGTTGTCCTTAATGTATTCTTTCATTGCCTGGGCCTCCGGCAAGGAAAGAGGGTATGTTCTACCCCGAGGGGGAACAGACCCAGGAATTAGATCTATAGGGCAATCATATTGCCTGTGTGGAGGTAGGGTTTCTGCAGCTTTCTTAGAAAACACGTCAGCATATTCAGCATATGCTGCAGGTAAACCTTCTAAAGAAGTAGTTGCCACAACCGGAGGAATACATGAACCACCACACTTAAGACCCCATTGCAGAATCTTCCCCGATACCCAGTCAATATGAGGATTATGGATCTGGAGCCAAGGTAACCCCAAAATAAGAGGAGAAGACGCACCTTCAATGATAAAAAGGGCTAACTTCTCACAGTGATGGTTATCAGAACACATGGATAGAGACACAGACTTTTTAGTTACCAAGCCTGAACCCAAAGGTTTTTTATCAATAAAAATGTCAAAATCCTCATAGGAGGAATCAGGGGAACTAAGGGAATACCAAATTTTGCCGCAAAGGTAGCATCCAGAAAATTCCCCTCCGCCCCTGAATCCACAAAAGCGGACACCCTGACAGAACCCGTAGACCAGGTGAGTTTAACAGGTATCAAAATCCTAGATGTAGACTGGGGAGAGGAAACTTCTTCACCCAAATGGAGCTCCCCTTCTCCATTTAGGCTTGGAAGTTTCCCGGCCTCTTAGGACATGAATTCAGGAAATGACCCTTTTCCCCACAGTAAATGCAAAGACCCAGGGAACGCCTGTGGGCTTTTTCTTCAGAGGTTAGATGGGATATACCCAATTGCATGGGTTCCTCCTGAGGTTGAACCATGGAAGGGTTAGGGGACTTAACATTGGACACCATATTAGAAAAGTTATACTTCACATTGGTAAACCCAGAATGCATAGGAGAACCCCTTTCACCCCTTCTTTCCCTCTGCCTCCTATCTACCTGGATGGCAAGTGACATTAGATCATCCAGGTTGGAGGGTAAAGGGTAATTTACCAAGCTATCTTTGACAGAGTCAGACAGCTCAATACGGAACTGGCTACGAAGCGCCATGTCGTTCCACCCAGTCTCCACTGCCCACCGGCGGAACTCGGTGCAATACACCTCCGCATCCCGTTTCCCCTGGCGCAATTTACGAATCGCGGAGTCGGCAGAAGATGCACGATCTGGGTCATCATAAAGTACAGGCATGGTTTTAAAAAATGAATCAAGGGAATCATGTTGTAACGATCGCCGCCCGGAGCAGGCCCAGGAGCTCCGGGCGGCGCGTCCTCTCCTGCCGGCGTTGCTCCCAAAATGGCGGCGCCCATGGCCGCCACGTGGGTAAGCGGCGCCGGCGCGATGACGTCAGTACGCCGACGTCGGCGCAAGGACGTCAATGACGTCACAAAGGCGCCAAATTTGAATAAAAAGCCATTTTAGACGCCAGAATGGCGCCCAAGTATAGGATAACTTTCCCAAAGCATATCCTGGGTTTCCTGTGTGCCTTTTTACTATTTCTTGTTCCTGATTTGAATCCTGACCCTTTGCCTGGACTTTGTTGTATTCTGCCTGCCTGTGAACTCTTGCCTGGATCCTGACTATTCTTCGTTTAACCCTTTGGACACCGCGACCTTGTTCCCTCAAGAGGGCTTCCTCCTTGATCCTGACAACCTCCCTGGAGGGAGCTCCCGGCTCCCTGACATTATACTTGGGCCATGGATCCTACTGAGGAAGCTACGCCTGATGTTGGACGAGCGCTCCGCGGACTGGCATCCCGCATGGAGGATTATGAAGCCCAGCAGTACTGCATTGGACAGGCACTTGATACCCTCCTCTCTCGGATGCCGCCAGCACCCCCTGCTCCCCAAGCTGCGGTAAATCCTTCCTTGGCGGCCGCTTCGTCCACCACAGGTTCCTCGTCAAGTGAGCCTCGCATTCCGCCTCCTCCTTGCTTCAGTGGGGACCCACAAGCCTGCAGAGGTTTCGCTACACAGTGCCAGATCCAGTTCGAGTTCCAACCCTCGCACTTCCCCAATGAACGTTCCAAGGTGGGGTATGTGATGTCTCGTTTGGTGGGCAAACCGCTTGAGTGGGCAAAATCTCTTTGGGAGAAGAATTCTCCGCTGACTTTTGATGCCAAGGCCTTTCTTCAAGCATTTCGTACTGTGTTTGATGCCCCGGGTCGGGTCACTAATGCTCCTTCTCGTCTCCTGCAACTCCGGCAAGGAAACCGCAGTGTCAATGAATATGCTATTGACTTTAGAACTTTGATGGCTGAGACTTCCTGGAACGACGATGCCTATAAGGCCGTATTCTATCAAGGTCTGTCTATTCGCATTAAAGATGATCTTGTCTCCAGGGAGTTCCCTGACCTGCTGGAGGATCTGATCGCACTTTCTATTAAGGTGGACACTCGGCTCAGAGAGCATCAAGTAGAGAGGGAGCGCTGTAAAAAATTTCAGCCTTTGCTGGCACCTCGCTTCCAGAGACCCCTTCTGCATACTCCTGTTACTCAAGCCTCCCCTTCTCCTCCGGAGGAACCAATGCAAGTTGGAAGGGCTCGTCTATCCGAACAAGAAAGACTCCGTAGACGAATGGCTGGCTTATGTCTGTATTGTGGCGGACAGTCTCATTTTGCGAACTCTTGTCCGGTGAAGCCCACGAGTTCTGTTCCCCGAGGTATATCTAGGGTAACTCATGTAGGGGGCATTACTCCAAAGTCT
Source organism: Xenopus petersii (assembly GCA_038501925.1). Lineage (NCBI taxonomy): Eukaryota > Metazoa > Chordata > Amphibia > Anura > Pipidae > Xenopus > Xenopus petersii. The sequence continues at coordinate 145,674,798 of CM076673.1, forward strand.
CAAGAGAACACTCACAGTTTTCTCCTTCCATTACAGATTCGCCTAGCCTCTAAGACTATCGTTGGCTCTGCTTTCATTGACTCTGGAGCTGCTGGGAACTTCATGGACGCTCAATTCGCCAAACACATGGAAGTTCCCTTATTCCCATTGCCTACTCCTCTCCGTGTCATCGCCATTGACGACAGACCCCTGGAGGCTGAATTTATCTCCATGACGACTGGGGAATTGCCTGTGCAGGTTGGGACGCTGCATAAAGAAAGACTTTCGTTCCTAATTATTTCCTGCCCATCCGTTCCAGTTGTTTTGGGTCTCCCTTGGCTGCGCCTGCATAATCCCTCCATTGATTGGACCGCAGGACAGATTTCCCGTTGGAGCCCATATTGCCAGCTGCACTGTCTTCCTGCTGAACCCCTCCAGAGGGTGAATATCTCTTTGTCGGATCTGAAGTCTCTACCCCCCTTCTACAAGGAATTCGCTGATGTATTCTGTAAGAAGTCTGCAGAATTCCTTCCTCCACATCGACAATACGATTGTCCTGTCGATCTCCTGCCTGGAACCATGCCCCCTAGAGGTTGTACTTATCATCTCTCTCCAGCGGAGACCACTGCCATGAAGCAGTATATCCAAGAGAATCTCCAGCGGGGGTTTATTCACCCTTCCACTTTTCCTGCTGGGGCTGGATTCTTCTTCGTGGAAAAGAAGGATGGAGGCCTACGTCCTTGCATCGACTACCGGGGTCTTAATAAGATTACCGTTAAGAACCGGTACCCCTTGCCCTTGATTGCCAAACTCTTTGACCAACTGAAGGGGGCTAAAATCTTCACTAAGTTGGATCTCCGTGGGGCGTATAACCTTATCCGCATCCGGGAGGGTGACGAATGGAAGACAGCATTCAACACTCGGGACGGGCACTATGAGTACCTCGTAATGCCCTTTGGTCTCTGCAATGCTCCCGCTGTCTTTCAAGAATTCGTGAACGACATTTTACGGGATCTCTTGGGAAAGTTTGTGGTCGTGTACCTTGATGACATCCTGATTTTCTCCAAGGACCTTACAAGCCATCGTTCCCAGGTGAAAGAAGTACTCTCTCGTTTGAGGAAGAACTCTCTCTTTGCCAAGCTGGAGAAATGTGTGTTTGAAGTGTCCAAGATCCCTTTTCTGGGCTATATCATCTCCCCAGAGGGTTTCGAGATGGATCCTGTGAAAGTGTCAGCTATCCAAGAGTGGCCCCTACCACTGAGCACTAAGGCAATCCAGAGATTCATTGGTTTTGCCAATTACTACCGGCAATTCATTAAGGGATTCTCTTCTCGTATTGCTTCTATCCTGGCCCTCATCCGAAAAGGGGGTAAACCCAGCTCATGGCCTCCGCCTGCTATAGAAGCCTTTCAATCCTTGAAGGATGCCTTCACTTCTGCTTCGGTTCTCCGCCATCCTGATCCGGAGTTACCTTTCTTCATCGAGGTGGATGCTTCTGAAGTTGGAGCTGGAGCTATCCTGTCCCAAAGACACCCCTCTGATGGGAAGCTGCACCCATGTGCATATTTCTCTAAGAAGTTTTCTCCTGCAGAACAAAATTATGATGTAGGAAATCGAGAACTCCTGGCTGTCAAGCTTGCCTTAGAAGAGTGGCGTCATCTCCTTGAAGGTTCGTTGATCCCAGTCACGATCTACACGGATCATAAGAATCTTGAGTTCATTCAATCTCTCAAGAGGCTGAATCCCAGACAAGCAAGGTGGTCTCTCTTCTTCTCTCGATTTAACTTTGTCTTGACTTTTCGCCCTGGCTCCAAGAATCGGAAAGCAGATGCTCTGTCTCGAAGTTTCACTCCGGTGGATCGTACTCCTGAGAGATTAGAGCCTATTATTCCTCCTGTCAAGATCATCGCTTCATTGTATCCTCAGTTTGCTGATCAAATCCTGGCTGGTCAATCTTCTGCCCCTCCTGATACCCCCATTGGAATGGCATTCGTGCCTCCTGAACTTCGTCTGCCTATCCTGCAACAGACTCATAGCTCCAAGCAGGCAGGACATCCTGGTCCTGCTAGGACTCTTGAACTTTTACGACGTCTAGTCTGGTGGCCGACTATTTGTAAAGATGTCAAAGACTTTGTTGCTGCTTGTACCGTTTGTGCCACTTCCAAGTCTAGCCATTCTCGCTAGGGATGCACCGAATCCAGGATTCGGTTCGGGATTCGGCCAGGATTCGGCCTTTTTCAGCAGGATTCGGATTCGGCCGAATCCTTCTGTCCGGCCGAACCGAATCCGAATCCTAATTTGCATATGCAAATTAGGGGTGGGGATGGAAATTGCGTGACTTTTTGTCAGAAAACAAGGAAGTAAAAAATGTTTTCCCCTTCCCACCCCTAATTTGCATATGCAAATTAGGGTTCGGATTCGGTTCGGTATTCGGCCGAATCCTTCGTGAAGGATTCGGGGGTTCGGCCGAATCCAAAAAAGTGGATTCGGTGCATCCCTAATTCTCGCCCTAGCGGGTTACTACAGCCATTGCCTGTTCCCTCTCGTCCTTGGACGCATTTGGCAATGGATTTCATTGTTGAACTTCCTCCCTCCAGTGGGAATACCGTGATCTGGGTGGTCATTGATCGCTTCAGCAAGATGGCCCACTTCATCCCTCTACGGAAGCTTCCATCTGCAGTGGAGTTGTCACAATTGTTCATCCAGTTCATTTTTCGCCTGCATGGCTTCCCGACCGAGATCGTTTCTGACAGAGAGTCCCAATTCACTGCAAAGTTCTGGCGTTCCCTGTGCGAAGATCTGGGTATTAATCTTCATTTCTCCTCAGCTTACCATCCCCAGACGAATGGAGCGGCTGAGCGAGTGAACCAAGCCTTGGAACAGTTTTTGAGAAACCACGTTTCCCTTTGTCAAGATGATTGGTCTGATCTCCTCCCGTGGGCGGAATTTGCTCATAACAATGCCTGCCACACTTCCACTGGAAGGTCCCCATTTATGTCGGTGTATGGTCAACATCCTCAAGCCTTCCCACAAGACTTTGTGTTGTCCGATGTTCCGGCCGCTGATGACCATGCAGCCCACATGTCTGCTATTTGGGCCGCAACCAAGTGCTCTGGTTCATAAGACGTTTGCAGATGGTAGACGTAGACCCTCTCCTCCCTACAAGGTCGGTGATAAAGTCTGGTTGTCTTCCAGGAACATTCGGTTGAAGGTACCATCTCCTAAGTTGGGTCCGAGGTTCGTGGGTCCTTTTTCCATCCTGGAGGTGATCAATCCTGTGGCTGTCAGACTTCAGCTTCCCCCTGAGATGCGAATTCCCAACGTGTTTCATGTCTCCTTGTTGAAACCCGCCACCTCCAACCGCTTTTCTGTTGTCCAGCCTCCTCCTCCTACCATCTCTGTGGATGGCCAACAAGAATATGAGGTGGAAAAGATCCTTGACTCCAGGATCTCCAGGGGCTCTCTTCAGTACCTCATCAAGTGGAAGGGCTTTGGCCCTGAAGAATGCTCCTGGGAAGGATGCTCTGATGTCCATGCTCCTCGTCTGGTGAGGGAGTTCCATTCCAAATTTCCCCAGAAGCCAAGTCCTGGTGGTCCGGAGGCCCCCCGTGAGGGGGGGTACTGTAACGATCGCCGCCCGGAGCAGGCCCAGGAGCTCCGGGCGGCGCGTCCTCTCCTGCCGGCGTCGCTCCCAAAATGGCGGTGCCCATAGCCGCCACGTGGGTAAGCGGCGCCGGCGCGATGACGTCAGTACGCCGACATCGGCGCAAGGACGTCAATGACGTCACAAAGGCGCCAAATTTGAATAAAAAGCCATTTTAGACGCCAGAATGGCGCCCAAGTATAGGATAACTTTCCCAAAGCATATCCTGGGTTTCCTGTGTGCCTTTTTACTATGTCTTGTTCCTGATTTGAATCCTGACCCTTTGCCTGGACTTTGGACTTTGTTGTATTCTGCCTGCCTGTGAACTCTTGCCTGGATCCTGACTATTCTTCGTTTAACCCTTTGGACACCGCGACCTTGTTCCCTCAAGAGGGCTTCCTCCTTGATCCTGACAACCTCCCTGGAGGGAGCTCCCGGCTCCCTGACACATGTTTAGTTTGAAAAGGACTTTTATTATACAGATGTTTGTGTCTGGGTGACAGGTCCACTTTAAAAAGCCTTTATTAGCACATGGCTTGCAGATCTAAAAGCAATATGCTAATAAAGGCTTTTTAAGTTATCTCCCCATGTGGGTCTCCAAATCTAATATATAGAAAATCTGGAAAGGATTGCACACTGAATTTAGAAAAATGAAATCATAAATGTATTTTTCAAAATTGAGTGCAATCCTTTCCAGATTTTCCCTATGTGAGAAAGTGACGTAAAGGGTTGAGAGATGACAAAACTAGACCAAAGAGGCTCAACATCTAAGCATGTGTCTGAGGGTGAAGTTCTGATCTGAACTTCTCCCTGAATATCAATGATTAGACCCAGGGCCACTCACATTAATCATGGGCCCCATATTACTAAGTAAGCAGGATTTTGTTTCTGTTCTGTTTTTCTTATTGTATTGACCTCTGAACTCTGGCTTTAGCCAGACGCCAGCCCTGAATTGTAGGCCTTTTAACTAGACTTGCTATTGCCAGATGCCTACTTTACTATGAACAATTACTTATTTTGCTTCTCAAAGTCCACAGAGTCCACTGTAGCAATGCCAGAACATAAAGGCCCTAGTGAAGCACACACAACTGGTTACTTGTGACACCATACTATACTTGTAGTGTTTCCTGAAGAAGGAGATTGCGGTTTCCATTTGAAGCAGGGGTCCCCAACCTTTTTCACCAAGAGCAACATTCAAATGTAAAAAGAGTTGTGGAGCAACACAAGCATGACAAAGTCCCCTGGGGTGCCAAATAATGGCTGTGATTGGCTATTTGGTAGTCCCTATGTGAACTGGCAACCTACAGGAGGCTCCACTTGGCACTATACTTAGTCTGTATGTAATTAAAACTTGCTTCCAAGCCAGGAATTTAAAAATAAGCACATGCTTGAGGACACTGACAGCAACATCGAAGGGGTTGGTGTGCAACATGTTGCTCACGAGCTACTGGTTGGGGATCACTGCCTAAGGGCTATTCCACACGGGGAGATAGCCACGCGTTTGCGGTCGCGGCGACAAAGCACCGCGACAGTCACCGCGACCGGCGCAGGCGACAGTTTTGTATGGGCGCCTATGTAAAAACGCCTGTGCTAACCACACGAGGCGATGCGCTTTTCAACAGTCGCCTGAAAATGCCTCGCCAGGCTTTTTCAGGCGACTGTTGAAAAGCAAATCGCCTCGTGTGGTTAGCACAGGCGTTTTTACATAGGCGCCCATACAAAACTGTCGCCTGCGCCGGTCGCGGTGACTGTCGCGGCGCTTTGTCGCCGCGACCGCAAACGCGTGGCTATCTCCCCGTGTGGACTAGCCCTTAAAGGAACAGTAACACCTAAAAATTAAAGTGTTTAAAGTAATTAAAATATAAGTTACTGTTTCCCTGCACTGGTAAAACTGATGTATTTGCTTCAGAAACAGTATTTTAGTTTATATAAAAAAGCTGCTATGTAGCTATGGGGGCAGCCATTCAAAGCTCAGGTTACATAGCAGAAAACAAGTGCACTCTGCAGAATACCATTGTATTTCTTTACAGAGCTTGTCTGTTATCTGTGCATTTTCTCCTTTTTCAGCACAAATGGCTACCCCATGGCTACACAGCAGCTTACTTATATACACTACGGAAGTCTTTCTACAGCAAAGACATAACTTTTACAATGCAGGTTGACAGTACCTATAACTATAAAATGTTTTTATTTTTTTGTGATACTGTTCCTTTAATATTAGTAATCTACTTTATTCATAAAGCACTCTATAGTTCAAAGCACTTTACAGAGATTATACAGTACGTCATTCATAGTCCCTGCCCCAATGAAGTTTACAGTCTACGGTCCCTATCACAATCATATACTATGTTCGGTGTTACCAAGATACAATTAAATGTCTGTATGTTTCTGAAGTGTGGAGGGAAACCCAGGTACAGGTATGGGTGGTCCATTGTCAGGAAACCTCCAAATTACAGGAAAGGCCATCTCCCATAGACTACATTTTAATCAAATAATTCAATGTTTTAATTCATTTAGAGGCGAAACAATCCTATTTTGGTAATGGCAATAGATTACAGAAAGACCCCTGATCTAGAAAACCTCAAGTCCTGAACATTCTTGATAATAGGTCCCATACCTGTACTCCTGTATGAAATGCTAGTAGACCCAACATCTAGTGGGAAACCATCTTAATTTATAGTTTTGGCACACTTGGTGGATTCATATTACATTTACATTAAAGTTTGGTTGTTGTCTTTCACTTACAGCCTAAAGTGCTTTGGTTTTTTTGATTTGCAACAGGAATCCAGTATTGCTTTTTAATGGGTTTAAACTAAGAACACGTCAGTTTCTTCCTCTGTGACTGTTAATGATGTGGTGCCAGTGTCAGGTAGTGTCACAATGTATTTACTGCTGCTGAATTACATTCCAAGGGCCTTAGTTCCTATTTTTATTCTGTAACCCTTGTTAAATCATTGTTAGAACCCCAATTGTTATAAATTATTATTAAGTGCTGAGTAACTTGCTCGCACTTTATAAATAAATTATGTTGATATATGTTGTGCATGTGTATACTTCAATTATAATTTAGGGATTGTTGCATTTTATCTTATTGTATGCATGTTACAGTTTCCCTTTTTTATTTTGCTTTATGCTTTTCAGGCTTATACTTGGCCCATAAAATACGCAGGATACCATCTGACTACAAATACTTGCCAAAAAAGAAATAGAAAAATACAAAATACCTGTGGCCTTCCAGCCTTAGAGACTTCACCACAACATTATTTATATACAGTATAGTGGTGTGCTGTAGGGTGAATCATTCATGTACATACGGAATGCATCTGTGACCAGTAAAGGAAATGTTTGTGGCTTCAGTTCTTTGCCTGCAGTCTCATTGCACTAGTCACAGAGAGAGACCTCCAGACAGCCAGATTAACCCAGTTTTTGACTCATTGCTTCAGCATGGAAGGATGATGTTGGGAATACCATATGGCTTCCATACGGCTTCCATGAGCCCTGACCTTACTAAACATAGACAATACGCTGGAGTTAGAACCCTAATTATGGGATTACTAATTAATTAATTTACTGATTTCCTGCCCTTTGCTTAAGGGTAAGGGCACACCTGGAGATTCGGGCAGATTTAGTTGCCTGGCGACTAATCGCATCTTCTTTGGGGCGACTAATCTCCCCGAACTGCTTTCCCGTGTCTACTCTAATGAAAAAATGCCTGCGCCAATGCACTCGCTGTGCTACGATTTCTGAAGTCGCCCAAAGTTTAATTGTGAGGAAACTGCCAGCAACTTCAGAAATTGAAGCAGGCAGAAGACATGGGGAAGCAGTTCGGGGAGATTTGTCACCCCCAAAGAAGAGGCGAGGAGTGATCTACTTATTGGCATGAATCCAGTAAACTAGACAAGTATTCCTAAATGTATTGCTGAAGAGTACAAAAAGTGGCTCGTTTACATGCCTTTTTGTCTAATAAAACTACAATAGTTATATAGTATATCCTAGCTGCATAGCAAGCCTCTATTGCATGCATATACAACGTTACAGAATTAAGGTGGCGGCGAAATAATAACAGCTTTTATAGATAGAGCCCTCTCACAGATATGTTATTTTTCTATTTTAATGGAAGTGTGCAGCACACATAAAAAAACGTGTTTATGTTTTTACCACATCAATGTTTACATCCAATTAAAACTGTTTGAAAATATTAATTGTATGCACTTGTATTATACATCAGATATGTAGGTACCTAAACAGCTTCAAAGCCAGCCAGGCTGTCTGAGTCAGCTCTAACTGATAGCAAACACCCCTCTGCAGAACAATGGACCCTACCCTCTGTGCTGAGTACAAGCAGTAGTGCTCATGTCTATCTTCCCTGAAGGCTTACTAGTACTGTGCGTGCTTGCATGTATATATACACACACACACACCCCACACTTAAGGGTAGGACTACACGGACGTTTTCTGCTCAATCCGACGGGCTGCGACAAATCGCATGCGATGGAAATAAGGTAAGAGATAGAAATGTCGGATGTAGTCGCAGCGTTGATCCGATGGGACACGACTGTGACTTCATCTGACAGTTCTATCTCTTACCTTATTTCCGTTGCATTCAATTTGTCGCAGTGCGTCGGATCGCACAGAAAACGTCCGTGAAGTCCTACCCCAAGGGTGGTGGCCGGCAGGGAGATAAGTCGCCCAGCGACAAATCTTCACTACTGCAGGCGACTAACCTCTCCGAAATGCCTTTCCAATGGCAAGAATATGAATCGCGGGTGGGATGGCATACGAATCTCTGCGTCGGATCGCACAGAAAACGTCCGTGAAGTCCTACCCCAAGGGTGGTGGCCGGCAGGGAGATAAGTCGCCCAGCGACAAATCTTCACTACTGCAGGCGACTAACCTCTCCGAAATGCCTTTCCAATGGCAAGAATATGAATCGCGGGCGGGATGGCATACGAATCTCTTCGGGTTTCCGAAGTCGCCCAAAGTTTCCTCGTGAGGCAACTTCAGTAATCAGAATCGATCTATATTCCATCCTGCTGGCGATTCGTATTCTTGCTGGCGGGTGAGCGATTAGTCGCCAGCATATAGAAGATTTGTCACTGGGCGACTAATCTCCCCGTCTGCCACCACCCTAAGTGTGAAGACACACTGAGCTATTAGTAGCAGCTACTTGTCACATATACAAAAATAGCCACTGCTGATAATTTACTGATAATTATCTCTACGTATATTTTAGCAGAGGCAATTCTCAGCATTGTCTATGGCAGGGTATTTTCTGGTGTGTTGTAGCAGCAACAAATAGCTGCTACTAGTGACTGTATGTCATCGCCCTTATAGTGTGCTGTTTGTTACATAACATCCTTATTTGGGATAAGATACAGTGTATGGTAAATATACTTAGTGATTAAGTATAAAGCAACTGGACTTGCTTTGCAATCTTTAAAACAATGTTCCGCTCATCCAAGTGGCTTCTTCAGTTCACCTGAGGGGTAAGAAATCCCTTAAAGGTAGTACACACTATTACCCAATCACAATTAGTTATTGGAACTCTTTGAGGAAGGTTTTAGAGGAAACTCATTGAGGTGCAAATGTTAAAATGATCATTCAACAGTCATCTAATGGATATTTTATTAACTTTTATAACACAATGAATTTGAGCTGACACCTGCCTGAAAATGTTCCACGAAACCACGGTGATTGGTGATAGTGATAGCTTTAGCCCTAAAGGATGACATAGTATTTTTGAACATCACACGCACCCTGTACGCCCTTGGACAATCACAAATATTATATATTGTCATTCCCCCCATCACTGCACCCCCACATTTACCTCATGCACTTTGGGAATGTTGAGGCAAGCAGCAACTTTAATGTGGAGAAAAGTGAACTGAAACGCATATACACAAAGAAATGTGATATATCTATAACAATATGGAGGCGGTTTTTACCTTGTAATTAAGTTACAATTACAACTATATTTTCTGATAAAATTGACCATAGAGTTTTCTGGATTGGTTCTAACCCCGAATCTTTCAAAAATGATTTGGTGCATCCTGAACTGAATCTGAACCCTAATTTGAATATATAAATCAGGGTATGGTGAGGGAAACAAAAAATTTCGACCGCATAATCACGTGACCTAAAATCACATGCTTTTAAAGTACTGGATTCCTGCTGAAAATTAGTCAGTCAGCCAAACTGCGAAATCAACTGAATCCCAAACCGAATCCAGGATTTGGTACATCCTTAATAATAATATTGGAACTTCCCATATACAGTGTTGTGTATATAGTCTGAGTTATAAATTAGCAAAGGGTGTATCTTAATAACCTTCTCCTAGCAACAGTGTCAGACTGGGGTACCTAGGACCCACCAGAAACCTGATCCTAGAAGCTGCCTACCCCAGTCTCCACCACTAATCCCCAGCTGCCGCCGAAATCCCACATTCTCCCAGCCACCACCAAAACACCCTCCAAACCACACACCAACAGCCACTGCCACCTCCTTGGTGACAAGAATGTGGCAGCGAGCTGGGAATGTGTGCCTGTGCAGTGCCTGTGGGTTGGTCAATACCCAATACAAGCACTGAATAAGGCCACTAATCAGCACTGTTTTCTATTTTTGATGTGATTTGTACCAGGTTCTCGATCCATTGTTATTGTCCCTATACATGCTGACTTTGGGAGATCTCATCCACGTATTTGGCTTAAATATCATCTGTATCTGTATGCTGATGAAATTCATATAAAGTCCCTTTAAGCTTCAGTTAATAGTTTGGCAGTCAAGGCAATGCATTACACCCACAGTATTGTTGCCATGACTATTTGACCATTTGACTGAATAGAGAGAGTATACTAAATTTCTGAACTGCTGGCGATTACCTGGCTAAATATGATTTAAAGTCATGGTTAGATATCTGATAATACATGCAGAGGCGATCCTGCCCAAACAGCCTTCGTTTTGCCCCCCTGCACTAGATGAGCTGAATTTCCGGGTTGAAAACCGAAAATTCTGCTCTTAAAGTTACCAGGAGCAGCAACCAGGGGGGGGGGGGGCGATGCCGCCAGAGGCGAGTGTCTCAACTCGCCTCATTGGCGGAGCGCCCCTAAATGCATGTGTCCTCCATGTAGCATTAAATCTTCTCCTGCATCGAGGGAAATGTACATCTGCCAGTCATACAATTAGTATCAGCCACTCTGTGATCTTGGCACCAGGCTGGTATTTACAAGTCCAGCTGGTAAAAATAGAACTTGCTATCAATAATGATAACACACAGGGCAGAGGTCAATCATGGTTTCATTATTTTTGCAAACCTATGCAACAATAAGTATTTATGCTACCTTCACCCTTTAATTAAGTTTCAGTGCGATTGTGGACAATATTGTGAGACAATTTGCAATTGGACTTCGTTTTAGGGTTTTTTTTTTTTAATTATTTAACCTGTTGTTCAGCAGCTCTCCGGTTTGGTATTTTGGTTTGGACAAGAGATGAGAATATGTATAGCAGCAGGCCTACACAGAAAGATAAGCAATAAAAAGTAAGAACAGCAATAACATAGTAGCCTCACAAAGCAATAGTTTTTGGCTGCTGGGGTCAGTGACCCTCAATTGAAAGTTGGACAGAAGGAGTAAACAATAAAGAATGTATAAAAATAAATAATGAAAACCAGTTGCAAAGTTGCTGGGAATAAGGCATCCCATAGAACATTAAGGGGCAGATTTACATATGGTCGAACATAGATGGTTAATTAACCCTCGATATTTGACTGCTGAAGGTAAATCCTTCGACTAGCGAAGGATTTACCGCAATTAGTTTGATTTTTCTTCGACCAAAAAAAGCTTGCAAAGCCTATGGCGACGTTCCACATAGGCATCGGACATTGAGGATGTTTTGGATGGCAAAGTTGGAGGTTGAAGTTTTTTTTAAAGAGACAGTACTTCGACTATCGAATGGTCGAATAGTCGAACGATTTTTAGTTCAAATCGTTCGATTCGAAGTCGAAGGTCGAAGTAGCCAAAAAACATTCTATATTCAAAGTTTTTTTTATTCTATTCCTTCACTCGAACTGAGTAAATGTGCCCCTAGCAGTTAACTTAAAGGTGAACTACCCCTTTATCAAGTATGAGGGATAACAGGGTTAACATTTAAATGACAAGAAATTATAGATAGCTAGTAACTCTGCCTTTACCTCAGCTGGGGCAGACACTGATGTGAATGATGTATATAATTCCAGTACAATGATTTATACATGTGTCAGGACTATATAAATAACAGATAATGAATAATGAATGATATATATGCCCTACTACTGAGCATGTACCAATCCATACCGATGGACGAACACCAGCATGAACTCACCCTACCAGCACTGAGCATGCGCACCACCAACTCAGCAACTTTAAAGGGATACTGTCATGAGAAAAATTTTTTTTTTCAAAATGAATCAGTTAATAGGGCCACTCCAGCAGAATTCTGCATTGAAATCCATTTCTCAAAAGAGCAAACAGATTTTTTATATTCAATTTTGAAATCTGACATGGGGCTAGACATTTTGCCAATTTCCCAGCTGCCCCATGTCATGTGACTTGTGCCTGCACTTTAGGAGAGAAATGCTTTCTGGCAGGCTGCTGTTTTTCCTTCTCAATGTAACTGAATGTGTCTCAGTGAGACATGGGTTTTTACTATTGAGTGTTGTTCTTAGATCTACCAGGCAGCTGTTATCTTGTGTTAGGGAGCTGCTATCTGGTTACCTTCCCATTGTTCTTTTGTTTGGCTGCTGGAGGGGAAGGGAGGGAGGTGATATCACTCCAACTTGCAGTACAGCAGTAAAGAGTGATTGAAGTTTATCAGAGCACAAGTCACATGACTTGGGGCAGCTGGGAAATTGACAATATGTCTAGCCCCATGTCAGATTTCAAAATTGAATATAAAAAAATCTGTTTGCTCTTTTGAGAAATGGATTTCAGTGCAGAATTCTACTGGAGCAGCACTATTAACTGATTCATTTTGAAAATTATTTTTTTCACCATGACAGTATCCCTTTAATATCCCCTCAGACTACCAGCACTGAGCATGCGCACCACCTATTCGGCAACTCCAGTCAGACTCCCAGCTTTGAGCATGCGCGGTTCGGCCCAATCAATGACTCGCAGAGTGTAAACAGTATCTACAGTTGGTATATAGGTGGTTCCCGTGATTAGCATCTCTGCCATTAAAATAATTTAACGTGCAAAATTAGGGACACGTCATTAAATACATATTGTTTTTAAAAACTACAGCGTGGAATTGGTTAAGTTGGAAAATCAAATCAGCCATTAATCAGGCTTGACGCGAAATACATCGGCCACCGTCCCCCGACGGAACTCTGGTAGTTGTAGTTTACCAACATCTGGAGGACCGGACAGCAGCAGCACAGATGCCCATTGGTCATGACTGACATTAGCTGTGGCAACAGTGGCACCGAGTACCCTAAGCTCCTCACACGCTTTATGAGACGGGGGGAGGAGTCGCGGCGCATCCACCCCCAGCAGCACTCACACACGGACTCGGAAGGACACACAATAGAGAGGCAGCCCAGCTGATAGTATCTGAGGTTCGGCCACAGTGACGCCTCTTGAATCCCAGGGCCCCTGAATACAGAGGGAAGCGCTTCTGTTCCGGCACAAGACTCGAATCCAGTTTTAAGGAGACTCGCTGTAATCGCAGTATCGGACATGAGAATAGGGGAGCCTGCTCCAGGCACAATGACCCCACTCTGCACTGAAGAGGACTAGGGAGATACCGAGTAGGACCTATTGTGGGACCGAGAGCGCCCCAGAGCCGAGTGTTACATGGGAAGAGCTTAAGCTAAAGGGACACGCTGGCTCCTCTCCCGCTAAGTAGAAGTCGCAGTTGACTTTGACAGACACAGACGGTTTTATAGCTCAGTGGGACCATGCTCGACTCCCCATGCTGAACTGGCTCTCCTTTAAGGCACCTCTTTGGTCCTGGGGCCAACAAACAGAATGCTGGCCGGCTTCGCGGAGGCGTGGCGGGCGCAGTTCCCGGACGCGGAGCCGCCTCGCATGGAGTTGCGCACAGTGCAGGACATGGAACAGGAGTTGGAGAGGTGCCGAGCCTCTGTCCGCCGGCTGGAGAGAGAACTTAATAGGGAGCGATTCCGTATGATCTACCTGCAGACTCTACTGGCTAAGGAGAGGAGGGGCTACGACCGGCAACGGTGGGGTTTTGAGGATCGCCATCGCCAGGTACGAGATCCCATTGGAGAGGAAAGGCTCAAGAGCACAGGAAGAGAGGAGAGGAGCCCAGAGAACAACCTCAAGGGGCCTGGCCGAAGGGAACCACCAGTTGGTGCTCCTGACTTGTCCCCCCGGGATGTGAACCGAGGGCCCCATCGCCTTCTCAGCCTGACAGAGCGAGAGGACCACGAGCAACGATCTGACAGGCTGAGGAGAGCATCATCCCACACTGAAGGTAGTCCAGGACTTAGGGGACCACAGGTTGCTGATCTTCGTGGAGTGCGGGGCCGCTCCTCTGACAGCAGCTGTGGGTGGGATGGAGAATACGAAGAACCTGAACTAAATGCACACTTTCTGCAGGATAATGCCTTACCCAACTCTGGGGGAAACTGGAGTGAGGCCTGGCCCCGCCGCTCCTTTTCTCCAAGGAGTTTCGAGGACATAGGGGGTGGGTACACTCCAGACTGCAGCTCCAATGAGAATCTGACTTCCAGTGAAGAGGAGCTGTCATCGGGTCCCTCTGGCAGGGTGTCACCCAGAGGCATCTGGAGCCGTTCCCCTCCTTCACCTGGCAGTGCCAGCCCACCCACTCCTCAGGCTCCTGCTCGGCAGTGCCAGCTTAGGATTGCAGAGGCCGCAATAGTTGGAGTTCGCAGGAGTGGCCAGATATGGCCCAGTTGCACTGAGCCTTTGGGAAGGGATCGAAGTTGCCATGGAGATGGAGGTGAGGCTATGCAGGAGAGGAACTTTAAACAACCAACAGCTAACTCCCAGTGTTCTAACAACTTAGAGTTTTTACAACACAGTGAGTTGATAACTTGGCACCTAGTGCATTAAACTAATTACTTTAATACTCTATGAAGTCATTTATAGCCACGATACTTTAGTGACCCATGATTCATATCATGACACTTTTTTTCTTTTGTAACTTATACATCTACTCCAGTACTGGTCATACTCGACTCGCAAGGGCATTTATAACCTAGCAAATGAACCTATCACTCCTTCAATAGAAACTGATCGAACCATGCGCATGTAAAGAAACCTTTGGGCAATGATTTTATGTCAGGGGACTGCTCCATATTCAACAAAATTTCAGCTTCAGTAGCTCCCCCGATTAGCACTGAAAATATTTTGCTATGTTGTAGTCATGTGCATGCCTACAATAGCTTCTATGATCTAAATTCCAAACTAGGCCTGCATGGTATCATTGATTGCCATAAGAAGAAGAAAAAATACAGATTAAGCGATGCTGATTAAATAGGTTTGAAATCTGTATGTTTTCTGTATACACATATTTATTGTACTGCCAATAAGTTGTTGATTAGGAACCAGAACCTTTGCTTTCTTGGGCTGAGGTACATGACATAGTGTACACAATTACTGCCAACTTAGTTTTGGAACTCATAAGGTCTGTTTTGCCTAAATTTGGGCAATCTAGATCTGTTTATGTGGTTTATTGTATTTGGTGCCCTCTTAGCCAACGAGGCATGCAGTAATGGTTGGCTTTATTAATGTCCATAGGAGAACCTATCCCAAGTACAGTCCAAAGCAATGTCAATCCCGCACCTTATTCTGTAATGTTTGTTGCAATGCAATGATTGCAAAGCGTGGGTCTTGTGATGTTTCATGACATTTCAAGCAACACAAAAAAAAAACAAAGCATCCTAAAGTAATGAAAAATGATAATTTATATTAACAAGCTGCTGTATAACCATGGGAGCAGCCATTGAAAGCTGGAAAGGGAAAACAGGCACAGGATACAAAGCAGATACCAGATAAACTCTGTAGTATACAAAGGGAGTTTTCAGAACTTATCTGTTAACTGCGGTGTATCCTGTGCTTCAGCTGTGCTGGAGTGGCTGCCCCCATGGCTAAACAGCAGTTTGGTTATATAAACTATAGTTGTTTTTCTGAAGTAAACACACCCGTTTTGCCAATGCAGGGCAGCAGTTCTTTATATTGGCTTTCCTTTAAAACGTTCATTTTTTTTTTGTTACTGTTCCTTTAAACTGAATTTATAGATTGCTAAAGATTTTGTGGCTGATCTAAAGCTGGCCATAGATGCACTGTCAGTTTTCATACCATGGTGATCAGTTATAAAGTTGATAAGATAGCTTAGAAATCTTTTGTTGAATGACAATAATATCTTTGCATGTATTGCCTATCTGACAATATCCATGGATGACGCGAAGCACCCGAAGTCAGTGGCTTCGTGCGAGCTGCCGGGGGGCTCCGAGGGGGTGCGGGCCCTGGCCCAATCTGCTCACCACTGATTGTTGTCTCTTGTGTGGACAGAACATCCGCTGATTTTATTTTTCTTACTTTAAATCCTACAGAGTAAAACTGAATGTTTGTTTTAGATCATGGCATTAAAACATACAATCCAAATGCTGACTATACGATGGTGAAAATCTGAATGTTTATGGTCAGCTTTACTCCTAGAGCCCTCTGAAGCTAAGGTCTGCTTGTCTTCTTATGAGGGTCATTGCACCCTTCAGTTGTACTGGTTGCAAATAACATACCCAGGGTGTATAGTTATTTTCCCTGTTATAGAAATGTTATGCTGTGCTGTACACAGGATGTTCAATATGGGTTACTTCTAGTAACCATAATACAGGTAATGGACCTGTTATCCAGAATGCTTGAGACCTGGGGCTTTCCAGATAACGTATCTTTCCTTAATTTGGATCTTTGTACATTAAGTCTATTAGAAAAGCGTCTGTTGGAGACAGCCTTTCTGTAATTTGGAGCTTTCTGGATAACGGGTTTCCAGATAACGTATCTCATACCTGTAGTTAAATTGTGGAGACTGAGATGGCTTGAGGCAATAAAAACTGGAATAGAAAATGAACCATATTCTTAATTTCTGAGTTTAAAGCTTTCTGATTTTGATATCAAGGCTTTCTCTATTAGCTATAGTTATTACCAGTGAACTTCCTTTTTATCAATTATGGAGTATTTTTCTCTCATCACTGACACTTGAGCTGAGGTTTCTGTGACTTCTCTCTAGAGAATGTTAATCCATATACATTCTCATGTTTCCCAACACATAAACTGCTGACCTAGTTGTTTCAAGCACCGTCATTGAAGTGTTCATATTGCTGTATTAGCTGAAGCCTTCCCTTCGTGCTCTGTTTTTAACTGTTCCCTTTAACCCCTCTTGTTGCTCAGTAGAAGGCATGAGCTGCTAATCTGCCATCAATGCAAATGCAGCAAGTCCATTTAGTCAGAATTGATGGTGATTTTTTTGTCCTCTGTACTTAGTAAAGTTGCTAAAAAATCATCAGTAATTCTTGTCATTGCAAGGCTGATTAAAGGAGAACTAAAAAATAAGTAGGCTAGGAATGTTATTCATTGTGTTTTAGGGTCGGACTACATGGACGTTTTCGGCGCGATCTGACGCGCTGCAAAAAAACACATTCGATGAAAATAAGGTAAAAGATAGAAATGTTGGATAAAATCGCAGCATTGATCCGACATGACACGACTGTCGGATGCAGACACTGCTTACCTTACTCTTACATTATTTCCGTCCCATGCGATTTGTTGCAGCACGTCAGATCGTGCCGAAATGTCTGTGTAGTCCTTCCCTTAGGCTTCTGTACCTGTCCAAGGCAACCACAACATTTTAGCAGTAAAATCTGTGACTCCAAAGATGCCCCAGTAACTCTCCATCTTCTTTTCTGCTGATTCACTGCACATGCTCTGTGCTGCTGTCAGTTACTGAGCTTAGGGACTGACTCAAACTATACAGTACACATAGCATTGAATGTGTAATATAAGGCTGTTTAGTAATTAATACAGATAATTACTACATTGCAGCACAGAAACCAGTGCAACTGGCATCTGAATTTCATAATCAGCCTTGTAGCATCAGCTTATATTTACAGGCCAGCCTTGTTTTCTGCTTGATACTTTTTGATAACCCCTGAACTTAGCTTCTCAACAGCTGCTCAGAGCCCACTGAGCATGTGAGTGTGGCAGACACTTTCCAAGACAAGTCCTGGATCATTGCTGCTATTGAGAAGCTGAAACTTTAGGCTTGTGCAATAAGGTCATGATATAAAATATGACATTTTTAGCCATATTAATTTTTAGGGTTTAGTTCTCCTTTAAAGGCTGATTCAGGCCCTGTGTGAATTACAAAGCATTAGCCTCCCCTTATACTCTTCCATGAGGCAGCAACAGGACATATCCAGAAAATGGTGTTGGGTGAAAGGAGGAGGGCAGCTGTTATCTAGTCTATCTTGCACAGACCATCTGTCCCTGCTTCGTATTTAGTGGCCGGTTCTGCTGGTTATGAACAATAGTCATGTCACTGGCACCTGCTAATCCCAATATATCAATATATCTGAAAGGGTCTGTCAAAGGCCTTACTGTTCTTTTGTTCTTTATTGGAGGCATTTCTTTCTCATTCTAGTCACTAATACATTCTTAAGCTGGCCATAGATGAAAGATTTTTAAAAGATCTTTTCGTTATCGTAAGACCAAGCTTATCTTGAAACGATCATTTAAATTTACAAATTGTCCATCAACTAAAAAGACCATTTCAAGCGATGTTGTCTAGTTAAAGCCAGGAAAATTGAGGGGAGCTGCCTGCTTGGCCCTGCAAACATAGATTTTACTGTGACCAATGAACATTTTTTAACCTGGCCGACCAATTTTCTGACAGATGTCGGACGAAAAATCGTTAGATGCATGATTGTTCGATTCCCACTAACCTCACGATAATTTGATGGATTGGTTGGATTGCACTAAAATCAGTCGTTCACCAAAGAAAAATCTTTGCGTCTATGGGGTCTTTTAGAGTATCAACGCTGCAACACCACCTTTTTAAATACAGTTGTTGGCTAAAGCAAATCTATGCTCTTGAATGCGCTTGATGGTTGTGTGACTTGGGAAGAGGAAGATGCTATGTGACGTATACATCAATGTCTGACGAAGGGGCACGCCTCCGAAACGTTACATCTGACGTAATAAACGTGCAGGGGTCACCCCCCGCTACACTTGCTATCGTGTGTCTGGTATCTTTCACGGATCTTCAAGTAGGAGAGGCGTCAACCTCTCTAACCAGCACCGGGCTTAAGCTAAGAGAGAGGTGGGGAAAAGAGGACCAGTGGGAAACGTATACATCAGTCACAGATAATGGGGCCAGAGAGTGAAAAGGAGGTCATGTGACTTTGTCTTCTCCCCTGCAAGATATTTACAACCTAATCCATTTGTGTCGACTCAACCTTATCAGGCTTTTTTGCACTGATATGCATTTTATTAGCACTTTGCTACAGTTTGCCTAGCGTTAATACAGCACTATTAATCACCTGTTCACCATTACTTAAATCAGATATAAAACACATAGGAATAATTAAAGATTAAATTTGTGCACTTTCCCTTGCTGTAATCCAGCTTCTCTCACTGGACACTGGTACTAAGGAGTCTTTGGTTTAGAAAACATAAAGGGAGCATCTTTATGTGAAAATGCAGTTACAAGAGAATCAGAATTGAGCGATCAAAAGTAAAAAGGTGTTACCTTTGTAAAGCAGGCCATACATGGCTAAAATGTTACGGCCCCCATGCGCAGGTCGATAAAAGATGCTGACAGACCGAGTCGGCAGCTTATTGGCCTGTGTGTTTGGCTATTCGATGGGTGTCCCCGTTTGATATCTGGACAAAAGTTGGCTAGATGTCCATCAGCAGGGTAAAAAATCCAGTCTGATAGCGGCCGCATCTGTTCGTTGATGCTGTCCCACCATCTGATTGCCCAATATTGCCTCCATTCAGGCCCGGACTGGCAATCTTTGGGTTCTGGCAAATGCCAGAAGGGCTGCTGTACGGTTCCATAGAAAGTTACCATAGAGTGGGCTGGTTGGGGGCTGTTTGGGCTGGTAGGGGGTTGTTTGGGCCTCTGCGTACTTGGAATGGCAGGGCCTATTTTGACTCCCAGTTCAGGCCTGCCTCCATTCTAACATTGGGCCCTAGGGCCCATGATCGGATCAGCCCAATATCTCCCACCTTAATGTGGCCATATGAGGGAGAGATCCGCTCATTTGGCAACATCGCCAAACAAGCGTATCTCCCTGTGTATGGCCACCTTAAGATGCTGATTTGTGCACATGTATGGGGGCCTCCTTAACAGATATCTGCCTGAAAATCAGACACATTTTTGGGGTGAGAACCACATTGGCTCATTGATGCAGTCCTCTCCTACAACCTGCATTTACCTTTATTATGATCTGATCCTTTTGGCCTTTTTAACAACATCACCTAGCACAAGGTAGTCATTTCAGTAGAGATTCACTCTGATCTTCAAGTGTATGACCACCTTAAAGCTGGCCACAGACGCAAAGATCCGATCGTACAAATCAATGTACTATCGGACTTCCCCATCTCCCGACCTGCCACTAACCATTCTGATCAAATAAAGTAGTAAAAGAACAGATCAGCTGATGTTCTGCCCCTGACAGCATTCGTACGAAAGTTATGTCCGACCAAAGCTAGTGACAGTCTACCTTTGAAAATCAGACGATTGGCAATACATGCAGAGATGTTATTGGCAGCAGACAGAAACCTTTTAACCTGCCCGATCGACCAAACGCATGATCTCCGCCGGGTGAAAAATGTCGAGACTCTCCACAAACGGTCCGAAAATCGTGCGAATCCTCGATTCGTACGATCAGATCTTTGCGTCTATGGCCAGCTTAAAAATTAATATTGGACAATTACAGCAAAGAAATGTCCGGTCAGAATTTTCAGGCCTGCCGATTGACGAGCTGACCACTATCCAAGTCTAATATGCCAATATCGGTCGTCTTGTCTCCTGCCGTACATGCAATGAATATTGTACAAAATGAAAGTTTCATGTGATATTATCTGTGCGTCTATGGCCACCTTTAGATCAGTGTTGGTTCTGCCTTTCCTTATTTACGAAGTACATACCACAAATTAGCATTATTTTGTTTATATAGACAGGAGGTATGACTAGCATGTGCAAGACATCAGAGATGAGACAATAGAGCTGGTCTGTAAGTGCATTTACACACAATAGAGCATTGAGCGTTGTGTACAAACACAACAGGGAGGTCAGCTGCATGACAGTAACAATGAAAACAGATAATATAAATGTGAATGGAGCTTGTTAGACACAGTAGTGATAACATAGTTTGTTAAAGCTTGTAAAGAAAAACATAGGGTTAACCCTAGCACACTCGCGGGTTTTTTGTGCATTGATGCACATTTGGGTTGCAGATTTGAATGTTCCTAAATGATTCTGCATGCTTGTGAATCGGCCGATCCACAGGCATCCACTTAGTTGTGTGCTCCTGCTCCTGGAGCCACTGCAATTGCCCAACTGCAGACACGTGGGGCATGTTTACTAACATTGGAGATAAATATTTGGAGAGATTTCTGGAGATGTTGCCCATAGCAACCAATCAGATCTTTGCTGGCTGTTTAAATCTAATTGCTGATTGGTTGCCATGGGCAACATCTCCAGAAATCTCTCCAGATATTTATCTCCAATGTTAAACATGCCCCATGGAGTGGATTTTGGCATTGAAATGCATACTTGCATGTTTCGACACCCAAATGCTGTCCATGTGCCCACATCCGTGCCAATGCAGTAGCTTCATGTGCAGACACAGAAGGTTGCAAACAAAAGCTTAAGGGCTGTTTTTTGCCTGTGCTTATTTGCAGGCCAGGGAACAGCCCCGTGTGCCAGCAGCCTAACAGTCCTTATCTGTACCCATGGGACAGAGCCCAGTGTGTGACTATACACAGATATATCATCTCTGCCAGTCCAGCTCATACACTCAGCTCACTATTCTGTGTATGGACACACACTGGGCTCTGTCCCATGGGCACAGATAAGTTCCTACATTATTACACTTAACATAATCAAAAAAAAAATATGGCTAAGGACTGTTAGGCTGTTGTGCTGATGTGGCAGGTTGTTGCAGATGCCTGTATGAAGCTGGCTGACACGAGACAGGCACTCACAGAATGTTCCACAGCACATTGTGTTGCACCTGTTTAAGATCTTTAATTGGTTACTCAGGGTTTAATCCCAAGTGTGCCAACAGCATGTTTGCAAACTGATACAGCAACAGATCCCAGCTGCTCTGGAACTGAAGCAATATCCCTCATGTCTGCTACTCTAGCATAAACCTTGCACCTTTTGATCAATAACCCTTGAGGAAAAACTATCTGTTTTTTTTTATTCTGCATGCCTCTCTTTTTTGCTTGGCTGTTTCTAAAAGGAGATTTGTGGCATAACAGAATTAGCTTTAGTCATGTATTATTTGGTATGATTAATTGCTTGACAACGCTGGCAAGAAGTATTTATATGAGGCAAAGAAATTATGTGTTTTGGCTCAATTACTGCAACTGTTGGCATTGCTTGAAGGCAGGTTTTAACAAACTTTTATAACTCTTTGAAATGTTTCATGCCGGCCCATTTGCCTGCCAGCTAAAACTCAGAGCTACTATTTTGGTTATTGCATGTTGATAAGTAAATATGGTAAGTGGCAGTACCCTGTGTTGCTCTTGTTAGAACTGTTAGTGACCACAGTGTTGACAAGTCCTCTTCTCTCTAATAGCCTGTTCACATATGGGATTCGTTATCTGGAAACCCGTGATCCAGAAAGCTCCAAACACATTACGGGTACATTACTCCGAAACACATTACGGGTACATTACACTCAGTTTGTTGGTGCACTATTTTGGTTAATATTGCATTCTGTTTGTTAGGGCTAATGACCAGAAATAGCATATTGTGTCATTTAGCAGTGTGGTGGGACTTAAATTTGTGTTTGGTAATATTAGTTGTACTGGACAGTTTTGTTTGGCATTGGAAGTCCATGTTGATTAGGGATTGTTCTTAGCACAATATGGCATTTAGTTATTGTAGTCTGTGATGGTGCATTGTGCAGGTATGAGATCCGTTATCTGGAAACCCATTATACAGAAAGCTCCAAATAAGGCTGTCTCCCATAGACTCCATTATAATAAAATAATACAAATTTTTACAAATGATTTCCTTTTTCTCTGTAACAATAAAACAGTTTCTTGTACTTGATCCAAACTAAGATATAGTTAATCCTTATTGGAAGCAAAACCAGCCTATTGGGTTTATTTAATGTTTAAATGATTTCCTAGTAGACTTAAGGTATGAAGATCCAAATAATGAAAGATCCGTTATCCAGAAATCCCAAGGTCTCTAACATTCTGGATAATAGGTCCCATACCTGTACTGGTAAGTGACTATATTCAGCTGCTTAATGACGCAGTCATGAGGGTACTCTGTGTTGGCACAGGGATCCATTTTTCCATGAGATGTGTAAATTCCTGGTATACTCCCAATGCTTCCTGTCTGGAGATTGTGGAACATTTTTTGTAAATGCTGATGAGTCCTAGCAGGAAGCTAATATGATTATTTACTGTCATCTCCCCTTCACCAATCTGGCAGCATTCCTGAATCTTGCTTTCCCAACCCCAAATATAGAAACACGTCTCTAAAACATTCATTTATCAGCTTCTATCTCTAGCAGTTCCTGTGTAACTACTATTATCTATGTGTTCCAATCCCCTCCTTATTTTGAGCCTCATTGCATTACCTACCAGACTGGAAAAACTGCTCTATGCAGCAGAGGCTGGAAAATCCAAATGATGGGTAAATAATGTGTGATCAATAGAAACCATCAGGGCTTCGTTTCCAGAGACTGAATGTCAATAAATTGACTATGTGACAGTTGTAGGTTTGGTTTCTATCTGCAATGTTTGACTGTGCCAATGACCTTGTTGCCCCTCTCAGTCAATTTAATGTTTTTAGGATCTGTGCAGCATAATGCAAAAAAGAGCAGTATGCTGAAAATATATACACAACCTGACTACAGTTCAAGGAGAACTGTAATGTGTTGATGTGGGGAACCATGTGAACGTTTAACTCATTCTTTTTTCCATTCCCATGAGTGCTTCCAGTTTGTGCTATTGTTAGATTCCGTCTGTGAGTGCCGGTATCTACAGTGAAAACAAACAAAAAAAAAAAAGAATAAAAAAATAAATAAAAAAAAAGTAAATATATATATATATATATATATATATATATATATAGATATATAATTCCATAAAGAACCGCACTCCAACTTGTTCTGATGAATAAAGTCACATTTTATTGTATTTAATTTGCGTGTCCAACGTTTTGGCCCTCCTTAGGGCCTTTGTCAAGGAGGGCCGAAACGTTGGACATGCAAATTAAATACAATACAATGTGACTTTATTTATCTAAACAAGTTGGAGTGCGGTTCTTTGTGGAATTCTATGATAACAAATTTTGATGCAGCACCCACCATCAAATTAACAGATCCGGATCAGAGTGCAGCTGCTTATGCTGAATTATATATAATAATAATAATTAATAATTTATTTATTTGCTTACAAGATAATAAAAGAAACAAACACTGCTTCAGTTTTCCTGGTTGCCCTCTTTATCTGAAGATATAACAAAAACTATTTTTTTGTGGTTTAAATAATAGCCAAAAAATTATTTTCAGCAATATTTATTGAACTCGTTGAACAAGGGGATATACTGCCTTTGTAGTGATTATCTGTATTAATTACTAATCAGCCTTATACTGTATTGTGACATTTATATTCCAAGTGTACTGTATATTTTGAGTCGGTGCTCAAGCTCAGTATGTAGGGATGCACCAAATCCACTATTTTGGATTCGGCCAAACCCCCGAATCCTTTGTGAAAGATTCAGCCAAATACCGAACTGAATCCGAACCCTAATTTGCATATGCAAATTAGGGGTGGCAAGGGGAATTTTTTTTACTTCCTTGTTTTGTGACAAAAAGTCATGCCATTTCCCTCCCCGCCCCTAATTTGCATATGCAAATTAGGGGCCGAATCCTGGATTCGGTGCATCCCTATCAGTAAGTGACAGCACGTAGCATGTGCAGTGAATCCTCAGAAAAGAAGATGGGGAGACACTGGAGCATCTTTGGAGACACAGATCTTCCCTGCTAAAAGACTGTGGTTGCCTTGGGCTGGTACATAAGCCCAAAACATAATGTACAATATTACTAGCCTACTTCTTTATTTAAGTTTTAGTTCTCCTTTAAATTAGATTTAAAGTATGTCAAATTCTTTAACGCTTAAATTAATTTAGTAAATGCAGCGGTTTTGTACAGTTTGGGTTTGAACTGTTGTTCCAGCATGCCACTTTTAGTTCATTTGGAGTACCTGATTTCAGCAGACAACTCTGGAGTACAACTCAAGCCAAGCTGAAGTTTTTTGGCGTTATGTGTAGGAGTTTCCTCTGTCCCATAACATTTATTTCCTAATGTGCCAACCCACATTTGTTTCAAAATTAGAACGTGCCTGTGCCCTGTTCCAACATTACCCCGCGTGGTCCCCCCAGGCAGAAATGAAAGTAGACCAGCAACATTGTTAATCTCTCAGTAGCAGTTTTTTTCTCCTTGCATAATCTTTTCACCGTCTGTCATATTATTCATGTTTTTTTCCTTGAGGACCAAACTACAAGTTCTTCTTGGCTGTCACAAAAAGCACCAATTGAATTTCTTTAGCTTTATGGGATTCTTCACACCTTTACTTTTTTTAATTGCTAAACCTGCTTTTGATAGGCAGGTTTAAGATCATCTCAGAACATGAGTTGTGCCTAAAAGTGCTTAAAACTGTTTAAACTCTTTATGGGGGGGTGGGGGTGTATGTCTCACTAGCAGTTTCACCTCTGACTCCTCTCCTTTAGATTCATCTCACTGCAGGGGATCACCTGGGGGTACCGATGAGCAGCGTTCTCTGCATGAATTGATGCCATTTATTGATGAATCCCCTTCCTCTTCACCTCAGCTGAGTGCCAAGAGCCGTGGAAGTAGAGATACCCACTCCTCTGGGTCTCTGGAGTCCAGTAAATCGGTGAGTACGAAGGTAGAATCAATCATTGGTGTATGTGTATGTGCACATGGGGGAGTGGAGGACAGGGAGAGGTTGGGGAAAAGGTACAAACCTAAAGTTACTAAACAGGTAATCATCCAATCACTTTAATTCAATCTTTGATCATATATTCTCTTTTATTCACGTTACTATCCCTTCCTGAGAAATGCTCCCATCCTGAGGCACCTGGTTGTTTTTGTTGCAGGCAGTGTCGGACTGGTATACCAGGGGCCCACCAGAAAACTTTAGGTTGAGGGTCCACTTTCCAAACTTTTATACCCCCTCTCCTCACTCAACCTCTTTATTCTCCTAGACTCTTTTCTCTACATACTATACTTTATTCTTCCATTATTAAGCCTCTTTATTCCCATAAAGAAATAGAGAATGACCATGAAATAGGTGAAAAGGTTAGAAGCAGGAGGGCCCACTGACACCTTGGCCCACCGTGAGTTTCCCTGGTATCCCGGTGGTCCAGTCCTACACTGGTGCCAGGGATGTTGCCCCTTATACCCTCCCAGCTTTTAGGGGTATGTGTGGGTTTTAATTCAGCCAAAGCAGGCAGACTACCAGAGTAGCATTGTGTGCATCTGTAGAGATTAGTTTTAACACAAAATACAGGACCATCTTGTATCAGATATTTATTTTGCCTGTGTTAATGCACAATATACAACTTTTATGCATTTATAATCGTTGGATGTGTCTACATAAGCATTCTCAAAACTTAGAATTCATATAAATAAATGGAATCCTGCATATGAGTTTCCAGTTTTCCTATCCTCCCTATTTTAAGTGTGATGAGTTTGCATTTTACATGTCCATATCTGCATTTGGAGCAGTGTTTAGTTGTTTGCATAGCACCATTCATAAGTGACTCAATTGCATTTAGGTAACATTAACCTGCAGGTCAATAGATTTATCAGACTCTGACTCACAGCATTCTACTAACAGCTGAAGGTCATGAAGCCAATATCATCAGCCAGTCAGCTTGTTTGGTTTTTGCTGAGATCAAAGCTAGCAACCCTAGGTTCTGCTCAGTGCTGCTCAAATATCTTTTAGGCCAAAGGTTTCCTATATAGATTAATATATTTTCACCCATGCCCAATATATGCTGAGAGTAATTCTGAACAAAAGAGCCTTGTGCACAACTTTTTTCAACTGCTGTTTCTGGAGGGCAGTGACAGTCAAACCCCCCAGAGGCTACAGTCAGACATGGCTCTTTTTCAGCTTGCATATAAATGCAGACCGAATAACAGTATATGCTTTCACCTCTGCTCTGATTTTACTTCACCTGCAGGCATAGTGTAGTGTTTGTGCAGAAATGCATTCTCTCACATTCTGTGCCAAAATCCACTCTGCGTATCTGCACCCAGGCTTATATGGTGCCTGTAGATGCAGTAACATCACAGAGCGAAGGAGAGTGTATCGGTTGTAAACCTAGGCTGAGAACAGTAATTTCTGGCTTTAGCCTTAGTGGTATAGATTTTATATGTTCATTGTTCAGTGCAATGTTTTCTGCCTCAACCTGAACTACTTTTTACACTCTTAAATTAGAATCTCTAAATTATACCTCTCAAGACAGAGGTACTACATATAAATTAGCCTTTCAGAGATAGAGGATACTAGATCCTTAATTGTATATTGTGAAACAAGTGCTTTGTGAATCAGGGATGCCGGCCATAAAGCAAAACAGGATATTGATTCCTAGAAATGTAAAAAGAATTGCCAAATTATCTTCACAAAACTATTTATCACTACAACTGCCAAACATAGAATTACAAAGTATTTTTAGTTTAGTTCTTCTGTTGATAAAATCTGTCAAAGAGGCAGGCAAAGACATCCCAAGACAGCAGTACTATATAAATTAGCCTTTCAGATAGAGGGTACTAGATCCTTTATTGTATATTGGGATACAAGTGCTCTGTGAATCAGGGGTTCCTGCCATAAAGCATAAAGACTGGATATTTATTCCCAGAAAGGTAATACAAATGGCCAATTTTTCTACAAAAAACTATTACTACAACTGCCAAATATTACACAAGTTCAGTTAGTTATATTTTCTGTTAATAATATCTGTTAAACAACATGCTGATCTGCTAACACCTCAAGAAGCGAATGATGATTTAGTTGTTTTTTAAAGCAAGACGCTAATGGAATGTTTTTTTTTCTTCTCTTTTCTTGTAGACTGAGCTGGACCTGGAGAAAGGCCTGGAAATGAGGAAGTGGGTGCTCTCTGCAATTCTGGCTGGAGAAGAGACTTATTTGAGCCACTTGGAGGCTCTTTTACTAGTAAGTGTGTGTATGTTTATTAGGGCAGTGTCCTAGAGGGTTAATATTTATTTACTTACTGCGTTACATACTCTGGCTGTGCTCTTTTTGGGGATGAAGCCCTTGGAAAAGAGGGAGAACTAAAAGATTCAGTCTATTTTAGCAGGATTCAGATTTGGCGGAATCTGAGAGCCTGACCAAATAAAAAATATTTCACGACTTTGCATCACACAAGCAAGGAAATCAAAAATTCTTAACTTTTGTTTCCCCCCCCCCCTTGTTTCCCTAATCTATATATGCTGATTAGGGTTCGGATTCTGTTTGGTATTTTGCCAAATATTTCACAAAGGATTCAGGATTTGGATGAATCCTAAAATAGTGGATTTGTTGCATCCCTTATCAAAATACCTGAAAGTTAATCAATGTGATAAGGGTAGGAGGGTATACAGTGCTTGGCCATAATTATTACAATGAATAATTTATACTCTGAGAGAGGCCCTCCTCCATTTTAATTGTTTTAATGGTTCCTATATTATTTCCAAACAATATGCCATACACCAAAAGCAAATGAAGGCAAAACTTTGCAGCTTAAACATAACAGGAAAGGATAGGCTCATGATGCCTGTTGGATCTTTCTTTCCTGCAAATAATTGTTCAGTTTTAAGTTAAGTTATTAACAGGGAGTTAATTAAGGGGGTGATCTCCTTTAAAGTATAATTTAGACAGCCACATCATGCAGTTGGTTTGTATTGTTTTGTATTGTTTATGGTGTTTTATCTATTGGTTCTGCAGCTCTCTAAATTGCCAGTAGTTTGAATGGCAGCCTACAGTATGAATACGAGAGATCCTAAATAGAACAATATACAATAAGATACTTAACAAAAAAAACAAAGTACATGCAAGCAAATCTGCTTTTCGTTTTGGGATGTCACTGAACCCAACAACCATAGCACCTTGTAGGTAAATACATATGGCAGATTCAGTTGTGGATTAACCTACGGCAGTGCTGTCCAACTTCTGTGGTACAGAGGGCCCTAATTTTTCTGACCTACGTGGTGGATAGCCGATAATGGTAGCCAGTGTCGACCACTCCTCCTTTAAACCACACCCATGTAAACCACACCCATTATTTTATTATTATCAAGTATTTAGAGCGCCAACATATTGCTCAGTGCTGATGTTATCACAAGAACTTTTAAGACCCATATGGTAACACACCAAAATAAAAAAACAAATGGTTTGTGTT
Organism: Xenopus petersii; assembly: GCA_038501925.1. Classification (NCBI taxonomy): domain Eukaryota; kingdom Metazoa; phylum Chordata; class Amphibia; order Anura; family Pipidae; genus Xenopus; species Xenopus petersii. The sequence continues at coordinate 145,704,118 of CM076673.1, forward strand.
CACTACAGAGATATCACTCATATGGGAAAAATTTAAGTCATACCCCGCTTCCTGCCTTTCAGCTTTCTAACTCTTGAGTTAGTCAGCGTATGACACACAGGGAGTATAGGGCAGGCAGAGTATAGCACACACAGTGAGCATAGGGCAAGCAGAGATGACACGCACAGAGAGCATAGGGCAAGCAGAGTGTGGCACACACAGGGAGCATATGGCGGGCAGAGTATGGAGCACAAAGGGAGCATAGGGAAGGCAGAGTATGGCATACATACAGGGAGCATAGGGCAGGCAGAGTATGGCATGCACAGGGAGCATAGGACAAGCAGAGTATGGCACACTTAGGGAGCATATGGCAGGCAGAGTTTGGCACACACAGAGCACATAGGGCAAGCAGAGTATGGCACACACAGGGAGCATATGGCAGGCAGAGTACGGCACACAAAGGGAGCATAGGGAAGGTAGAGTATGGCACACAAAGGGAGCATAGGGAAGGCAGATTATGTCACACACAGGGAGCATAGGGAAGGCAGATTATGGCACATGCACAGAGAGCATAGGGCAGGAAAAGTATGGCACACATACAGGGAGCATAGGGAAGGCAGAGTATGACACACAGGGAGCATAGGACAGGAAGAGTATGGCACACACACAGGGAGCATAGGGAAGGCAGATTATGGCACATGCACAGGGAGCATAGGGCAGGAAGAGTATGGCACACATACTGGGATCATAGGACAGGCTGAGTATGGCACATATACAGGAAGCATAGGGCAGGCAGAGTATGGCACACATTGGGGATATAGGGCAGGAACATAGGAAAGGCAGAATATAGCAGGGGACCGTAAAACTATTCAGGACCACTTTGAACAGTTCATACTGTGCTAAATACAGTAACAGAGCTCTGGTGCCCCTCCAGCAGTTTGTCTGGGGTGTGAACAGGTGAACAATGTGCACAGTTTCAGTCTGGGTCTGAGGAGTGAACAGTACAGGGCTTTAGTGGTGTGAAAAAATAGAGGTGTTACAGGTGTGATCAACGCAGGGAGGATAACAGATGTTAACAATGTGTATTTTCCTTGATCAATCGGGCACAAAACATCCCTTCCTTGGGGTTATAGAAATTTCCTAGATCAATCGGGCACAAAATACATGTATTTAGTGCCCCGATTGATCTAGGAAATTTCTATAACCCCGGGGAAGGGATGTGTTGGCTATGGAAGAAGCATGTCCCTGAGCAGAATTCCATACCAGTGGGCTTTCACAACATGAAATATTGGGCCTTTGACCTGAACGTTGGATACAGCATGGCATGAGATAAATCATTTTATTTGAAGAAAACTGGAGTGCTGGTCCCTTCTAACACAAATATAAGTTACATTGGCCGTGCACCCAGTGTGTGTGTGTGCGTGTATATATATATATATATATATATATATATATATATATATATATATATATATATATATATATATATATATATATATATATATATAATTGTGCTGAAATGTGTAGTATAATAAAATTATAGTATATAATAATATTTATAGAAGAGAAACGAATGATCTGCTGTGCGATAGAAGTGCTAGCTGGGTGTTACAACATTTTTAACCTTAGACCCACTTAACTTGGTAGAAGTACACTGACAAATGATGTGGGTGCCTGGAATAGTGCCTGAGGTCAATACCTTCCTTGTGTTTTCTTTACACTTTGCATTCCAAGCAATATAATAACATCATAGAAATGTCAAACAACCATTTTATTGCTGCCATATATTAGGTAAGTTCCATGGGAAACCCTGATTAAGCTCATATTGATGTGGTTTACTCGAGCACAATGCCAAATGCCTAATTAGTTAGAGATAACAGTACCAAAAGCACAATAATATGTATGTTTAGTGGAAGCAACTATATTATTTTCCTATGCACCCATGGGAAGTATAGTTTCAGAGATACTTTTACAAAAAATTCTTTGAATGTGTCAAACCATGTTTGGCTGGATTGGCTCCAAAATAAATATTGCAGATCTGCACAAATACCTGTACAAGTATACTGGCCATTACATTGTGTTTTATGTACTCGTACCAGTGGAACACACAGAAGTACATGCCTGGGATATAGAGCGTTAAATAACTAAAACAATACAAGGCTGCAACATTTCAAGTGTTATGTCCACCTATGTAAACTAAACTGCCCTTTCTTATTTTTTTTGGAACCAATTCCCTTTAACTCCTTTTATGGAAATTTCTGTTATTAGCTAAAGAGTTGTAGCTTTTTTATTTCATTACCTCATATTGCTTTCCAATGAAAAAAAACTGCTGTTTATAAAATAATTCATACCTACCAGAACTGAGTCAAATGGAAGGGTGTCTGCACAAGATGCTGTCCATCATCCATTGTACCTAGATATCAGTAGGGATCATTGCTTCACCATGCACATGCTGTAAATCATTCAACAATTTGATTTATTTTAGTGTATGTTATTATTAGCTGCACACTAGCTTCTGAGCATATACATTGTTTTTATTAGGAAGCAGTTATAGGCAGTTAATGGGGTCTGGATAGCCATTGTTGTCCTGGGATCATCATGACATTCAATGCACTATAAATGCCATACGCCCAAGAGTATGGTATTGTCAGCAGTGCTTTCCAGTATGTGATCCATGAATTGTGCTAGATAATTTTTGTGAAGTGGATCTAGACTCAAAACTGAATTGTCTGTAGAACCAATAACAGCATAGTTGCAAACCGTGTCAGTTTAGCTGCTGTTCCAGTAATATTTTTAGCCTCATTAGGAGCTGTTATTTTCTGTGACATTTTTCTTTGGGGAATTTACAGAAAAGATGTGAAAACATCTCTAGGAATATTGATTTGCTCCTCCCTTATCAACATTTGCCTCAGAAAGGTGACACAATGTTTTATTCTGCAACATAAGTAAACCTATATTAATTACGATACTATGTTGCAAAATACTCATTTAAAAGAGCAATTATTTGTTAATTCCCAGGCTTATTATTATTAAGTTATTATTGTTTCAATTGCTAGGTCATGTTAGGGATATGGCACTCAGAGCATTTTATCTGGTGGAAAATAGCAGCGGACAGACTCCCTGTCCACCTGTCTGCTTCTGAATCAAAGCAGCATGTTGGACAGAGCAGTAACACTTAACATGAGCATTTTGGTGCTAATGTCCACCTGTCCTTGCTCTGTAAGAGTTAAAAGGAGACATGTGAGAACAAGAATGGGTCAGTGCAGTATATTCTTCTAACTATAGAAGGAATGTGCTTTTAAAAAGTTGTGTGTTCAGGCTGATTGAAAATCTCCCCCCCCCCCCAACCATACTAGTCCCACCCTGTCATGTCTACTTTCCCAGGCTGTGCAGGGGAACTGGCGGCACTCGGCACACTGCTCTGTAGAATAGGATCCAATCAACAGCTAGGCTGACCTGATCGGGAACTGAAGCATGTCTTTGCTTGTGTGACTGCAGGGCTGCAATTGGTTATCCCACTCCAACTATACTTCTGACAAGGACTATTAGAAAAAAAACATGGGCAGGGATAGGTAGAAGATCTATGGGGAGCCCTAATAAATGGGCTATTTTTTAAAAAATAATGCACATTTTTAGCTCTGCGTGAAAGCTGACACATACTATTCGTTATTACTTACACGATTAAGGGAGTTTTCACTTATGCTGTATGTCTCCTTTAATACAATGCTTTACAGTTCGTGATATCAGAAGCAGTGCCAGCTTTAAGTTGTGACCACACGTGATATGTTTAGAAATGCTGTATTTTATTTTAATTCTTTCTGTATTGGGGTATAATAATAGGGTAAAAAAGAAACATTTACACGTGATTATAGTATAGTATGCGATTCATTATGCACTGAATCCAATTAACAGCAAAGGTCATACAGCAGGCATGTTCTAAGTCACTCCCGGGGGCCAAATGTGGCCCGTTTTCAAATTTACAACGGCCGTCAGCCTCCATCATGAAATTAATAATAATGCGGCCCACCAGCACAGTGTAATCAGGAATCACCTAGCCGTAGCAGTTTTTGGGCACATTAGTGAAATGATCTGCCACTTGGTCTGTCTGATCTGCCACTGCCTGTGTGATGAAGGTGTTGGCAATAGACGCGTACTGGCACTCTCGCATACTTCTTTAGGGCTGAAGGTGTCAATAGACGTATTGACGTGCCAGTACAATAAACTAAAGAAGTATGCGAGAGCGGCACATCACTATGTGCCAGTACGTGTATATAGCTCACACCTTCAGCACACAGGCAGCAGTATAGACCAAGTAGAAGATCATTTAATAATGTGCCCAAATATTACTGCTATGGCTACGCGATTCCTTGTTTAAATGAGTTATATTATGTTAATGGTTCAAAGAATGTCAGACTGAATGATCGGCCCCCACACATTTTCACCTCACCAAATCTGGCCTCCTTGCAAAAATTTTGGACACCCCTGTCATACAGTATAATGACCATAAATATTTGAGGTAATTTAGGAAATTTGAGAAGAAAGAGTATGGTTGGGTACAAACAGGTGTTGGAATAAGTGGAGAGAGGAGCCCAGGGCTGCCTTAAAGAGAGAAATAATAGTAAAACACATTCATACAACTAAACAAAACAAGGTTAAACTGTCTTGACCCCATCACTCCAATTTCTGATTTTAAGGATTAAATTTGTAACTAGATGGTGTCGTTTCTGAAGAAATCACAAGATGTTGGCTTTGAAACGCAAGAGGTGTTGGGGCCAGTCGCCCCTGGTGCATAGAGAGTACACAAAGTTGGTAGAATCTGGTTTAAAACTGTGAAAATTGAAGCAGATCAAATTGTACCATTAAAATCAATCCAAAAAACCTGATTGGCTGTTTTTGGCTCCACCCACTTTTAAAATTTGAATCCCAGTCCCCCTGTGACTGACTGTGCCAAGTTTGATGTCCCTGCCATTAACTGTGAAAGAATGGCAGCAACTTATATATTGACATTGATTAGCAATAGGTAACATTTGATTGGCTGTTTTAAGCTCCACCCAGTTTTCCAAATTTTAACCCCAGTCACCCAGTCATGGTCTGTACCAAGTTTGGGGCCTCTGGCTTTAAAACTGTGAGAATGGTAGTATTTGAAACTTTTACATTGAAGTCAATAGGTAAAATCTGATTGGCTGTTATTGGCTCCACCCACTTTTCCTAAATTTTGACCACAGTCACCCAGTGAGTAATTGTGCTGAGTTTGGGACACTTGGCATGGACGCCATAATAATAGCAGCAATTTGGCGTTTTTCATTAAGGTCAATGGCTGAAGTCCGATTGGCTGTTGTTGCCCCGCCCCCTTTTTTTCCTAATTCTGAACCAGAGTCACCAAGTGACTAACACTTTAAGGTTTCGGAATCATGACATTAAACCTGTAAAAATGGCAGCAGTTTTATGTTTTTCTCTTGAAAATCAATGAATGACATTTGATTGGTTGTTGGTGGCTCCACCCACTTTTCCTAACTTTGAAGTGCAAACACCCAGTGACCCCATTTGTGATATTCGAGGTCCATGACATCAATAATGTGCAAATGGCAGCAATTTTAATTTTTCCCATTGAAATCATCAAAGAAATCTGATTGGTTGTTTTTGGCTCCACCCACTTTTCCAGATTTTGATCCCGGTCCTCCAGTGACCAACTGTGCCAAGTTTGAGGACCCTCCCATGAACAATCTAAGAGCGGCGACAGTTTTAACTTTTCCCATTGAAACAAATGGCTAATATTTGATTGGCTGTGGTAGACTCCGCCCACTTTTCCAAATTCTAACCCCAGTGACCCATGGTGCCAAGTTTGGGGTCTCTGGTTTTTAACACTGTGGGAATGACAGTGTTTGACATTTTCTCATTGAAGTTTCTCATTTCTCATTGAAGCCGCCACAGGGCCACGGAGGGTGGGATTGCTTAACAGAGCACAAGCAACCTATTCGGGTATGAGCCCAACAAGTGTGCAAAGTTTCATAATTGTTCTCCTAAAACTCTGGGAGGAGTAGCGTTTAGAAAATTGCTAAAATTTCATTGGCTGTTGGTAGCTCCGCCCACTTTGGGGTGCCCCCCAAAAATAAATATCTTTATTCGGGGTGGCACCAACAATATGCGGTCCGAGTTTGGGGAGTGTAGCTTCAAAACTGTACGAGCGGCAGCGATTTGAAAATTTTCCCTGTCAAAGTCAATACAAAAAAGGCGTCTTTGGTGGTCCGCCGCACGGGCGCAGTGGGTGGGATCGCTTACTAAAGCACAAGCAACGTACTTTGCTATAAGGCGAATAGGTGTGGAAAGTTTGGCGCTTGTACCCCTAAAACTGTAGGAGGAGTAGCGTTTAGAAAACCGGGGGGCGCTAATAATAATAAGAATAATAAGAACGAGCTGAACTAGTAGATCAAGATGTTGGCTTTTTCAAAGCCAACATAATAATAAGAATAAGAACGAGCTGAACTAGTAGATCAAGATGTTGGCTTTTTCAAAGCCAACATAAATATAAAGGAAGGTCTAGAAAAAAAGGTGTTCTTAAATAATAGCAGCCCTGTATGTGTTTTCTGAAGCAGCAGGGAAGTAACGTAGATGGGGAACGACTGGGGACATCTTCTGACTTACAGATCTACTAATGTGTAGCATTACCCCTATTTATTTGTTGAGATTTAGTTCTCCTTTGACTTCTACCATTAATTGCCACCGTCAACTACAAAACAATGGAAGGACGGTAGATTATTAAATGGTTGCATCAAATCATGGAATATTTCAGTAGGATTATTACGTGTACTACTCTCTGCGGAAATTTTTATTTCAGTGGATGGTTGCCAAATACAGATTTACTTGATATTTGTGCAAATAAAAAATTGGTTGTTTGAAAGAAAAGTCATTCTCATTTTGCTTATATTTTCTATTAATGTTTACATTGCCCCGTAAGTCTTTTCACCAGTCTTGGATAGAGAGAAATAACTATTTAGTGACTACAGTATTGTGGGCCCGTATTTACAAACAGCAAGAACCTGTGACTGTGTTAAATGTGTGCCACCATAATTGTGGCAGGTTTCATGTATTGGGAAGAACCTACAGTTATGGAAAATAAATATAACCACCCTTGCTCTGCAGTTTATACATGAATTATAAATGGTGTTCACCCATGTGGATGTGTACAACTTATTTAGTGTCAAACCTATTTCATTTTTGCCTCCTTCAGCCCATGAAACCTCTTAAAGCAGCAGCAACTACATCACAACCAATGCTAACTGTTCAGCAAATTGAAACAATCTTCTTCAAGGTTCCTGAGCTGTATGAGATTCACAAGGAATTCTATGACTCTCTCTTCCCACGGGTGCAGAAATGGAGCCACCAGCAGCGTGTAGGAGACCTGTTTCAGAAACTAGTAAGTGGGACCTCTTCTTCTTCGTAGGGTCTTGACACATCTTCTGTCTTTAGAACCATCATGGCTCCTTTTGCAACATTTCTGCCCTACTCCTGTAAAAAAAATAATTCAAAACCCTAATCCAGAATGTATGGTTGGCTGTCCCCTGAAAGTACATATCTACATGATATGTACACAATAATTTATCATCGACCCATGCAGTTCTTCTATTCTGTATAAATATTGAAATGGCAGTGGTATAAATCAGTATGTAGAATAAGACTGCTCCAAACACACCCCGCTTATTGTGTTCGTCCGTGTAGCTCCATTAGGCATACTGTGTGCGCCGCAACAAGCATTCCAACTTTAAATTCACCATACTTAAAATCATAAAACAGGCGGCACTCCGGATAAAAAAAAAAGGTTGTTTATTGCAACAGGTCATAGACCAACTTCACCTGGCGCGTTTCAGGAGGAACAATAATCATTCCTCCCGAAATGCTTCAGATGATGTTGGTCTGTGACCTGTTGCAATAAACCTTTTTTTTTTATGCGGAGGGCCATCTGCTTTATGGTTCTAAGTATGGTATAAACCAGTATGTTATATTTTTTCTGTTCCTTCTCTACTCCAGTAACTTACCTTACGATTATTCTCTGCTTTGGCACTTGCATTTCCAACCCAATCATCCTCTATTCTAGGCCAGTCAGCTCGGGGTGTATCGCGCCTTTGTTGACAACTATGAGGTTGCCATGGAAACAGCGGAGAAATGTTGCCAAGCCAATGCACAGTTTGCTGAAATTTCAGAGGTGAAAATGACTTTCATCTCACTTCTGGGTGAATGGTAAAAATGCTTAAAAAAATCAACTGGAAGTCAAAGATAGAATGTGACCTACAGAAGCCAGCTGAAAGAAATCCAGTGATATTTTCATTACGTTATGGTTTAATAATAAGAGTTTAGTTTTTGTTCATGAAAAATTACAAGTGGTAATTTTTTCCTGTTGTGCTGTGGTGAGTTCTAATTTCACATTTTGGTAAGTCTGCAAATTGTTTAATTTAAACAATGCAATGTAATTGTATTTAGTTATTGTTATCCCTGTCCTAATTAAATATATAGTGCTGCCCATGCAACTAATACTGTATTGTGGGACATTTTGGCTGAGACAATTGCTGTCCTTTTGACATGTCAACCCCTAATGCACTGACCTTAATCTATGGTAGAAGAAAGACTTGTGTGCCAGAGCAATTGCTTTTTATCAGACACTATTCAGCATTTTGTCTGAGAAAAGTCTATGTTCAATACATATAGATTTTAGTAAAAAAAAACAAACAAACAAAAAAACAAACACACACAATTCTAAATATGGCATCTGTCAGCTGAGCCCTAAAAAGCTCTATGGTAGCACTTTTAACTTCATAAATGTGTTGCTGACCTTTCAGCACCCCATAAACATTGCCCACTCCTGATAAACTACTGATAGACCAACCAGTGACAGTTAAACAATGCAAAGGACAAATTTTGTTGAAAGTAAAATCAATGAATATCCTATTTCATGCCAAAAAAAAAAAGTCCATAGATAGGGAATTTGTCCTTACAGTAACAGGGCAAATCTAGAACTCCTAGGTCAGATCATTATGTTGTGTTTTAGCAATTGCAAAAAACTTGATTATCCTGAGGGGAAAAAAACATCTACTGCATATCCAATCAAATGTCAACAATAGGATGAAACATTTATCATACTGAAGTCTTGCATCACATTGAAGAATCCAGCCATGAATGCGTATGTTTGGTGGCTATTACAGGTGGCAGAAGAAGTTGGCTTATTTATGAACACCTTAACACCTCAGGGGCTGGGGGGAAGCATGATTGTGTGTGTTGTATGTAACCTCCATAGCAGAGCATGTGGTAAGAATGTTACTGTTTTATTTGAATGCAGAGTTGTATAAAGAAGGCATTATCTTCAGATGTTTTAAACTTCAAAAAAGGGAAACCTTATTCTAACACTTATTATCTTACATTTATTTTAGAACCTAAAGGCTAGAAATACACGAGAACCCAAAGATAATTCATCAAAAACCACGCTGGAGGGTAAGTGGGGCTCATGTAGATAAATGTTGTTTTTTTTTTATTATTATTCTAAGAACTTGCATTTGAGCACTGTAGCAATAAAACAAAGTGGTTTCCCTTTTTTTTTTTTGCCCTTAGCACTACTTTACAAGCCTGTTGATCGAGTAACTCGCAGTACTCTGGTTCTACATGTGAGTGATTTTCCCATTAGAATCTATTTCAGTGCGATTAGCAGGTCAGTGTCACGAGTTCAATGTCCCATGTCATGTTTCTGATTTTCTAGGACCTGTTAAAACATACTCCTGTTGGGCACCCAGACTATCCTCTTCTGCAGGATGCTCTCCGGATATCCCAGAACTTTTTATCGAGCATCAATGAGGAGATAACGCCTCGCAGGCAGTCAATGACTGTACAGAAAGGAGAAGTGAGTCACAGCAGTAGGAAGCATGGTATTATTAGAATTATTTTTTCTATGTAGGTTAGTACAACTAAACTAAGGAAATCTACCGTGTGTGTTGTGCCAATGTTACCTTTAAGTTATTGGCCACATACACAAAATTTAGGGGCCGATTCACTAAGGGTCGAATATCAAGGGTTAATTAACCCTCGATATTCGACTAGGAACTAAAATCCTTCGACTTCGAATATCGAAGTTGAAGGATTTAGCGCAGATAGTTCGATCAAAGGATAATTCCTTCGATCGAACGATTAAATCCTTCAAATCGAACGATTCGAAGGATTTAAATCCAACGATCGAAGGAATATCCTTCAATCAAAAAAAGTTAGCCAAGCCTATGGGGACCTTCCCCATAGGCTAACATTGACTTCGGTAGCTTTTAGATGGCGAACTAGGGGGTCGAAGTTTTTTTTAAAGAGACAGTACTTCGACGGTCAAATAGTCGAATGATTTTTACTTCGAATCCTTCGATAGTCGTAGTCGAAGGTTGAAGTAGCCCAAAAAAAAACTTCGAAATTCGAAAGTTTTTTAACTTCTATTCCTTCACTCGAAGTTAGTGAATCGGCCCCTCAATCGTTTTTGCTAACTTTTAAGCTTTCCATTCTCTGTGCACACCATAGTTTGTTTTATGTGTTGGCCGCAAACCCTGAGTGTGCATGCATGTGCCCACAGTTTAGAGAGACATTGGATTGAACTGCAAGTGCCAGCTGTTGCTATTTTTCTCCAGTGAGAGATATGTTTCCAGTTTTTGAAAGTTTTTAGTATTTGGTTTAGGGTTGTTTATTCTGGGTCCCTCCTCCACATTCTAACTTGCATGTCGGGGTTGGGTCGGTGACCCTATAAAAATCAGTAAGCAGGTAGCCTTTATGTGTTTTAAAATTAACATTTAATCGGTTGCTATGGGTTATTTGATCTATTTTAACATTTATTAACATCTGTGACCATAACTTATATATTGTAGCTCAATGCTGTTGTGACAATTTCTTTCCCTTTATTTTTTTCCAGCACAGGCAGCTCTTGAAGGACAGTTTTATGGTAGAACTAGTAGAAGGTGCCCGAAAACTGCGTCACGTCTTCCTGTTTACCGATTTGCTTCTCTGTGCCAAACTGAAAAAACAAATTGGAGGGTAAGGGATATTGTGTCCATTTGGGGAGCACAGGGTTTTTTTTGTATGAAGTATGATAACATCTGAGGAATCTTTTGTTGGTGTTTCTAGGAAAAGCCAACAATATGACTGCAAGTGGTACATTCCTCTTGCTGACCTTAACTTCCAGACGGTAGATGAATCAGAAACCACTTCCAACATTCCTATGATTCCAGATGATGAGATTGAAGCCATCAAAGTAAAGATATCACAACTAAAGAGCGATATCCAGAGGGAGAAGGTATACACTGTTTATTTTTAAAACCCACATTATTCAATGTATTCACAGTAATGCACTTCCTTCTGCAATCTGATATACTGTAACACAGATCATTCTCCTGCAGTTCTTCCCAGCGCACTCCTTCATGAACTAGTTGCATTTTATCACTCACTTCTATTTTCTAAACGCTGTTTTCTATTTATGCTTGTGTTGGGCACAGTGTATAAATGTGTTTTACCTGCTTGGTATGATATATTAGCTGTGTTATCTGAGCTGAATACTTTTGCATAATTTAATTTATTAAAGTTATGTTCATCTGTATTTGTACGTCCATGTTCATAGCTGGTTGTAGAATTTACTAGATCCTGTTAAAAAATTCCCCCTTTTACAGAAAGCTCATAAAGGAGGTAAGGGACTTGAACGCCTTCGCAAGAAGTTGTCAGAACAGGAGTCTGTGTTACTCTTGGTTTCACCAAGTATGGCTTTCCGCATGCAGAACCGCAATGGCAAGGTAACTTTTTCAAGCAAACAACTTTCTCTGTCTATCAGTTCTTCCAACCTTTCCAGTCATCTCATGGGCTTTTTTAAGGGTGCTTGGCCAAATATATAAACTACCTTTTAAATACAGAGGCAATACACCCATTTGAATTAATCTATTTTAAGGGCCTTCCCAGCCATCCAGCAGGGCCACATCAACTCTACAGAATATGTGCTTCTGCTCTGGTAATTCTGTGAATACTATACTATTTAGCAGGGTAAATAAGCCTTAAGAAACTTTGCATTTTTGCTCATTTGAATAATTACCAGAGACCATATTACCAGAGATTAGACAAGTATATTTTGTGGAAAAACTGCATATTGCAGTCTGTCCTTCCATCCTATTTTCAGCTCATCGCTTGCATGAGCTTCTTTCTGAACAAGTTGCATTGCACTGCCAAATCTGCATTACCTAGATTAGTGAAACGCACTACTTAAAATATTTTCCCAACTGATTTTTTTCTGCAGAGTTACACATTACTCACTTGGTCCGATTATGAACGAGCGGAGTGGGGAGAGCATATCCGGGAGCAGCAGAAGAAGTGTGAGTGAATTAGTGTGTGCTATTAAAGGACATGTCAACCCAAAATAATTCTAAGCAAATTTGTTATATACATTCATTACAAATTGTTTATGTTTTTAAGTTATTTGTATGTATTGCTGTTGAAAGCAGTGTTTGTCCATTTCTCTTCTCTGCCCTGGTGGCTCTGGCTTTTGAAACAATGGTACAATAGCCAAGGAATTGACAGACCTGTCGTGCTGGAGGAGATTGGCTATTGCAACATTGTTTAAAAAGTAATAAGCAGGAGTTGAGTAAATGCTGCTTTCAATAGCATTTACATTTACAAATAACTTTTAAAGCACTAATAATTTTTTAAAGATTCATATTGGAAAGATGATTATAATTGTGTTTTCTTTTATTAGGAAAATATATTTTTGGGGTTTATAAGTCCTTTAAGGGATTCCATAGCTTTTACAGCACTACATAAATAACCTTCAATATATTTTTTTTAAAACTGCAAGTTACTATCACATTTTTTTTTTTTTTTACAGGTTTTAAAAGTTTCTCTTTGTCCTCACTGGAAATCCAGATGCTAACAAACTCTTGTGTTAAACTTCAGACTGTACATAGGATTCCACTGACACTCAGCAAGGAGGGTGAGTGATGAATGGGGACATGTGATGGTGTAAGTGTGCTGGTACACGTACAGTTATGGGATCTGATATCCAGAAATCCTTTATCCAGAAAAGTTCAAATTATGGGAGGGCTGTATCAAATAATTAAATTTTTTAACATTGATTACATTTTCTCTCAAATAATAAAACAGCATCTTGTACTTGATCCCAACTGAGAAAGAATTAATCCTTATTAGAGACTTAACAATACTATTGGTCTTATAATTCATTTTCAGGAGACTTAATGTATAGTGATCCAAATTATGGAAAGACCAATTGATTTTTTCCTTCTACAGATGATGAGTCTTCTGGACTTTATGGCTTCCTAAATGTTATTGTTCACTCAGCAACTGGATTCCAGCAGAGCTCAAGTAAGTGCTTAATATACATTGTGCATTCTCTGTTCTGGGAAATGTAGGCTGAGAACACTAAATGCTTAGGACAAAGAATGCTTCACATTCATATCTTCTTCTCTTTAGATCCCTTCTGCACACTTGAAGTGGATTCTTTTGGTTATTTTGTTAACAAGGCAAAAACACGTGTTTATCGCAACACTACAGAACCCAACTGGAATGAGGTCAGGAGGATTAGCTGATCTATATTCTCTCTCATCCCTTTCCTATAAGATCATCGTTCTGCTAATCAATACAAAACCTGAAAAACACACATTAAATTTCCTTCTTAATTTTCCATAATTTTGCAGCCTGGTATATTACATTACATGCTAGCAGACAGAACTAGGTCTAGAATTTAAATTCCTAATGTTTTTACATTATACAACGTTGTGTTGAGCAATAAATGCAGAAGATATTTCTTCTTTATTGCCTCTTTTGGGTACACTGAAAAACAGGCAAATAATCGGTGGATAAAATAAATTAGTTGAATGGGTAGCTTTTCTGGCTAAAGATAACAAAGCTATTTGTTATTTATATTTAAATACATAGCACAATTGCCATTGTCATCAGCACCAGTTAGTGGCTGCAAAGGCTGATAAAAAAAAAAAAGGAATTATCAGAACAATGCAAGGGGCATGGGGCCATTTATTGCAAGTTGAAGAGAGATAATCTAGCATATGCAGGTAGGGAAGAGCCTAAGGGTTTATAGATAGGTTTTAGCTCCCCCCCCATGTTACCTAACCACCACTATGACATCCCCACCATCACCTGGCACCTATAAACCACCATGCCACCAATGCCCCGCCCACATAACGACACCAGCTACACAGTTACTGAAGAGGTATGTGACAAGGGTCCTAGTACCCCACTACAATTGCACCCTAGGCAAGTGTGTACTCCTACTTTGATCTCCTTCTTGACATTTTCACAGGTTTCTATCTGATTCCTCTCAATCAGATGATGTTCACTATTACTTTCCATGTTCCACATATAGGAGTTTGAGATTGAGCTGGAGGGATCACAGACCCTTCGAATCCTGTGCTATGAGAAGAGCTGCAACCGGAACAGGCCTATGAAGGAGGATGTGGGAGACACCAGTGAGCGCATGGTAGCTAAGGGGCAAGTTCAGGTATGTCAGACAGGAGGGGCACACAGTGAAAAGTGTACAGGACAAAGACCAAATAGTATAGAATGTGTCAAAGTTATTGTGAGAGATGAATGGGCAAGAAGTAGAAAAGCATAGTAATGTGCACAAATAAAAACTGTCGGCCACACATTCTTGTTTTTTTCTGCACTTCTGATTCTAGCTTGAATCTCAGCTGGCCCTTGGGAAGGATTGGCATCGTTCTGTTGTATCTATGAATGGGGTAAGTATCCAGGCATATTTCTAAAAAATTCCTTATAATATTCTTTGCCCCCAATTTTTATACCGCCTCGAGCATCCTCTGTCTTCTCAGGCCTTACCTAGCATTTTAGTCCCTTTTTTTCTAAAGGAATTTTTTACCTGCAGATTGAAGTAAAATTGTCAATGAAGTTTACAAGCCGTGAGTTCAGTCTAAAGCGACTCCCTTCACGCAAACAGACTGGTGTCTTTGGTGTTAAAATTGCTATAGTTACCAAGTAAGTGCAAATATTTGCCCTCTAATCCTTATTAATGCCATGCACAGTATATTTCATGCCCTCTGAAATTCCATTTCTGACATGTTCTGTCTCCTTTCTGTAGAAGAGAACGCTCGAAGGTGCCATACATTGTACGTCAGTGTGTGGAAGAAATTGAAAGACGTGGATTGGAAGAAGTTGGCATTTACCGGGTATCTGGAGTAGCTACAGACATCCAAGCACTGAAGAATGTCTTTGATGCAAGTAAGTGCAAGAGAAAGCTGAAAGCAGCAGAGTGTGGGAACTGACTAGAAGAGAACAGTACATAGTTCATCTCTTGTCACTTATCAGATCATTATCTTCATATCTCTCTCTAAGATAACAAGGATGTCTCTGTCATGATGAGTGACATGGATGTCAACGCCATTGCTGGGACACTGAAACTGTATTTTAGGGAGCTTCCAGCTCCACTTTTCACTGATGAGTTGTACCCCAACTTTGCAGAGGGTATTGGTAAGTAGCTATATTTAACATTGTCCACACACTTAACTAAAGGAAAATTTATTTATTTATTTTAAATTATGTAATTCCTATTATTTCTCAGCCCTGTCAGATCCTGTGGCCAAAGAGAGCTGCATGCTGAACCTGCTACTTTCTCTGCCGGAACCCAACCTGCTCACATTTCTCTTCTTGCTCGATCACCTCAAGAGGTACTATGGGAAAACCTTACATTATACAGTTGAGCTGTGATCTAATTACTATAATAATGAGAAATGTGACAAACAGTAGTTACTGAGTGGGGTGATTTCTGAGCACAGCATCATTATAATATGATCCTTGAAAATAAACTTACTTAAAGAGTGTGGTTTAATGGTGGAAATAAACAGGCATAATTTTGATGTTTAATAGAGCCATATAGTTTACAAACCAAAAACACCTAGCAGCACACTTAGCAGACCTAATGCTAAAAAATGAAATAACAGAGGTTTGTGTTTGTTTTGGTGTACCTATGTTAACGTGCAACTCTCATAGCCAGTTCTCTTCCCATGTTCTGGGACTTGCATATTTTCCATGCCCACACCCAGCACCAAGCAAATATTGCTTTCCTGTTTCCATTCCTTACCCACGTTACTAATTCAAGCTCTGTTAGTCACTGTGCACAGACATGATGATCTTTTAAAGCGATGACTGACGGCTGTTTTACAGTATCTTTACTGTGAGGAAACTATATGCTGGGCAAGTTTCAGACTGTTTCCTGTATTTTTAACCTGTATTGTGCTATACTAGTCTATGTAAATGTGAATTTTTCCGTAGGCTGGCAGGTTTGCATTAAATGCATTATTTTTCTAATCAAATTCTAACCCCTAATTTGCATACCCTGGTTTATGAAAAGATTGAACTGTAATCTGCAAACAAAGGTTTGTTATCTTTGTTAAGTCACATGACATTAAGGATTTATATTCTATTCAGCTGTATACTTAGTTCTGGATTCTGTTCAGCTGTATACTGAGGGGCAGATTTATCAAGGGTGGAATTGCAAATTAGAAATTAGAATTTTCGACTTTTCTTAAGGTCAAAACTCGACTAGGGAGTTATTCAAGTTCGAGTCGAGTTTTAAAAAAAAAAATTCTAATTCGATTTTCGAGGTTTATCATACACTGGCCCTTTAAAACTCAAACTCAACTATTCGCCACCTAAAACCTGCTGAATTGCTGTTTAAGTCAGTGGGAGACGTCCAGGGATCAATTTGGAGTTGTTGCAGCCTTCCTGACATTCGAGTTTTTTTCTTGAGTTTTTAAAATTTAAATGTACCCTATTCACCGAGTTAAAATTTTTACAATAAATTTAGATTGGTCGAATTTCGAGTTCATGGGAGTTTATGGGAGGATTTAAAAACTTGCTTGAATTTGAAATTCGACCCTTGATAAATGTGCCTTGCAATGTGGCCAATCTCCACACGAAATTCTTGATTGATGCTTCCCTATTAACGCCATGAAAGTAAGACAAGAAAACAGCTACAAACCACAATAAGTGGGTATTTGTTTCCCCTCCAAATTTTCATTTTTTTGTTCCAAATGCAGATCTGAGAGTATGAGTTGACATACTGTAGTAATACATCTGAATTGACATACTGTAGTAATACATTTGGACTTTCAGGATCCTGTAATAATGTATTTTGCACTGCATATCATTCATTATCATTAAAGGGATCCTGTCATTGGAAAACATGTTTTTTTCAAAACACATCAGTTAATAGTGCTACTCCAGCAGAATTCTGCACTGAAATCCATTTCTCAAAAGAGCAAACAGATTTTTTTATATTCAATTTTGAAATCTTACATGGGGCTAGACATTTTGTCAATTTCCCAGCTGCCCCAGGTCATGTGACTTGTGCCTGCACTTTAGGAGAGAAATGCTTTCTGACAGGCTGCTGTTTTTCCTTCTAAATGTAACTGAATGTGTCTCAGTGAGACATGGGTTTTTACGATTGAGTGCTGTTCTTAGATCTAGCAGGCAGCTGTTATCTTGTGTTAGGGAGCTGCTATCTGGTTACCTTCCCATTGTTCTTTTGTTTGGCTGCTAGGGGGGAAAAGGAAGGGGGGTGATATCACTCCAACTTGCAGTACAGCAGTAAAGAGTGATTGAAGTTTATCAGAGCACAAGTCACCTGACTTGGAGCAGCTGGGAAATTGACAATATGTCTAGCCCCATGTCAGATTTCAAAATTGAATATAAAAAAATCTTTTTGATCTTTTGAAATGGATTTCAGTGCAGAATTCTGCTGGAGCAGCACTATTAACTGATGCATTTTGAAAAAAGAAAAAAAATGCCACAACAGTATCCCTTTAAGTACATTCAGAGATAAGTCAGTTAGGAGCTCATAAGCTAAGGTCTGGTCAGTCTCAAATTTATTCACACAGTGTAAAATAAAACACACTTTCAAAAATTATCATTTTATTTTACACCGCATAATAAAAAGGCCCCCAAATATTTATCCTTTCCCACATTCTTTCTCCTATTAGGGTTGCAGAGAAGGAAAGTCAGAACAAGATGTCCCTACACAACCTTGCCACTGTTTTTGGACCTACTTTGCTACGGCCATCAGAAAAAGACAGTAAAATCCCAGTAAATCCTACACAGCCAATAAGCATGGCTGATAGCTGGAGTCTAGAAGTCATGTCACAGGTAAGATGAATATTCTGATTTCACCCATTTTTCTGTTTCTCTGTGTATATAAGCACAAACTCTCTGCTACTATTGTATTAATTTTTCAGGTAACTAAAATGAGTAATTTTATACAGTATTTATTGTTATAATATAATATTGTGAATATAAAATGCTTGTTTGCTTTGAATTGAAGTAGACCAAGAGATTAGAATGGGACTGCTTTATGGCAGCTTTATCTGCCATGGGTGAAAAAAGGAGCAGGGCCAAGCAGTGCTTTATGAGCTCTCGAATATAGAGAAGATACCTCTTAGCTGAGACACTTTAAGGTTATAAGGAGCATTTTGTACAATAGCAAGTTATTATTTTGGAAATTTGTTCCCAGTATGTGTTACTGGCCATAGACCAATGCTCTAGGCAGATGACGATGTAAATGTTCAGATGTAACAATATCATATTGAACTTAACAGAGATAATAGTTGTTGCCTTCTTAAAGGAACATTAACACCAAAAAAGTGTAACAATTTAATTCAAATATAATGTAGTGTTGTCCTGTGCTGGTAAAAACACTACTATAGTTTATGTAAGCAAAGCTGCTGTGTATCCATGGGGACAGCCATTCAAACTCAAATCAAACTGTTAAATAGGTTACATAGTAAATAACAGGTAAACTCTGTAAAACACCATTGTATTGTACAGAGTGTATCTGTTATCTGCTATGTAATCTGTGCCTTTTTTTCTTTTTTCCAGCATGAAAAGCTACTCCTATGGCTACACAGCAGTGTAACGATTATGATAAATCTGCCCCTAAATGTTAATCGCTTTAAAACACTTTATGTTTGGTGTTACTATCCCATTACTGCTGTTTTGGTGTTACTGTTCTCTCATATATTGAACAACACAACTTGCTCATAGCCAGAGAAAGCTGCACCATGTTTAACCACTGTGACCCTAACAGTGGTCAGTCAAACATATTTAAAAAGCAATATTTGAAAGATAAGCCAGGCAGTAGGTGTGAGTCTGTATAGGCTTAACCCTTTATAGTAAGGGTCCTCAACATTTTTTATCCATGAGCCGAATTCATATAAAAAGAGTTGGGTAACAATAGGGGTGGTAAGCAACACGTTGCTCGTGAGCCACTGGTTGGGGATCACTGATTTATAGGTATAACTTGATGCATATTAGCCTGTGGTGTACTGTGCTGCTTTGCAATCATTACTCCTTATGTGATTCTGTTTTACAGGTGCAAGTTCTTCTGTACTTTCTGCAGTTAGACACTATCCCTACTCCAGACAGTAAGCGCCAGAGTATACTCTTTTCTACTGAAGTATGATTTCTGCTCTCCAACTGCTGCTGAAGTCATCTCAATGTAACCTGTGAAATCTTCAGAAAGGAGGAGAACTGGCATACTGTCACCATCCTAACTGTCCCTTTGCAACATGCACACACTGTGATAGAAGGGACCCGTAATCTGTTCCCTCCCACACTCTGCACACACTGAGTATTCAGTAGGAGATGTGCCACAGGGAATTGTAAGCTTTTTTTAATTTATTTATTTATTAGGCTTTAGTCTAGTCAGAGATCAGCAATCTTTAACTCTCTAGCTGTTGCAGAACTGCTAATTCCAGAATGTTAAGTTTCCAGCTGGGAGCCATGGCCCGACTGAGCTTGCAGGGACAAGTAGTTAAACAGTAGGGAGTTCTTAGATGGCTGTGCATGGCAGTTTAGATAATATATAGAGCAGCTGATGGGTCTTCCCTTTGCTGTATCTAGACCAGTATCCCACAAGGTCGTAGCAATAGTTATTTGTATCCTGTCTTGGACCAAAACACTATATTTTATACAGACTGGGCTATGGCTGGGTGCGACAATTCATCATATTCTTCATAGTAGCCATTCTAGCAAAAACAAATACTTAGGAGGTTATTTTTTAAAAATCAAATTTTTTCAGATTTTTTTTAAATAAAACTAGAATCCACAATTTTGCCCTTATTTATCAATAAAAAAAAACTGTGACTTTTTTGGATTGTCGTGCGAAAACCCCTAATTTTTCGCATTTGACCCAGAAAAACCAACATCAATCCTTTTCAAGAGGGTTAAAACATCTTCAAATGGTTATGGGGACATCTGCCATTGACTTTTACATGAATTCGATGGGTTTTAGATGGAATATTTTTGTATTGAGTTTTTACAATGCTGTTTTAATGGGATTCACCTCCTGCTTTGTCATTATCAGCCACCAGGTGTCAGTGTAATACAATTATACTTGTCATATTTGTGACTGGAATGGTTCGGGAGCTCTGTGAAGGGGCATATTTATAAAGCTGTGAAAAATATATCAAGCCAAAAAAAGTGTAGAAAACAAACAAACAAGGTGTGTATAGAATCTAGGTTGTCCTTATGCATAAATATAAAAAAAAAAATATGTAAAAAATAAACATGCACCTATAAAATCATCCATTGTAAAGGACTAATCACACTGGTATATGTGTATATCAAGGTTTTCACTCATCCGGGACATGATATACAGTATGCATTTATAATGAAATCCAAAGCAACTGGACTTGCTGATCAATGTGAAAACACTCATCTGAGCAGCATCTCAAGATTTATGAGCAAGTCCAGTTGATTTGGGTTTAGCACTTCATGAGAGGGATACACCGAATTGGTTTGAGATTCAGCCTTTTTCAGCAGGATTTGGATACGGCCGAATCCTTCTCCCTGGCCGTACCGGATCCAAATCCTAATTTGCATATGCAGGGAGGGAAATCGCGTGAGTTTTTGTCACAAAACAAGGAAGTAAAAATTCCCCTTTCCACTCCTAATTTGCATATGCAAATTAGCATTCAGTTTGGTGTTCGGCCCAATCTTTCGCAAAGGATACAGGGGGTCCGGTGAATCCAAAATATTTTACTCCACATAAAAGATATAGCGCCCTGAAGTCAATAGGACAAATTGTGAAGGCAGAAAATTCTGGTGTAAAAAGCGGCGGCGCCCAATTATACTTTTTTAAAAACAAATGGAACTTTTAACTGAAGAATTTTACATGGCTTTATAAATATGTTCAATATTACATTGTATCCTGAGATATTAATGTGGCAGTTTGGTGTATTTCAAAAGCATTTTAAAATGAATAGATGTGCCCCCTAATATTTCATTCCCAATGGGAGACACTGTGCCTGTGGCTGATTTTCCCTAAGTATTTTAGGTGTTTGTGTAATAGTCTTTAGGGCAGTTTTTTAGATTGTGATGTTTTTTTGGCATGCTTTAAAGATTTCCTTCTACAGCTGGATTTAAATATTGATGTTTTATTAGCCAAAAACTAGCATGAAAACAATTTTACAAATAATATGGTGCCTGTATCCCCATCCCAAGCCCTTTCTGTGTAATATGCAAAATACTCACTGCTTGGAGCAGTCAGGATTCAGGGCTAATCTTGAATTCTCCAGAGTAGAGGGTGAGCGACTGGTGCAAATAACCCGGATCATGATCATATCATGGGGACCTGAAGCCATAAAGTTATTGATTAAATAATAAGTTGTTTGAGCTGCTCAAGCATTACCTTTCCTTGCAAATGAGGAAATGGTATCAAGGGACCTATCTGCTTTCTGCATGCAGAGCTGGTCTCTGTGTTCAATTGTGTCATAAGTCAGACCACAGAAATTCACTGCCAAAGTCACCGACATGTTCTATTGACATTCCTCCTGTTACAGACATGCTTTGTGTGTGATCTGTGCTCTGGGTCAGCCATTAAGTGCTATGATGCAGTTGTGCCCAGATTTCTGGGGGTATTGGTTCACTGCTGAGCACACTTTTTTAAGTCTGTAATACAGCTTCATTTGCTTTCTGGGTTATCTTTGTAGGGAATTTGAGAATCACTTTTTTGTGTGTTTGAGTGCCTACTTACAGTATAGTATATACACCCAGGAATACAGATATGCATCACTCCTATTTAGGTTTAGTACAGCCAAACTGGTATAGCGTCAGGCTATGTTGGTACAGGTATGAGACCTGTTATCCAGAATGCTTGGGACCTGGGGTTTTCCGGATAACGGATCTTTCCATGATTTGGATCTTGATACCTAAAGTCTAGTAGAAAATCATTTAAACATTAAATAAATCCAATAGGCTTGTTTTGCTTCCAAAAGGATTAATTATATCTTAGGTTTGATCAAGAACAAAGTACTGTTTTATTATTACTGAGAAAAAGGATATCATTTGGATTATTTGTATAAAATGGAGTCTATGGGCTTTCTGGATAACAGGTTTCCAGATAACGAATCCCATATCTGTATTGGTATCAATTGCCTGTAACTGTGGGGTATATGGTGTGTGAGTATATGTGTATATATATGTGTATATATATATATATATATATATATATATATATATATATATATATATATATATATATATATATATATATATATATATATATACACATACATACATACATACATACATCAGTGAGGACACAGGAGTTGAAGTCAGAACTCACTGAAATGACATGCTTTGATGCCATGCCATTTCCTTGTGACTGGATCCATGCAGTTTATACCAGTGCTTTATTTATTATAGGAGAGGATTCAGGGAATCTAGAGTTACAGTAATATAAGCATGGAAGGTACTGTCCTACACCTCTGTCCTGGAGGCAGGAAGTATGTCTCAGAAACAGAGGGTTTTTTTTCTAATAATATTTAAAAAAGGGAATATATTGTATTTGTTAAAATATTCAAAACTGTTTGTAACCTTTGTTTGTACACACAAGCTATTCAATAAAATATCTGAAGACAACAAATGTGAATTGGTGATTAATATGCCAGGAGGCAGATCAGATTTTCTTTTTCAGGGCTTATCAACTAGACCCAAGACATCATGGTAGGTTAGTGGAAAATTGTGCCCTTGTTGACACAATTCAGGTATGATACTGATCCATATGTGCACTGCCTTCACTGTCCTTCTTTCTGTCCATTCAGTATCCGGGAAGGTGAACACAGAAAGGCAGCAAAGAAACTTCCTCTGGTTGGTTAAACTGGTACCACACGTGGCCATACAGGTGCTTCTGTAACAGCCTTGACCAGCAAACGGAAATACACTGGGCACAACAGGATTTTTAGTCAATGTTATGGCTTGTACGTATTGGAAGACACTGTATCAAGGGTCCAGACAGGTGCGAACCTGGGTTATGTTTATTATTCAAATGCAGGAATGGTCATATTGTGTTGCTTACAATAAGGAAACATATAAACAAGTAATTTCAGACTGCAGCAGCACACAGCTCAGCCACTCTACTCAGACAGAGGGTGTTAAGTACAGAGTTTAAATTCTGCACGATAGAGGGATTATAGCAATTTCTAGGAAAACTCCGGATCATGCTCACTATCCACTTGCTCAATTTACAGACCCTCCTCATTGTAACAGTGTGTATGTTCAGGTGGTGTCGGCAGGTTACTAGTATAGTAGATAGGCCAGGAGTCTCTCAAAGCTGCATGTTTATGAAAAATATAAAAATACAACACCATAGCTGGCCAGTGAGAACTCCCAAGTCTATTTTATTTACTTTTATGGGGTTTTTAGAGGTATATTATGTAAAAACAATGGGAACTTTATTTTTACCATTTGATAAATATGCCCTAAAATTTTGTTGGAAAAGAAAGAAAAAACATGTCACACAACACTTGGCTCATGTCTGTGTAAGCCAAATTCTACAGTACCAGCTGCAAGTTCTCAGTAGCCAATAAATATACAAGCACAGGTCTTATAGTACTATAGGGAAAAAGTATAAATTGATGAAGCTGCTTCTCTTGGCAGGACAGGCTGGAGCCCTCTGTAGTATCTATCTCCTAACATTTTGTCTCTCATATAATGCGGCAACAGATAATTTAAATAACAACCAGGGCTTGTATATTCATCCAGTGCACCACGTTGGACAGCTGCCATCCCCTGCTCCCCAATGGTCCAGAAAACATAAAACATATGGGGGTTATTTATTGAGGGTGTCACCAGGTTTGTAAACACAGCGACCAGTTTTTTTTTTTGAGAGAATGCTACCTGCTGATTAGTTCACTAGATTTTGCAGTTTTTTTTTTTTACATCCCCAATATGTATTACCGTACTCTGACACTTCTCTGCAACTTCTTTATTTGACATTACTTTTTATATGGCTGTAAGGCTTAAAATGAATATATTTGTTATGTTTTTTTGCAATTCCAGAAAATAAACTTTCTTTGGGGAAAATCTCTTAAGAATTTGCATATATATATATCAAATACCTCAGTAAATACTAAAAAAAATTCTGATTTACTTATCTGCAGTATTCAAGAAAACAATAGGGAAGGATAAGGTTCTGTCATGATTTTTATGGTATAGTTTTTTATTCTAAATTACACCAAGTACATTGCAAGTAATTCATTCTACCATTTAAAATGTTATTATTGAACCAATAATTTAGTTGTAATATTGGTATGTTGCCGGCCATCACAGGGGATTGTGCCTGATCCTGTGCTTTCAGAAAGAGACAGCTCTTCACAATGAAACTGCGTTCAGATAAGCTACTGTTTCTACTTAGTGTAACTGGAGAAGCTGAAACTTGTTTTAGCGAGACTTGGTTTTACTATTGAGTGTTCTCATTTCTGCCACTAGGTGGGGCATGGGTGCATTTTAGCAATGCAGGTGTCATGGAACTGTTACCTTCTCATTCTTCTGTCGATGGGCTTCAAAAGGGAAAGGGAGTGATATCACTCCAACTTGCAGTGAAAGCGTAAAGAGTAAATTAAGTTTATCAGAGCACAAGTCGCATGCCTAACGACACCTGGGAAAATAACATGTCTATGCCACGTAAGATTTCAAAATTAAATATATAAAAAAAAATCTGCTTATTCTTTTGAGCAATGGATTTCAATTCAGGATTCTGTTGGAGGATCTTTATTAACTGATGCATTTTGTAAAAAAACATGTTTTCCAGTGACAGAATCCCTTTAGCTGTAAAAGCTTTCATGAGTGTGATTGTCCTGTGCATATATTAAAATATACTTAAATGTTGAACTCTACTTCAACTTAAAAATAAGGTATATGACACGACCAGCTGAAACATGTCCAGAACTGACCCCTACAGCCTTCCCATTGATATGAATGTTCATATTCCAGTCTTTCATTCAAACCCATTGAGTGGTTACAAGGGAAACTGGACCCTCACAAAAAGCCTCTATAACTGCAGCATAATTTGTACATTGTCTCCCTATATAGATGTACTGTAATAGTATCACAAAAGAAAAGGGAGACAGTGTAACTGACAGGTTAGGAAACCCTGTATTCATTTAATAAATCATCAGTTTAAGTCTGTGGTTTAAGTAATTTGCAGGGAATTAGCCTGAAGACAAGTCAACCAGAGACAGGGAGTGATCACAGGTGGTGGGCAACTCTAAGGGAATTAGTGACAGATAATGAGAAGCTTAGTAAGCTTCAATGACCATGTAGATTTAGGAGAATGTTTCTAGACCTAAAGGCTTGAGGATAAAATGACTAAGTGAAGTAAAGAATGCCAGAGTGGAAGAAAGAATGAAATGCAGAGGCAGGACAAGAGATTGGTGTCTCCTGATGCCAGAATTGGACTCAGAATACAGACACATGCTGCGAGAAGTGACAAATGGTTACAACATATAGAATATTTGTTCAACATGCATACCTCCCAACATTTTGGAAGTAAAAAGAGGGACAAAAAATATTTTTCCGCACGTGGTGCAGCAATGTTTTTGACCACACCCCTTTCTGTTGCCACACCCCTAATTACCATGTTTGTTTTACAAAATTTGGCAGGTTATGAAAGTTTGAAAATATTTCTCCTTATCTAAACTGTGTTTTTGTGTCTCAAAATTGTTACAAAGTATCTTATTTGCACCTGTTAGCTGTTCTGGGCTCTCTGCTAAAAGCCAATTAAGTGAGAAACTTTGTTTCTTTTTCTGGCTGTTCAGTGCAGAGAAAAGAGGAACTTTCCAGTACAAATTAGGGACTGAGGGTTGAGCTGTCAAAAGAGGGACTGTCCCTCTGAAAAAGGGAAAGTTGGGAGGTATGCAACATGTGATCTGGAAATTGATGTTTCACAACTGTAATGTAATAATGAGAGAAACGATCTCAGCATTGTAATGACGGTCTCCTGACAGCCTAGAATCCCCAGCATGTTTGCTCCAGGAATGCATTTTATTGGCGTTCCACAGTGTAAACAAAAGAGGCCACGCCTACACATTGCACAGCTGGTCCCCTGAGATGACTTTACTCGCAACTCACACTGGGCGGAAGCAAGTAATGTACATACAGGCAGAATGGATTGCGTATCTAGAGGGTTTGTGTAGCGCATGCGTAGAGAACAGCGTAGTCTGGGGTCTTGTTGTCAGGCTCAGTGAGATGCCGGAACCGGAAGTGATCTGAGAAGGCTCAGAACCTAGCG
Source organism: Xenopus petersii (assembly GCA_038501925.1). Lineage (NCBI taxonomy): Eukaryota > Metazoa > Chordata > Amphibia > Anura > Pipidae > Xenopus > Xenopus petersii. The sequence continues at coordinate 145,730,693 of CM076673.1, forward strand.
AAACGAAGCGGCTACACGGTGAGTGGAACGGATTGTGATAACTTGTACCGTGTATAAATAGATTCAACTTCTTATACTTTGAAAAGCTGTATTCCCTTGCCGCAGCACCCCCATAACACCACTATTGACGTTGTGTTGCAGATTTCTTGTGTGAGATGATATATGACTGATGCTTCGTGATATGTGACTGATGTTGGCACTTGAATAGTCTACTCGTTGCTGTGTGTGTGTGTGTGTGTGTGTATCGTGTAACATTTGCACAGATGTGTACCATCCCTGCATAAAACATACATGCACCGAGATGCTCTGTACAATACGTGCACTGATGTGTCCTGCATCTTTAATACAAGGCTGCTTGCTGTTCTATCACAGCTTCATCATCCCGTTGTAGCCCCTGCATATAATTTTGTTATGGAGAGATGTCAAAGAACAAATGGGAATCCGATATATGCGAGATTATGTATACATATATATACATACACATTTTATATGCCCCCTTTCCTTAGTTTAAATCCTGGATTGTATTCAACTGGATTCGTTTTCAGTAAACAGGCTGTGCTATTTTTCTTTCTTAGATTTCTTGGAATTTCTTATTGGTATTAATGTTCATGCATCATGCCACTTTTATTTCAAATATAGTGAACAAAGTAGCCCCTGTTGTAAAATATTAGGATATTTTAAGACACAGATGAGTCCATGACCATATAAAGGCACAAGACAAGTGCTGTTATACAGGTGATGTAACTCTGAGTTTACTTTTAGGGGGCTATTTATTAAAGTCTGAATGCCAAAATTGAATTTTTAAAGGTAAAAAACTAAAATTGTTCGAGATTTATTATACCCCGAGGCTGCAAAAATTAAAAAATTCCAAAAATCTGGCATCTCAGACCTGTTAAGGTTGTATATAAGAGATCAATGGTCGAGATCCCTATCCTATTTGGAAGTTTCTGTGGTCTGCACTGGAATTAGCCTGAAAATTAGACTATTTCAGACTTTTCTGGCAAAAAACATGAAAAATTCAGGCTTTTCTGGGGACAAAACTCTGATACAATTAAAGCCTGCTTTTTTAACAACAATAAATAAGGTCCAATCGTGGATTGGACTTTTTTGATTAAAATACTCAAATAAATTCAGACATTGCTAAATAAGGCCCCTAATATGCTCATATTTAAAACAGAGGGTACTTTCTTTTTTATTATAATAAACAAGTTTACGGGATTCATGTGACAAAACTTAGCATTCTTTATAAGGATTTCATTTTAAGAATATTAATTTTTCTCGTGTATTGAAATCAAAAATATTACGGCAATATAATTGCTACTCTGCTATAGCTGCATTTAAAGGTTTAAACTTCATTTACTTTATTTGCAGAAGTGTTTCACGTAGCACTCAGGGCTGTTTCTACTTACTTTTGGCAAAAACAGCATCCCTTCTCGCTTTATAACAAGGAGTCTATATATATTCTTAGGGATACATTTGTTGCACAAGACAAGAGCAGGATCAATTTCAGTTTTTTAAAGGCTAATGGCTTGTGTAACATTTCATTGTCGGTGTATGAATTGAAACTGCCCGTCATGAGTGGTGGAAAGGGGTTTCCATTTATGGAAAAGACAGGAGGCATGGAGAGGTTTGCTGCCTTCTTCACAGGCAGAAATATGGCAATGGAGAAAACCTCTGTGCCATTAGCTTTTGGTGATCTTGTCTATTACGATGGTGATTGTGGAAGAGATGAATACTCTGGTGAGATACAGAATGAAACAGGAAAGAATTTGTGAACTTGGGGATGTCAAATGTTAGGCACCCCAAGTGATTGTGTAACTTACCTTTAACCCCGGGCCTTCTTTAATACATGTCATATCAAGTGACATTTTGTTTTTCTAAACCTGATTAAGTTCAAGGAAAGCTGAAAAAAAGACCAAGCGGACCAGTTTGTCTGTTATCTTTATATTTAGAGTCTTAATTTCTGTAACTCTTAATTTTTTCACAAGTTAGATAGGTATCCCTTAAAAGTATCTAATATACCTTCCAGTAGAAACATGTAAGTCTACAATGAGCTGTTTAGTATGGAAGTATAGAAAAGAAAATGATTGTTGCAGCAAGGAGTGAAATGATTGACTGTAATGGCCTTCTTTGTTATTTGTATTAGCATTTGTGTGTACAACATTTGTTAAAGAACCATTATACTTTTTATTTTGATTTTATTACACTTGTTTGTTAAATTATTGTAAGTTGTGATGATATATAAATAACTGATTGATACACCTTTTAAAGAAGACTTCTGCATATTGGATAGTTCCTTGCTAATGGACTATTTTGCCACAGCATTGTCTTACATAATGGCTTCCCATAAGGGCTAAACAACCAAATTGGGATCCGTAAACCTTTTTGCTAAATTATTTATTATTGATTGTAGGATGTATTTGCTTGTGAGAATGCTCCCAACATTACTTGCTGAGATTAAGGAATAATAAAGGCAGGCTAAGGCCTATTAGTTTATACTGTAAGAGGCATTTCAATGAAAAGCCTTTCCTTTTTGTTTTCTTTAATTGCATTTGTTGTTCCAGAAAAGGTCAGTCCACAGGCAAACTCTGGTCAGTCTTCTGTGAACAGGGAAAACAGCAGAAAAGTGTTGTATTCACTGACTACATTGGATTCACACATGGCCTTTTTGTTTATCTAATTCTTATGTATTCTTCCTTTTATTTACACACTATTGTTACTTTCCTTCTAATTTAAGCATTTTTTGGTGAAGCTTATCTTGTTATGCTTCCTGTTAGGGTCTCTCACAGTAGTGATGTGTGGGTCTAAAAATTTAGAGATAGCATCAGAAGGGAAGTGGACTCCAGAAATATTAGCCCACCAATGAAGAGTCTATCTGTTTGGCGCCAGCCACAGCACACAAATAAAAAGTTTAGTGTACTGCAGCTGACCTATTTTTTGTCACATACCTGCTCAACTCACTGGTTGCTCAGGTTTCAGCCCTGCCCGCATCCCACTATATTAGAGGGCATGTGGAGCATTGGTTCTATTGGGAGAGCTCAAAACCTAAGACAATTCTAAGATATAAGAATTGGCTGGGAATCCGCTTAGAATTATGAATTTGAATATCAAACAATTTACATAAATTGCCAGAGAAATTAATTGCTTGTATATGTTTCACTTTCTCAGGGATTTACTGTTGGTTGTTCAAAATTTGTTATATATAAAGGACCCATATGTTATTGAAAATACATTCGAGATTCAAAAATGGACAGCACCGTTTTTATAAGTAAAAAAGCCTTTATTGTAACTTGGCTACGTCCAAAAGATACAGTTACGCTTCAAGCACGAATAATTCCACCGGCACACAGGTCTTTAGTTGCAAACCACGGAAATAAAAATTTAGCAAGGGTTATCCCTGCTTGCAACTAAAGACCTGTGTGCCGGTGGAATTATTCGTGCTGGAAGTTTGTGGGTTTCTGAAGCCCTCTTGGCCGGGCACCGGGCAATACACGTTTTGGAGAGCCAGGGTGTGCAAGCTGGTAACTATATTTGTGTCTGTAACAGTTACGTTTCAAGCCATATGGATTGCTGTCGTTATATGGTACAGGTATAGGATCCGTTATTCGGAAACCCGCTATCCAGAAACCTTAAATTACGGAAAGGCCGTCTCCCATAGACTCCGTTTTATCCAAATAATCAAAATTTAAAAAAAAAAAATGACTTTCTTTTTCTCATAAAACAGTACCCTGTATATGGTCCAAACGTAGTTATAATTAATCCTTATTGGAAGCAGAAACAGCCTATTTGGTTTAATTAATGTTTACATGATTTTCTAGTAGTCTTAAGGTAAATTACAGAAAGATCGGTTATCCGGAAAAACACCCCAGGTCCCAAGCATTCTGGATAACCGGTCCCATACCTGTACTTCTAGTACACTTCTACTGTACATACAAACCTCACCGGATAAGGCAGACCAAACATGGATAATTAGCAGACATGTTTTCTTAGTTATTGTGGGTATAGTATAGACATGTCCGGTTTGCAGTGCTAATAAATGTAGCCTGGGTAAGGCGTAAAGGTGAGGAAAAACATGAAGCGTTTGCATTACACCCAGGGAAAATATCTGAAGTAAACGTGAATCACACAAAGCAATCAAGTAAACATAAGACTTTGCAGGGGAACTCCTGCAAATAGTTTTGTGATTTCTTTTCATTGCATAATTTGCAAGAACTGGTCCTTGAATAGAAAAAAAAGAAATGTGAGAATAAAAGAGAATATGTTGGGGGGAGGGGGGTGAGCTCTTGGCTAGAAACTGTTAAAAATACTTCGCTTTTATTTTGCAAATGTAAGTTTGATAGAAAGCAGTCTTTGCTGCAATGCTTTCATGTTACACATAGTCAAGACCTGCCCCGAAGAGATACTGATACTGATGTCAGGAGCAGTAATGTTTACAAATAATAAAATAACAGTAATATCCCTGTGCTTTGCAGGGAATCTGTGAGAGCCTTAAGGGGTTTGGGAAATGGCCCCTAAGAGAATCTGGGAGGTAATTTAGATGTTTCTGCTTGTATTTTTATATATGCCCAACTGAGGGAGCTCGTCAAAAAGGGCATCTTTTTTATGTGCAGGCGAATGCACGGGTCCATAAGTGAACAAATACATTGAACACTTGAGTCTAGATAAATTTCATTTCTTCATTCACATACATTCAAATCATCATGCCTGCAAGCTGTGCTTAATTTCCAGGGACAGTCTGGTTTTTTTTTTGTTTTTTTTTTAACAGCTGTTACACCACACCCTGAGGCTTTCGCCTTTGTATCTGCTTCTCCTCCTGCAGCACTTATCCAGTAAGACAGTCAATGTAACAACCACTTGAACCTAATCCTGGTTGGAAGGGTTCAAAAAAGCCAAAAGATTATTGTGATAGATCCACTAAATGTCAGCATTTGATGGAGAAGACAGTAGGCCCACCTAACTGTTATTAACTAAGGAAACTTTCTTGAAAAATATCAGTTTTGCTGCATTGACAATTTTAATGATATTCATAATAATCTTTATATAATCCTTTTAGAAAGAAACACGCATGTATCATTTTGCTTCTTTGGTGTTGTCAATAGGTTTCACGGTGTCTTATGCTTTTATGAGGCACACTTTTAAGTTTTTGCTAAGCAAATACAGCCACTCTGATGAGACAGTGTACTTCCACCTTTGAGTAGTGATGACAAATGCACAGGATGCCATTCTCCCTGTATACACATTCACGCAACCTCAGTGGCTTGTGATGAAGTGCAGTTCCTCGAGGATATGTACACAGCTGGGGCAGAGCTACTTCCAGGGAATTTAGAAGGGAAGAAGGTTGGTTTTTATTACCATAGAACTAGAAAAGGCAATATTTTGGTCACTTGAAAATTCCGGGACACATCTAAATGCATGTTGCAGGGCTGCCTCAATTGCTGTTAAATGAAATTGCAATCGTCCAATCACTTCTAACTGGATTTTTAAGTGATCTGTTAAAACTATTCTAAAGCTATTCCATCTTCTATTACCTTGCGTTTGAACCCCATATTATGGAGAACCATCTAAATCTTTTTTATTCTTTTTGAAATGGGTGTAAACCAGACCAATAAATTGCAAAAGTGTTTCCTTAAAGTGACTCAACATAACATAAAATACAGCCCAAATGAATGGTTTTGGGATACTTAAAAATGCGGACATCAAATCGCAGTTTTTGTACAGAGAATTACTGAACCTATTTTTTTGTAACCGGAAGCAGATCACAATCCTGTAAAGTGAATAGGAAAGGAGAAGCATCTGAATATTTTCCATTGATGGTACAGTCATCTTTAATATTTTCTTCATACTGAGAGGCATAAGGTAGAGTGTCTGTGCCTACAAGTTATGGCTATTTTTGCAATTAATCCTATATGCCAACTTATTTGAAAATATCCTCATGTTTCTGGGTAATAAATAAGACAGCAATAAACTTAGGCAGGTTTACTAACATTGGAGATAAATATCTCCTGAGATCTCCAGAGATGTTGCCCACAGCCGCCCAATCAGCAATTCGATTTAAACAGTCACCTACAAGTAGGGATGCACCGAATCCACTATTTTGGATTCGGCCGAACCCTCTAATCCTTTATGAAAGATTCGGCTGAATACCGAACCTAACCCGAACCATAATTTGCATATGCAAATTAGGGGTGGGAAGGGAAAACATATTTTACTTCCCTCCTCGCCCCTAATTTGCATATGCAAAATAGGATTCAGTTCGGCCGGGCAGAAGGATTCGGCCGAATCCTGCTGAAAAAGGCCGAATCCTGGATTCGGTGCATCCCTACCTACAAGTTAAAGGAATAGTTCAGTGTGAAAATAAAAACTGTGTAAATAGATAGGCTGTGCAAAATAAAAAATGTTTTTAATATAGTTAGTTAGCCAAAAATGTAATATATAAAGGCTGGAGTGAACAGATGTCTAATAAAACAGCCAGAATCCAACTTCCTGCTTTTCAGCTCTATAACTCTGAGTTAGTCAGCGACTTGAAGGGGGGCCACATGGTACATTTCTGTTCAGTGAGTTTGTAATTGACCCTCAGCATTCAGCTCAGATTCAAAAGCAACAGATATGACCCATGTGGCCCCCCCTCAAGTCTCTGATTGGTTACTGCCTGGTAACCAGGGCAACCAGCCAGTGTAAACCAAGAGAGCTGATAAGTAGTGCTCTGACATGTTATACATGAAATCACTCCAGCCTTTATACATTACATTTTTGGCTAACTAACTATATTAGAAACATTTTTTATTTTGCACAGCCTATCTATTTACCCAGTTTTTATTTTTACACTGAACAATTCCTTTAAGGTGGCCATAGATGCAAAGATCCTATTGTACGAATCTAAGATTCGTACAATTTTCGGACTGTGTGTGGAGCGTCCCGGCATTTTACGTCTGGTGGAGATCGGTCGTTTGGTCGATCGGATAGGTTTGATTTTGTCCTGACCCATTGCGCTCTCATCGTAATCTGATCGTTCGGCCATAGGGCCGAACGTTCAGATTACCCCCGATATAGCCATGCCTGTTAGTCGCATATCGGGGAAAGTTCGGCTCGTTTGGCAATGTCGACCGGATCTTTGCGTCTATGGCCATCTTTAGAAAGCAAAAGCAGCGGCCCCCTGCTGTTCTCGCTCTATACAACTTCACTAGGAAAACTCATTCAGTCATTTGGACTTCAGTATCACCTTTATGCAGATGACACCCAACTCTACTTGTCTACTCCTGATCTTTCTAATTCTGTCCTTTCCCAAGTCACAGACTGTCTCTCTGCTGTCTCCTCCTGGATGTCACAGCGCCACCTGAAACTGAACCTTTCTAAAACAGAACTCATTATATTTCCTCCAAGATCTTCCCCTGTCCCTCAGATATCACTCACCGTAAACAACACCACCTTTCATTCCACCACACAGGCACTCTGCCTAGGAGTCATTTTAGACTCTCATCTGTCTTTTTCACCACACATTCAAACACTTGCAAAATCTTGCCGTATTCAACTGCGCAACATTGCTCGAATACGACCCTATCTCAGTTCAGAATCAACTAAAACACTGATTCAGTCTCTCATCATCTCCCGCCTTGATTACTGCAACTTACTCCTCACAGGTATTCCAACAGGTCACCTTTCACAACTCCAATCTGTTCTAAACGCGGCCGCTAGACTCATTCATCTAGCTCGCCGCTCAACATCAGCTGCTCCCATATATGTGTCCCTTCACTGGCTCCCAATCTCTTCTAGAATCAAATTCAAATTACTTACACTCACATTCAAGGCCCTTAATAATGAAACCCCTCCCTATATTTCATCTCTAATCTCCAAATACACTCCTTCACGAAACCTACGCTCTGCTTCTGATCTTTGCCTCACTTCTCCTCTGGTCACTTCTGCCCATTCTCGTCTAAAAGACTTCTCTCGGGCTTCTGCTTTTCTCTGGAACTCTCTGCCACAAGCTGTCAGACTTTCTCCTTCCTTCCAAACTTTCAAGCGCTCCTTAAAGACCCATCTGTTTAAAGAGGCTTATTCAATGTACCATAATTAATCATTGCTGTATCAAAAATGACAAAGTGTTTATACCATCCTAATGTCTCAATTGTACCCTAAACTTTTAGTTTGTAAACCCTATTGTACTCTGTAATCCTTGTCTGTTATCCACCATTTATTCCCTGTTTGCTATAACTGCAGTAAAGCACTGCTTATCTTGACAGCGCTATATAAATAAATGATGATGATGATTGGTTGCTATGTGCAACATCTCCTGAGATCTCCAGAGGTATTTATCTCCAATGTTAAACATGTCCCTAAGTTAGGCTTATGACAAGTGTTGCAGAAACTGCAAGCATGTGCATTATTTAGCAGGTAAATTACATGAATTCCTGTCAAGAATAAAACTTGGCTGCAGGTTGGGTCTTCTCTTTGCTGCACAGGCTGTGAAGGAGTTAATCTATTTTGCAAAGATTTAATTCATCCTTTCATCAACTCTTTATGGTTTCATTTCCTTATGGGCTTGCTTAATGTAAGTATTGAAAGCTGAGTATATATTTTCATATTTAATGTCAACCCCTCACCCCCCCTGTACCTCAATAAAAGAAAACATAATTCTAAGCAACTTTGCAGTACAGATTCAGTACAATTTTTCTTTGCTGTGGTTTTCAGCAATGATTCCTTTTCCTCTTAAGACTGACAGGTTAATTTGTATGTGAAGAATGGCACACATTTACATAATATTTGCTATTGTATCATTTGGCAATGGTGAGAAGTCGAAGGGGAGATTTGTTTTATCCGTCCTACACTTGAACATTTCTCTTTGCACCTCACATTTCACTCCTCCAGATGTGCAGGGAATATGGTTGACAGACCCAGGGGGAGGGGCTAAAGAACCTTTCCTAGCCTGTTGTTTTCAAGGAATGCAAAGTATTAAAAACCGTTTAATGTCTGTCAGGATACTTGTAGAGCAAGGATACATTCCAAATAAGGAATTCAGGTCCCCCTCCTTGGCTGACACAGGCTTGTAACATCATCCTTTTAACTCTTTCACAGCTATGTTACGTTTGCTACAGTTACTCATGAGGTGATGTGTGATACACAAAGTGACCATTTATCTTAGGATTTTTCTAGTGTGAGAAGCCAGGGAACAGTTTGCTTTCAATGTCTTTTTGTCCATGTAAGACAAGCTGAGACCAGAACTATATTTTGATGTTTTCTGCCACCAGTGACCCAGTTCACGGCAGGTAACAGACCCTTGTCTTTAAATTCTGTCTGTCGAGATGTATGTAATTGTCGATTTCCTTGGAACATATCACTTATATTTTTAAGTTGTGAGGAAGCTTATACGCATGCATGTGGGAAAAATGTAAGACGTTGGGATTTGCAAGAGGAATCATGAACAAACTTGTGAAGAGGGCTATTTGATTGAAAGTTGAGCCTTCCTGTTGCCAGTACAGCTGAATGTTAGAGACTTTTTCTTTATGAGTTGTTTTGTTAAAAATCTTTAAAAAGGTCCAGAACATTGTGGAAGTCATTCTGTAGACTAATTTTACAGCCTGAAATTGTATACTCTGTATTAGTAGAGATGTTATTATTTGTGGTAGCAGAGAGCTCTGGAGCTTTAACAGCACCGCCGTTAAGTAGATTCACTTAATGTAATGCAGAATTCTTGTTTGTACTCCGCAGATTCAGCTGTAAATGCATCACAAACAGACTACCCAGGATGAGGAAAGCAAGCAGGAGTGTAGGCGCTGCCCCAAAAGTACCTGTTAATAATAAATCACAGGGTACAGAGCGGTCAAAGTCAGAGAGCAGCGCACCCATCGCTTCCAAGGTTTCCCGACCTGGATCTTCCTTATCAAAGGTGAGAAGGGTTAACATTTTTGCACGGCATTCCAAACCATCTAACACATCTTAGTATGAGATAGTAGGCTTAGGCTAACTGTTTCTAGAATATATATTTGCCTGTGCATTTCATTTCTGTGAATTATTCCAGTTTGTCAATTTTGCTACCAAAATGGTTTAAAAATATAAGATGTCAAATTAGCTTTCTTTGAGGACTACTGAGCTGGTAGTCTAGACTTAATTAAATATGCTGGTGGTTCTTCATTGAGAAGCCACAATGCATATACATTGAATTGATACTCCCGCCCACAGAATTCTGGCTATGTGGTCATGGTGCTCATGTATGCTGGGCAGCAGGAAAATGGTTCTGTCCCTGCATCCTGCAGCTATCCTGGAAGATTCCTCCTGCATCTTCAATTAACCCCAATAGTGGTACTCAAAGAAAACTTCTGTGCCAGCCCCAGGAATAAGCTGTTCAGATGAACAATTGTTACGCCACAAATTCACTGGAGTGTGAATTTTACTGAACGTTACCTCTTTTGCGTTTCCTTCACCACCTTAGACCTGACAAACTGATAAGATGAAGCTACATCCTCCTCAATCTTATGTCAGTGACATCATATCCTGTGTGCCAGAAAATCATAAATGTTCTAAAAAAAAAAACGCTGGCGTTTTTTCATATTCTAAACCGGGATTGCCTTCAAAAGTCTGACTATTGAAAGATTTTTTTTCCCAACCATTTGAGGGTCATGCCACATTTGTTTTAGAGTGACTCATGTATAGGAGAATCTCTTTTGTCTTTATTATGCTTCCTTGGACATTTGAAATAATAAGTGGCCACTTCAAGCATTTGCACCAACATCTCTAATAAAGACGTCTAAACGACCTTTATTTACCCGCCCTATTCAAATTGACCTATGAAGTTTTGGTAGGCAAATTAATGCTAGCGAAACTTCGCCAGTGTTCGGCTGAGAGACACAACTTTTAATTTTAGTGAATTAGCGCAGTGGTAGCAAATTTGCGCCTGGTGAAGTTTAGCGGATCCTTCGCTGGTGAAAATTCGCCCTTTAGCGAATTTGCCGGATTGTCTCATTGTTTTTGGTAACCTGATTATTTTTTTTTAAATTGTTTTTCCAGGCTAAAAGCAATGATGATCTTTTAGCTGGAATGGCTGGTGGCATTCCTGCAAGCAATAGTGTGAAGGTGAAGAAAAACAGCACTACATCTAACACTACTTCTGGCACAGCAATGAGTGGACAAGAGGGCAGAACAAGAAGCAGTGCAGGTAAGTGGATAAATCCTCTACACAAACAGAGTACAGGTGCTTCTCTAATGGCAACAGCCCAAGTGCACCACACCCCTCTTTCCTACTTTACCCCTTGGTAAACTTCTCTGCTTGCTTCATGGCACTAGCTGATGCATAAAATACTAATGAACTGCACATAAAGTTATTTTTTTATAAAGTAATTATGTGTGTTTACTTAACAGCAGAAACAGTTTGTACTGTAATATGATGCTGTACAGGTGTAAAGTTTTCATTTATACTTTTTCATTAGTACCATTTCAGTAAATTTCTTTTTAAAAAAATTTCTTGCAGGAAGTAGTTCAAACACCAAGCGTAGTGGTTCATCAAGTGCTAAGGAAGTTGGATCTTCACGCGAGAGGTTAAGAGAACGCTCTCGTTTGACAGCCAGCAAGAAGCCACAAGGATCAGGAGTTGGCACAGAAGTGTTGGCTTCTAGCAAACGATCACGTGGACGAACAGATTCTGATATGATTCGTATGAGCAAGTCCAAATCTGATAATCAGATCAGCGACCGTGCAGCTCTGGAGGCCAAAGTCAAAGAATTGATGAACCTAGCTAAGAATAAAGACGCTGAGATTCTTCTTCTTCGTACAGAGCTAAGGGACACTCTGTCACAACTGGGACAGGATGTTTCTGACAAGAGTCCAGATGAGCACCCTTTAATACATTTACAGGAGCAGAATACAACTGTAAGTGAGGAGCTGCAGGAGCTAAAAAGCGAAAATCGGATGCTGAAGGATCGGTTGAATGCCCTGGGGTTTTCACTAGGGCAACAACCAGATGATCCAGATAAGATGTATGGCTTTCAGTCCTTGGGCATCAATCCAGAGAGCCATAGTGACTGTGGAGGAGGGACTCTAACCTCTTCTGTTGAGGGTTCAGCACCTGGATCAATGGAAGATCTCCTTAGCCAAGATGAAAGTACCCTTACTGGTGAAAGGAGAAGCAGCTCTATGGATAACCTAGACAGTGAATGCAGTGAGGTTTACCAGCCACTGACCTCTAGTGATGATGCTCTAGATGCACCCTCGTCATCCTCAGAATCAGAAGGCCTTCCAAGTACTGATCGATCTCGTAAAGGAAGCAGTGGGAATGCCAGTGAAGTTTCTGTTGCGTGCCTTACTGAGCGCATCCACCAAATGGAAGAAAACCAACATAGCACATCAGAAGAACTACAGGCCACCTTGCAGGAACTGGCTGACCTTCAGCAGATAACACAGGAGTTAAACAGTGAAAATGAGAGACTAGGGGAGGAGAAGGTTATATTAATGGACTCTCTCTGCCAGCAGAGTGACAAACTGGAGTTATTTAGCCATCAGCTAGATTATGCTCAAGCTCTGCTAGATGAACATCATATATCCTACTCTCTTGATGAGGATCTGAAGAGTAACCGCTACTTGGATCTTGAACAACGATACATGGAGCTCGCTGAAAATGGTCGTTTTGAGAGGGAGCAACTTTTGGGGGTACAGCAGCATCTAAGTAATTCACTGAAGATGGCTGAACAGGATAACAAGGATGCCCAAGATGTTATCCGGGCTCTTAAGGAGCGAAATCACCACATGGAGCGCATTGCTGAGGCGGAGCAACTGAGTAAGCAAGCCTTAGCTGCAACATTGGAGGAGTATAAGGCTACCTTAAATTCAGAGCAGGCTGAATGTGCTAGACTAAAGGCACATCTGGAGCAGGAAAAACAGAGGGTAGCAGAGCTGTATTCCATACATAGCTCTGGGGATACATCTCACATACAGAACCTCCTTGAAAGTGTGCGTAGTGACAAAGAGAAGGCAGAGAGCCTAGCCAGCAGTCTGCAGGAAGAGGTGTTGCATGCACGCAGCGATATCAATGGCATGCAGGATGCCTTTGGCAAGGTGAGGCTTAACCTGGCTAAAACAAATACAGGCAAAACGTGTTTGTTTTTTAAGTTCATTTTATGGCTTCTTTCTCCTCTACTTCTTTCTATAAGTGCGTTTAGTGCTTCTTAAATTAGAGCAAAATTCAGACTGTTTGAGTTAACTTCTAATGTGATGTAGAGAGTGATATTCTGAGAGAATTTTATAGTCTTAAAGACCATTTGTTTTTTTTTAGATGGGATCAGTGACCCCCATATGAAAGCTGGAAAGAGTCAGAAGACAAATAATAAAAAAAACTATAAATAAATAATGAAGACCAATGGAAAAGTTGCTTTGAATGTGCCATTCTATAACACACTAAAAGTTAACTTAAAGGGGATGTAAAGGCAAAAAAATAAAACGCTATTTTACTTTGGAGAAACATATCTCCAATACACTTTAATTAAACATGTGTACCGTTTTTATAAGAAACCTGACTATATGCATTGAAATTTCCCCTTCATTTTACTTTGCTCTGACTGCTGCAGATAGGAAACTTCAGACGGTCCCTAACTGATCTGCAGGGAAACAATCATACTTTCCAACAGCAGGGGGAGCCCCCCCACCTTACTTCCCAGCCGTGCAGAACTCAAGCAGCTTTGTTTGTTTCCCTGTAGAACAGTCGGTGACTGTGTAGAGATTCATATTGGATTTTATTTTTGCCTTTACATCCCGTTTAATGTTTCCAACTCCATTGGCAAAGATCATGGAGCCAGATTTAAAAAGATAAACTGGATTCTCATTTAAGGATTATTTTGCTGCAGCCACTGGTTCTGCAGAGTTGGACAAAGTTTGTATTAAACAAAACAAAAACTGTAAAATCCACATTAGATTACATGACAACACAGGACCCAGTGCAGTTTGCATATTCTGATTATTAATCAGTCTTGCTGTATCTGTTTCAGGCAGAAATTATTTGACTTGTGCTGTTTTGATCATTTATGACGATCCCTAATCTTAGCCTTCCAACAGCAGCCCATACCACACTGAGCATGTGCATGGTTTTAGTCTTGCATAGATGTTTAACAGAGTTACAAGATGGTGACCCCCTGTGGCCAACTTTGTAAGCATAAATCATTTGTTTTATTTGGCTTGTGGTGCAGTAAGTTTATGTTTAGTATATAAAATACAGCATTTCTAGCATTAATCTATTTTAGACTTTAGTTCCCCTTTAAAGGTGAACCACCGCCTTAATAGCCTTGGATATGACACCAGCCATAGTCCATTTTGCAATTTAAGTGTGCGAGCCTGTCTATCATTCTGACTTTTGTGCACAGTAACACTCGGCCACAGTTTTAAGTACAACAAAACCTTTTTTCTTCTCAGATTTGTAATGAAAAGGTAGCAACGCATATATAATTCTGGCCTCATGCAAACCTCAAAAGAAAGTGCTTTATTTCTTCTCTGTGTTGTTATGCATGCTTCACATTGTGGTTTTTTTTAATAGCTGGAGGATGAGTATAGTGCCTACAGGGAAGAGGCCCAAAAGCAGGTGTCGGAATTAACTTTGGCACTAGAGAAGGTGCGACATGAACTGGAAGAGAAAGAAACAGAGCTCAGTGATATGAAGGAGACAATATTTGAGCTGGAGGATGAAGTTGAACAGCATCGAGCTGTAAAGCTTCATGATAACTTGATCATTTCAGACCTTGAAAGTAAGTTCCATACAGTACAGGGCCAGCAGAGGGCATTATAACAAAGGCAGTGTCCTCACTGAATGTCATTTTTTTTACTTCATAATTTTGAAAGTAGAGTGCGGGAATTCAGAGCTGCATTATTGTTTTACATATGCCACTTGTGTAAGCCTTCTTATATTACACACGTGGCATATTTATGAAAGGGAGAGCTTGCTAAAGTTTGCCAGCGGCATATTTCATAGCTCTACTGACTTGTAAAGATTTTTGGGACTTTTATCCAAAGATGAAAATAGAGCTATCCTATAAGCTTGTAGGATAGCTGTTCTCAGTCCTTGAGCTTTTGTAGCTGGTAATTTACCTATTTATATGGGATTGTTTTACTACAGTTGTTATCTTGCAGATGTGTACTGCAGCATGTTGCCATTCAACATAATTACTCCCAAGGTATACAGCATAACACCATCTTCTCTATTGCTGACCTTCCTATATAGAATTAAGCAACATCCATTAGAGTATCTGCAGTTATTTCCATCCTTGTGAAAAAGTAGGAAATATAATTACATGCATTTCCCCCTGCTCATCATGTATTATAATTACATAGTTTCTTAAGTTCAGAGCTGTAAAGTAATTTAGTGACACTGCCTAGAGGTGGTATCCTGTGCTGTACGTGCTGGGCTCCTTCATCCTTTTTTGTTTTTCTGTTTTCCTGACTGAAACAATGAAGCTGCATTTCTAGCACTTCTGACCTTGACAGCAATAAATCTACCCCCCCCCCCCCCCCAGGAGGTGGAGTTGTGGCAGAGCGTTTTAGGGGGCACGTCTCACATGGTGTATGGTTGGGAATTTTACTTTTTTCGTTTTTTAAATCTTTTACAACGTCCATACAGATCTTATAAGAAAATTTTAAATATTATAAAGTTGCAATTTCTAGAAATCTTAAAGGTCATTTTTATGAATTCTAGATGTTTAAAATGTTTTGAAAATCTATTTGAGGTCCAGTGCTTTTCCTTCCAACTGTTTAATCTTTTTTTTTTTTTTTTTAATTAGATGCAGTTAAGAAGCTTCAGGACCAAAAACACGACATGGAGCGTGAGATCAAAATACTAAACCGGAAACTGAGGGTAAGAACGTAGCAATAGGTGCTCAGTGTCCATTTTCTGTAAGACCTGTGTTATTATTGCTCTGAATACTGTGGAAATTAATATTGTTAACAAAAAAACATGTTGGCTCTTTTGTGTTTTTAACATTTTATTACTTTCACAAAACAAGTTATAGTGTAAGTGAAGTGGTATACAGGTCAGATAAGTTGCCATGCAGACTATTAAAACATGACTATGTTCCACTGAGTTTATGAACAAGTGGATCTAATCAGATTGTATTATTTATCTGGATAGACCAACTGTTTTCTGATAGGACTGCAGTCTCTCCAAACTGCCTACTAAGGTGACCCTACCAGGTCTGGACTGACATTCAAAGTAAGTCCTGGCATTGCAGGTACAGAGAAGCCAAAACAGCCCCCTAGATAGTGATTGTCTATGGCATCCTAGAGCAGCCCCTCTGGTATTTGCCAGATTGCTAGTCCTGGCCTGGCCCCTGCAAAAGGCCATGCAACAAAGTTGAAAGGGCCAAAACAGAGTGATGGTAATCAGCAGTAATGTATTAAATCACTGTAAAATCATTCACAGGTATGTTTGTGAAAAACATTTTTTCTACCTTTCTTGCTGTCATTCATAACAGGAGGAGAATGCAGAATGGCGCCAATTCCAGGCTGACTTGCAGACTGCTGTTGTGATTGCCAATGATATCAAATCTGAAGCACAGGAGGAGATTGGGGAACTGAAGAGGCAACTCCAAGAGACAATAGAGAGGAATGAGAAGCTTGCAAAAGAGATGGAAAATGCAGCATCACGCAAGTAAGTACTTTTTTGGAATATAAAAGAGGGTCTACTACAGTGGGAAGAGTTTATTTATTTTGCGTGTATTTATTTATTTTGCCTCTAAAGACAGGAAGAAGAACGTGGTCGTGTCTATAACTACATGAATGCTGTGGAAAGGGACTTGGCAGCTCTAAGACAGGGAATGGGTTTGAACCGTAGATCATCTGCATCATCAGATCCCACGCCCACTGTCAAAACCCTGATTAAATCCTTTGATAATGCATCCTCCCAAGGTAAATATCTGTACAAATAATGGTTTTGGTAGCCTAGATAGTAGCCATTCAAGAAAATTCAAGTTTTGTGGTTTTATGTTCTTTACTTTTCATGTCAGTTCCAAGTCCAGCTACTGCAGTGGCAGTGGCAGTGGCAGCTGCAGCAACACCAATTTCCAGAACGCCTCTCAGCCCAAGTCCCATGAAGACACCTCCAGCTGCTGCTGTTTCTCCAATGCAGGTACCAACCAATTTCCAAAATTACTGAAATGAATACTTAAAATCTGTTTGCTGGCACAAGCATGTGTTAGGGAATAATCCAAAGACCGGAGATCACCGAGGTAAAAGGAATAATCCAAGTTTATTATTTATATAATAAACATACACGAGCTCCGTGGGTTCTGATACACAAGTAGGTCAGAACTGAGAAACAAAAGATTGACCACACATTATATACCCTTCAGGAGAGGAACTTCAATGGGAAAAGGCCTCTCTAGGGAGAAAAGGGAGTATTGCCAATTATCTATCATAGTTTCTCAGTGTACAATTATCTAGTGTTAGCTAGCTATGTGAACGAGAAGGGAGTAACATAGTGGGAGAGCTTCAAGGCCAGGGCACCTTGTTACTGAGAACAAAAACATAACAGTAATACGAACCTTCTCACAGATGTTACACATAACCTTGAACAGTTTCTAGAAGGGCCTCATGGGCACTTAGAAACTGTTCACTCCATTAAGGGGGGCCAAGCAAGGCCTGCAAGACTTTTCCTTCCACACATGCATATTTATGTTTGTGCTGTCACATTGTTATCGGTTGTATTTAGCACCATTTGGTTTAATTATTAGACCATTCAACCACTTTCTCTTTTTGCAGAGACATTCTATTAGTGGGCCTATATCTGCAGTGAAATCCTTACCAGGCTTATCGGAGAAGAGACCAAGCTATGCTGAGATTCCAGTTCAGGGTAGGGAAATACAATTGGAGAATTCTGTAAAACATTATAGATTAATGACTTGTATTCTGTGTAGTATAACATGTTACATAAGTGTTATTGCAGATGTTTTTTAGCCAGCAATTAAAGCAGGAAAACGGTACCCACAAAATGAATACTTAAGCAACAAATAGTTTACATCATATTAAGTGGCATATTAAAGAATCTTACCAAGCTGGAATATATATTTAAGTAAATATTGCCCCTTTAAATCTTTTGCCCCCATTTTATGATATTTTCTTTGCTGCCTCAGAGATCACCTGACCAGAAGTACTAACTGTAACAGGAAGAAATGTAGAAGCAAAAGACAGAACTCTGTCCGTTAATTGGCTCATGGACCTAACATGTAGGATTTGTTTGTGTGCACTGTGAATCGTGGGATCTCAGTAGGCAGCCGTTTTTTCTTAAAATGGCAAGTTTCTATTCAGAATTACATTGTTTTGGGGTATAGTTTTCCTTTAATGGAACAGTTCAGTGTAAAAATAAAAACTTGGTAAATAGGCTGTGCAAAATAAAAAAATGTTATCCAGAATGCTTGGGACCTGGTGTTTTCCATGTTGCAAGGCTAGTAGTAAATTTATGTAATGCATTTTACTAGCTTCACTGGTTTCTATGGAATGGCATATGACTTAATTATAAAACATGACTGGGAGCATGTGGCTCGTGTGAAACAAAACCCGGCAAGGTACTGGATACCAATTCAATGAACCTCCAAATTATGGAAAGATCTGTTATCCACAAACCCCCAGGTCCCGAGCATTCTGGATAACAGGTCCAATACCTGTACTAAAATAATTAATTGTGCACCTCTGGCTTCACATGTGGGGCATATGTTTATTAATTTATATGTATGTATTGCTCTTTTGAAA
This sequence comes from Xenopus petersii, assembly GCA_038501925.1. Classification (NCBI taxonomy): domain Eukaryota; kingdom Metazoa; phylum Chordata; class Amphibia; order Anura; family Pipidae; genus Xenopus; species Xenopus petersii. The sequence continues at coordinate 145,749,398 of CM076673.1, forward strand.
AACAGATTTCAGTAAAGGATTATAATATTTTGATGAATGGCACCACTCTATTCAATTCTGGGCTGCACCGAATCCAGAGTATTTAGGGTTTTGACTGAAGACTTAAATCATGTAACTAATATTCTTAATACATATGTGACTTGTATTTGTTCACAGTTGATGTCATTTCATTATGCACCAGTTTTTGACTCACCAAATGTAACATTTCAGGCTCCTTAAAAAAATAACAAATTAGCCCTCCCGACTATACCATTCTGGTGCAACCTTATTAATAACTCCCTGTCAAACCAAAAACTAACATTTCTTGTCAGGGGTTGCCTGCAGAAATTCGATGCAGTTTGGGGTACTTGGGTATCATTCCATGATGCAAAAACAAACTCCACGGAAGATATGCAACATCAAGTTGACATGTGAAATGTTTGAATCCTTTCTTCTCCTCTCTCCACTCCAAATCTCTCCCTTCTCGCTTTTCTTCTTCCTTACAACAAATGTTTGTTTCAAAATGTAAAATGCAAAAATAAAAACTTATAAAAAAATATAACAAATTAAAGGAAATACATTTTTATTGTGGAATAAAGGACACTTTAGGTCAAGTTCATACAGCAATGTATTAAAAGCAACCAGTAGTGAGAGAGTACGGTTTTATGATAAACACATTGCTTTAATAAAATTTCATTATAAAAATAAAAACATTTAAAAAACACAGTGAATGTATTAAGTGGGAAAATAAGGGCTATTTATTCATTCATACATTTCAATTTTGTTAAGCTTCGAGTCTGTTGTAGTTGGTGTAATTGAGGCCATACTGGGTATGGCTGGATTTCTTCCACAAGCAGCTAAACTCTGGGACTGTACATTAAAAAGTCAGATGAGGAGGAGCTACCAGTTAAAATAGATGAGGAATTATGCAAGTACGTACTGGCTAAATCCTACACTTGCTGTAACCCACCAAACCAAGGTTAATCATGAGCTGCAGTGTCGTAGTGGGGACAGCAGAGAATAATGATTCTTTAATATCAAATTTTCAAGTAATTATACTCTTATCTAACTTTGTTAACTAAACAGATGATCATAGCCCATTATAGGGTTAGCTTTAGTTTGTTACGAATACTGTATTAGGCCAATAAAAAATTTATTTCCTCCTATGACCAATTTTTATTGGTAGATTTTTTTTCTAAATTGACATTGCTTAACACTTGCTTTTCCATTAAAATATGGCGTTTGTGATGCATTTTTCCAACTCTAGTAGCCTCCTTGCCTTTGTTCAGAGCTGATATAAATATTTCTGCCTAAATTCTAAGCTGTTGCTAATTTTTTTGTAGAACATTTGCTGAGAAGCTCATCCAGCAGCAGAAGTGCCTCCTCATTGCCCCGTGTCCCGGCAATAGATAATGCCAAATCTATTTCAGGTAAGGACCAAACTTTTCACCAGCAACAGCTATTGACGGTGTTAGGTTTCATTATTCTTACAAGGAGAAGGAAAGCCTTATCAGAAAGGTCCACCTAAATAAACCAGTAAACCCTCAAAGTAATGCTGCTCTGAGTCCTCTGTCAAAAGAAAAACTGAATTTCTTTCCTTCTATTGTGTACACATGGGCTTCTGTATAAGACTTCCTGCCTTCAGCTTAAACCTCCTTGCCCTGGGCATGAGCATGCTCAATTTGCTCCTCTTCCCCCTCTTCTCTGCTGTAATTTGTGCTCAGAGCTATAAGTGAGCAGGGAGAGACTCAGGCAGGAAGTGATGTCAAACCAAGCTAATACTGCAGCTGCTATCCTAAACAAACAGCTTCTAGAGCTTTTTACTCAGGTATGGTAAAACATTCTACAGAATAAATATAACATTCTAGCTTGCATTATTGCAGCTAACCTATTGGCAATGAAATGCCTCCGTAGCTTTCCTTTTCCTTTAAAGACATCTGCAATCTGTTTTTTCACGTTTATCCTTGAATCAAAAAAAAGTTTACTTCCTTAACTCAAAATAGGCACAGTACTGTTTTCAGAAAGGAAGTGTCTGACCTGAACTTCCACACAGCTTCCTGTCCACGTCCTGTTCGTGTCTGGCTCTTCTCTCTCTGGATAATATGTAATGCACAGATAATATCAGACTGAACACTTTTTTTTAATGAGTAAACTTGTGATTTTCTTTTTTTTTTCTTTGTAATTGCTTTTGTAATGGATCTGTTTCTATTTGATGATGAAGAGTATTTACTTGGAGCCAAACATTTTAGTGTCTGCTCCTTTCACATCAAGAACCTGTCTATGAGTGTTATGCGTTTTTATTAGTAGTATTTGTTTTAACTTCCTCTTAGTATCACGGCGTAGTAGTGAGGAGCTGAAACGTGACATAACAGTGCCAGATGGAGGCTCTGCCCCTTCATTGATGGTGATGACTTCACCCTCTCCTCAGCTTTCTCTGTCTTCATCCTCTCCCACTGCATCTGTAACACCCACTGCCCGTAGCCGCATCAGGTACAGGAAACCATTCTGATACGTCATCTATCGACAAGCTATGCTTTGCATAATGATTTTCTTCTTTGCACATGACACTTGCATTGAAAGGAATAGGGCTTTGAATGGGAGTCGAAATCCTTTAGCCAGTACCTATAAATCAATGCTTGAGTGACAGACACATCTTTAAAATAAATGTTTTTACCTCCACTACCAAAATGAGACATTGATTGATGTTCAGCAAAACAGTGTTTAACCAGATTTGTTTTTGAGTAGTGTACCACTACAAGCTTGTAGATGTGCAAAATGTCCAATTTTGGATCAGCCAACTTACTATCCAATATATGCTATACATTGTACCCTACAGGGAGGAAAGGAAGGACCCTTTGGCTGCATTAGCCCGTGAATATGGGGGCTCCAAACGCAATGCTTTGCTGAAATGGTGTCAGAAGAAGACCGAAGGATATCCGGTGAGCATGTGTGCACTATTTGGATTGGTCTTTGTTAACATGTCCTTTTGGCACTTAAAGAGTTACTGTTTGCTCTGTGCCTTGTCAAGAATATGCTAATAGTCTGGCTAGTTAATTAGGACCTGGGTTATTAAGCAGCACTTTTCTCTTCTGGGAGCAGATGGATGACTGTTACTTGGATACCTGGATCACCATGTATCCATCTCTGAAAAGGAATTAGCACAGGGGCTTAACAATAGAGGAAGCAGACCCTGCGGCTGCCTGGGGGCCCCAGGAGGTATAGGGGCCCCATGAAGCCCTAATTCGTATACAATTTCAATAAATGTTGATAAAATATGTCAATCTCTAGACATTTTGGGGGCCTGAAAAATAATTTGCTGTGGGGCCCAGTAACATCTAATTACACCACTGAATTAGCATATGCTAATTGTAATAAACTTAGAACCTCTGGTCATCTTCGTCCGTTTACCCATTATTCATTTTCGTGCCCTTTAACATTTATCTTGAGTGGTTAAGCTAAAAACACATTTTCAAGATGTAACATTGGGTAAAGAGAGCCCAAAAAAAATGAATGTGCGAAACAAATTTATTTAAGAGCTATATACAGTGGTTTTCAAAACTATTTGCCCCCTTCCTGATTTCTTATTCTTTTGCATGTTTGTCACACTTAAATGTTTCTGCTCATCAAAAACAGTTAACTATTAGTCAAAGATAACATAATTGAACACAAAATGCAGTTTTTAAATGAAGGTTTACGTTATTAAGGGAGAAAAAAAAACTCGAAATCTACATGGGCCTGTGTGAAAAAGTGATTGCCCCCCTTGTTAAAAAATAACTTAACTGTGGTTTATCACACCTGAGTTCAATTTCAAAGGTTATAAAGCCATTTCTAAAGCTTTGGGACTCCAGCGAACCACAGTGAGAGCCATTATCCACAAATGGCAAAAACATGGAACAGTGGTGAACCTTCCCAGGAGTGGCCGGCCGACCAAAATTACCCCAAGAGCGCAGAGACAACTCATCCGAGAGGCCACAAAAGACCCCAGGACAACATCTAAAGAACTGCAGGCCTCACTTGCCTCAATTAGTGTTCAGTGTTCACGACTCCACCATAAGAAAGAGACTGGGCAAAAACGGCCTGCATGGCAGATTTCCAAGGCGCAAACCACTTTTAAGCAAAAAGAACATTAAGGCTCGTCTCAATTTTGCTAAAAAACATCTCAATGATTGCCAAGACTTTTGGGAAAATACCTTGTGGACCGAAGAGACAAAAGTTGAACTTTTTGGAAGGTGCGCGTCCCGTTACATCTGGCGTAAAAGTAACACAGCATTTCAGAAAAAGAACATCATACCAACAGTAAAATATGATGGTGGTAGTGTGATGGTCTGGGGTTGTTTTGCTGCTACAGGACCTGGAAGACTTGCTGTGATAGATGGAACCATGAATTCTACTGTCTACCAAAAAATCCTGAAGGAGAATGTCCGGCCATCTGTTCGTCAACTCAAGCTGAAGTGATCTTGGGTGCTGCAGCAGGACAATGACCCAAAACACACCAGCAAATCCACCTCTGAATGGCTGAAGAAAAACAAAATGAAGACTTTGGAGTGGCCTAGTCAAAGTCCTGACCTGAATCCTATTGAGATGTTGTGGCATGACCTTAAAAAGGCGGTTCATGCTAGAAAACCCTCAAATAAAGCTGAATTACAACAATTCTGCAAAGATGAGTGGGCCAAAATTCCTCCAGAGCGCTGTAAAAGACTCGTTGCAAGTTATCACAAACGCTTGATTGCAGTTATTGCTGCTAAGGGTGGCCCAACCAGTTATTGGGTTCAGGGGGCAATTACTTTTTCACACATGAAAATGTAGATTTGGATTTCTTTTCTCCCTAAATAATAAAAACCCTCATTTAAAAACTGCATTTTGTGTTACTTGTGTTATCTTTGACTAATAGTTAAATGTATTTGATGATCAGAAACATTTTGTGTGACAAACATGCAAAAGAATAAGAAATCAGGAAGGGGGCAAATAGTTTTGCACACCACTGTATATAGATATATATGTGTTTTTAAATACTGCTTTTGGAACAAATTTATCCTGCTTTTAAATACTTTTTTAACATGAGGACTGGACACTGACTGGAGTTGTAGTTGGAGGTGGTTGTATACTGGCCCTTTGCAATGAATTGTATGCAGTAGTTGTGAACTTGCAGCTAAGTCACAGTGGGCAGGGTTGATGGATTTTCCCGCCAAAAACTTTGCATATATGGGTAATTTTGATAATAGTTTGTGACTTTGAGAAAGGCTGGTGCGACAGCCAAAACGTTAATGATGGATTCTTTAGTAAATTTTTGCTGATTCATATGTCCTGTCAGTGCAGCTTCTTCAATGAGGTGAGTTGCCCCTAATTCCCCAGGCAGGAGATAAAGACTTTAATCATGAGTGCTGATTCTTCCTGAGTGCTGCATATATAAGATAGGTAGGTAGGTATGGGACCCATTATCCGGATACCTGTTATCCAGAGAAAGCTCAGAATTACGGAAAGGCTGTCTTCCCATAGATTAATTGAATCCAAATAATCCAATTTTTTTAAAATGATTTAATTTTTCTCTGTAATAATAAAACAATACCTTGTTCTTGATCCCAACTAAGATATAATTAATCCTTATTGGAAGCAAAATCAGCCTTTTTGGTTTATTTAATAAGTGTGCGTTTCTTATGTGTGTGTATCTATATTAGGGATGCACCGAATGCAGGATTCGGCCAGGATTTTCTCCATTGTCGTCTTGGGGGACACAGGAACAGTGGGGTATAGCACTAGGAGGCAGGACACCACAAAGTAAAAATAGAACTGGCCCCTCCCCTGCCAGCTATACCCCCCAAGCAGGCGGAGCCCAACTCAGTTTTTGTTGTGTCCTCAGGAGGTAGGATGTGATTTTTCTACACATTTTCTGATGTATATTGGAGAGGCACAAGACCCCTACACTGAGTAGCTGGTCTCTGAGGCTATCTTCCCTATGTGCGATTGTCTCCGGGGTTCACAGTGTGTGAACCTGCCACCAACCATACAGCCTCTAAACTAATGCATTCCTCCAAAGGGGAGAAATGTGGCTGACCGGATGACACAGAGGGGAGATTCAAGTCTGCGACACGTAAGTTAGAGCCGCTTGCTCTCCCCCTCTGCCTCTACCGCACGCTGTGCATTGTACTCAAAATAGCGCAGGAGTGTGTCTCTTCCCTACCGCTACTCAAATTATTCAGCAGGGGCACAAATTTGGGGAACGATTCAGGCGGCCCCTTTTCCCCAAAGGCACATTAGTTCCATTAGCAGTAATAATGGGGCTGGCGTTACACGAAACTCAATTCAGTTATGTATTTTGCACGCTTCAACTTGTGCTCTGACAGGAAGCGCTTATACTTACACTGCTATACTGCGCGCTCTGGTTTGGCGCCAAAGTTCCCACTCGGCTCAGAGGGACTGGTTGGCGCACAGTGGGGTAGCAGCTGCCATTAGTAGCAGGACTGCTCCGACTTACTGGTTCTCCCTACCACTGCCTGCTCTACCATCGCTGCAGACAAGGTCTCACTACAGCCAAAAGACTCTGAGAGGATGAGGTTTTTTCCTCCCTTCTGCAAGCCGTTAGGCTTACCAGGTATTGTCACACCATGTCTGAGGGGGCAAGTGAGGGCCTTTTTCCTAGAGGTACAGCTACTATGAGATGCTTAGCCTGTGTTAAATGTCGCAAACGCCTAACCAGGGGCCACAAGGAGCCTTTATGCTCAAATTGTAATTCCACGGCTGGTGGTTCATATCCCCAGGGACTGCTCAACCACTGCTCAACCCTTGGGAAGTTTGTGTACACAGGGTACACAAACTTCCCAAGGGAATACAGGGAGCCCCCCCCCTCTAGTTCCCCCACTCAGCACCCTCAGGATATGCCACAGTGGGCCTCACAATTGGCAACAGGGATACCAATTTTAGCCCAATCGCTAGACAAATTACTATCCCAGCTAGAAACTCCTAGGGCAAAATCACACAAGCGGAGAGCTCCACTCTCTTCTTCAGAAGCGGAAAGCGACGGTCAAGGACGTGATCAGTCTTTTCCACCCCCAGATCCAACCCTCTCAGAGGGAGAATTATCCCAGAGTGATCACATTCTTCTGAGGCAGTAGACTCCCTTATTCTGTCAGTGCTACACACTCTCAATCTCCAGGTACCTGAATCCTCTTCAGGTACATCCACTTCACTTTTCAAGAGACACAGTAGGGTGTCACCGGTTTTTCCCTCCCACTCTCAACTAGATCAGATAATTCAACAATGGGATAAGCCAGAAAGACATTTCCAAGCTAACAAAAGGCTCCTAAAGAACTATCCTTTTGACGCGGATTCCACAGAAAAGTGGACTACTCCGCCTTCAGTAGATGCTCCAGTATCCGGCCTTTCCAAAAATACAGCCTTGCCTGTACCTGATGCTTCTTCCTTCAAGGATGCAATGGACAAAAAGCTAGAAGGGCTGCTTCGCTCAGCCTTCTCTGCTTCGGGCACATCCCTGCGACCAGCCCTTGCCTCAGCAAGTTCTGAAAGAGCTGAATAAATTCATTTGCCCACGCAGGTTCAAGATGGAATCACTTCGCTCAGTCATCGCAGCAATGTCTCCGGGAGAATTCCTGGTATCTCTGGACATAAAGGACGCATATCTACATGTCCCCATCTTCCCTCCTCATCAAAGGTTCCTGCGTTTCGCTTATCAGAACCTACACTACCAGTTCACGGCACTCCCATTCGGATTGACGTCAGCCCCCCTAGTCTTCACAAAGAACATGGCGGGGGCCACAGAGGTCATCCGAAAAAGAGGGATTTCAATTACCCTGTACCTCGACAACCTCATCAATGCTCTGTCGATCACAGAAGCTCAGCAAGCCCTTTGATTCACAGTGATGACTCTACAGGACCTGGGAAGGTGTATCAACATGAACAAGTCCTCCCTGGTTCCCAGTCAGTCAACTATATTTCTAGGGATGCTATTCAATACACTGACACAGAAGGTATCTCTTCCCCACGAGAAGATCCTCCACCTTCAATCTCTGGTCAGGATCCTTTTAGCAAAACCAGCACACACAACCAGGTTCTGCATGAAGGTCCTAGGAGTTATGGTATTGACAATGGAAGCGGTACCCCTCGCTCAATTCCATCACGAGGAACTACAGTGGAACATCTTAGCTTCATGGAAAAAGAAGTCACTCAACAAGGGCAGAACTCTCTGAATTCCTTGGTGGCGTGTAATGACAACAGACGCAAGCCTCTTTGGCTGGGATGCAGTATTGGAGAGCCGAACAGCCCAGGGACTATGGTCAACAGAAGAGAGCAGACTGTCAATCAACCTACTCGAGATCCAGGCGATACGCCTCGGGCTAGCTCATTGGCACAGGGAACTGACAGGACAAGCAGTGAAGGTTCAGTCGGACAACTCCACGGCAGTCGCCTACATAAACCACCAAGGGGGAACAAGAAGCAGAGGAGCACTAAACGAGGTCAAACTCATATTTCACTGGGCAGAAAGAAATCAGACTCTTCTATCTGCCATATTGATACCGGGAGTCCAAAATTGGGAAGCAGACTTCCTAAGCAGACAATCCCTAGATCCAGGCGAGTGGTCATCAAGTATGAAATATTCAACGAGATATTAGAAAGATGGGGAGTTCCAAAGGTGGACCTCATGGCCACCCGGCACAATCGAAAAGTACCAAACTTCTTCGCCAGATACCAGGACCCGTTAGCTCAGGGTGCAGACGCCCTAACATCGGATTGGAAGTTCGCACTAGCCTATGCCTTCCCTCCTCTTCCATTCATACCTAGAATGATCAAAAAGCTTCAGGTGGAACAGACAACTCTCATACTCATTGCTCCCAGATGGCCACGTCAAACGTGGTTCTCAGACTTTCTAAATCTCTCCGTTGATGAACCTTGGATTCTTCCTCCTCTACCAGATCTTCTTTCACAAGGTCCTATTCTACATCCAAAACCAGCAAGCCTCAACTTGACGGTGTGGCTCTTGAGACCCAAATCTTAAAGGACAAGGGGTTCTCTGACGCAGTAGTGAAAACAATGCGAGCAGCCAGGAAGCCTGTGTTGGCTAAAACATACCACGGTCTGGAAAACCTACCAAATCTGGTGTTCCCAAAACAATACGGACCCATCGCATTTGTCCTTTCCCAGTTTACTAGAATTTTTGCAGAGGGGACCTTCCATGGGTCTTTCGCTGGGTTCACAAGTGTCAGCACTGTCTGTGTTATTTCAGAAACGACTTCTTCATGATGTCAAGACCTTCCTGCAAGGAGTAGCACACTTAGCACCTCCAATAAAGGCACCTACACTAAAGGCACCTACACCTACCTGGGACTTATCCCTGGTTCTCTGTGCACTGCAGGGACCACCATTCGAACCATTAGCCTCTGTATCACTACAATGGCTATCCTGGAAGACAATTTTCCTCATAGCAATTGCTTCGGCTAGGAGGGTGTCAGAACTCGGTGCTCTCTCATGCAAATCTCCCTTCCTGGTCTTCCATCACGACAGGGCAGTACTTCGTACAGTTCCATCATTCCTTCCAAAGGTAGTATCCTCATTCCACTTAAATCAGGAAATTATCATTCCTTCATTCTGCCCATCACTGTCCAATCTCAAAGAAGCGGCAGTACTTCACTTGGACCATGTCCGGGCCCTTAAGTTCTATCTTCATAGGGTAAAGGATTTAAGTTAAACAGATTCATTGTTCATCTAGCCATCGTGACCTCAAAGGGGCACTCAAGCCTCCAAGACTACTATTTCACGCTGGATCAAACAGACCATACAAAGAGCTTACACAGCACAGGCATGATCATCCCCTTAGGGAATCAAGGCACACTCTACTAGAGGGATGAGCACTTCCTGGGCTTTCAGAAACCATGCCTTAGCCGAATAGCTGTGCAAAGCAGAAACGTGGATTTCTATCCACTCTTTCACAAAATTCTATAATTTTGACACCTTTGCAACATCTGACACGCTTTGGGAGGAAGGTACTTCAGGCTGCGGTAGCTAATTCCACGTAAGCCTATCCTTCCCACCCTATCTTTGGTATGTCCGCACTGTTCCTGTGTCCCCCAAGACGACAATGGAGAAAAGGAGATTTTGTGCACTCACTGTTAAATCTCTTTCTCTTTAGTCGCTTGGGGGACACAGGACTTCCCTCCCTGGATAGGAACTTCGCTACCTTTTCAGACCTGTCTGTGTAATATTTTATTCTTCAGTTTTCAAGTTAAGGATAAAATAAAGGTTTAAGGTTATACTTATTACATTGTGATGACTTTGATACAAACTGAGTTGTGTCCTGCCTCCTAGTGGTACCAGCTATACCTCAGTGTTCCTGTGTCCCCCAAGCGGCTGAAGAGAAAGAGATTTAACGGTGAGTACACAAAATATCCTTTTTCAGCAGGAAACAGTTTTGGCCAATCCTTTTGCCCAGCCGAACTGAATCCTATTTTGCATATGCAAATTAGGGGCAGGGAGGGAAATCACATGACTTTTTGTCATAAAACGAGAAAGTAAAAAATGTTTTCCCCTTCCCACCCCTAATTTGCATATGCAAATTAGGATTTGGTTCAGTATTTGGCTGAATCTTTCGTGAAGGATTCGGGGGTTCGACCAAATCCAAAATAGTATGTGTGTATAGATAGATAGATATATAGATATAGATATATATTATTATTATTGCCCTGTATTATTATTGCCATGTAACACGAGGAGGGAAGTTCCCCTTTCAGAGTCGCATGGATGAATGTATCTAACAGCCGGGGGGGATATTTGGTTTTAAGTAGTCTATACCAAGCAGCCGGTAGGCCATCTGGGCCTGGTGTTTTATTCGCTGGGAGATCTGAGATTGCTGAGGCGATATGTCTTTGTTAGCGGGTTATCAAGAAATTGTCTTTCCTCTGGTGAAAGTTTCGGAAGATCGATGCCCTCCCAGAACTGTTCAACATTTGTATCTTGGTTACTGGGTTATATTTGTTTATTCAATATTCCAGCTGAGGGTCCTGATGAAGGCTCAATATATGTATATATATATCCTGCCCCTTTAAACAAAACAGGGATTGTTTGTCCATAAGATAGTCAACTAAGTCATCCCTGGTCTAGCCAGTCCTATTATCTCACTATCATCTGATTCATTAGGTATTATTCTACTTCACCTAGGCAAAACCTGGGTGTTTTGTACAAACCGTTATTACATTCAAGCATTCTAGCATTTTTCTTGTGTAGCGCACTCTTTAATAATTTAAAGCGAATTCAGGGAATTGTGTGTCTTCCGTCTCAGATTCTGAACTGGAGCTTTCAGGAGGACATGAGATAAGATCTAAGACTGAGGTCCATTCCTGTGTGTTCAGTTGCTTCCCAGAAGAGAGTTCAGAGCTAGAATTTACAATGTCCCTATTTTCTGGTCTTTGCTGTTATTGGGGCAGGAGTGTGAATACATTTTTATAAAGTGAACTGTTTTTTTCCCTTAAAGGACAATTATGTTTTGTGTGTTTGCTTACAGACTACCTGTCAGCATTGAGCTTAAAAAACGTTGGTAGTCCATAACACTCACCGCACTCACCACCTGAATAACATCAGTACACCCTTGAACCCATGCCAAGGCTTTAGGGAGGTTGTACATATTTTTCATCATATTGTCATATGTGGACATGGTTTCTTTTGGTAATTAATTGCATTGTTAGATGAACGAGTCAGGGTTTAGCACACAAATGCCAGGAGGATCCTACCGGCCTGAATGTGCAATGCCAACTGTAAAGTTTGGCTGAGAAATAATGGTGTTGGGCTGTTTGCATGGTTTGGTCTGGGGCCCCTGTTTATTTGAAAGCATGATAATACCCACATGCACAGAACCATAAAAAGTCAATACAGAATGTTTATGCTGAGGTGGGACTGGAAGAAGTTGACTGGCCTGCACAGAACCCTGAATTTAACCCAACTCATACATTCAGGCCAGGCCTAATACCCAACATCAGTGGCCAACCTTACCAATTTTCTTGTGGCTGAATGGAAGCAATGTTCCAATGTCTAGTGGATAGTATTTATCAATACAATGTATCCACCACACACCTATTTTCTCAAAAAAGCTGCACTGGTGTTGCTGGCTATCCGTTGACCTGACTAGGTCCCACTGCAACTGCAAAATATACAGAGCTGCACACCCCGTATATTTTGTAGTGGATAGCCTTCCCAGAAGATTATTTTTCGGTTTCCCTTGACCATGCACTATTGCATTTTGGTTTTCTACAAGGGAGAGCTTGTGCACATGCTTAGTATGTTATGGGCAGCTGTTGGGAAGCTAAACTTAGGGTAAGGCTACACTGGGCATTTTGGGGAGATTTGGTTGCTTGTAATTGCCTCACGAGGAAACCTCGGGCGATTTCGGAAAATGAATCGGCGCGTGTGATTAGAGCCTGCGTTTTTTTTTTTCATTTTAGCTGGCGCAGAGTGAGGGAAGGCGTTTGGGGAGATTGGTCGCCGCAAAGATGATTAGTCACCAGGCGACCAAATCTCCCCAAAACGCCCAGTGTGGCCTTACCCTTAGGGTTTGACAGAAGGAAATTATCTGTCTCGGCATACACTAATGCAGATTTCGTTATTTGTATTGTGAAGCCGAATTAAAGGGGAACTAAAGTCTAAAATAGAATAATGCTAGAAATGCTGTATTGTATTTGTATTCTATTTTGTATACTAAACATAAACATGAACTTACTGCACCAGAAGCCCAATTAAACAAATGATTCATGCTTTCAAAGTTGGCCGTAGGGGGCTGTCATCTTGTAACTCTGTTAAACGTCTTTGCAAGACCAAAACCATCAGAATATGTAGACTGAACTGGGTCTGCAGATATGAATCGCTAAACATTCACCAGCTGCTCTACAGGGTCACAAACAAAGCTGCTAGAGTTCTGGGAAGTAAGGTGGGGTTGCCCCTGCTGTTTGAAAGTATGATCGATTCCCTGCAGAGCAGTAAGGGACTGTCTGAAGTTTCCTATCCGCAGCAGAGCAAGTAAAATGAAGGGGGAATTTCACTGCATACAGTCAGGTTTCTTGTATGATCAATACACATTTTTTAATTACACTATATTGGAAATAGATTTATTTATCATTAAAGAAAGTAAACATCCCCTTTAAGCACTAGTAAATCTTGCACTGTGAATGTTATATTGTGTGTGTATAGTATTTTTTACCCAATTGTTCTAATTATCTACCTTACAAAGACCAATCAAGGAATACAGTAGCTTCAGTTTTCCTCTTTGCACTGTTTATCTCAATAAAAATAGGTTTTTCATAATTAAAACAGGAAGTATGTTCAGCACAAGTTCTAATCAGTGAAGTCATGATGAACACTGGGGTATGCTGATCTTTTGAAAAATCTGAACTTTTATTTTGGGACAATGTAATGGCACAAAGAAACTTCGGGCGACTTCAGAAAATGAATCGTTCCGAGTGCCATCTTGCCAGCGATTTACATTTTAGCCAGCGGGAGGCAGTTCTGGGAGATTAGTCGCCCTGAAGAAGAGGAGATTTGTTGACTAATCTCCCCGAATGTGAGTGTGTGCCCTGACCCTAAAGTTATGAAGAACCAAATTACAGAAAGAGCCTTTATCCGGAAAACCCCCAGTCCCGAGCATTATGGATAATTTCCCATACCTGTATACGGTAAAATGTGATGTACAAACTTCTCCTGCTCTTCAAGTATTTGAAGGTTCCAAATTTTTATTTGTTTTATTTTTATAATCAGAACTGTTAAACTTCCTTTAACTGATAATAAATACAGGAAATTGTACTTTAAAAACAGTTGGAGGCTGAACAGTTCTAAAATGAATCTGTTTGGCACAAATGGAGATTCTTTGCATTCCCCCTTACTTCTCGTCAATGGGACCTGGGGTTGTCGTCTCTGCTTGGACCCCCATATAGAGAGAAATTCTCTGTGACTGATGAAAGTTGCAGGAATTGGTGCGACTCCCACAATTGTAGTCACAAGTGTTGGTGGTATTAAAGGGATACTGTCATGGGAAAAAAAATTCAAAATGAACCAGTTAATAGCGCTGCTCCAGCAGAATTCTGCACTGAAATCCATTTCTCAAAAGAGCAAACAGATTTTTTTATATTCAATTTTGAAATCTGACATGGGGCTAGACATATTGTCTATTTCCCAGCTGCCCCAGGTCATGTGACTCTCAATATTAACCACATTTTAGCTTGCAATTAACCTCTGTAGTGACAGGGTCCAGTTTGGTTAATGCATTTTACACGAATGCAGATAAGTCCCCAATGTTTAAGTGTGATATTTATATACCGTATATACTCAAATATAAGCCGAGTTTTTCAGCATCCAAAATGTGCTGAAAAAGTCTACATCGGCTTATACTTGAGTCAGTGGGCAGTAGCTCAGATTGCAGTCACTTTTAATCATTCCAATACCAACAGTTTGCTTGGGGAGAGACTGCAATATCACATAGCGCTCTCTGTTGGTTATATAAAAGAATAACCGTGCGCCCTCTGTTGGTTATATGAAAGAATAAAAGTGACTGCAATATCAAACAGCGCCATCGGTTGGTTATATGAAAGAATAACAGTGCACCCTCTGTTGGTTATATGAAAGAATAAAAGTGACTGCAATATCAAACAGCGCCATCTGTTGGTTATATGAAAGAATAACAGTGACTGCAATATCACACAGCACCCTCTGTTGGTTATATGAAAGAATAACAGTGACTGCAATATCACACAGCGCCATCTGTTGGTTATATGAAAGAATAACAGTTCGCCCTCTGTTGGTTATATGAAAGAATAACAATGACTGCAATATCACACAGCGCCCTCTGTTGGTTATATGAAGGATTAACAGTGATGGCAATATCACACAGCGCCCTCTGTTGGTTATACGAAAGATTAACAGTGATGGCAATATCACACAGCACCCTCTGCACATAGTAGTGGGACAGTGCACACAGTAATCCATTTGGCAATTCTCTGTCACCATCAACTTTGCAAAGAAGTCCGGTTGATAGCTGGGTGGGGTCGCTTTGGCGGAATGTGCGCTGCTGGGAGACAGGGCTGTAGTTGTGTCTAGGCTTATACTCGAGTCAATACATTTTCCCAGTTTTCGTAGGTAAAATTAGGTACCTCGGCTTATACTCGGGTCGGCTTATACTTGAGTATATACGGTAATTTCATAAGTATTTATTGATGGCTGGTGCAATGACAAGCTGAGGATTGTTTGACTTGTAAGTTGTACAGGTATGGGACCTGTTATGCAGAATGCTCAGGGCCTGGGGTCTTCCAGATAATGGATCTTTACGTAATTTGGACCTGAAATCTACTAGATAATTATGCAAATATTAAATAAACCAAACAGGCTTGTTTTACTTCCAACAAGGATTAAAGGGGTGGTTCACCTTTAAAGTAACTTTTAGTATGTTCTAGGTGACCAGTTCTGAGCAATTTTTCAATTGGTTTTCATTATTTATTTTTTATCGTTATTTGTCTTTTTCTTTGGCAGCTTTCAAATGGGCGTCGCTGTCCCCTTCTAAAAAAAAAAACATATGCTCTGTAAGGCTACACATGTACTGTTATTGTAACTTTTTATGCTGATCCTTCTATTCAGGACTCTCCTATTCATATTCCAGTCTCTTATTCAAATCAATGCATGATTGCTAGGGTAATTTTGGCCCTAGTTACCAGATTGCTTGAAATGCAAATTGAAGAGCTGCTGAATAAAAAGCTAAATAACTCAAAAACCTTCAATAAAAAAAAATTGCCAATTATCTCGGACTATCACTCTCTACATCATACAAAAAGTTATTACCTCTTTAATTATATCTTAGTTTGGATCAAGAACAAGGAACGGTTTTATTATTACATAGAAAAGGGAAATCATTTTTGAAAATTTTCGATTATAACTGAGAATATAGGAGACTGCCTTTCCGTAATTCCGAGCTTTCTGGATAACGGGTTTCCAGATAACAGATCCCATACCTATACTGATTTATTACAGAGAAAAGGGAAATAATTTTTTTAAAACTTTGATTATTTAGATAAAATGGAGTCTATGGAAGCTTTCTAGGGTTTCCGGATAACTGATCCGATACCTGTATTACTATTATGTGCCAGATTTTGTTTTTCTGCAGCACGAGCACCTTTTTTATAGAATGCCCTCAGTTCATCCTAAGTTATGGGTTTTTGGTTGTGAGCCCCTATCAGTATGTGTATATGTGTGTGTGTCTGCACGTACAAGTGACAGGAAATGAATTCTTTATTATTATTGGTATTATTTTAGTTTCTTCCCAGAAATGAATTTGACCCATGGGTGGAGGGGCGGTTGGAGAGAGAGCGGACAGGGACAGTGGGAGGGCATTTCCTGCTTCAGATTCAGGGATATTTGGTTCTGATTGTCGTGTATACACATTTATGAATAGCCATTTTTACAGACATTAGAGATGGTCTTCACCTTTTCCATCTATTGATTTTTATGCTAAAATGTAGATTCCTGTTTTATTGGTAACAAATCTGAAATCGAAATACACACAGACATCTATTCTACAAACTATTGCTTACATACCGTAATAGCAAATGTAGTCAATTCTTGCTTATATACTTCCACTCACCGCGTGAATGTTGCTGGGATTTTATTAGTATTGCAGACACGTGTTGCTGTTACTTCTAAACGAAATGAAAGGGGAAATCACACCATACACTTAAAATATCTTTAATTTTTATTAACTAACTGTACTAGCTCATAGGACTTGCCTCAACTTCCAATAATTTATCATGGAAACTGACCACTCTTTAATTTACACAGCTTGAAATAAACCTCTTTCTTCTTGTTTTTCTCTCATGATGATTGTCATAAGACATTTAACTCTGTATTTTTTCTTTATTAGAATATTGACATCACAAATTTCAGCAGCAGTTGGAACGATGGACTAGCATTTTGTGCTTTGCTGCACACCTACCTTCCAGCACACATTCCATATCAAGAGCTGACCAACCAGGACAAGGTGCACTTTGCTTTCGTTCCACTGACACACACTTAGCTATATTTTTTTAAGTGGTGATTGCTTATGTGTGTTGTTGTGCATGGAAGAAAAATTGCTCATGTAAAAAAAGCAACCATGTCTGCCTACAAAATAATTAATTTGGAAAACACTTTTTGTCTGAACTTTTGAATGCTGTTTTCTGGACTGTAGTTCAGAATAATGCTACGCTGCAGCACTTTAAGGTAAGGGCACATCTGGCGATTCGGGGAGATTTAGTCACCTGGCAACTAATCGCCTCTTCTTTGGGGAGACTAATCTCCCCGAACAGCTTCCCCCTGTCTTGCGCCGGCTATAATGAAATCTCCCCGAATCGCCAGGTGTGCCCTTGTCCTAAAGGGGCAATATTGTGACCTGCTGCGATTCAGAAATCAAATATTTGTATGTTTGTTAAATAAAATAACTAAAATAATTTTAAAAAATAAAAGTTCAATTGTTTGCATTTGTGAAAAGATTTTCAAAAATGTAAAATCACAGCATAATTTGTCTGCATGTTTTAGGGGGTTATTTATTAAAATGCGATTTATTTTTTTTTATTTAATTTTTTTTTTTTTTTTACAGATTTTTTAAAAAAGTACAACCAAACTAAAATTCACGATGTGACCTTACTTATTGTTAAAAAACACAATTTAATAGGATCGAGGACAAACTCGATAAAACTGAGCAAAAACCAGAATTGTACTTTTTTTTTACACTAAATATTTGGATTTTATTGTAAAAATCCATTTTCCATTCAGACTTTAATAAATAACCCCCTTAGTGTTCATGAATGCTTGGATTTGTTCAGTGGCTTAAAGGAGAATTCAACCCTAAAGTTAAAAAAACCCCTCCCTCCTCCCTAACATTTTACTTACCCCTCGGTGCAGATTTGGGCATCATAGTTCACGGGCGCCATCTTCTTCTCTGCGGAAATCTTCTAAATGAGACCGGCGTGGTGGTGCATGCACAGTTGGAGCGATTTTATGCTTTGCAACAAATGCGCATTCGCCGAAAATTGCCAAAAGCACCGGTCTCATTCCGAAAATTACTGAAGCGGCTGAAGATGGCACCTGTGAACTAAAATGCCTGAATCTGCACAGAGGGTTAAGTAAAACGTTAGGGGCATTTGCCTGGGATAACACTTAGGCTGGAGGGGAGTCTATGTAAGTTAGGGGGTAAGGGTTTTTTAACTTTAGGGTTGAATTCTCCTTTAAATAAAGGGGGTACAGGCGGTGTGATTGTATCTTGCACCCAGGCCCATCCTTGGCTAGTAAAGCCATTGGATTTGTTATTGTCAGTCTCAACCTTAAAGTACTTAAATGTCTGGGCTTGTATGATTAACTTAGAGGCACTTTTCACAAACTACCCATCAGTTCCATTGTATTGCACTTGTTCTGGCTCTACTGATGTAGGTTAAGTGGATAACCTCTTCCTCTTACGTTCATTTGGACCCATGCTGACTGTTTGGGCTGTAGAACAGTTGGAGCGATTAGAGGCAAGTGGGCTTGTGTATGACCTACCAGGCCTCACCTATGGATAGAGAAATCCATAGTCTATTTGTAAATTCTGCTTTGTGTTCAGCTAGTAGGACTAAGTCTGTATGGATCTGATTGATCGCTTCACAGGTTTTTGTATTTCTAAGCAATCCTACCATTTTTTAGGGAACAAATTACCATGTATTGATTAAAGTAATAGTGAGAATTTGAACAACACATTTGTGTATGCCAATAACACTGGCAATTCTTACTTTGCAGAGAAGAAATTTCACCTTGGCTTTCCAAGCCGCCGAGAGCGTAGGAATCAAATCTACACTGGTGAGTTTGGGGAAGTGGTAACAGAATGTTGATTTTTATAATATTCCTGACTAAAATTGCCTGTATTGTTTGCAGGACCTTAATGAAATGGTTCGTACTGAACGTCCAGATTGGCAGTGTCTTATGACGTATGTCACATCTATCTACAAATACTTTGAGACCTGAGGATTGTTTTGGAATCATTCTCTCTTTCCCTGCATGATATTGTCTGCCCAACTGCGGACTTAATAGAAGACACCAATGCTTCTTCATGCCTGCTGTTTCAGGGCTACAGGTTGAGGGGATAACATCCACTTCTAGCATTATTTATAGATCTATGTATACGCCTGAGATATACCAGTCTCATCCTGTTGTGCCTGCCTGTCTACAGCGAGTTGGTTCCCTCTGCATGACAGGTATAGGTTTTGCCAGCTACCCTATAGCAGGATACAGCTATATGTGGAGCCAGAAGGCCAACATAAAGACAATATCCAGAGCAGTAGGACTGCGGCTGTGTCTAAATATTGATAAGATAATGCCAGTGCCTTAGCAAAGTCATCACCTTTTACAGCTGCTTCTCAGCCCGTTTTTCCAAGCAGAATTGTGCAAGTGTTATTGGATGCATAACGACAAGAAATTGCTTGCCATCGAAATGAGGACCATGTAGTTTTGCACAACTTGTGCCAACTGCTGCCTTGTGACTCTTGATTGTCTCCTGCTCTTTGTGCCTAGAACACTAAATTCAAATTTTTGCTATTTTTTTTTCCCGGCATTTGGCACATGTGAGTAATGGACATAATGGCTTTTTAAACTGCTGAGAAACAAAAAAAGTTCTGAGTGAATGACTATTCTTAAGTGGCCAGATGTATTATTTTAATGCTAACAATGTTACTGTGTAAGTTTTGTCTTAGAGAACCATTCCATCAACAAGTATATCCTCATCTCTGTACAAGATATAAGCCAAGCTTGTGGCAAAGCAGAAAGAGGAGTATAGGATAGGAGTCTGTTATCCAGAATGCTTGGGACCTGGGGTTTTCTGCTTAAGGGATCTTTCCTAACGTGGAGCACCATGCCTTAAGGCTACTAAGAAACATTTAAAACGAAAAACTTGAATAGGATTGTTGCCATCAACATGGATTTATGCTAGCTTAGTTATCATCTATACTACAAGGTACTGTCTTATTACTACTTAGAAAAAGCAAATCACTCAACATTGATGTATTATTGTTTATATTACACACTATTGGAAATGGCGTTCTCATATTTTGGAACTTTCTGTGTAAGAAGTTTCTGAATAATGAATCCCATGCCGGTAGTACTGTAAACTGATGTTTGGACTTTCTCTTCGTGTGTGAGGTGGCCATGTTGCTGGCATGAGCTGCTTGAAATGGCAGACATTGGAATTATCAGCACAAACCACTTTCTGTGAATGAGAGGAAGTGTTGATACCTGCAAAAAGCTTTGTTGACTAAAACTCTCCTTCATCAGAAGCGTTATAGACCACCTATTCTTTGGTGGATGTATCTTTATTTGTTTGCTTAGCCACTACTAACCAAGAACCGCACAAAACCGTAACAATGAATGAGCATTATATAGACACTTGTGCAATGGCGTAGGTTAACTCTTAAGTTACGTTTTTTTGTTTAGTTTTTTTTTACAAAATCTACAGTGCATTAATTATCTTAAGGTGGCCATACATGGATAGATCCGCTCGTTTGGCGATGTCGCCAAACGAGCGGATCTCCCTCCGATATGCCCACCTTGAGGTGGGCAATATCGGGCAGATCCGATGGTGGGCCCTAGGGCCCAACGATCGGATCCTAGCATTCACAAACGGGCGGTCGGATCGCGGGCCCGCATCAATGAACAGATGCGGCCGCGATCCGACTGGGATTTTTAAACCCATCCGATCGAGATCTGGCCGACTTTCGGCCAGATCTCGATCGGGGAAGCCTGTCGGGGGGCCCCCATACACGGGCCAATAAGCTGCCGACACGGTCTGTCGGCATCTTTTATCGGCCCGTGTATTTCCACCTTTACACTGCTGAAGTGCAGGTATCCATAGTAACCAAACAAACCCTAAAAGCTAATGTAATGATAGTTATGGAACCATTTTGGGTAGTCCATTCTTTGCTTTGTCCTAATGGAAAAGTCAATCCTTCAGTCATATTCAAAAAATATATATCACACTTCTAGCAATGAGTGATCACTAATTAGCTGTTATGGGAACTTCTGCCTGTTACAAGTGTTAAAGTTAAACTAGACCTTCTATTTTATGTTTTTTCATTTTTAGTTACTGGAAACAGTGAGAAATAAATGTATAGTTGTTGTTTTTTTTTTTTATCAAAGGGCTAGTAACACCGACAAATGAGAGGGCTTCAGACTGTATGGTTACCCTGCTTTTGTATGAATTGTATATAGTGACAACACTAATATAGTTTATAATAACTTGTATTGCTGTACAAGCAGCCATGCGGACATCTGTAGGGGCCGTTCTGTGCAGGAGAACTGTTTCTACATGGGAATTCCAAAATGTGTTATATTACAAGTTCCAGTATTCTTTAACAAAGAAGGGTTTTATGTGGGAATTGTAGATTTACAATATTTAGGACCCCAGGTTAAGAAACAGGGAGATAATGGTTAAGCCGTTTTCATTTTTATTTGTTGAAGTATGAGATATAATCTATAAATGTATATAACGTAGTATCAGATTTCAGTGTTACTGGCCCTACATATATTTGTGGGTGAGCTTTTCGGATTGCCCCCTTGTATTTTATAATTTTTTATTCTCCCTACAACCTCCCACCATCCTTTGGTAAATGCAATAAAAAGGGCTGTGACCCGGCAACTAAGAAGTTCTGATGTCACTTTGGTGATACAACATTCGCTACGCACAATTCAGCAGAACATTTTTAAGGTACAATCACTTTGAATTCATATTCATATGTTCCAGGTTAATGGACTGGAGGGAGGGGGGGGAAAGCACATGGAAGGATTTTTAAAATACACTGACTGATTTTGATACAATACCTATTTTGTCTCTCGCTTTAACGGTGAAGTCCAGACCAAAAAACTTTTTTTTTTTTTTTTGTTTTTTTTTGCAAAATGAAAGGAAATGTAATTCTAGCAGCTTTCATTGTTTAAACATGTTCAATTACTTTAACATTTGTAGTAGTCCCTTGCAATTCTGTGTATTGTTTGTTCTGACATACATATTATACCTTTTAAAACAATGTTCCAGTAGTCAACTCTCTTTTGGCCAAGATTTCAGTTGCAATGTTGTTGTACATGTTTTGTGAAAGAGAGGGGATAATAGAACATGTAAGGGAATTAGAGTCTTGCTGCTTATGGGAAGTGTAATTGTTTGTAGCTGGAGTTTCCTTTTATTATATATATATATATATATATATATATATATATATATATATATATATATATATATATATATATATATATCATCTAGTTTAATTTTTAATGTAAAGGCAATCATCAGCAACAGACCTTGCTGAAATCTTTGTATTATAGTAACCAGTAACTTTACACCCACTTAGGTTTTTTTTATTTCTACCCATGCTTTCATAAACTTTCATGGTACATGTATGGGACCTGTTATCCAGAATGCTTGGGACCTGGGGTTTTCCGGATAACATATCTTTCTATAATTTGGATCTTCATACATTAAGGCTTCTAGAAAATCCTGTAAAATTAAATAAACCCAATTGGCTGGTTTTGCTTCCAATAAGGATTAATTATATCTTAGTTGGGGTCAAGTACAAGCTAGAAGAAAAAGGAAATCATTTGTACAAATTTGGATAAAATGGAGTCTATGGGAGATGGCCTTTCCGTAATTCTGAGCTTTTTGTATAACTGGATTCCAGGTAATGGATCTTATACCTGTACTCCCTGGCCTTATCTTACATATTCATCCTTAAATATATTTTTTTTTTGTATGTTCCCAAGTTGTTGTTTTCTTCTGAGAGAGGTAAAGTTGCATAGTGTATGTCTGATATTTATTATGGATGGCAAAGGATACACCATGACATTCTACGTGTATGTAAAACATTTCAAATGATTATATGTGGCAGTCATACATATACTGGACGCTTTCTGAACAAATGTTTCCCATTGATATTTATGAGATTTTGACCACGTACATTTCAGAAGGATCCAAAAGCTGTGCAGTGCAGTAAATATAGAATATGCACTGTGAGCCCTCTGATAACAAATGGTTAACAGCTGCCTTTTAATATTTTATTACTATATAAATAAATATATATGTACACATGCATTTGCTTTGCAGTGCAAAAGGGCATTTTTTAAATAAAATAAGCTTCCGTTTTGTGTGGTGTTGGTTATGTCAACTTCGTTATCGAGAGACCCAGGAACTGGCATACGTTTAGTGCACCTTTAATAAAGATGCCTGTGTCATGCTCTCCCTGTTCATCTTAATACTGGCATTTATGTAGCTGGACAATGCAGTCAATGCAGAATGACCTCCTTGCAACACATTAGAATTGAATTAAAGGTAAACCACCACTTTTAAGCCAGTATATGCAGACCAGGAGTGTGCATGCTAACTCTGTTAATTGCTACAATCATGGCTGCTAGGGGATCCCAATTTTATACATATAGTTCAGAATAATAGCAGTCAGACGTCACTAACCTGATCAATCAATGTTTTTGGTAGAAATTATATTTCTACATGGCAATTATTTTACTAGTAGGTGTAGTAATGTAATAGAAACCAACAGTCATGACATGCTGCTGATTCTGTGTAATTGAATCATTAATTGATGCTTGTTCCAAATAATAATAACTTGTTCCTAATAATAGCAGTGTGACATTCAATCAGTGATTTAATTTATTCTGTGACAAAACAGGTGTACACTTGTGGGTGGCCCTTATTTAAGGCAGCAAATGTTGTGCATGCTGGTTGTAGTGTATGACTCTTTCAAAATGAGTCGTTCCAGACATTGTTCAGAAGAACAGTGTACTTTGATTTAAAACCAGATTGGAGAGGGGAAAACATATAAAGAAGTGCAGAAAATGATAGGCTGCTCAGCTAAAATGATCTCAAATGCTTTACAGTGGCAACCAAAACCTGAAAGAAGTGGAAGAAAATGGAAAACTACAACTACTACTGTAGCAAGCAATGCCAGTCAGCAGCATCAAGGGCAAATAAGGTCTTGAGCTGTATTTAAAGGGGCATAGAGTCACGGGAGGAGGGGGTCATTCTTCCACTGTATAGAGCACTTGTAAGGCCCCATCTAGAATATGCCGTACAGTTTTGGTCTCCATCACTCAAATAGGACATTATTGTATTAGAGAGGGTACAGAGATTGGCAACTAAGCTGGTAAAAGGTATGGAAAATCTTAGCTATGAGGAAAGACTGGCCAAATTGGGGATGTTTATGCTGGAGAAGAGGCGCTTAAGGGGTGATGTGATAACTATGTATAAATATATAAGGGGATCATATAATAATCTCTCTAATGCTTTATTTACCAGTAGGTATTTCCAGCTGACACAAGGTCACCCATTCCGATTAGAAGAAAAGAGGTTCCGCCTAAATATTCGGAAGGGGTTTTTTACAGTGAGAGCTGGGAAGATGTGGAATTCTCTCCCTGAATCAGTTGTACAGGCTGATACATTAGATAGCTTTAAGAAAGGGGTTGGATGGCTTTTTAGCAAGTGAGGGAATACAGGGTTATGGAAGATAACTCATAGTACAAGTTGATCCAGGGACTGGTCCGATTGTCATTTTGGAGTCCGGAAGGAATTTTTCACTCTCTGAGGCAAATTGGAGAGGCTTCCAATGGGGTTTTGTGCCTTCCTCTGGATCAACTGGCAGTTAGTCAGGTTAAAAAAAGTTAAAAGGTTGATGGACGTGTGTCTTTTTTCAACCTAACTTACTATGTTACCATTCAAATGGATAAAAGAATAGTCACAATGGCAAAGACTCTGCCAATGATTAGCTCCAGTAAAATCAAAGAACGTCTAAAGATACCTGTGAGTACTATTACAATTAGAAGACGAATATGTAAAGCCAAGCTATCAGTAAGTCCCGTGGTTGAAAAAAAAATGTGCTGAAAATGTTACAGTTTGCCACTTTGTATAGATTAGTATCTAGTAGTAAAATTAAGTAATTAGTAATTAATATAGTAGTATATTAGCAGTTATATCATTAAAATGGAGTATTTGGGAGATGGCCTTCCAGTAATGCTGAGCTTTATGTATAATGGGTTTCCAGATAATGGATCCCATACAGTCATATGAAAAAGTTTGGGAACCCCTCTCAGCCTGCATAATAATTTACTCCACTTTCATCAAAAAAGATAGTGGTATGTCTTCATTTCCCAGGAACATCTGAGTACTGGGGTGTTTTCTGAACAAAGATTTGCTAGCTTGGCTTTACATATTCGTCTTCTAATTGTAATAGTTCTCACAGGTATCTTTAGACCTTCTTTTAAGTGAAGCAGTATTCAGTTGTATGAAATTAAATCAAATCTGAAAAACTGGTGTGCAAAAATGTGTAATTTTGCTCATTTGAATGCATGTAACTGCTCAATACTGATAACTGGCAACACCAAATTGGTTGGATTAGCTCATTAAGCCTTGAACTTCATAGGCAGGTGTGTCCAATTATGAGAAAAGGTATTTAAGGTGGCCAATTGCAAGTTGTACTTCTGTTTAACTCTCCACTGAAGAGTGACAGCATGGGATCCTCAAAGCAACTCTCAAAAGATCTGAAAACAAAGATTGTTCAGTATCATGGTTTAGGGAAAGGCTACAAAAAGCTATCTCATAGGTTTAAACTGTCGGTTTCAACTGTAAGGAATGTAATCAGGAAATGGAAGGCCACAGGCACTGTTGCTGTAAAACCCAGGTCTGGCAGGCCAAGACAAATACAGGAGCGGCATATGCGGAGGATTGTGAGAATTGTTACAGACAACCCAAAGATCACCTCCAAAGACCTGCAAGAACATCTTGCTGCAGATGGTGTATCTGTACATCGTTCTACAATTCAGTGCAATTTGCACAAAGAACATCTGTATGGCAGGGTGATGAGAAAGAAGCCCTTTCTTCACTCAAACAGAGTCGCTTGTTGTATGCAAAAGCTCATTTAGACAAGCCACAGTCATTTTGGAACAAATTGCTTTGGACTGATGAGACAAAAATTAAGTTATTTGGTCATAACAAAAAGCGCTTTGCATGGCGGAAGAAGAACACCACATTCCAAGAAAAACACCTGCTACCTACTGTCACATTTGGTGGAGGTTCCATCATGCTGTGGGGCTGTGGGGCTAGTTCACGTACTGGGGCCCTTGTTAAAGTCGAGGGTCGGATGAATTCAACCCAATATCAACAAATTATTCAGGATAATGTTCAAGCATCAGTCACAAAGTTGAAGTTACACAGGGGTTGGATATTCCAACAAGACAATGACCCTAAACACACTTCGAAATCCACAAAGGCATTTATGCAGAGGAAGAAATGCAATATTCTGGAATGGCCGTCACAGTCTTCGACTTGAATTTCATGGCTGTCCATGATCGGCAGCCATCTAATTTAACTGAACTGGAGAGATTTTGTATGGACTAATGGTCAAAAATACCTCCATCCAGAATCCAGACACTCATCAAAGCCTATAGGAGGCGTCTAGAGGCTCAACTAAGTACTGGTGTAATATCTCTGTTGGGGTGCCCAAATGTATGCACCTAATTTTGTTATGATGCATATTGCATATTTTCTGTTGATCCAATAAACGTTGTCACTGCTGAATCACCAAGGTTTCAATAAGGCATGTTCTATATTAAAAGGAAGTTGCTACTATGAAAGCTCAACCAATGATAAACAAAACTCCAAAGAATTAATTACATAACTGTATATTGATATATAAGGGCTAGACAGATTGTAGGAAGCTCCTGTGAATTCTCACACGCAAGGCCTGAGACTGTCTCCTCTGAATCCTTGCCAGGAAATTGTCAGAGGGAATTAGGAAGGTTTATTTTGGATTATCTAAAATGAACACACATCAAGCTACTGCACTCCCTCATCCATGCTGGTGTGATTGTACAATTCACTCATTGTGTAGTTACCCTCCCCCACAATGATACATATACACTCACAGTATATTTATATTTTTAAGGGACAGACATTCCACATTTTGACCAAGCTAAAAAGCATACCAAGCTGTTGCATGTCACCATCATCAAAATAAAATTTGTATTAGTTCTTGAAAGCAGTGAGCAATGTTTAGCAAAGACAAAGGCATAGCTGGAAAATTTGTAAGCACATTCAGCACTAGCAATGCAGCACCCCACACCAGCTCCGGCATTTAGAAAAGTAAGCGTTAGGTGTGAGAAGGACGGCATCTGAAAGTCCCGTGATATACCCCTGTTTGGGATCCCAAATGTTTTAAATATACCATAACTCTGGAGTATTTAAACTGCTTTACCAAGCCTCTATAATAATTTTCTGTTTTTCAGGATCACATATAACTGATTGGCTGTAATACAAGTTGGCAGTGTTTATATTAAACACAACAAACAATGATTTTATTTACAATCTGATAAATAAGGATAACTTATCCAGTTGAAAAGGAGCGAGGGACACAGCACAGCATTCTCTAAAGCCCAGTTTCTGTAAAGTAGAGAATGCTGGTTGCAATTATCGCTGCTTAAGGCGATGCACTTATTACCTTTATGTGTTTACTCAAGTTCCTTTTGTCTAATATTATATTTTGTTTTAACAGAACCACTCTGTGATTAACATGGGAGAGAGAAGGAAGGGAGGTGCATACCTTTTTACATTGCTATATATAATATGCTAATAAATAATGAATGGTACTTACTACGTTTCTCTAAAAAATGGGAGTTGTTCTGGTAAGGTATAAATGTGACTTGTCAGGGTTGGTTGTCCAGCAACTATATAAACTGTCTTGATTATTTTGGCCATATAGTATATCTCAGAGCTATCCATTTACAACACTCTCACTGGTGTTCAGTTTTCTGTTAAACTATAAAACAAAATGAATATTTCTTGTGTACCGTTATAATTGTCTATTATTAAGTCATGGTAGTGACTAAAAATACTGTAATATAACATGAAAAGCTTTGATCTCCTTTTAAGTTAAAATAAGGGCTGGAACTAGAGGTAGGCAGAAGAGACATGTGCCAAGGCCACAATAGTGGCAGGATGCTAGGCACGTACTTCTTCTACCTGCAGGGCTAGAACTATCTAGATAGAGAACTAGATATATATATATATATATACATATGTATGTATATATATATATATATATATATATATATATATATATATATGGAACAATGAAAAACCGCACACACAGGACTTATAAGGTGCAAAAAATAAAAAAGATTTATTGCAACGTTTCGGCTCTTGTACTCGAGCCTTCTTCAGGTGGTGTGTACAGTGAGAATCTCACTGTACACACCACCTGAAGAAGGCTCTTTTTGCACCTTATAAGTCCTGTGTGTGCGGTTTTTTGTTGTTCCATGTATAATTCACTATAACCTGCACCCAGGCAATGGCATATCCAGATCATGGGGGTGAATTAAATATGTGTAGAAGTAATTTGTATTTTAAATTATCTTCCAAAAAGTCCCATTAATTGACCTCAAAAAGCGGATCATTCGCATTTTGGGCTAGTCCACAATTCACAACTATGACAATGAAGCTACTCTTACAGATAATTAGTGGCTTTTAAATTGATAAAGACTCACAACAGTTGTGTTTAAGGGCAAACTGTTGCCACAACTTGAGTCCCCTGCTCAATCTCTTGTAATTGTAATACACAAGCATTTCCCACCCACCCTCTGTGATTGCAGCCCACAGTTGCTATGATAACATAGTGTTTCACTTTCTAACCAAAAATCATGGGTGGATCAATCAAAAGTGCAAACATACCGTTTATGCTAGCTTGTCTTCAGCTGAGATATACCCAGTGTTATTTAAGGCAAGCCTGTATTAAAAATTCAATTGTCTTAGGCTAAATGTAAATTAATGGGGTAATGATCCTTTTAATTACATAAACTTCCTTCCTGTAACTGACTTGCTCTTAGAAAAAATATATATTTGGAAAAATTACAAAGAAGAGTGAATGGAAATCAATAAAGAGTTGGGGGAAAAGGAAAGACTGGCACTCCAGAATCCTCACAAAGAATAAGAAATGCCAGATATATAAAGTTTGTTCTCGGTTGTCTGCATTTAATCTTTCTTGTCAGTAAAAAGTAATTGAATCCATGACTTGTGGTCAGTATCTCCTTGTGGGTATGGGAAAAAAAAACTTTTTTTTTTTTTTTTTATGAGGACTTGTTTCTGTTGAATGACGTTCTATTTTAATTATCATGGAACCAAGAGACCATTTAGACAAAGGCAATAAAATAAGGGGAAAGAAAACAAAAAGATGGTTTTCATAAAATATACAGTAGCCAATCTTTTCAGAAACAAGTGTATGGACTGAACTATATAAAGAGAGATATCAATATACTGTAATTCTTGTCTATACAGTTACCCGATGGTCTTATTGAAAACTAGTAAGGTGCAGTATTTCTAAGCTGTCCCCCACAGTTGCTGGAGTTGTCCTTGTGGGTGGGAAAATTAGGTCCGTGGCCCTGCGTCTTTCGCTTAAGTAGATAGTGGGGGCCCCATACCCGACAGTGGCAGCTTGCCCCTACCACCCCCAAAATAAAAATTGGCCTAATAAAAGAAAACAGAATTCTAAGCAACTCTCCAATATATGTTTATTAAAAATGTTCAGTGTTTTTAAAGGTATTTTTAAATACAATTGCCATTGAAAGCAGCATTTACTGGTTGTTACTTTATAAACAATGTTGCAAATGTCTTCGTTTCCCCAGCAAAGACAGGTCTGTTGATCAGCTGCCATGTCTTACATTGTACATGTATCATTACAGTTATAAAGCTAATAAACGTTGAGATTAGTACATTAAGGGGCACATTTACTATGGGTCGAATATCGAGGGTTAATTAACCCTCGATTTAGGGGCACATTTACTATGGGTCGAATATCGAGGGTTAATTAACCCTCGATTTAGGGGCACATTTACTATGGGTCGAATATCGAGGGTTAATTAACCCTCTATTTAGGGGCACATTTACTATGGGTCGAATATCGAGGGTTAATTAACCCTCGATATTCGACCATCGAGTTAAATCCTTCGACTTTGAATATCGAAGTGTTTAATGCAATTGGGACCTTCCCCATAGGCTAACATTGGTGCTCGGTAGGTTTTAGGTGGCGAAGTAGTTGGTCGAAGTTTTTTTAAAGAGACAGTACTTCAACTATCGAATGGTCGAATAGTCGAACGTTTTTTAGTTCGAATCGTTTGAAGGTCGAAGTAGCCAAAAAAATACTTCGAAATCCAAAGTATTTTTTATTCTAATCCTTTACTTGAGCTTAGTAAATGTGCCCCTAAGTATAGTGCAGCGTTTCGGGAAATGTTTTTTAGGGTTTAGTTCTCTAGTTAAAGTCAGCTTTATGAATGAAATGAAACATAACTATAACATTGAAAAAAAAAACATTTTGTATGTCCCAATAATATGGTGCTGGTGATATCTCCTTTCATTGTAGTACCCACAAGGTACAAGTCATATGTTTTTTGTTTTTTTAAAATATATTTATTTGTACAAGCATCCAATATAATTCACAGCAGTACATTTTACACATTTGAAATGATAATTATAAACAGTTCCAGTGTGTATTAGATTTAAATCTGATGGGAAATAATCCCAGTATCTGGTCACATTAACATAGCGTTATATTCTAAAATCTGTTAGCACCTCTGAAGAGGTACAAGTCTTATGTTTAAATGGGAATTCATGTTTTTACTTTGCCTTGTACACTGACTGTGCTTCTCACAGTTGCAGGTGAACTCATTAGACACTTCCCTTCTAGGAAACAGTTTCCATGAGGTCCTTCACTTGCGCAGTATGGAAATAAATTTTAAAACTTTAAAGTGGACCTGTCACCCAGACATAAAAAGCTGTATAATAAAAGTACTTTCAAATTAAACATGAAATCCAAATTTTGAATTTTGGATGCCTTAGGCATACAGGCGGGGCAGGCAATTAGGCAGACTGAGGGAAACAAGATTCAAATAATTTATACAGTATAATTAAAGTTAATTTTGCTTGACTAACATGATAAAATAGGATTTGGAATCATTTTTTTGGGTGACCGGTCCCCTTTAAGGCAGAAAGTATTACAGATCTATTATCCAGAATGCGTGGTACTTGGGGTTTCCAGATAAGGGGTCCTGCTGAGATTTGGATCTCCATACCTTAAGTCTAATAAAATCATTTAAGCAAAACCATCGGGATTGTTTGACCTTCAAACACCAAACTTTAGCTGGGATTAAGTATACGATAATTTTTGCTTAAAATTAAATCTATGGGAGATGGCATTCCTGTTATTTGGAGCTTTCCGGATAAGCGTTTTATCGATAAGAGTTTTCTGGATAAGGGATCCAATACCTGTATTATTTTTTGATGAAAGTGTGCCTACAAGCCTACCTTGTTTTAAACAAAGGTGTTGAATGAAGTGTTTTTTTTTTATCTGCTGCTGCTGCTTGCTTATTATTATTATTATAAATACCATGCTTGAATGGAATTAAAAATTAAAAATCTTAATTCTTAATTCTCTGACTTTCGATTTGTCCTTACAGCTGTGCAGCTTCACGGGCGGTGTTTGTGTCTTAGCCACTGAAGGAGACAAAATAATTATTAACGCTATAAACCAGCTCAACGTTGCCTAATAAAATTGACTTATTTTTCTCTCCTTTCTTTCAGAGGTGTCTCATTGCTATTTCATATCCCAGCTCACAGTATAGCACTGGGAATGTGAGCAGACACTCTGTGGATTGGACATGTTCACACAAATATGTAGTATAGAAGAGATGCAATCCTGGCAACTGTCAGAAGCAGCATGGGTGAAAAGCCTAGATATGAAAGCAAGACTGAAAAAATTTACACTCTACACAATAGTTAACTACAACTAAGGGACAATAGTTTTCATCAATCCTATAATTTGAAAAATGGTCAATTCTTCCAATTTAGAGAACACTGGGTACTTCTTGGATATGTCAGGCACCTTAGGAACAGCTCAAGCACAACAGGCAGCAGTAACGTAACTATGGGGAGGCGGGCACGGGTGCAGACCATGCAGCCGGGTCCATCCATCCCCATCCTTAGCGTTTTTTGCTAGTGCGAACTGCAGGCGGGCTTGCAGGGGGTGCGGACCCTGGTACAATTGCAAACCCTGCTCCCCCAGTAGTTCCCCCACTGACAGGCAGCAAGGAAAGGTGTTTATATTCCTTTAATGGAGAACTTTAACTAAAGCACAACTAAAAAAGTAGGCTATAAAATGTTTTACATAATGTTTTGGGTTTTTACCAGCCCCAAGGCAACCACAGCCGTTTAGCAGGGAAGATCTGTGTCTCCAAGGATGCCCCAGTAGCTCCCCATCTTCTGTTGTCACTTACTGAGATTAGGGACCGACTCAAAATATACAGTACACATAGAATATAAATACCACAATATAAGGTTGATTAGTAATTAATACAGATAATTACTACATTGCAGCACAGAAACCAGTACAATTAGCATCAGAATTTATGGGATCAGAATTTGTCGGACCACCTGACTATAGCTGGGAAGGGTGGGAGCTACAACATGGAGCTGGCTACTACTCCTGCATAAACTATAACAAACAAGGAAATTTGTGCTCACCACTAAGTTAAAAAAAAAACATGACACAGGGGTACAATGAGGTTGTAACCACAACATTCATACAGACAAATACAAGAGACCCTCTATATATCAATATATTAAAGGAGAAACAACCCCTAAAGTTAAAAACCCCTACCCTACATAGACCCCCTCCCTTCTCCCCCCCCAGCCTAGCTGCTACCCTGGGCAAATGCCCCTAAGTCTTTTCTTACCCCTTGGTGCAGATTCTGCACAACGGAGTTCAGGGGCACCATCGTCAGCCAATTTGGTAATCTTCGGGTCTTCTCCCGGTGCTTCAGCAATTTCTGTGAGTTTTGGCGCATGTGCAGTTGTAGCAAAACAGAAAATTGCTCCAACTGCTCAAGCGCCAATTTGGGACTTCTCGAAGATTACCGAAGAGAAGAAGATGGTGCCCGTGAACTCTGCTGGACAGAATCTGCACCGAGGGGTAAGTAAAGACTTAGAGGCATTTGCCTGGGGTAGCAGCTAGGCTGGGGGGATGAGGGAGGGGGTATATGTAGGGTAGGGGTTTTTTAACTTTAGGGTTTGCTTCTCCTTTAAGGACATTGAGACAGTTTGTACCTTGAGCTACTAAAATGTCTTACCCTATTAAGGACATTGAGACATTTTTGCCTTGAACTACTAACAAATGCCTTAACCTTTAAAGGGTAAGACATTTGTTAGTAGCTCAAGGCACAAAATGTCTCAGTGTCCTTAATATATCGATAATGGGATGAGTGCAGAGGACCTCTTGTATTTGTCTGTATGAATTTTGTGGTCATAGCCTCATTGCACCCCCGCTTCATGTTTTTAAAAAGAATTTAGTGGTAAGTACAACTTTCCCTTGCTTGTTATAGCCTCTACAGATTAGCCCTAGCTAAGATTTCTTCTTTTCCTCATGATTCTAAATCGGCCACAGGCATTGTCAAGCAGCAATGTATTAAATGTTAATGAGAATTTTAGATAAAGGGTAATTGGTTCTGTTTGACTTGCTGCACAGTGTTGTGTGCACAATAGAGCCCCGTAGTTAACTTCTGCCATAGGCATCCCACCAGTCCACTAATTAGTGACTGTCTATGGCATTTTATAGCAGCCCCTCTGACATTTACCAGAATCCATAGATTGCCAGTCTGGGCCCTGATAGGGTTAAAAGTACAAAAAATGGTGCTTTGTGCTCTGCCCCGTTGATCATGAATGAGGCCCTATGTTGAAAATCGTCCAGAGCTCCAGGATTCCACCATCCAGGACTGAGTGACAATTATTTTTTCTGAAGTGATGAAATTCATTTTTCTTAAAACTGTACGACTTACATTAAAGGAAAACTATACCCCCAAAATGAACACTTAAACAACAGATAGTTTACATAATATTAAGTGGCATATAAGAATCTAAACTTGAATATATATTTAAGTAAATATTTCCCTTTTACATCTCTTGCCTTGAACCACCATTATGTGATGGTCTGTGTGCTGCCTCAGAGATCACCTGACCAGAAATACTACAACTCTAACTGTAACAGGAAGAAGTGTGGAAGCAAAAGACACAACTCTGTCTGTTAATTAACTGTAACAGGAAGAAGTGTGGAAGCAAAAGACACAACTCTGTCTGTTAATTGGCTCATGTGACCTAACAAGTATGGTTCTTGGTATGTTTGTGCGCACAGTGAATCATACGATCCCAGGGGGCGGCCCTTATTTTTTTGAAATGGCAATTTTCTATTTATGATTACCCATTGGCACATACTACTAGAAAAGTATATTATTATGAAAATGGTTTATTTACATGATGCAGGGTTTTAGATATGAGCTGTTTTATACGATATCTTTTTATCGAGATCTACATTGTTTGGGGGGTATAGTTTTCCTTTAATATATTGTTTTTAGGCAAAATAAATACTTTAATTTTAGATGACAGTATTTATTTTACTCTCATTACTTCTCAGCGGCCATATTAACGGAGCAGTAACCTCAAAATATGTTCTAAAGTAATACAAATATAATGCATTCAAATGCATTCAAAAACGCTGCTAATGTTCATATAAATAAGCTACTGTGTACTAATAGGGGCAGCCATTCAAAGTTGAAAAGGCTCAGGTTACACAGCAGATATCAGATAAACTCTGTGGAATATAATGGTGTTATCTGTTATCCACTATTTAACCTGTGCCATATAGCCTTTTTTCAATTTCCGCCATCGCTACACAGCAGCTTGTTTATATGAACTATAGTATTATTTCTGAAGCAAACACAACAATTGTACCAGTGCAGGGCAACGTTACATTATATTGTCATTACTTTCAAACACTTTCATTTTTTACTGTTACTGTTCCCTTAAGGAATTAGTTTTTTTTTTCTCCAAATGTTCGGGCAGGATATATGCAAAACAGCAAAGCCCAAAAAAGGTGGCACTAATGAGAACAAGTAGATTTGGATGAATCAGGGGTCTGGTTGCGTATAACTGGGTGTGCATCAAAATGTTCCAGTTTTGTAATTCAGTTAACCCCTGGCTCACAGTCATCGCCTAAAAACCCATGATGTGTATTAGTGTTAGTATTAAATGTTATATTGAGTTGACTATTGTATTAAGATGTGTACTGTTTTTCATGCTTGTGCACATAATGTTCAATGTCACTCTATAAATACAAATTATTAATAAAAATAATATTAATAACTGTACAGCACAGTTTGCATGTAAATAATGATAACACATGAAGGTGCAGTGTACACCTTTCTCTTTTTCGTGTCTATTGTTTAAAATGCAATAAAACAAAATAAAACCTTTAAAAAAAAAAATAATGATTACAAAAAATTAGGTTTTGTATCATGCTTTGTCCAAAATATGTAAGCTCACGTGCCACGTTAAGG
Source organism: Xenopus petersii (assembly GCA_038501925.1). Classification (NCBI taxonomy): domain Eukaryota; kingdom Metazoa; phylum Chordata; class Amphibia; order Anura; family Pipidae; genus Xenopus; species Xenopus petersii. The sequence goes on from CM076673.1 coordinate 145,784,825, forward strand.
CCCTTCATTGTATGTGAGTCATACACTATCAGTGAGCATTCTAAGTTTGTAGCGCATGTAAAATAAAGTCCCCTAGTAACCAATGTGACTGAGTAGTAAGACCATTGTGTATATTAATATTAATAACTGTATTTTTATTCATCAGTTATACCCATTTAACCTAACCTTGTGCTTACGTTTTTGACTTTAATACAAATGGCACAAATGCCCACCAGGATAAGGAGCTCACCATCCTGAATCATTGTTGAATTAAATAGAAATGTCAGAAAGAGAGACCTCTACCATATAGCCATTTTAACGTTACTCTCTGTTGGAAAGAATAGGGCTCGGGGTTAGGGCCCCTACCTTATTTCCCTTGAGGGTTTGTTACGATTTTCTCAAGTATCATTATAAAGCAGTACGTGCAACTTCCCAGGGCATGATTAGTACTTTTTTTCTTCATTTGTCTAAAGGTTTTACTTCACCAAGCCACTTATAACGTGTTGCAGCTTGTTCTGCTAACCAAGGATTGTTGAGCGACCCATTCCTTGACCCTGCCACACTGAAAGGGTTACAGATGTCATAAACTTAGTCTTTAGCTCTGTTTAGGCTACTGAGTCTGGACATGCCCCAGCAGGATGTACATTTAAGAAGTGGACATTCAGATTCCAGACCCTGGGGCGCTTCACATTCATTAATGGCACAATAGCCATTCACCTTTCTGTCCAAGACAACACAACTGTAACCTCTCCACCTTGGGCAGGGTGAGGACTACAGGCACTGACACTTAGATATTCTACAGCCGGAGGAAAATATTCCAAGAGATGCCTTCCATCAGGGTTGTGTGGATCAGGCCCTAGTGTGAGTGGAATCTTAAGCCTTTCATTAAATAGGAAACTCATATTCTCATATAAAGTGTGAAGGCTTTGTTGTTTAGATTGGGGAGAGATTTAGTGCTGCAACTTTTCCTGACACAAGTGATGGGCACAAGCATATGCTAAGAATTAATCAAATTGTCTAAACTACTCCACGTGTGATGTGGACAGTGTCGGACTGGACACCGGGACACCAGGAAAACTCTTGGTGGGCCCAAGTGTCAGTTGACCCTCGTGCTGCAAAACATTTGGCCTGTTTCATGGCCATTCCCTATTTTTATGAGAACAAAGAGACTAAATAGATAGAATAATAGTTTATAGTATGTAAAGAAAAGAGACTAGGAAAATAGAGGTTGAGTGAGGAGAGAAAGAATAATAAAACTGAGGCTGTTTTTTTTGGGTGGACCCCTGATCTAAGGTTTTTGGGTGGGCCCCTGGTGTCCCAGTCCAACACTGGATGTGGACCTATCTCCCAATTTGTGTAAAATAAATTCTGGGCCTGGACCCAAAAAAACTGCTGCCAGTTTGCACCCTGTGCTCTGGCCCAACCCTAGTCATTTAAACTGTTTGAACAAGCAAGTTGAACCTGCAACCTTAGTTTAGAATGAAATTATTTTGACTTCTGGAAGTGCTGATATATTGTGCTTGCCCCTGTTCTTCCTATTGTGTAATGGCCACCCTGTAGGGCCCTCTAAGCAGGGACCAGGCCAGTCAACCCTGCTTATACCTCCCAATAAAGACAGATGAGACAGTAGGAAAGCAGTAGAATCAGGCCAAAGCAAGCGTTGTAATCTCTGCCCTGCCTCATCCTGTGTTTCTACCAGGCCATTACCCTCTGTCAGCGTTAATGATAGATACAGCATCAGATGACATATAGGTAGGGTGAGAATATAAAAAATGAAATAATTGTTTCTGCTGTGTTTGGTAGTGCTACTGATAACTATAATTGGATAATAAAGCAGAATTCATTGCAATAAACATCTTTTGGAATAGTGCCCCCCCCCCTTTCCCAAGATGGTTGAATCATAGGCCTTTTCTGCCCATCCCTAGTGGGATAGTATCCCATTGGCAAGATGTAGACCCTGTTGAATTGTTTGCTATGCACAATATGCTGTCACTATATAAATAAAGGAAGAAAATTCTAATTAAAGTGGTACAGACCCCCCCCTGCCCTCCATGAGAGGACGTGACAGATATTTCCAGTGAAATTTACTGAGAGTAAGGAGTTAATAAGTAGGGAGCAAGAGACTGAGCTATTGGTGTTGTACAGAGACCAGTGTCGGACTGGCCCACTGGGATACCAGGAAAACTACCAGTGGGCCAGGTGTCAGTGGGCCTCTTGCTCTTAACATTTGGCCGTTCCCTATTTCTTAATAGAAACAATTGAAAGAATAGAATATAGTATTGTAGAGATAAAAGACTAGAAGAATAAAGAGGTTGAGTGAAGAAAGGTGGAATAATAGTTTGGAAAATGGGCCCATGGTCTAAGGTTTTCTGGGGGGCCCCTGGTATCCCAGTCCGACACTGACAGAGACCCCATGAGGTGGCAGCAGACGAAAAATAGGGTGTTGGGCACTGAGCTATGGAGGGCAAAGAATGTGTGAGAGAGACAGGAGAGCCGGTTGGATAAACAGTGAGAGAGAGTGTATGTGTGAGAGAGATATGAATGGGAAAGAGTGTGTATGGCAGAGATAAGGCTGGAGGGAAAGTACTGCGGAACCACACAGAGAACCTAATGGTGAGACACACAGACAGAGCGACTGTCTCAGTTCGAGAGACAAGCCGTGGGTCAGTTGGAGAGACTACATGTCTGTTAGAAGAGGGACAGAGGACTGTTAGTGTGTTACACACAGGAGGGAGGGAGAAGAAAGAGGAGGGGGAGTCTCGGAGTGGGAGAGCGGTTCCCTCACTCACAGACACAAAGCTGCGAGACTGACTGAGGCGGCACAGAGCGAGTGGGAGAGACTGTACTTGTAGCAGGTGAGGCACGTGTCTGCTTGGGGTCGTTTGTTTGGGGTGCGGCTGTCTGATTGTGAGGGACAATCAAATGGAGGAGACGAGTAGTTATACAGTTTACATGAACACGGTGGGCGTCAGTATGTACTGCAATAATGATGCCGGCACTACAGCTCTTATTATTAAACGACATTATGCGCTGGGCTGCTGCTAGGGCTGCTGGGAGTTGCAGCTCAGTGAGAGCTGGGGAGTTACTGGTCCCTGATAGAGATGAGGGGATTAGGGGACGTGCATAAGTATGTTAAACAAGAGAGATGTTTCCTATCCTGGCACTTGATAAGATCCTAACTAGACAACATTTTATAATGAATTACAGCCTTATGGGGTTTCTCTAACAATGTATTTCTTGCAAAAGTGCTTTCCATGGATCTTGACCCTTAAAAAGCCACAAATATAATTTGCAGTTACTGGGGACATTTTATTCATAGAGGTCATATGTACAGTGTATAGATGTGCCCTGTGGTACAAGCTGAGAGCGGAATGTTATTATAGTGGCTAAATGAATTGAGGAGCTTGGTTTATACACTTACATGTGAGTCAATAGTAATCGCTGGGTTAATTACACTTAGAAAAAGCCTTCGTCTGTGAATAATCTCTCCCGACCAATCTCGCCGGAGCCCATTGCACATCGTAATCGGATCGTTCGGCCAAATGGCCAAACATTCAGATTACCCCCAATATAGCCATGCTCGTTAATGGCATATTCGGGGAAAGATCCGCTCGTTTGGCGATGTCGCCAAACGAGCGGATCTTTGCGTCTATGGCCACCTTAAGGCTGTCCTGAAAAGGGAAGACATGGTTCTGTATTCCAACCATAGCAAGTGGGTACATTTATTGTTGCTAAGAGAGTAAAACTCCAAAGTGATAACCACAGGTGACCGCTGCACCTTCTTTCCTAGCTATGTTCCCCCAGTCAGCTGTGAAATTGCCATAGCAGGGCTATATTATTCATTCATTATGGCAAGGAGGTGTTTTTGTTCAAATAACAGCAGCAGATGAAGTGGTGTGTGCAGCGTAGAGTGTACAGAGTCAGAAGAAGATGTCATGGAGAAGATGGATTTATTAGAGCGACATTATTGATGGAGATGAGTGCTACCAGGATATATAATGTGGACATTATGTTTATGGAATCTCCGTTGATGCTTCTATCTTTACACCTGAATATTGTACAGCAGTACAGAATATGTTCGCACTTTCTAAATACACAATATTACATATTTACATAGGGTCCTATACAGACAAACATTTTTCCTTTTTTGCTTCCAGGAATTTACTGATCCTGAAATGTATGTTGTACTTCTTGACCTCCAGGAATACATGAAATCAAAGTTCTACTGTAATAGCTTTAAAGACTTTATTGAGGTCAGTTGTGGTGTATGATATGAAGTGTGGTGGAAACACAGTGTAGAGGATACACAGTGTAGTGTTAAACTGAGGATATGCAGTGTAGAGGATATGGCTGAAGAAGGCTTTGTGTTATTATAATAATTTTGCGACTGAATGAATTTAGGAATGGTATATTTTAGAGTTTGTTGTGCATTTATTTCTGTTGCCTTTAAGTATAAGTTCATGTATTGTGTATATATAGGTCTAATGGGTGTGCCCTTAGGTTATCGTCAGGCTACATTGTATTGGTCAATACATGTATAGAAAAGGTGGTGTTTTCTAAATTGTCTCCATTTTCCTGCACATATCTGCTCTGTGCACCTGCCTCTGCATATGATTGGTACTGGTTGCTCTGTGCTGATAATGCGTCTGTAAGAAGATAGGGAGTGTGAACAGGAAAGACACACCAGGCAGTACTAAGAATCCCTTTGAATTCCAATTTTCTTTGGTCACTTCCAAGGCTTCCGGTGTCACGGATGGCCCAGATTTAAAAAAAAAAAAAGAAATTCAACAGCATCCAGATTTGGAATTTCTTTGGACTTCCTGATTATCGCATGGAACAATAATTATTTGTATAGAAAGCAAACTACATGGCACTTTACAATGAGAACAAAAGGAAACTTGGGTCAATTTGACAAACCAGGGGTGCTGACTGAAACAGGAATAGAGAACTGATTGGAAAGACAATTACATGTTTTGTCTTGATTTAAAGGACTAAGAACCATTGCTTGCCTCCCAACATTTGAAAAATGGAAAGAGGGACAAAAAGATCTGGTGCATGTAGTACAGTGACATTTTTTGACCAAACCCATTTCATAGTCACACCCCCTAATTACCATGTCCATTTTGCAAAATTTGGAAGGTTATGAAAGCTTGAACACATTTCTGGAAGTTTTAGGGCCATATTTTATGTGTTATAATGGTTTTGCCACGTCTACCAAGAGTCCTGTTTATCTTTAATAGTTACAATTGTATCTTTGCTTATCATAAATTGTTACAAATGTATCTAGGTTCAGAGGCGGAGTGTTCTGGACTCTCTGCCAAAAAGCCTCTTATTTAATTAAGTTTAAGAAAATTTGTATCTCTTGCTCAGTGTCGGACTGGCCCGGCGGGAAACCGGGAAAAAAACGGTCCAGACCCCTCTTCTGATATAGGAATGCTAAAAAAAAAATTTTCCTTCGGTGCCACGCAGCGCCGTCTGCGCATGCGCGCCGCTGTTCGTGCATGTGCACTGGGTGCGCATTCATGCGTGTGGCCCGATCGGCGCCTTACAGTAGGGGGGCCAGAGGGGGCCCTGGACAGCGGTCCCGGTGGGCTCCGGGCCCCCCAGTCCAACCCTGCTCTTGCTGATGTCAATGCAGGACATCAAGGAGAAACTTGGGACTTTTTAATAAAAAAAATGTCTTTGCTGTCTTTGCCGAAATCCGCTGAGTGTGTTTGTGCTGGAGACAACAGAGTGGTTCTAGAAGAGAAGAGGGAGGCTATGGCCAGCGATAGGGGCTGAAATTGGCTTGCGTATTTGAACAGGCTTATTTTGGCCTGTGTGGGCCTAGCCTAAATCAATACACCAGCATCAACTAAGGGCCCACTGAGCTCTGACTTTTAAGAAACTGTTTCTGGAACTGGTTACCTTGCCCACATTTTGGGGGATTGCTCATTGTTCTTTTGCTAATTTAGAGCTACCTGTGCACATGACCCTTTTCAGAAATCTTGGGGCCCCATGTAACTTATTACTTGGTACATGACTGTGATTGGTACATTGGCTCTTTTTAAGCACCAGAATGGCCCAGTATTAGCTTTGTGTCCCCTCAAGACCTAAAATTTGCTGGGTATCTCATTAGTTTGGCTTTCCACATAGTGGCAGTATTACCCGTATATAAAAGAATGTCTATTAAAAACCTCATCTACTGTATAATGTTACCTTATGTTTTTTCTATGGCTTATATCAGTTTAAATGGGAATTACCCGCAAACATGGCACAGATCAGTGATTATTGCCTGAAAATGTTCCCATAGATCTTGTCATTGTGAAGTTTGGTTGTCTCCTAATAGTGACCGATGACTGTATGTGGTTTTAACAATGATTTCTATAATAGTGACTGATGACTGTATGTGGTTTTAACAATGATTTCTATATTTGCCTTAGAAAAGCTTCAGAGAAGAACTTTACTTATACTGAGGGAAACCTATTGAGAGCCCAATCAAACACAGCACAAGAGAACATTGCGGATCAAGGTCTTTGTGGTTGAGCCCATTGCATACATCTCAACAGTGACACGTGTCTGAATTGCCGCTATGACCACTGAAGCGCCCCCACATTCTTACCCCAAACCACCATTACCATGGTAACGGTGTCAAATCAAAAGGACCCAGAGGACCTGGTTTATATAGTCCTTGAGGTGGCTATTGCTATTCTCTCCATTCTTGGCAACGTGTTGGTGTGCTGGGCCGTGTGCATCAACAGCAATCTTCAAAACGCCACCAATTATTTTGTGGTTTCGCTGGCGGCTGCAGACATTGCTGTGGGAGTTCTTGCCATCCCTTTTTCCATTGCCATTAGTACCGGATTTTGTGCAACATTTCATGCTTGTCTGTTTATTGCCTGTTTTGTTTTGGTGCTGACACAGAGTTCCATCTTCAGCCTACTTGCAATTGCTGCTGATCGCTACATTGCCATCCGAATCCCTCTTAGGTAAGGCTATATATATATATCTCTTTCCTACCATTTCATTTTTTATAATCCTTTGAAGCATCACATCAGCATTTCACTGCTTCCATTGAAAACTGGATCTCCATGATTATCCAATTTATTTGTTTAAAAATGCTTCTAGACGCAAACAAGCAGAACTGAGATGTGGCGGCATTTTTATGCTTTATACAGGTATGGGATAGAGAAGGCTGTCAGGCCCAGACTGGCTATCTGTCGGTTCTGGCAAATGACAGAGGGGCTGCTCTAAGATGCCATAGAAAGTCATTATTTAATGGGCTAGTGGGGGACTGGTTGGGCCTCTTTGTACCTGGAATACCAGGGCCTATTTTCTACTCCCAGTCCAAACCTGAAGCCTGTTATCCAGAAAGCTCCGAATTATGGAAGGCCATCCCCTATAAAGCTCATTCTCTGTAATAATAAAACTAAATTTAACTACATGAATCCATATTGAGAGCAAAACAATTCTATGTATTTATTTGATGTTTAAACCATCTTTAAGAAACTTAAGGTATGATGATCCAAAATTTAGAAATGTAAAAAAAACAGGCCTATGTGGCATTTTCCTAAGGGACCATAAAATAATTATGCTGTGGGCCAAGTAACTTCTACTTACACCAATGTTTCTACTCTGTATTAATCTAAGCCAAAACACAAGTGTAAAAAGCAGACGGTTTAAATTACAAAAAACATGACCTTAATTTTTTTAATATTTGTGGTTCTTTTTAATTGTTTAGCTTTTTGTTCCGCAGCTCTACAGTTGGGAATTTTAGAAGCTATTTGGTTGCTAGGATCCAAATTACCCTATCAACCAAGCAGTGGTTTAAATAAAAGACTTGAAATATAGAGGGCCTGAATAGAAAGATAAGTAATAAAAGTAGCAATAAAATAAAATTATAGCCATACAGAGCAATAGATTTTTGCTTCTTGGGTAAGTGACCCCTGTTCAGTATAGTAAAGTATAAAAGAAGTAAAAGAAGGCAAATCATTGAAAAACTATAATAAAAAAATAAAAACCAGTTGAAAATTTGCTAAGAACTGACCATAGAATATAGTAAAAGTTAACTTACAGGTGAACTACCTCTTTAATTGACATTCCAGTTATATGTATCATTATATGTAAAGTACTTTTGATTTTGTGTAAATGCAAGTGCAAAGAGCAATTCCATTCCAAGTGCAAAGAAAATTACATTTTTTAGCTGGAAATTTGGCCCTGAAAAAAGTCATTTGTTTCTGCACTAATGATCCTGCCCTTGGGGGTGAGGGGCGGAATGGGTCCAGAATCACCCCTCCTAGTTAAATTCCCTTTTCAAACTGAACAATAGGACTTAACTGAACAATTTAAGTCTGTTAAATGGTGCATATCAAGAACTCAGTTTTTTATAATGATCAGTAAATCTTTCCAGAGTTTATTGCCATGCCATATAATATCTTGTATTGCTCGCATTGCTACTGTCCTTGAGGCCCCATTTACACTTGGCTGGCTACCGTTTGTTGGATCACAAAACCTTATGGCTTATGATTAATCTGTTTCTATCTGCTACTTACACAGCAGGGGAAAAATGCTCAGATATAATTTTCTACATCTGCTCCAGCACAAGTAAATTAGGCAGCTATTCGTGTAGTTTTCCAATTTACCACTGACTTAAAATCTGAATTGCATACAGATCCTAGAATCAATGCAAAACATCTTGAATGAAGGCTGATTACTTATATTCCTGCTCCTTTATAGCAGAACCACTGTTTTTTTTACAATTCACGGTATGTCAGCCCAGGACACGACCCTTCCAAGTTTTTACACTTTTTTTGAACCTCAAAATGCCCTATTTCCAATGCTCAATGGCCTGAATGTCTAGGCCCAGGTTACTGAGGACAGGAAGTAAAGCTGGCTGCTTTAACCTGACTTCCTATGGGATTTCAGGCAGCTGTAGTGCCCAGCAAATAACAGGGGTCATTTACAATGCGCCACACAATGGGCAAAGGGCAAAGTGCAAAAAAAGGGCACAGTTGGACCAGGTGCAGATTTGCCCAGTGTTTATAAATGAGCATATATATGCAGTAAGTGCTAATGCTGTAAGAACAGGGCTTAGTGTAGTGATCCCCAACCAGCAGCTCGTGAGCAACATGTTGCTCCCCAACCCCTTGGATGTTGCTCTCAGTGTCCTCAAAGCAGGTGCTTATTTTTTAATTACAGGCTTAAGGCAAGTTTTGGTTGCATAAAAAACAGATGTACTGTCAAATCGAACCTCCTGTAGGCTGCCAGTCCATTTAGGAGCTACCAATAGCCAATCACAGCCCTTATTTGGCACCTCCCAGGAACATTTTACATTCTTGTGTTGCTCCCCAACTCCTTTTACATCTGAATGTTGCTCACGTTGCTTTATTCATTGGGAAGGTGCAAAACTGTGCTCCAGAATGGATGTGGTCGGGCAGGGCGAAAAATGTGAAAAAGATCAGATTTTTTTGCATTTTGAAACCTACTCTTGTAATTGTAAATGACCCCTACTAAGCTCTTCACTGTAGTGCTGAGTCTCTAATCAGCAAAAGCAAAGCTAATTGAATGAGGGAGCACACACATCATTTACAGCACATCTTACTTGCTTCAACATCGCCACTGATATTTTTGGTGGCCCATTTGTTGAAATTTTACCAAAGACATAGGTACAAGAATAGGTCAAAGCATACCTCCCAACTGTCCCCATTTCGACAGCTCAACCTGCAGTCCAGAATTATTACTGAAATGTCCTGACTTTCTCTTTGATCTCCTAAACTGAACAGCCAGAAAAAATATGTTTCTAAAACTTAATTGGCTTTTGGCATAGAGCCCAGAATACATGCAGGTGCACTTAGATATGTTTGTAACAATGTAAGATAAGCAAAGAAACAATTGTAACAATTTAAGATAAGCAGGTCTCTTGGGGAAACTGTGACTTGCAGCTTAAAGGAGAACTAAACCATAAAAATGAATATGGCTAAAAATGCCATAATTCTATACTGAACTTACAGCCTAACGTTTCAGACATAGCATAGCAATAGCAGCAATGATCCAGGAGTTCAAACTTGTCACAGGGAGTCACCATCTTGGAAAGTGTCTGCGACACTCCCATGCTCAGTGGTCTCTGAGCAGCTGTTGAGAAGCGAAACTTAGGGGATCAAGTTATCAAGCAGAAAACGAGGTTGGCCTGTAATAAAAGCTGATGCTAGAATGCTGATTATTACATTTTGATGCTAGCTGCACTGGTTTCTGAGCTGCCATGTAGTAATTATCTGTATTAATTACTAATCAGCCTTATATTGTGACATTTGTATTTTATATGTACGGTATATTGCGAGTCGTTCCCTAAGCTCAGTAAGTGACAGAAGCACAGAGCATGTGCAGTGAATCAGCAGAAAAGAAGATGGGGAGCTACTGGGGCATCTTTGGATACACAGATATTTACTGCTATTGTATTGTGGTTGCCTTGGGCTGGTACAGAAGCCCAAAACATAATGTACAACATTTCTAGCCACTTCTTTAGTTAAGCTTTCGTTCTCCTTTAAAGGGCAATTCACCTTCATTAGCAAAACTGTTATAACATATAAAAACCACAGAAATGTGTTCAAACTTTCATAACCTGCCAAATTTTGTAAAATGAACATGGTAATTAGGGGTGTGGCCACAAAATGGGCATGGATAAAAAATTGCCACGCTCCGTACAGCAAATCCTTTTGTCCCTCTTTTTCCAAAATGTTGGGAGGTATGTCAAAGGTAATAGAAAAGTAAAGAGCAGAAAAGCAAGCTGTCAAAAGAAAGGGAAAATAAAAGAGAGGATAGTTTGCCCCTTTCACACACATTTAACCGATATCTTTACAAGGATGACAACAATGAATAAATGTTTTTTTTTATATGTCCTGTGTTTATTTCCTTCAACCTTCTGTGTTTCCTTGCAGATATAACAGCTTGGTGACCAGTAGGAGAGCGAATGTTATTATTGCAGTTTGTTGGCTGCTGTCCTTTGTTATTGGACTAACTCCCATGCTGGGTTGGCACAAAGAGGTTCCTCCATCTGGAAACACAACTTGCCGCTCTCCTATGATAGAGTGCCTTTTTGAAAATGTGGTAACCATGGATTATATGGTATTTTATAATTTCTTTGCCTGTGTATTGGTACCCTTATTGCTGATGCTTGGCATCTACCTGCGAATTTTTATGGCAGCAAGACATCAACTAAAGCAGATGAAAATGAAAGCGACGTATGGAGAACGCTCCCGTTCCACGCTGCAGCGGGAGGTCCATGCTGCCAAGTCTCTGGCGATCATTGTGGGGCTATTTGCTTTGTGTTGGCTGCCGTTACACATCATCAACTGTTTCACCCTATTTTGTAAAGCCTGTGACCGTCCACCACTCTGGATTATGTACATTGCTATCCTACTTTCCCATGCTAACTCTGTGGTGAATCCACTCATTTATGCATATCGCATCCGCGAGTTCCGCCACACTTTTAGAAAGATCATTCGTCAGCATTTGTTTGGTCAGGGGCAACCTTTGAAGACTAGGACAGCCAGTGCAAAATCATTGACGTACTATGGAGTAGATGAGGAGACAGGGATCACCCAAATTCGTTCTAATAGCTGCATTCTGGGTACTCACACCAATGGAAGTGTTTGTAAATTAAAGGAGGAGAACCGTCAAAATGGGTGCCCACCACAACACCAGGAGAAAAGGACAGAGAGTTATAGATGTTCTGGTCAAAAAAGGAGATGATGGAGATATTCTGACTGGGGTAACTCTCGGAAACCTTAAACCGACCCTTTGACTTTGCCTCTTGCCTGAAATTTGAGGGTGTGTAGCTCTCGCTATAGACTTTGTTCAAACAGATAAATGTTGTTTGAGAGTTTTTAAACTCAATTTATTTATAAAGCTGAATTTTACAAGTCATTATGTTTTATCCAGAAGACTTGTCACTGTTCCAAATGAGGCAGGTATGAGCCTAAAAGAATTCCTGTATCACATATTGGACCTGGTGCTGAACTCTCTGATTTGTTTTATTGTTTCTTTTCCCCACACTGTATACTTGTTTTTTAATATTGTGTATTAAATATGTGCTCCAGGGAGCTACCTCTATCACGTCACTGTTCCTCATGGTTGCCCGTTAAGCAAGGTGTCTGTGCAATATATTGCCACATTGTTAGTTAAAGGACCAAGGCTTCAAATGTCCCTGGTTAATTAAATCACCATTGCTTCCAGCCAAAGCGCAGGCACATGAGCACCAGCTGGTGATTCAGAATCATTTTTCCCAAAATAAACATTTTCCCAAAGACCCCAAGGGAGACCCCTGGTCTCAGAGCAGGCTCACATATTTGTCTATTTGTTAAGGCTGCCAACAATGAAAAAAAATAAACAATCTCATCGACACTGCATTGCTGGGCTACATAAAACAACAACATCAACAACACATAGTCTTGAATGTGCTGAGTATGGAGTCATTATGCTATGGGGCAAATTCACTAAGCCGCGAAGCGCCGAACGCTAGCGTTAATTCGTTAGTGTTTGGCATTTCCGCTACTGCGCAAATTCACTAACGAACGCTGGCGTAGTTTCGCTAGTGTTACTTCGCAACCTTACGCCAGTTGAATTTTCGCTAGCGACGAAACTACACAAATTCACTAACTTGCGCAGTGTACTGAACGCTACCTTTTACGCTAGACTTCCTTCGCCACCTCAGACCTGGCGAAGCGCAATAGAGTAGATAGGGATTGTTTCCAAAAAAGTCAACATTTTTTCCCAAAAAACGCTGGCGTGTTTTCTACATGATGGGTGATAGGCTGAAAAAGATCTAAAAATTTTTTGGGGCTCCCCTCCTTCCCCCCTACATTTCCTGACTCATGGCAACTTACCTAGACAGTGGGCACATGTGTAGGGCAAAATAAAATTTTTATTTGCAGATTTGAAGGTTTTCTAGCCATTTGTAGTGCCGATACGTGTTCCTCCATTGAAATTTGAATTTCGCGCCGTAGGCAAATTCGCTAGCGTAACGTTGCTTTATATAGCGAATCAACACTAGCGCAACTTCGCAACCTTACGCTACCCCTGTGCGCAACTTTGGATTTTAGTGAATTTGCGGAGCGCTGGCGAAACTACACCTGGCGAAGTGCAGCGAATTGCGGCGAAGTTGCGCCTGGCGCAACTTCGCATCTTAGTGAATTTGCCCCATATGTGTTTAGCAGTCTACCTGATTAAAGGACCAGTAATACCATAAGAAAAGAAAAGGGATTCTATACATTTAAATATAATTTATTGGTATCCTTCACTGGTGAAGACTGAGTGTTTAATCCAGAGGCTCAAATATAGTTGGTATAAATAATCTGTTGTGTAGGCATTATTGTGTAGTCTTAACTGCTCTGTACACTTCTCTATTATGTATTGTTATTCATAGAGACCTATGCAATTTCCTTTTGTGGATAGTAATAAGAGAGGGAGCTGCTTCCAGTGTCTTACAATGTAGAAAAGGCACATAGTCTAATAATTGAGATGTAGTATGGTTCTAAAGGTTTACATTTACACCACTGCAGCAAATGCAATGTAGTAAATATTATACTGCATATATATATATATGCAGTAAATGTTATATCACTAGTGAAAGGCACGATCTTAAGTAACAAGAATCGAGCTGGAAAAAAAAATATTAATCTTTAAACTGGCACGACATTCCCTGCTTGAACGGGGGACTGAATTTTGTGATACATCGACTCTCATATTCTTTTTTGCAGTCATTGCAATCGGGCCATCTTCTTTTGGCAAATAATACATTACAAGTCAAGATTTGGGGTACAAGTTGCAAAGCTCTTGTAGCTGGTTTCATATAGATTCTATTTGATTCCCTGGTGTTAAATAAAATTCATTCTGAAGTCCATTTGGCCTTATCCAGGACATTTCTAGCTAGATCCATAGTGCCCATTTTGCCCTGTCCTATTAAAAGATCCACTTTTCTGTGGTCTGGGGATTTGTTTATAGTAAGTCAAGAGTAATCAGAGAAACCATTCATAGACATTTTACTCCTTACCTGCACAGTTGTGACACTTGGATCCTAAGTTTAACTTGTACCTGGCCACTGTGTGAAAGGCATTTTTCCATGTATATAAGAGTTTCCTCTAGGCACTGGTTTCCTCAATCACTCCAAAAGCATATATACATGTTAATTGGCTTTTAATTAAACTGACTCTAATGGGTATGAACTTTGTATGCTCTGCTTAGCCAGACAGTGATGCTGTTGATGAGAAACCTGTTGGCACTGTATGAATGAAAGATGAAATAAAAAACGTGGCTTGCAATCTAAAGAAACCTCAATGTACTTGAGGCAGAGTACCTTCATCCACATGTAAGGGTCTGTACAATATTGCAAAATGATGTGATGATCTGGTTTCATTTCATATTCCCTGGCTGCAGTACATACATACAGAACATGGCTGCTAATTAGCATATATGAAATTGGGGGAGTAGGATAGAGGCGCCAAAATGGAGTACTGTATCTATATGTCGCCAGATTGACCCTTCTGAATCATTCTCTGATATAAATATAGCCTGAATCAAATGACTGGAAGGAAGTAGCAATCCGTTGTGCGAGCATATAATATCACATCATGGTTATTCAAAGGACAAAATGCATTCATTTTGAATATGTAGCTTTAATTACGAGAAAACAAACAAAGGCAAAGTATTGTTTAAAACATACAATGTAGTGGAAAGTATATTGTGTAATATCGTAATAGAAATGATAAAACACACAAAAAATTAGAGATATCTAGACAGGTGTATGGTTTAACAATAAGAAGCAATAATTAGATTTCTTGTGGTGTACAATTTCACTTTTTTGGTGCCATTGAATTTTAAACTCTTCCAAATCCCACCGGACTGGACATTTACTTCTTTATCTCTTCCAGCTTTGCAGGAATAAAAATGTTCTTTAAATACTCAGCAAACCATTTAGATATGGGTCAAAGCTATTTTTGTTAGTTCAAGTAGTAAAGTCTCTTTCAGGAAGTACAACTTTGACAGGAACGTGACAGTTGCGAAATATGTTCTGTCCATACCCATGTTCTTGTTCACTGTGTCCCCATTACAGCAAAGATAATTTGACGTCACTTACATTTTTGATGGAATCCATCTGTGAGTGAGATTGTGCATCCCCTAGATTATTGTGAGAACATTATAACAATTCCATGACTAGAAACATAAAGGGGTGGGAGAATTTAGAATAACAGTCCCCCAGGGAGTTGCTTTGGATAAGACAGCTGGTTTAAATGTTTATTGCAGGACTCTGGGATGTCCAGAATAATGAGCAAATTGTGACAAGGACTTTTTTTAACAAAAGATAAATCATAATTAAATTTAGACTGAGGGCTGATAGCACGCAGGTGTTGCCAATCCACTTCTTTCTGAATCTTGTATGTGTGCGCACAGGCATTCAGAGCATGTGAAAATGCATGTTGAATTCCACTCTTTGTGTGTGTGCTTACAGGTTGCTCTCATGCATGTCAGTGCACACAAATTCAATATTTGGAAGGCAGTTGATCGTTTTATTTTCTCTGCTGCCATAAACTCCCATGTTGAATTAATGCCCTGTAACGTTAAACTTAAAGGGATACATACTGTCATGGGAAATTTTTTTTCTCAAAATGCATCAGTTAATACTGCTGCTCCAGCAGAATTCTGCACTAAAATCCATTTCTTAAAAGAGCAAATACATTTTTTTTTTATATTTAATTTTGAAATCTGATAAACTTCAGTCTCTCTTAAGGGCAGAAACAGACGTGGAGATTTGGGGAGATTTAGTCGTCCAGCGACAAATCGCCTCTTCTTCGGGCGACTAATCTCCCCAAACTTTGGGCGACTTTGGAAAATAAGGCACTCTGAGTGTCATCCTACCCGCGATTTAGATTCTAGCTGGCGAGAAGGCAGTTTGGGGAGATTATTCGTTCGAAGAAGAGCGGATTTGTCGATGGGCGACTAATCTCCCCGAATCTCCACGTGTATCTCTGTCCGTACTGCTGTACTGAAAAGCAAATGACCTCCCAAAATGACCTGAGATGAGCCTACACACCAATATTACAACTAAAAAAAACACTTGCAGGTTCAGGAATGAAATGTTACATTGTAGAGTGAATTATTTGCAGTGTAGACAGTGTAATTTAGAATCCGTTTAAGTGTTTGAATTTCAGAGCCAAATTTGCCCTGTGTGCCTGCACCTGGGCCAACGTAATGGTTCTGGATACCAGAAAGGCAAGGGACATATTACAGCACAGGGCCTGATTCTCTGTCTGCTTTTTTTCAGCAGTCTGAGTTTCAGCCCCGTGATGGCATTGCCCTTAGCCAAATATTGTCAATACACAGAAAGATCTTCTAGTTTGGTGAGGTTGGCCTCCAGGTGGTGGGCCAAATTAGACTACTTTGATCATTTCGAACAAGCACAAGCTACCAAAATCTGCTCTGACCATAAATGCAAAGTAGGTCATACATGGTTTGATCAGTTTATGTGGCAAAATTAGGCTGACAAAATCATTTAGACCTTTTGATAAGACTGGATGATGTGAGAATACATACAGATCCATTTTATTGTCTTTGACCTCATTTTCCATCCAATTGATATATGATGAAACCCTGGTAAGTTTTTATCCAGTGAAAATCATTTTTGACCAGTTGACAGCGGACAGCAGAGTGGTCGAGCCCGCAGGCAGTTGCTGAGCACACTCATTTTGTAAGGTCCTCAAATCGCACAATTGTGTTTTCTGCACTAGCAATGTGAACTCACCTAGACCTGTTCCCAGGTGAAAGAGGTAAGCATGGGGCATCTGTCCCTGAAACAGCAATAAATACACTTTACAAGCTAACATTGCAGTCTGAAATACAGTATATAGTAAACATGCTTTTAACCTACTGTTCCCTGACCTTCTATTGGTTCTTCGGGGGTACTTGGAGTTTTAGTTTAGTCAGAAGGTGCAGGTTGGGCAAAGACTGAAGTAACTTTGCAGACATCAAAGACCATAGCAGAGGAGGGCATAGGAAGGAAAGAGTGGGTTGACAAAGGGGGCCATGTCTACCTGGCGGAGGAGCTCCCGGTGTTTGTGCAGGAAGCAGGTTTTGTGTTATTCAATTATAGCAGTTTATGATCAGGATGAGATGGAGCAGCTGCCTCTCCCAGAAAGACATCTATGAAAGTGCAAGTGACGGTTTTGCATGTATAATTGATGCACAGGGCCACTTTCATGGTGCAGTACCAACCTATTAACCTTAGCTTGTAAAAGCCGATATAGAAACACAGGAAGAATCACTGGAATATTTCACACATGCAAGGGTTAAGCGCTGTCTCTGAGATCAATACAACTGCTGCTGTGGCTTTAAACTATCATTTAATTGCTTTTCATTTAAACATGTTTAAAAAAGTTTGCAAACAAAAGTTTCAGTGTAACTTGTATTGAATAGTAGCATTTAATTATATAGGGGCCAAATTGCACAGCAGCTGTAAGCTGGTAGCAACCAGTTGATCCAAACTAATTGCAAATTGGTTACTGCACTGGTGAAATTTAAGTCATAGCATGTTGGTGTCCAAGGAGTGGGAAAATATATACTGTATAACTAAAGAGGTAGTGCTAATTGGTTATATATGGGGTAAAGAGCATAAGTAACCCCATAGTGAGAGCAGAGAAGGTCATCATGTGACTAAGGCTGACACCATACCCCTTTCAAACTGGACACTTACAATATCTGCTATTTCAATGCATTTGATTTGTAAGCCCTGTGGCCCTGCAAATTGCTGTTCCTGATATGTATCTGCAGTTTTAAGATGATCTGGCCACCTACAAAATGTACATGCAGCATGTGCTTTAATATCGTTTAACACCACGTGTTTGTAAAGATTCTCATTCATCCAGGTCATGGTAGATCAGTAGAAATAAGTCAAATCAACTGGACTTGCTGTGTTTTTTTTTCTTGAAGACGTTTCCACATCCAACTGGCTTTCGTCATTCTGAATTGAGAAAGCCAGTTGTAGCAATGACTTTGGGTGTACGTGTGTGATATGTGTACCAGCCCCTCCTGTACATTCTGCATCCCTGATCGAATAGGTAAAGAATGATCAACC
Organism: Xenopus petersii; assembly: GCA_038501925.1. NCBI lineage: Eukaryota > Metazoa > Chordata > Amphibia > Anura > Pipidae > Xenopus > Xenopus petersii. The sequence continues at coordinate 145,802,904 of CM076673.1, forward strand.
ACCCTCCTCCCCCTTTATTCCTTGTCAGAGCAATGCTGTGGGAAGGAAGTTTAGGAAGCAGCTGTTGGGGGAAGGAGGTCCCCTATTGTATACAAGCAACAAGCATGCATGCTTCTTCTCACACACATTTTATTGAAAATCCAGGCGTGTCCTGTTTCAGTCTAGCAAATCCAGCACTGCTTCTTTCTGCTTCACACATGCACACACACACACTATCTGCATTATCTGTACAGATGTATCCAGGGCTGGAACTAGGGACAGGCAGAAGAGGTACATGCCTAGGGCCCAATACTGAGTGGCACGTACCTTTTGCCTGCATATCCCTAGTCCTTCCAGTCCTGCCCACTCCTCTCTGCTCCCCGATCTCTGCACCGATCACCAATCTCTGAACCCGCACCCAAGTTGGCAGTTTATATAGTTTTATACTATATTTGGGACCCCCCCCAACCAATACCTGGCCAAATATCGGTCAAACAGGTTTAAAGATTCAGTCAGGTGGAGAACCATATTGGCTTGTTGATGTGGTCCTTCACATCAATGGGCTGTATCTCCATTGTTGTACCTTAGGGCCCAACGATTGAATCAGCCCAATATTGACCACCTGAAGGTGGGCATATCAGTGAAAGATCTGCTCATTGTTTGACCTCACCAAACAAGCAAATCTTTAATGTATAGCCAGCTTTAGTTACATGTACTAACCCTTCACGCGCACAGCACTGCACAATAAGGGGCACATTTGCTTAGCTCGAGTGATTAGAATGAAAAATACTTCGAATTTCCAAGTATTTTTTTTGGCTACTTCGACCATTGAATTGGCTACTTCGACCTTTGACTACGACTTTGAATCGAATGATTCAAACTAAAAACCGTTCGACTATTTGACCATTCAATAGTCGAAGTACTGTCTCTTTAAAAAAAACTTTGACCACCTACTTCGCCACCTAAAACCTACCGAGCACCAATATTAGCCTATGGGGAAGGTCCCCATAAGTTTTCCTAGCAATTTGTGATCGAAGGAAAATCGTTCGATCGATGGATTAAAATCCTTCGAATCGTTTGATCGAACGAATTGCGGTAAATCCATCAACTTAGATATTCGAAGGCGAAGGATTTAACTTCGATGGTCGAATATCGAGGGTTAATTAACCCTCGATATTCGACCCATAGTAAATGTGCCCCTAAGTGTACAGGGAGTCCTGGATATAAACACCCGACTAACATACAACTCACACTTACATACAGAGGCTATTACAGTAACATACTGTGGTTTGGTTGACTTTTATTACTATTTAGCTTTAATAAACCACCTGCCCCAATCCCCTCTGGTGTGCGTTGTCTACTGCAGAGCACAGAAAGGTAAAAATAAATATGCACAGAAAGGTAAAAATAGATAATATGCTAAGACAGACGTCTGTCTGCATTTAATAAGTAAATGTATATGTTTCAACTTACATACAAATTCAACTTAAGAACAAACTTTTAGACCCTATCTCGTACGTACCCCGGAGATTGCCTGTACATTGTAATGTAGCCTAAATGCTGCCACAGCTGATTGGGACACTGTCGCAAAATCTATAGGAGAATAATGGAAATCAAGACTCCATTCCCACCGTTATCTCATGCATTCAAACCAGGGACATGGGGGAGCAACGAAATCAATTCAGTGACCTTCCAGCATTCATATTCTAATGTATACTAAAAGTACTTTTATTCCTTTTAAAGGAGATATTTTTACAGGGCCCATTTTGCCAGGATATTTTAATTAAATAAAACTTTAGTGAATACTGCTTTGGCATTTATAGACACAGTGGCGTAACTACTGGGGGAGCAGAAGGTGCAGTTGCACCGGGGCCCGCTCCCCCTTGGGGCCCGCTGGAGCCACTGACTTTTTTTTTTGCCTTTTTTTTTTTTCGCTGGCTGGGCTCCCTCCACCGTCTCAGGGCCGGATTACCCGCTAGGCGCCTGCCTAGCTCAAGGGGCCCGGGCACCCAGCCCAGGATGGAGAAAAACATCACCTGCCCGCTGCATCTTCCGGGTTCTGGGCCCCTGCGGTGACGTCTGGCGCACTGATCTCACGGCGCATGCGCGGTGCCATAGCATGTTATTTCTGCGCCTCACCTCATTGCTGCGACTGCACCATGTCAGGGGGAATGGATTAGGCCGAGGCAGGGCCGGATTACTCGCTAGGCACCCTAGGCTCTTGCCTAGGGCCCGCCTAGCTCAAGGGGCTGCCTAGCTCTAGGGGCTCACCGCCTGGCCCTGGATACCAGGAAAAATCAAAAAAATTGAAAAATCTTGCACAATGACATTGTTGAGTGATGACGCCACATTGGTGACTGTCGCACAACATGTGAAGCCATTACATCACGGGGGAGGGGGAGGCAATAAAATTCTGGGTGCTTCCAATGAACAGCAGGGCCCCAGCTCAGTCTCCTTGTGTGACAGAACCCTATTTAAGCCTGGGCAACAGTAAAAGGTAAAGAGGTAAATGATGTTCTATTCATATACTTTCCAACACAACAGCTGTTTGTGCAGAACATGGGCTGGGGTAATGCTACGCATAAATGGGTGCATCTATATATATAATTAGGGTGAGCTGAGTTTATTTTTCTGGCATACCACTGGATGTAGGCTCCCTTCTCTCCTGTACAACACAACTAACACTTTACTTAAGCTGTACAAGTCACCAGCATTATATAGTGAATAAAGTACCCCCTCTTGTAAATGATAAGGATATTATAAATTACTGAGTAGTTTCATGACCATATAAAACCATGAGGCCGAAGGAACTCCTCGGTAACTTCTAATATTCTCAGATTTTGCAACAGGGGGTACTTTTTTTATTATAATACACAAGATTTATTGAGTCATGTGATAGAAATGACATCACTACTCACCGTTTATAACTGATGACATCAGTACTCACTGTTTATAAGGATATAATTTATAAGATATTCATGGCTTAAAACTACAAACTACTTAAAACTACAAGAAAATACTACAAAACGCCTCCCCCAAAAACTACAAAAATAAATTATTTTGTAAAGGGCCTCTGGGAGTGGGACTGTGCAAAACTGTAATAACTGAAAAAAACACAGAAATGTGCTCATACTTTCATAACCTGCCAAATTTTGTAAAATTAACATGGCAATTAGGGGGTGTGGCCACAAAAATGGGTGTGGTCAAAAAATGTTGGCGTGCTAAGCATGCCAACTTTTTTAGCCCTCTTTCTGTTTCCAAAATGTTGGGAGCTATGTGCTAGCATGGCTGTTCATGATTAGTTCAACCACTGTTTCGCAGCTGAAGCAGTGCCAGTGACATGGCTGTCCCCATTCAGCGCATCTATGTAGAAGGCGCATGGTTCCTCTGCGCAATGTCCCTCTTTACAGAAAAGGACATAGAAATGACCGAGGGACTGCAATGCTAATCCTCGCCATACTACTTGCTCTCCCAACCCAGTAATGCTGTATTCCAGCCCAATGCATGGGGGGGAGGTAGGGGGGCCCAGTTTTAAATTTCCGTACCAGGGCCCTTGGGGGTCTAGTTACGCCACTGTATAGACAGCCTAGTCTTTTTTCACTTACGAGGAACAGAAATGCCATATGTGTGGCAATGGAATAAAGGCTTAATTGCAGTTAATCTGCTTTTGTGAGTGTTTCCAAAATCTTGTTACAATTTGAATCTATATAGGATGCCAGAGGCGGACCATCCAAGGAACCACCACAGAAATTGATTGAATTCAACGCTAATAAGTGTAAAAAAACTTTTTGTCTTAGAAATGCCATATGTATTACCACTCTTAAGATATGCTAATATTTAAGATGTTCCGGGTGATACATGTTATCATTGCCTATGTTCCCTTGGAGAAGAGATCAGACAAAACCAGAACTTTGTGTGTTTGTAAGTGTTGACATTAGGGATGCACCGAATCCAATATTTTGGATCTGGTCGAACCCCCGAATCCTTTGCAAAAGATTTCGCCGAATACCAAACCGAATCCTAATTTGCATATGGAAACATTTTTTACTTTCTTGTGACAAAAAGTAATGTGATTTTCCATCCCCACCCCTAATTTGCATATGCAAATTAGGATTCAGATTTGGATCGGCCAGGCTGAAAGATTTGGCCGAATCAGAATCCTGCTGAAAAAGAACGAATCCTGGCCAAATCCCGAACCAAATCCTTGATTTGGTGCATCCCAAGTTGACTGTACCGTTGGGGTTTGTGCACAGGGATAATAAATGTCACCATGAGTTATGGTGTCTGGGGGCCTGGGACATTCCCTGCCATTGGTTACCACATGAGGAAAGAATAAGTATAAATAAAATGCATATAATGTGTACTTATTGACTACTACAATTCCATTTAAAATTTTATACCGTACTGTATTATTGCAGCTCATATAAAAATACTTTATTAAAGAAAAATGAGGTAAATATTACTTTTTATTTACATCCTCAAACTCTATATTTGAGGCACGTAGGCCTGGTTGTGGATCTATAAGTGACTGCTGTAATGTTCTAAGACTATACGGGGAACACAGGGATATAGAGACACACATAAAAAACACCTGAGAATTGAAAAGAGTGGAGCAAACTGAAACTGGAGTAAGAATTATTTCTGGAGTTAAACTGGAGTTAAAAGAATGTCAAATTATAGTAAATTATTTTTCCATACAAATTCAGCCAATTCAGAAAGATGGAGTTAAAGTGATAAAATTGCTTTACTCCAACTTTTTGGCAAAACAAAACAAAAACAAAAAACATTATGATGTAGAGCAGTGTAAAAAAATGGCTGTTTGTAAATTTGTTTGATGGATTTCTGCCATAAACAAACATTTTACTCTGATTTAATGTCAAATTTGTCTTAACGCCACATTTGTGAATTCCTCCCACGTCCATCAGCTTAAGGCACTTACATTTAAAGAGACAGTAATTAAAATACTGAAAGGCTTTGCACGCATGTAAATATAGTGTAATATTGCCCTACACATAGAAAAGTAAGATGCACATAGATTGTAAGCTGTATAGGGCAGGAGCCAACTTCCTCTTGTCTCTTTAACACTTAATCTTAAATAACACCAAAAAAATGAAAGTGTTTTAAAGTAGTGAAAATTTAATGCACTGGTAAAACTGATCAGTTTGCTTCAGAAACACTACTATAGTTCATATAAACAAGCTGCTGTGTTGCAATGGTGGAAATTGAAAAAAGGCTACATGGCACAGGTTAAATAGCAGATAACAGATAAAACCATTATGTTCTACAGAGATTTTCTGCTATCTACTATGTAACCTGCGCCTTTGAATAGCTGCCCCCATTGCTACACAACAGCTTATTTATATAAACAATAGTAGTGTTTCTGTAGCAAACGCAGCAGTTTTACCAATGCAGGGCAACACTGCATTGTATTTTTATTACTTTAAAACACTTATTTTTTGATGTTACTGTTCCTTTAAATGTAACTGTACTTGGTATTTATTCACATTTATTATTGTACTGACCCCTGTTTGTACTATGACTATATTGTTCTGCTGTACAGTGCTGCATAAAAATTAGCACTAAATAAAATTATGTATACACACATACAGCCACAAGGGCTGCCATGCTGCCCCTGTGGCTATATGTGTGTATGTATACCCGATACCAGATAAGCTCTGTAGAATGCAATGGTAGTAGTATTTAAGTGGAGATAAACAGGGGTCAAAAGTCATTCATGGTTCTCTGCACTCATATAGTATGCAAACCTTTGTTAAACAAAATCAGACAATTGCTGCTAATATATCCTTCATTTGTAGCTGCAGGGCAGTTAGATAGAATCTGTAAAGGGATATAAAATATTTTCAATATTGGTTACTGCAATTTTACCAGTAACATCTGTACATAGGGAGTTGAGCCAACCCTTACTGCGATAGCTAATGAGCACTTATCCATTGTGTACAAACCTTTGGCTAGGGGGGAATATTGTGGGGATTAAGGCAAATGGGCCCAAGTTTAACCGAAGTGGATTTTTTGTGTCCTTTGCCATCGGGTCAATCAAACTAAATGACTCCTGACTCAAATTGTTTGTCTCACATTAAACTGTATCATGACAAATATTTACATACCATTTTGCTTAGTATACAACTTGTTTTGTTTTTCAAATATTTTATTGAAGTTTTACCATAAAACAAGCAGAATCAAAACGCAGCCTGTTAAAATTCAGTCATGAAGACATATATAACAAATGTCAGAAAAATCAGACAAGTTCTCAATAAATAGGGGTATACAACTTGTTGACAATCTGCATTATACACTATACAGGTACTGGTATTCTCGATTTCAGGAAAGGAGTTACATTATTGTATCGCACCCTCCAATTGACTCACTATAGTCCTTAGTTTCAGATTCACTGGAATATTCTGCCCTCTAGAGGACAAACTGTAAGAAGGGATCACACATGGGGATAAGGTTGGTCGACAAAATAAATAAAACATTATTATGAAGCAATCAAATTGCAACTGAAATTCTGGAGAGCAATGTCATTTCCCATCATACTCAGGCGATAGAAGGTGGTAGGGGAGATTTCTGACATTTGCCATACAAAGTATAACTGACACAGAGCAATGAACAAGGACATAATCCAGCTGGCAGGTAGCCTTATTTCACAATCTATTCATAGCCTGAGCTCCCTGGTCTCTTTGTGATCAATTCTTGCTATTCACCATTTTGTACATGAACCAAGATATGTTTGCTTTCCCCTCAAACCAGACTTTTCTGTCTCCTGTTCTGGCGCCTTTGACTTTCCTATTCCTTCTCCTGGTACTGTAGCCAGGTCTGAACTGGGACTCAAAATAGGCCCTGATAATTCAAATACCAGCCTACTCCACAGTGACTGTCTACGGCAGGGGTCCCCAACCTTTTTCCACCTGTGAGCAACATTCAGATGTAAAAAGAGTTGGGGAGCAACACAAGCATGAAAAATGTTCCTAGGTGGTGCCATATAAGGGCTGTGATTGACTACTGGTAGCCCCTATGTGGACTGGTAGCCTACAGGAGCCTCTGTTTGGCAGTACACCTGGTTTTTATGCAACTAAAACTTGCTTCCAAGCCTGGAATTCAAAAAGAAGCACCTGCTTTGAGGCCACTGAGAGCAACATCCAAGGGGGTTGGAGAGCAACATGTTGCTCACAAGCTACTGGTTGGGGATTACTGGTCTACTACGGCATCTTACAGCAGCCCCTCTGGCATTTGCCAGAACTCACAGATTGCCAGTCTGACTGTAGCCTTGGCATTGTGGCAGGGAACTGTTCATACTTAAGGAATCTCCAGCAGTGTGATGCCTTTGTATATGCAGATGAAGCAGTTAATCAATTTATGGCATGTAATTATATGTCTCAGTTACAGATACTGGAAGCCCGAAAAGAGGCAGCTTCAGGCACAGAGATACTATGGGAGTACATGGCCCGAGGATTAATGGGTGTTGCAAAAACTCACCCCTATTATAAAATATCCAGGTTGGTGTCAGCAATTAAAGATCATGTCTTTGCCTATGTCCTCCCCCTTTTGCTACACCCAAAAAAGTACTATTCACTTATCTACACCTTGACCTAAAGCATCCTGCTCATGATTTTGTACTGAATTCTGGGAAACCATGGCCGACCAAATTTTAACACTTTCCATGCCATTAGTAAATGAGAGCCACTGTCATTTTTTTAAGCCTCCGCAACAATTTGTAATCAGATAAGCCAAGAACACCTTTGTTTTTTTTTGTTAGATTATATCTTACTTTCAATTGTATCTGGCTCCTGTTATGGGGGCTCTAAAGGTAATGGCACATGGAGTTCTTTTTGGAGCATTAAGTTCAGTGTTTTTAAGTAGCTCAAAGATGTGGTGCCAAATGACCGCATTGATTTGAATGGTAATCACCAGCAAACTCTTGAGGCAACACTGCCCAGCTATCACAGGGAGCTATAAACTGACAGTAGCTTGTGTTGGGAATTGCTGTAGTGTAGTCTTTTGCCACTGAAATCACTGGTGCCCTGTTAATATTAATATCTACATATACTGCTCATATGGACAACTCTAGATGGAGTGTTTCCATTGTCAGACTAGTTTTTGCTCCACACTAAGTACAACCCTATGGAAGATAAATGCCCACAATTTAAAATTACATAAAAGTCTGTTTTACATGTGTTGGTTCCATTGCCCCCACCAATCTTAACCAGCCATAGACTGGAGCACAGAGAGCAAATCTGATATAGAGATTATTATTATTTTATTATTAACATGTATTTATATAGCGCCAACATATTGCGTAGCACTGTAAAGTAAATGTGATTATACAACTACATCACACGAATTACATATATAGAATATATGGAGTAACAAACATCACAATCAATACAGGTACAAAAGGTGAGGAAGGCCCTATGCATAGGCATACAGTCTAAAGGGAAGGGAGTAATACACAAGGTGTGGGAGTGGGCAAGATCGAAGTAAGTGGGTGAGAAATGTGGTACTGTATGTGGTGTTGCGTTTGGTAGTTAAGCAGAGTGAGGGTAGGCTTCTCGAAAGAAGTGCGTTTTCAGAGATTTTTTGAAAGCAGAAAGGTTGTGAGAAAGTCGGACAGACCGTGGGAGAGCGTTCCAGAGGAGGGGTGCAGCCCTTGCAAAGTCTTGAATGCGAGAGTGTGAGGAGGTAATAAGAGAAGAGTTAAGTAGCAGGTTAGTAGAGGAGCGTAGTAAGCAAGTGGGTGAGTATATAGAGATGAGTTCAGAGATGTAGGGTGGAGCAGAGTTGTGAAGTGCTTTGAAAGTCAGTGTCATTAATTTGAATCTGATTCTGAAAGGTAACGGAAGCCAGTGCAGGGATTGACAGAATGGTGAGGCAGAGGAGGAGCGGTTGCTGAGGTGTATGAGCCTCGCAGCAATGTTCATTATGGACTGGAGAGGTGACAGTCTCTGGAGGGGAAGGCCAATTAAAAGAGAATTACAGTAGTCTAGACGCGATATGATGAGAGAGTGAATAAGAATTTTGGCAGCATCTTGGGTGATAAATGATCGTATTTTGGATATGTTCCTTAGGTGGAAGTGACATGATTTAATAAGTGACTGGATATGAGGAATGAATGACAGGGCAGAATCTAGGATAAACCCAAGGCATCGGGCCTGGGGAGAGGGGGTGATAGTGGAATTGTTAACTATGATGGATACTTCGGGAATGCTACTGGTGTTAGTTGGAGGAAAGAGAACCATTTCAGTTTTAGAGAGGTTTAATTTAAGATAGCGTTGCGACATCCAGGTAGAGATAGCGGACAGGCAGGAGGAGACGTGAATTAGGAGTTCTGGGTTGAGATCAGGAGACGAGAGATAGATCTGAGTATTGTCAGCATAGAGGTGGTAGTGTAAACCATACGAATTTATTAATTTGCCAAGGGAGGAAGTATAGAGGGAGAATAGTAATGGTCCCAGGACAGCGCCTTGAGGAACTCCAACAGAAAGAGGTAGGGGAGAAGATGATACTCCATTGTAGGAGACACTGAAGGAACGATTGGTGATGTAAGAAGAGAACCAGGACAGGGCTGTGTCACGAAGGCCAAGCGACTGGAGGGATTGGAGGAGGAGAGGATGATCTACAGTGTCAAATGCGGCTGAGATATCAAGCAGTAATAGTAGTGAGAAATGATTGTTGGCTTTAGCGGTTAAAAGGTCATTAGTTAGTCGAGTCAGGGCAGTTTCCGTGGAGTGTTGCGGCTTAAAACCAGATTGTAGGGGGTCCAGCAGGTTATTGTCAGAAAGGAATAGGGATGTAGCGAACGTCGGAAAAAAAGTTTGCGAACATATTCGCGAACTTGCGCAAAAATGCGAGCGGTTCGCGAACGGTTCGCGAACCCCATAGACTTCAATGGGTAGGCGAACTTTAACATCTAAAAAAGACATTTCTGGCCAGAAAAATGATTTTAAAGTTGTTTAAAGGGTGCAACGACCTGGACAGTGGCATGCCAGAGGGGGATCAAGGGCAAAAATGTATCTGAAAAATCTGCCTGTGTGTGCTTGGAAGAGATAGTGTAGGGGGAGAGCTGTTAGTGATTTCAGGGACAGATGATAGTAAGTTTGCTGGCTAGTAATCTGCTTGATACTGCTCTGTATTGGAACAAAAAAATAAATAAAAGCAGTCCTTACAAGGACTACTGTTATTGCAGCAGTCAGCAGATGAGATCAGAAGCAGGACAGCTGCCCACTGCAGCTACATACAGAGCACTGCAGTAGAAGGTAGATTACTAGCCAGCAAAGCTACCTAAGCTTAAATGTCCCTCAAACCCCTGCAGACTTCTGTCCCTCCAATAACAGAGCAGTATCAACACGATTACTAGCCAGCAAACTTTCAACTGTCCCTGAAATCACTAACAGGCAGCAGCTCTCTCCCTACACTATCTCTTCAGCACACACAGGCAGAGTGAAAAAACGCTGCAGGGCTTCGGTTTTTATAGGGAAGGGGAGTGGTCCAGGGGAGAGCTTCCTGATTGGCTGCCATGTACCTGCTGGTCTGGGGTGAGAGGACAAAAAAAAGCGCCAACAATGGCGAACCCAAAATGGCGAACGTCGCGCGACGTTCGCGAACTTCCGGCGAGCGCGAATACCCGATGTTCGCGCGAACAAGTTCGCCGGCGAACAGTTCGCGCCATCTCTAGAGAGGAATGAGGTAAGTCGGTTGTAGACTAGGCGCTCAAGTAGTTTAGAGATGAAAGGTAGCAGAGAGATAGGTCGGAGGTTGTCAAGATTGGAGGGATCAAGAGAGGGTTTTTTCAGAATGGGGGTGACAAGAGCATGTTTTAGTTGAGAAGGAAACAGTCCAGTTGAGAGCGAAAGATTAAATAGGTGAGATAAGGCTTTGATTAGACAAGGATTGGTATTGCGGAGAAGTTTTGAGGGGATTGGATCAAGCGGGCAGGTGGTAAGGTGAGAAGAGACCAGAAGCTTTGAGACTTCCTCATCAGTGACAGGGGTGAAGGAGCACAGGAGAGACTGAGGAGTGTCGAGGGAGGGTGGTGGAAGTCTAGGGGGGTTGAATAGTGTAATGTCCCTTCTGATGGTGTCAATTTTGTTTTTGAAGTGCTCAGCAATATCTTGAGCAGAGACAGATGTGCATGGAGGGGGTGGAGAAGGGGAAAGGAGAGTGTTAAAGGTGGAGAAAAGTTGTGCTGGTTTTTTAGAAAGGGAGTTAATGAGTGAAGTAAAGTATGTTTGCTTGGCTTGGAAGAGGCTGGTGTTAAAGGAGCGCAGGGCAGATTTGTAGCTCCAAAAGTCTGATTCTGAACGGGATTTGCGCCAGCGACGCTCAAGTGCATGTGAGTGTCTTTGGAGCGCTTTTGTATGAGCAGTATGCCAAGGTTGAAGTGGTTTAGGTCTAGAACGTTTAGTCTTTATAGGAGCAAGCTCATTTAGGGCAGTGGTGAGAGTACTATAGTAGACAGAGGTAGCCACATTAGGACATGAGATGGCTGAGATATTAGAGTGAAAAGAGTCAAAGGAAGAAGAGAGATGTGACACGTCTACAGCTTGCAAGTCACGGTAAGTACGTGTTTGGGGAATGGCAGGGGGTGAGGAGGGAGTTAGTGAGAGTTGAAATGTGAGCATATTGTGAAAAGAGAGGGGAAATGGGGAGTTAGTAAAGTTGGAGGTTGAACAGAGTCTGGTAAATATGAGATCCAGAGCATTACCGCTGGAGTGAGAGGGGGAGTCTGAGCACAAAGATAAGCCTAGGGAGGAGGTTAGTGAAAGAAGTTTAGAGACAGAAGAGTTGTTAATGTTGTTAACGGGTATATTAAAGTCACCTAATATGATAGATGGAATGTTAGATGAAAGAAAGTAAGGAAGCCAAGCAGCAAAGTTGACCAGAAATTGTGCAGTTGGTCCTGGTGGTCGATATATAACAGCAATGCAGAGTGAAACAGGAGAAAAGAGCCTAATGCAGTGAGCCTCAAATGAGGAGAATGATAAAGAGGGAACAGGTGGAAGAACTTTAAAAGTACAGCAGGGAGAGAGGAGCAAACCCACCCCACCTCCAGGTCTGTTATCAGGTCTGGGAGTATGAGTAAGGTGTAGGCCCCCATAGGACAGGGCAGCAGGTGAGGCGGTGTCAGTAGCCAGGAGAGAGCCAGGTTTCAGTAAGCGCAAATAGGTTAAAGGAATTTGCAATGAAATGGTCGTGTATAGCGGTGAGTTTGTTGCAGACAGATCTGGCATTCCAGAGAGCACATGAAAGATTAACTGGGTTTTTGGGTATAGGAGTAAGAGTTCTGTACTGTTTGAATTTGCTCCGGAGAGAAGGAGCTCTTGGCTGTGTTATAACTGGGATGGGGTAAGGGCCAGATGCAAATGAACCAATATTGACTGTCATTCAACTTCTCTAATTCATAATTAATTTAATTTTTATGAACCTTCCCCAGGGAGCAACAGTACTGATATTGTGGACAGCAATCCAATACTCTGTCATAAATTAAAATACCCTTTTTGCATTAATTTGCCACAGACTCCAGACAGCAAAGTTTCAGATCCACATTGATTGCTAAAGGTCATTGTGGACCTGTAATGTTGCTGTCTGGAATCGGTGCTGAATTTATGCAATAAAGGCATTTTAATTGATCAAAGTAATTCAACAAAGAAGTATTGGACTGGTATCCAGAATATCAATCATACAACACATCGTACAGGTTGATAATGAGAAGCAGTACCAGGCTTTACCACATGTGGACTAACATTTAAAATTGGCACTAGCATTTCAAGCAGAATGAAGCCCAGCCAGCCCATCATAAGCCCAAAATAAAGTACAAGTACTGTGGTATTTTACAGCAGCTGCTTGGGCATTTGCCAGAATATCCAAATTGTTAATCTAGGCCTGTGCTCTAAAGTCACAAATAAAAGCATCAAATCTTGATAGGTCATACTACATTAGAAATCTTATTAAAAGGCTTCACTGTTGCTCCCTGTGTTGCTGCAGTACTTTTTGTGCAGACAAGGAGGTTATAGCACATCATAACTCACTAGCCCTGAGGGATCATTACCATCAATTTGCTGTTGAAGTATTTTTATAGCACTCTTCTATTGGTAGAGAAAAAAGTTCTTCCCTTACTCGGCTATCATTATTTCAGTGTTGCCCAATAGCTGCCAAACCAACCTCCGACCACACAGGGAGAGCCCTGTTTGTTTTTGCTGCTGGATAATATTTTGAATGTAAATGTTAAACCTTAGCAGTGCAATTTTAGGATTTGTTTAGGATTTTTGATGGAATAACATCACAGGTAGCCCTCTGAATGCTACCACCCACAGTTCTGCTTGTTTAACTAGGTCTGCTATCAGTTCTGAGCTCTGCTAGTATATACAGTGTCAGACTGGCCAACAGGGATACTAGGAAAACTCCTGGTGGGCCCTGTTGTCAGTGGTCCCTCATGCTGCTAAACATTTGGCCTACTTCATGGCCATTTCCTATTTCTATGAGAACATAGAGGCTAAATAGACAGAATAACAGATTATAGTATGTAAAGAAAAGAGACTAGGAAAATAGAGGTTGAGTGAGAAGAAAAATAATACTGTAGTACTGAGACTTGTCCCCTGGTGTAAGGTTTTTTGGTGGGCCCCTGCTGTCCCAGTCCGATATCTTCAGTATCCGCACTCCAACAACGCACTTGCAGGGGTGCACGGCCAAATATCAATCATATACTCTCAATTTGGAATAAAGCATTCCCAGGCCAGCACTTCCCTTAGTAAATCAAGCGATTTTATTTTTCACACATCACAGTGCTCCAACGTTTCGGTCCCTCTTGGGACCTTTTTCAAGGATGGGCAATGTGCAATTCTCTTTTTTTTGCCACTGTCAATATGGTCTAGGAAAGGAAGTGGTGTTGCGAGGTAGACACCTCAATAAGTGATTGTGTAAGGTCCATAATCAGGAGTGGACTGGGATTCAAATTAGTCCCTGGCATTCCTAGTACACAGAGACCCAAACATCCCACACCTTAATAGTCACTTTCTATGGCATCTTACAACAGCCCCTCTGACATTTGCCAGAACCCACAGTCCAGGCCTTTCCCTAATGATACCAGAATTTTATTTATACCTATATGTTTACCTCTTGTCATATTGTTCATAGGTTGACACATTTCTGCTTGGTTGCATTTCTTGGCAAAATGTTTCCTGGCCAAAGCACTGGTCTTTTAGGCTGATCCTGTGATCATGAATATCCAATGTGCATGGAATCAGTTTAATAGAGGATGTGAAATATGTCAATGGCTCACAGCATGATTATGATAGGTGGAGGAGCTGCGGTTTTTAGGGCTTTTCTTGCAACCTCCAGGGCTCTCGTTCTGACATCCAGAACCCCACACATGTGTTGCACATTGCCTTTTACTTCCTTCATCCTTCTTAACCTTGATGTGGCGGCCCAGGCGGAGGAACAGGCCTGGCTTGGTGGGGCCACCGGCATATCCTGTCCCTATCAAAATAAATCATATAATTAAATAGTGGTTAAATTATGGATTACAAAAGAGATATACAATTCAGAATTTGAAACCAATGACTCTGTGCACACAAAGCCTACAATAAATTAGAGGGAAGTTGGATTACAGGAACCTACATTTTTAATAGCATATTAATCATCTTTTTTAATGGGAGGTATAATCACATAGAGCACAGTAATCTAAGATGCTGTCAAACATGTAGGAGAGTTGACGGAAAATATGAGAAGGAATATAGCGAAAAGCTAACATTTCAGTTAGGTGGATGTGAGAGAGCAGAGGCTTGGCAGGGAGGACAGCAGAAACAGATGGTTGTGTTAGATAAAACAAAGTCATCCCTAACTAAAGGTGGCCATACACTGAGAGATCCGCTCGTTTGGCAATGTCGCCAAACGAGCGGATCTCCCTCCGATATGCCCACCTTGAGGTGGGCAATATCGGGCCGATCCGATCGTGGGCCCTAGGGCCCAACGATCGGATCCTAACGAGGCCTTAACGGGAGGTCGGATCGCGGGACCGCATCAACGAATAGATGCGGCCGCGATCCGACGGGATTTTCTGTCCCATCCGATCGAGATCTGGCCGACTTTCGGCCAGATCTCGATCGGTGAAGCCCGTCGGGGAGCCCCATACACGGGCCAATAAGCTGCCGACACGGTCTGTCGGCAGCTTTTATCGGCCCGTGTATGGCCACCTTAAGAATATCTCTGATTTATCTCTGTGAGTGAGAATGGGACAGAAATGTGAAATCAATGCTGAGATGCTGAAAGGTTAAGTAATAACAAGCGACTAGATGGAAGGAATTTTGTGTTATTGTTTTCTTTAATAGGTTCCATTTTTTAATCCCACATTTAATTGACTCAATCTGTTCTCCAAAATGGATTTAATAGTATAATTCACTTTTCACCCTAGGGTTATCATGGAAAGACTCACTCTCTTCCCGGGGAAATGTTAATATCCAGAAATATCTTGTGGTTTCTGTGTTAGTTTCCATGAAGTTTTTAAACTTTCCTTTGTGGGAAAAATGTATATACTTTTCTATCTTTAAAGGGCATGTAAAGGAAAAAAAATAAAATCCCATTTTTATTTTCTTTAATGAAAAAGAAACCTATCTCCAATATACTTTAATTAAAAAATGTGTACCGTTTTTATAAGAAACCTGACTATATGCAGTGAAATTCTCCCTTCATTTACTTTTGTGGATAGGAATTGTCAGACTGTCCCTAACTGCTCTGCAGGGAAACAATCATACTTATGAACAGCAGGGGGAGCCCCCGCCTTACTTCCCAGCCATGCAGAATTCAAGCAGCTTTGTTTGTTTCCCTGTAGAGCAGTCCGCGACTGTGTAGAGATTTGTATTGGATTTTATTTTTGCCTTTACATCCCCTTTACTGTTTCCAACTCCAGCTGCAGAGACAACGATCATGGAGCCATATTTAAACAGATAAACTGGGATTCTATTTGGAGGATTATTTTGCTGCAGCCACTGGTTCTGCAGAGTTGAAGAACGTTTGTATTAATCAATACAAAAACTATAAACTCCACATTAGATTACATGACAACACAGGACCCAGTGCAGTCTGTATATTCTGATTATTAATCAGTCTTGCTGTATCAGCTTCTGGCAGATATTATTTGGCTTGTGCCGTTTAGATAATTTATGATTAACCCTAAGCAGCCCAGACCACCAGTCTTGGTCTTGCAAAGATGTTTAACAAATGGGGACCCCATGTGGCCAACTTTGAAAGCATAAATCATTTGTTTTATTAGGCTTGTGGTGCAATAAGTTCATGTTCATGTTTAGTATACAAAATACAGCATTTCTAGCTTTATTCTATTTTAGACTTTACTTCCCCTTTAAAGGCATATTCTAAAAATATGGAAATTCATTTTCTGAAAGATCTTATTAAAGGAGACATATAGGATAAAAGAAAGAACCCTCATTTTGTAGGCAATTATTTAAAGTGCTGCTTTTACATGGTGCTAAAATGAATATCTTAATAAAAATAGCCCCTTTATTGGAGCTCCATATAGATGTTCTCTGGTCCCTGTATGTGTTTTGAATGAGGGGTGGCGTGTCCTAACGGAGGGGAAGAAGCACAACAGGAGGGGGAAAGCCAATCACAGTCCTGCAGTTACACAAGCAAAGACAGGCGGCAGTTCCCTATCAGGTCCTGCTAGCTGTTGATTGGTTCCTGTCCTACAGTAGAGTGAGCTGAGAGCTGCCGGCTCCCCTGCACAGCCTGGGAATTCAGGGATCAGAAAGTGGAAGGGAAGGGAGGGATTATTAGGTTTTTTGCAGAAATATTCAATAAATCAGCCTGAAACACTACTTTTTTAAGCACAATTCTTCTAAATCTAAATGAGTATAATGCACAGGTACATTCTTATTTTTTACACAAAATGTCTCCTTTAATACACTTTTTTATATAGTGCTGATATGTTATTCATGCTTGAAAAAAAATATACATCATTTATCAGTCTATGCCCCAGTGGAGCTTGCAGTCTAAGGTCTCTACAAAACAAACAGGGGTCAGTTGCATGTTTTGGCCTGTATTTATGTAAAGCCTGTTGCTTTCATTTTAATTAACAATTGTTACTCAATTTATAGTATTTAGGAGCTTTTTATATATATATTAAAATATCAATTTATGTACACTGCTAATAAAGTTACCAAAGTAATCCACAACCCAGGCTACTCCCTACCTTTTGAATCCAATGCAATTAGGAGAGGCTCACAGAGTCGCATTGTGGGCTTAGGGCCGGATTTACATAGTGGGCGTCCCAATGCCCACTGCCATTTGTCGCCCCTGTCCTCTCCCCTTTTTTTGTGCAAATTTTCATCATCTGAACCAATGTGGGTGTGGTTGGGCAGCCTGTGTGGGCTACCCCTCTACCTCATTTATTTACAGCATAAAAGTGCACATACTTTCTGTATCCCTTCTTTACATGAAATCCTACATATTCTGGTTATGCTTGTAGTGTACTGCAGGGATGCCAACTGGTGTCCCAACAAGCACGTCCAATTGTATATCTGTGTTCGTAGTTTACATGCACTCCTGTGGGTACATTTCCCTTGAGAAAGGGCTGGGTTAAAGCCTGAAATGTTGCTAGTGACAATTAATTAAAAGTTTTTTCACACATTACTGGAGTGCTGCTGTTTACTTTACACTTTAATTTCTTCTATTTCCCACAGAAGATACTGATAGTTGGTAAGCTAACTCCTGGACTCCTGTGTCATGGATATCAAAAAAAAAAAGCCACCATGTGGGAACTGAAGTTAAGTGTAAGGTTAAGTCCACACTCGGTGTTTTGGGGAGATTTGATCGCCTGGTGTTTTTGCGGCGACCAATCTCCCCAAACGCCTTCCCTGACTCTGCTCTGGCTAAGATTAAAAAACGCCGGCACTAATCACACACGGCGGTTCGTTTTCCTAAGTCGCCTGAAGTTGCCTCACGAGGAAACTAAGTGTATAAGAGCCCCATGTCAGCAGGCCCGGATTTGTGGGAAGGCCACCTAGGCCCGGGCCTAGGGTGGCAGGATTTTAGGGGGGCGGCATGCTGTCCAACCACACCCACATTGGTTCAAAAACACTGGGGACGCACAGGAGATACAATCTCCATGAAAATTTGCACGAATAAAGGGGAGGGGACAGGGGTGACAAATTACAGTGGGCCTAGGGGCATCCGCTATGTAAATCCGGCCCTGCATGTCAGCATTCCCCAGCTGAAGGTAAGAGAGTAGTTGGGGAGTGGGGGTTACACCACTGGTTTCCAGGGCAGGACCCCTCATTGATATTTGTTCTTTTAAATGAAGGGCAAGGCAACCTTATTTAGTTCTGCCATTTCAACTCCACAAAAGCCGAATTGAAGTTGGACTGTAAAAAATTCTCATTGGCCAATGATGAAAGGAAAATTAATGTGCTCATCATATATAAGCAATGTAGGGGCCATTGATCTAAATGGTTTATGTTTCTTTTATTCAATACCCCAACATCCCATGCAAGGGTACAGTATCCACAAAAAGATGAACAAAACTCAACAGTGCTTCTAAACTGCAACTCCCTCTTTTGTACAATATCCTAAATTAGAATAGTTGCAATGTTATAGCGCTACTGGATTTTCTCTATTGCTTTGTGATTTTCTGAGTGCGGACATCAGGATGCAAGCTCTGGCACCAAAGGAATAGAAATATGATAATACATTCTGTGCAGCATAAGCCTGATTTGTATGAAAAGATGTATTTCAAATGTAAATAACTTGGGCAATATGACTTATGTGGGGAATGTAATAAAAGTCGGTAATGGAAAAATATTTGCAACGGAAAAAGTTATGCCTTGGTGCGAACAAATTTTCATTTGCGCAAATTGAACATACTGTAGCTTTTGCTATTTGCTTTTTGCTCTTCCGATAGTGGAAGAATTTTTGTGAATTTTATAGTTTGCGCCAGTGCAGTGAATGTAATAAAACTTCTTACTGAAAAAGTTATGTTTGCTCCAAAAGAAGTTTAAGGAAGAATATTACACTGTGAAATGCAAATTTTTATTCTTATTTGTACAGATTGTTTTATTACATTCCCCCATTAGATTTTTTTATACATTTTATGAACTATTTCGTTTCATGTTTGTTATTTCATGTTATTCTCCGTGATAAGCAGCAGAGGGTGCTGTAGTAACAGCCTTGAGCAGAATCTCAGAAATCCTCACCTCCATGGCACAGAATATTTGAAAAGGAATGTTTGTATTTTTCTCTATATGTTGACTAATGGGTGATATTCGGCCAGGCACTATGGTACAAACAGGCCAGACTGACCAACCACATCAAGTCATGTATGGACAGTTTATCTTGTAATTTAAACCACTACATGATTTCAACACATTAAAGGGGTGGTTCATCAAGTTAATTTTTAGTATGTTATAGAATGGCCACTTCTAAGCAACTTTGAATTGGTCTTAATTATTTGTTTTTTCAATTATTCTTCTGACTCTTTACACCTTTTAAATGGGGGGGTCACTTGCTCATCTTTTTATTCAGGCCTTTCCTATTCATATTCCAGTCTCTTATTCAATTCAGTGCATTGTTACTATGGTAATTTGGACCCTAGCAACAAGATTGCTGAAATTGCAAACTGGAGAGCTGCTGAATAAAAAGCTAAATAGCTCAAAAACGGCAAATAATAAAAAATGAAAACCAACTGCAAATTAACTTAGAACCATACTAAAAATTAACTCAAAGGTTAACAACTCCTTTATCAGGATTAAATAAATCTAAGAAAGCTTTCACACTGGGTCTGTTTAGAGAGTACACCCATGCTTCCAGGCTACATCCAATCAAGCAAATTGGAATCACAGCATGGGAACAAAATAGAAAAATGGAACTTGTGTTGATGACAGCGTCCCTTTAGCATGCAGTGATGAAGGCTGCCTGTCCGGTGCTGTTTGGCCATCCAGTATAACTATATAATCAAATTCCTGATAGATGCAAAAGTGACGGAGGGAAATTAAGCTTGTATAATGGTCATGTTAACATTTTTTAAACTTTTATTTCACTGCTGAAAAATGACTAGCAGGTGGTGCCGCTAAATTCATTTATATTAAAGGGGTTATTCACCTTATATTAACTTTAATATAATATATATGAATAAAGTATAATATAAAGAGTGATATTCTGAGACAACTTGCAATTTAGTTGATTTTGTTTTGTAATATTTGTCAATCTTAAGTTATTTAACTTTTCATGCGGCAGCCCTCCAGTTTGCAATTTCATCTGGTTGCTAGAGTCCAATTTACCCTAGCAACCATGCACTGATTTATATAAGAGACTCGAATTTGAATAGGAGAGGGCCTGAATAGAAAGATGAGTGATAAAAAGTAGTAAGAACAGTACATTTGTAGCCTTACAGAGCGTTTGTTTGTTAGATGGGGCCAGTGGCCCCCATGGGAAAGCTCAGGAGGAGACAAATAATTGAAATGCTATAAATGAGAAAAAAAATTAAGGCCAATTGAAAAGTTGCTTAGAGTTATCCATTCTATAATGTATTAAAGGTTTACTTAAAGGTGAGCTTCCCCTGTACCAGTACTTAGTTCCATTAGCATCTTGTAGTCCTAAAACTAAGACTAAATGTAAGTAGTAAAAGTGCTTAGATATTACATTCTGTCGTTTTAAAGGTTTCCTTATGCCTATAGAGGTGGAAATAGTAGAAAGCATAAGCCCTCTGGGTAAAATATTTTAGAACAGATCTCCCCTAAATGAGAAGAATGGAGACAACGAGGCACCAAGGGAAATCATTACACGCATACAGTAGAAAGTGGCCGCTTACATTGTTGTTTATAAAGTGACAGCCATGCATTCCTCCATTCCCTTGTGTGACGCGCAGAGCTCCTCGTCCATTCCCGTCCCAGCGTTCCAGTAGCCGCCCCCTTTGCAGCCCCAACTCTCCATGCCACGTGTGGGCGTTCCCACCAGCTGTTGGAATGGGCAGTGAGGGGCGTGTCTCTCAAACTCCGCCCCTTGGAGTGTTCTCTATCCCAGTTTTAGCAGATCGGCTCAGGAACGATTCACCATGGCGGGGGAGTTGGAATCTTTGGAGAAGCTGCTGGAGAAACACATCCCGCCTGATGAGCTGAGAGAGGTGTGGAGGCTGCTCTATGGGAAGGAGATACGGTGAGGAGATTGTGGAAAGTAGCAATGCGTGGAGCTAGGGAAGAGATTACACCACAGTGCTAGGGAGGGAGTATCAAATATCAGCTGGGACAGGGCAAAGGTCCCTTACTCTAACTTATCCCAGTCATGTGTAGCCGTGTTCCAAGGCATAGTCAATAGCCATAGACTAGAACAGAACTTCCCAAACTGTCAGGCTGCCCCCCTAGGGGTCCCCAATAAAGATGAGGTATGAAGGCTAGTTAGGATGAGTTTGAGTGCTTTTATACTATCCTGTATAGCCCTTGAACTATAGCAGACTATGGTGCATGTTAAGGGGAAGGAGGTCCTGAGCCTTAAAAGCCTGGAGACCTAGGGTAGTGCAAGTCACATGATGCCTGCATTTATTCCATAGGCCCCTGGATCTCCCCAGCTGTGCCTCTCAGTCTGCCTCAAAAGCTGGGTTTGACCTGCAGGGATATGGGTTTGAAGCAGCCCAAGAGCAGACAAGACGACCTCGGATAGTACGTGTGGGATTAATCCAGAATAAGATCCAACTGCCAACCACAGATCCTGTTACAGAACAGGTGAGCTGTCCCAATTGTTGTGTGTTACACTGAAAGCTAACAAGACCCTTACACATATGTTCATGTGCTACATGAAGCCAAGGATGGAAGGAGCCCTGGGTACAGTACTGAGCTGCTCTCCTCAATGACACCAGACACCAAGGCCAGGCATTAAATGACATCAGCCAGAACATCCCTATTAGATGCATTTGCTATTAAACATCTCTCCTGTCTCTCTCTTTCTCTCTCTTTCTCTCTCTCTTGAAGTACCTTCAGTGAGGAAAAGAACAAAGGTATACAGGTCAATGCCCTGTAAAGTTTATAGACATATCTGTTTGCAAAAAGACTAGTAAATCTTAAGCCAACTTAACATCCAAATTAAGTGGAGGACAGAACATTTGGCTATCATTCCATCCATGAGATCACCCTAGATCCGGGGTGCCCAAAAGGGATCTACCGGTAGACCTTTAATTGGTGATCAGTAGATCTCAAGACACTGCCAACAAACAGCTTGTCTAAATCACCCTCCTGTTTCATGCTTTTCATTAAGATAAATATTATGTTAAGGTTACATATGAATTAGATGTTTAAATATAAAAATATAAATTTTTATTCTCATAAATCAATATTTAAGGAATATTTTCCATGAAACATAATGTGAACAATGATTTTATGGATATAGATCATAATGGGACCCATAACTAAAAGTAGACCTCACATTAGTAAAGTATGGCCACTCTTGCCCTAGATAACCTTACACTGGCTTGACCCATAAATGAATCAGCCCTAAATGCATGTCTCTTTGTATCTTAGTGCTGTGATAATTTTGGTGTCATGTACAGGCCGATGGGCTAATGATGTGCATTGTGCAAGAATGTACAAGCCTGATTATGAGCACTTTTCAGGATATATTACATGCAGTGTTTGATCACCCATGGCCCAAGCTTCTTGCCACTTGAGTTTTTGGGCCAACAGGCAGCTCCAATTCCAGACCATTGGTAGTAAGGACTGCAACAGGTCCAGACTGGAATTCAAAATAGGCCCTGGCATTTCAATTACACAGAAACCCAAACAGCCAGGGTCAAATTTAAAATGGCACGCGCCCCTAGGAACTTAAGAATATGTTGGTTTTATATAAATATAAGAAAATAATACTAATAGTTTTGATTACTAAAATACATGTAGACCAGTTATTGTAACCTTTATTGAGCAGAGCCATGGATCCTAGAGAGATTAAGGGCACCTCTCCCATTTTAGACACTGGAAAGTTATTTTGGTATCATAGCAGGGATTGTCTAATCATAGCAGGACCTGTACTAATTAATTGTCCTTTACTCATGTGTTCTGACAAATAAAGGTTATTTTTCCATAGAGAAATTCCAGTGCTGCTTTCCTCTTGACTGAAGTGCAGAACATTGGAATGTGAGGGGGAGTAGCCAGCTTGCTAGGAAGAGTGGTGGGGAACTCTATATATGTGTACCGAGAATAGTCTCTCTCAGAGGGGGAGGGTTGTATATTGACCTGCACATGCAAAGAAGTCCAATTCACACTTATTCTATAAATAATTACTCTAGAGTCCTACAAAGGACAATGTTCACTAGCAGCAGTATGGAGCTGTTTGGTAGATGGTGTCAATCTTACTGCATGCCAGTATTCCATTTGTTATGTGGAATTGTTTAATGAATTCATTTATTACCATATAACGCTGCACATGTGTAGGAAACCAGGAGAGAGCCCATATTTATTGTTAGGTTGTACTGTATAAGTATAAGCCGTCCTAAGAAAGAATAAGATCATATCTGTTTTGTGCCTCCAGATCTCTGCTCTGCACAGACGCATTGCTGAAATAGTTGAGGTTGCAGCCATGTGTGGGGTGAATATAGTCTGTTTCCAAGAAGCTTGGTGTAAGTATCCTCTCTTGCGGACACAGGACTATTACATTAAAACACACATTCATGAGCTATCAGTTAACACAAAAACATTGGAGTCAGTGGCGTAACTAGATATTACTGGGCCCCACAGCAAATTATTTTTCAGGCCCCCAAAATGTTTAGAGGTTGACTTGTTTCTCCAATATTTATTGAAATTGTATATGAATTAGGGCCTCGTGGGGCCCCTATACCTCCTGGGCCCCCTGCAGCCGCAGGGTCTGCTTCCTCTATAGTTACGCCCCTGATTGGAGTGGCTGATACAAACAAAAGTTTGTATGGGGTCCCAGGGGATAGTCCTGTCTGCTCGCTCCAGACTCCCTCGTGGTGCCTTGCTTTGGGCTGGCACAGTTTGGGGCACACAACAGCCCAAAGCAAGGCACCACGAGGGAGTCTGGAGCGAGCAGACAGGACTATCCCCTGGGACCCCATACAAACTTTTTACTGGACTGAATGCGCAAAACCCGTGAGGGTAAATGTGAGTGCAAAAATTTTTTAATTGGTTTTAATTAGTTCTTAATAAAAACGGTATTACCCTATTATTGGTTTTATTCCTGGTTTTATACCTGGTTTGGAATCTGGAAGGAGCGGCGAATCCTGGAGGAGGGATCAGAAAGGGCCTCTCGTTATATGCATAATACCACATCAGTGGTTTGTAAGTAGGCAATTTGCACAGAAGGTGGAGGCACTATATCCCTGGAATATATCTTGTTTTATAGGAAAGACACCTTCCTTTTCCACTTTTTTCGTTAACCTATCCTTTCATTAATAGTCATGACTGCACATGCTATACCCAACAGAAGCAATGAAATCCATAAGGGAGTATTGTCCACTAACCCAGCCTCCACAGTGTCAGATAATATGCTTGTTAGGCAGGTGAATGGGTAACATGCAGTTATTCTGTAACAGACTGGAGAATAGATTCAGGGGCTCTGGCCTCTCTTAGCTAGTAGATATTTAACAACTGTTACCATAAGGGCATATATCATTTTTAAAAACATATTAACCACCACACAATAATTAGACCTATTTTTAGATAAATTTGCAACTTAAAATGTGTTACTATAATTTTCGTAAATTAGCACTAGTGACACTAAAATGCAGAAAGTACCCAAAAAGTCAAAGCTGAGAACAATAAAGCCTTTTGAAAAACCCTCAGACTTTCTAAAAGTGAAATTTAAAGTGAATAATTTTTTATTGAATGGGTTTCTTGCAACAACTGGGGGTGTGGCGGGTGCAAAATCATGCGGGCCTGCACCCCCTTGAGGATTGCACTGAAAGGAATCCGGCATGAGAATTGCTTCTAGAGGGGGGAGGGGATGGCTGCCCACCCTGCACCCAGGCCTGGGTGCACTAGTTACATTACTTGCGATCCTGGAATATTGTCATTGTGCTCTTTTGTTCCCATCTGCTTTTTTAGACCCGTCTCCCAGACTTATTACGTGTATACCCATGCCAGTACTGTGTGTATTCTTCTGCACACAATGCCTCTTCCTTCATTATATATCCTGCTGTCCCACTTCATTAATAAATTCCATTGTGACTTTCTAGCCATGCCCTTCGCTTTCTGTACAAGAGAGAAACTTCCCTGGACAGAGTTTGCTGAATCTGCTGAGGATGGCATGACCACCAAATTTTGCCAAGAGGTAAGAGCATGATTGGCCATGGTTTTGATAAGCACCAATAGCAAATGTTGGCGTTTTTATTGGCCATTTATGGAGTGATCTTACAGGCAAGTCTGAGGTTGATGGACTTCTCACGGCCATTTCTGCAATGATTTTGCTGGCAAGACTGGGGGGACCATTAGGTCCAGAAGGATCAGCTTTGACTCATATTATAAAAGTTCATTTTGCGTTATCCAGTGTCTGGGTAACCAGATAATACAGATTACTAACTTAGATTACTCACTAACTAACACCTTCATCTGTGTACTATACATGTGCTCTACTCTGCTGTTTCTGGTCATGCATGGAGTGAAACTGATTCATACTGTGTAATTTCTAGGGGTAGATATTGCTCTATTGTACAGGAACTGGACAGGTAAGGTTGTCCTGCTTCATTGCTCCTTAGACATATATATATATATATATATATATATATATATATATATATATATATATATACAGAGATTGTTGCACGCCAAAAAACCCAGAATTGCTCCAAAACTGAACTTATTGTCACTCTTTTCTCTTGGAACGTCTTGGAATTAATGAAATATATTACCCACAAACCCCATGCCCTTGTTGAACTACTGATTATTTACTCATTTCTTTCCTAGATTTTGCGGTTTTGCTTGCATTGCCTTAACATGACTGTGCACTAGGGCAGAGTTCTTAAGACCAGGATTCAAATGACGGCACGCAATAGGAGGTGGTTCGTTAGTGAGTAATCTAAGTTAGTAATCTGTTTGCATTATCCATTTACCCATAGCCAATGCCAAGGCCTCTCGAATAGGAGAACATCAAAAAGCAGAATGAACTTTTATTTAAAAAAAAAAAAAAAAAGAAGCTGATCCTTTCTGTAGCACATTGCAAAAATGACCAATGGACCCTCCATTAACCCCAGACTTGCCATTGAAATCATTGCAGAAATGGCAGTGAGAACTCCATCAACGGTGATCAACCCCAGACTTTCCAGTAGGATCACTGCATAAATGGACACATTGAAAGAATTACCTAACCCATGCAGAATACCAGAGAATTTTCGTCTTAGCCAGTGGTGCTTCTATCAATCTGTTCCTCTGTCTAACTTAAACATGAGTAAAAACAGATGGTTGTGGGTTCCACACATGGCCATCTTTGATTTATTCCAGCCAACTGGGGAGCTGTGAGCAGTATCAGTTTGTAGGTGAGGCAGGTGCTGGAAGGCTCATTCAGACCCTGGTGACAGCAGGGCCTTTAAGATCTGAGGCTCCCCATGCTGTGGGATCTGCGGGGACCTTATTTGTACCCCTGGGACCGAGCCTCTAACACTAGGCCAACTCTGAAAGCAATGCGACCAATTACCTATTAGAAACAATGCAGTAAGTATGAGGTTAGAGGGTTGTGCATTGCTGCTGTCCTATCAGGGTGGGATTTTGTCAGCGTATGTAGTCTTTTAATCCATCTGTACTTTGCAGCTTGCCAAGAAACACAATATGGTTATTGTGTCTCCAATCCTGGAAAGGGACTCAGTACATGGAGACACGATTTGGAACACAGCTGTGATCATATCAAATACAGGTGCCGTTATGGGGAAGAGCCGAAAGAATCACATTCCAAGGGTGGGAGATTTTAATGAGGTGAGATTAAAAAATAAAAAATAGTACATTGTTTGGGGGTTTCCTACTGACCACTTGTGCTTTCTTGGGAAAGGAAGTTTGCCTTACTTCACTTAAAACAAACTTTTAGTATTTTATAGTTGGAGCTATTCTAGGCAACTTCTCAATTGGTCTTCATTTTTTTATTTTCTTATCCATCATATGCTGCCACTTTGCAAACTGCAATTAGTGTTCTGCTTAATCTGTGCACTCATGCAGGCACACAGTTTCAGACCAGTGCACAAAATTCTCTATCGAAACACAAAATTTTAGTCTTATTCTGAACACAAAGTGTTAAGAAGGGCGCAAAAAAGAAATTACAAAAAATAATTTATAAGGACATTGACACATGACCAGTTAAAGGCCTGAGCTAGCAATTATATTGATAAAATAAATATAATTGGAATAAATCTGTAACTCTGTTATTTTTGACCATTCTTTCATTTGTTGCTGCCTGTGCCCTAGTCCACTTACTACATGGAGGGAAACACAGGACACCGTGTGTTTCAGACAGCATTTGGCAGGATTGCAGTAAATATCTGCTATGGCAGGCACCATCCTCTCAACTGGTTCATGTACAGCATGAATGGAGCAGAGATCATTTTCAATCCTTCAGCCACCATTGGGGAACTCAGGTAAGTGTTGCATTCCTGATATTCTGTTCTTGTTATTAGTTTAACCAAGTATAACAGATGTGCTTCTTTTCTCCTTGTGTCTGGCTCCTTGCAGTGAGTCCCTGTGGCCTATAGAAGCTAGAAATGCTGCCATCGCCAACCACTGCTTCACTTGTTCCATCAACCGAGTGGGAACAGTAAGTGCCAACCACAGTCACAAACAGCCCAGTTCATCATTCTACGTACACTAAGTTCTTTGGGATTTCTTTTTTAGGAACATTTTGAAAATGAGTTCACATCTGGGGATGGCAAGAAAGGTATTTATACAAACTAGTCATTTTGAAAGCAATTTTGGGTTTGCCACCAGTATTCAAGCAATATACAGTAATTAAAGGGGTTGTTTAAAACTAAAAGGTAACTTTTAGTATGATATAGAATGGCCAATTCTAAGCAACTTTTAGACTGGTTTTCATGATTTACTTTTCATAGTTTATAGTTATTTGCCATTTTCTTCTGACTCTTTGCAGTTTTTAAATGGGCATCGCTGTCCCCTTCTGAAAAAATCAAATGCTCTGTAAGGCTACAAATGTATTGTTATTGTTACTTTTTATTACTCCTCTTTCTATTCAGGAACTCTCCTATTTATATTCCAGTCTTTTATTTAAATCAATGCATGGTTGCTAGGGTAATTTGGACCCTAACTACCAAATTGCTTAAAATGCAAATTTAAGAGCTGCTGATTAAAAGCTAAATAACTCAAAAACCTGAAATAATAAAAAATGAAAACCAACTGCATATTGTTTCAGAATATCACTCTCTACATCATACTAAAAGTTATCTCAAATTCTATTCCAAATACTGTTCCCTGCCGCTGTAATTCTAATGGACTATTTTCCAGCTTTCACAAGAGGTCATACATAGATCTAATTGAGTAAGCTGTAGTAGTACTCTGGCGAGCACTGTATATAGTTTTTATCTTTTCTGCCATTATTGTTTTTAGACATGACTGGAAGATTTTAGAATGAAGTGAGCAGTCTTAGTTATATGTTGAATCAACAACAAAGGCCTTCGTTATTATTTGATACAACAGGGGAACCTGCAGGTCTTTATATAGCACTTATAATCTTTGGCATTTGCTAAACTTTTGCAACCAATAGGCTTTAGCCTTAAAGAAATGCAATTTATACCTCTGAGAAGATATTGCCATGTTGTAATAATCCTCTCTTTACACACAGCACACCAGGATTTTGGCCATTTCTATGGTTCTAGCTACGTATCTGCCCCAGATGGGAGTCGGTCTCCTGGGCTGAGTCGGGTAAAAGATGGACTACTGGTGGCTGAGATGGATTTAAATCTGTGCCGACAGACTAGTGACAAATGGAACTTTAAGGTGTGTTCAGATATTTGTGGCTTTCTCTTTTATAATCTTTGTTTAAACTCTACAATAATTTCAGCACTCACTCACTGCTAAGACTCACATTTCTGCTGGCATTTTTGCTCTCCTGTCTGTTATACTGTCCATGAATGCTGAAATATAGCTTTTACTTATTAATTTCTTAAGAAAAAAATTCTGTATAAGGCCTGTCTTATGTAATTGCCAAGTTGCGGTGTTGCTTTTCAAAGAGTGAGTTCACCACAGTTCATTAGAGGACACTCCCCAGCTCTTTATTCACTTCTATATGATTTTAGTGTCATGTACTGTATATTAAAAAACATACACATTACAGATATTATAGACAAAACAAAGTAGTATTTAAGTAATAAAATAATGTGTAAGAATGTCCATCGGGTCATTCAGTGGCACTTAATGACGTAACGTGCTGAGGGTGACGTGGCTTAGGGGATGGGTCGTAAAGCATAGCACAACACGTTACAACAGATACTTGCCCCAGGCCGGACCCAGAAAGAGGAAAAGGGGAACCCGGTGAGCCGCGCGGTTACACTCCGCTCTCCTCCGCACAGCAAGAGGCCCAGTTCCATGTCGTAGGATACTACGCTCCATTTACAAGGCCGCGCCCCACAGAGGCCCAAATTGCAGGAGGAGGTTACCGGAGTGATTGGAATTTTCAGCAGCAAGCAGTAAATTCCGCAGGGGGGCTGGTTAATCCCCTCAGTTGCACATAATCCCGGTCAAGCATCAAGGCGCATAACCCCTGGCAAAGTACCAGGAGATAGGAGTAATTAGGAGGGCCATGCATATCTAGCAAGAAACCTCATTGTGAGGCCCCATGTGCAAGCGGACGGTTTCTTTGAGACAACAGCGGACATCATTAGGACCCATAAGCGGCCACTTAACCCCTTGTGACATATAAATGCTATAAACCCCGACCAGCAGGTCCTATGGACAGGCTCTAAATCTGGGGCAATTAACAGAAAATTGCCTAATAAGCAATCAGCAAAAACTGTAAGGAATATTCAC
Source organism: Xenopus petersii (assembly GCA_038501925.1). Classification (NCBI taxonomy): domain Eukaryota; kingdom Metazoa; phylum Chordata; class Amphibia; order Anura; family Pipidae; genus Xenopus; species Xenopus petersii. The sequence goes on from CM076673.1 coordinate 145,832,858, forward strand.
ATACTGTAAATATCTTAAAGATATTATTTCTGGATCCTGCTAAAGGAGCAATGTGGTAGGCTTTTGAACCCGAGAAAAAGCTATAAAATCCAAGTACAAGGACCTGAAAACAGACCATGCATTAGGCCTTTAGTAGGCCCCCAGCCGGTTGCCGGAGCAGCGGCAGTAGTTCAGCAAGAGCCCATCAGATTCGACCAAACTACCTATTACCACTTGATTACACATAATCAAATAGGGAGAACTGGCAAAACTAAAGATAAACCACCTAAAATAAAGTTACCAGAGGCAAATTCTTCAACGCTACATACACCAGGGGCTAAACTTGATACAGTATACTCACCATTAATTACAACGCTCCAAAACTTGAGGGAAGTAGTGTTGGGAGATTTGGCATCACTATTTGTAAAAAAAAGGAACCTCCAGAGGCAATAAGGGTGGAGCCACTGGATTTAATGAGAGGATCAAAAAAGGAGAGCATGACAGACAATATTTGAAAGAAGAGGAGGAAAGTGAGGAGGAACAGAACTCTGGTCTTGCTACATATATTTCAAACTTACCTTCCAAAACTGATATGAAAACTATGATGCAAGAGGTGGCAGCTTCAATTAAAGAAGACATCCAGGAACTAAAAAGCGATATGATGTCACTATCTTTACGCACAGATAACGTGAAGCACAATATAAGTAAAGCTCTCATAAACCAAGCAACTATGCATAAACATGTAAAGAAACAGGAAACCACTATTCACAAACTACAAAGACAAACAGAAGATCAAGAAAACAGAAGCAGAAGGAATAATATAAGGGTAAGGGGCATCGTAGAAGCAGTGCAACCGGATGGAATTCGCACAGTTCTCTTACAAATCTTCAATAGTATTCTGAAAAGAGACATAAATACAGACATTACAATAGAAAGAGCACATAGGATATTTAAACCAAGATCTGCTCCACTGAACGCTCCAAGGGATATTATTTGCTGCTTGCATAGTTTCACCCTGAAGGAAACAATTCTAACCAAAGTGAGGGAAATAGGTGACCTTACCTATGAGGACAATAAAATTGTTCTATTCCAAGACCTGTCCAAAATAACCCTAGCAAAAAGGAGAATTCTCAAACCCCTTACTGAGTTTCTTAAAAAGAATAATTTCCTCTACAGATGGGGATTTCCGTTCTCTCTTCAAGCTTCCAAAGATGAGATATCGGCAGTATTACGTGTTCCTTCAGACACCATCAACTTCCTTAAGAAATTTCAACTCCCTGCCATAGACCTTCCTGGATGGTCCACAGACAGCAACGCCCTGCCAAATCTGATATTTGAGATCGAAGGAGAGTGGGCGCAAGTTCATGCGTGACCAAGTAACCTGTAGACGGCAGCCAGGATTTACCTACAAGAAATAATAATTTCTATTGTTGGGGCCACCAGTTTTCTATAAGGGTCCCAAAGGTTAAAAAAGAAGGATCTTCTGCAGTAGCGTCTACATCTGTTCCAGCTACACTGGTTCGATAATTGATCTGCCTTCAGAGAGTATCTTCATCAACACTGATAAGTATACTTTGATGAGTATTATTTGACTTTATTATGCCTTTTCAACATGAATATTTACATATAATTATAATGTTTTGGAAGGTAGGTTTATAAGATTTAAATAACTCACAAATGGCATTATTAAGGCGGACTTTCGGTAGACGATAAGGACATATTGGGTTGGATGGCGACCAATCGGGATATAAGACTCTAACCCATGCAAAGATGTTATTATCAGAAGACACATCGATTTGATTGTTGAAGTTGTATTTGTAATGAATTCCTTCTACTTGAATAAAAAAAAAATTAAAGAAAGTGTAACGTAAGCTGGTTTAGGACATGACATTCTGTTGAGTCTAGGGATATGCTTACTATGCTTATTATGCTGTTAATGTTTAAAGGTGTATTCTGCCCCCCCCTCACCACATCGCCCTTACATACAGGTGTTTAGCACCTTAGCCGTTGTTGTAGCCAGCAAGCAATGGACACGTTCCCATGTAAGCCTTTAACGGCATACTTATTTTTTATTTTATTTTTGTAGAAATATTTTGTTTTTTGGGTTTTTTTCTTTTTTTTTTATCTTTTTTTCTTCCTTTTCTTTGCCTAGTTCTTTTGACTTTTTTAATCCTTAAAACACTAAGAGCTGAATTTACACGGCAAATTAATGAATTCATGCTACATAAGGAAACACACAAAAGGCATATATTGGGATGGATAGAAAGTATATTGCAAAATAATAACACATTAGATATAGCGGCAGGGACATTGTGGTAAATGCTAAAATGTGTCCTCGGAGGCAACCTAAAGAAAGAAAGAGAAAAAGGAAGCGTTTAATCTTTTAAGAGAAATAGCCAAATTAGAGCAATCCCATAAAGAAAGTACGACACAAAAAACATTGGTTGCCTTAGAAGGCAAAAGACTGCAACTTAAGTCATTACTGAATTATAGAGTACAAAAAGCGTACTTAAGAACTAAACAGAAATTCTATGAGCTAGGGGACAAGTGTAATAACCACTTCGCACAAACAAAAAAAAAAATCCAACCCCATGCCCATAAAAGACAATACTAATAAAACTCACCATGACACTAAGGGTATCGCCGACATGAAGATCTATGCAAAAATAATAAGCAACTGACCAAAAGGGATTTGTTTCTAAAAGAAAAGGGAAAGAAAATACATTTAAAATTATTTCACTAATGATATTCCACCAATCATACATCGCACGGAAGCGGAAAAAGCCTTTGATAGGGTGTCATGGAGATTTTTGAGGGAAACATCGGTTGGTTTTGGATTTGGCCCATCTATTATACAAAGAATATTTGCGTTATATGATACTCCAACTGCCAGAATTAAAAAATTATCATCTAAAATACAAATATTTAGTGGAACAGGACAGGGGTGCCCACTTTCACCAATTCTCTTCACTCTTGTTATGGAAACTTTATTGGCTCACATTAGGAAGGACTTCAACATTTCAGGCATTAAAGCAAAAGGTAAAGAATACACATGGATGGCTTTTGCAGATGATTTAATACTGTCCATTACAAAACCGCACCTAGCGCTGCTGAAAGTAATAGACTTATTAAGAAACTTTGGAGAACTTTCCAATTTTAAGGTTAATTATAACAAATCGGAGATATTTAATGTAAATATTTCTGAGGTTAGAGCCAAAGCACTCAAACAGAACTTCCCATTAACATGGTCAACCCCATCAATTACCTACTTAAGAATTAAATTAAGGACAGAAATAGGGAAACTATATCTAGAAAACTACTTACCCCTGATAAGTATTCTTCAGAAATTAATAGATAATTGGAAAAAACTCTTATTGCCATGGCTGGGGAGAATAAAAGCTATTAAGATGTTTTTATGCCAAAATTATTATACTACTTTCAAGTACTGCCTATATCAATACCCCAATCCATTTTCTTCACAATCAAAACAATGATATCAAGGTTTGTGTGGGAAGGAAAGACTTCCAGATTAAAATATGAAGTATTAACTCCAAAAGAAAAAGTTGGCCCAGGACTTCCTGATCCCTACCTTTATAATGTAGCGGTTCATTTAGTACTAATCTGGGAATGGCATGACAGAAGTAAGTCAAAAGACTGGTGTGAACTAGAGAAAGATTTAGTAGGATATCCAATTGAAAATAATTTATGGACGGAGATAGACAAAATACCAATTGAACTACTACAACACCCCTTAGTGGGCACTACATTGGAAATTTGGCATAAAAACAAATTAAAATATGGATTGACAAGAACCCCATATATATTACAAACCTTATTACAAAACCCAGAGTTCCAACCAAGCATGGAGTATAGGGCATTTAGCCGATGGGAGAAATGGGGAACTAAGATTACTAAAATAAGAGATTTGATTATAAATAAGAGAATAATTCCCCTGGTGGAAATGCAAAAAAGATGGGGTTCACATCCTAGAGATGGCTGGGGCTATACCCAGCCAGGGTCGGACTGGCCCGGCGGGAGACCGGGAAAAAACCCGATGGGCCCCAGCCGGGCCAGACCCCTCTGCCAATCTCCTGGGCCTTCCTAAAAAATCAATGCGGCTCCGGCTGCACATGTGCGCCGGCGCGCATTAGGGCCGCTCCGTTGGGACAACCACGCCACCATTATAGTGGGGCCAGGGGATCCGGAGGGTGGCCCTGGACAGCAGTCCCGGTGGGGCCAGGGCCCCCCAGTCCGACCCTGTACCCAGCTGCAAGGTTTTTTATATTCAAGATTGAATACAGATTGGGAGCGAATGGAAACGCTCTGGGAATCAATAATTACTTCTCAGATGTTACAGCAATATTGGGAAAATATAACTGATGCCATAGGGAAGATAACAAAGAATAATTTTAAGATAGATAACCCAAGTGATATAATTCCTAATTAGCAGTATGATACAAAGAAAGCAATAAAAGATCCACTTACTCTGCAATTATTACAATCTGCAAAGGCATTAATCCCTAAACGATGGAAATCAGTTGACCCACCAACATTTAAAGAGAAATACAGAAGAAATAAGACAGATGGAGGAGATCACCTTGGGTGAATTATATTAAAACATTATCAAGCTGCATAGAGTGTTTGTATATAGAGGAACATTATGTCCCTAATGGTATTCGAATTGGATGTTATAATGGGTTTTATGTGGATCCTATGCTCAATTTCCCCTGTTACCCCCTACCTTCCCTTTCTTACTTTCTGTACCCTATTCCCAAAAATGTATATAAATAAAGAATTATAGAAAAAAAAAAGTAATAAAATATAACTGCCATTATACTCAGAAAGCTTCTGGGCCTCAATACACTGGATGCATTCTAAATAATTCTGTCTTTAAAGAAATTGTTCATCTTCCAAAACTTTTTTCAGTTCAGTTGTTTTCAGATTGTTCACCAGAAATAAAGACTTTTTTCAATTGCTTTCCATCTTTTATTTTTTACCATTTTCCCAAAATTTACGTTTAATGTTCCTGTGTTTCAGTCTGGCAGCTCAGTGACCCAGGAGCATCTGAACTGTTACAATTTGCAACATTTAGTTGATACATTTCTCAGCAGTATCTTTGAAATATTAGCAACTATTGTATAAATTCTAACAGCTGCCTTTAATGAAACTCAGGGATTCTGCTCAGTAGGGATAAAGATAACAAATGTATCAACTAAATGTATTATTTAGAACAGTTTACAGGGTTGGCGACCCCCCCCCCCCTCTCAGAGCTGATTTAGCAGGTGACAAATCACACTTTACACTTCGGTATCAGAAAAAACAGTCACACATAGAAAATAGAAAGTATTTGGAAAAAGTCTTTATTTCTGGTGAACTATTTGAAACCAACTGAACTGGAAAAAAGTGTTGGAAAGTGAACAACCCCTTTAAAAAAATGTATATGCAGGGCCGGAACTAGGGGTAGGCAGAGTAGGCACGTGCCTAGGGCGCAAAGCTGGGGGGGCGCCAGGCACGCACCTCCTCTGTCGCCTACCCCCAGTCCAGTGCCCGACTCTTTGTGGTTCTTACGTGTTCTTGCGATCCTGCGCATGCGCGCGAATACATCTTTCTCCGCATGCGCAGAAGAGCAAAAGTAGTAAAAACCACCGCATCCGCACTTGGGCTAAACCGGCGCCGCGTCCGCCGGCTTGCCTTGGGCGCCTGTGCGGCGCGGCCCTGTTTATATGGCTAAAATATTTTATATACTGAACTTATTACACCAGCCTAAAGTTTCGGCTTCTCAATAGCAGCAATGATCCAGGACTTCAGAATTATCACAAGGGGTCACCATCTTGGAAAGTGTCTGCTACACTCACATGCTCAGTGGGTTTTGAGCAGCTGTTGAGAAGCTAAACTTAGGGGTTATCAAAAAAGTATCAAGCAGAAAACAAGGCTGGCCTGTAATATAAGTTGAAACTACAAGGTGGATCATTAAATTCTGATGCTAATTGCACTACTTTCTGTGCTGCTATGTAGAAATTATCTGTATTAATTACTAATCAGTCTTATATTATGACATTTCTATTCTATGTGTATTGTATATTGTGAGTGTCCTTAAAGGAGAAGGAAAGCCCCAGGGCGCAAAACCCCTCCCCCCCCTCCCTCCTCCCCCCTGGCCTACCTGTCCCCCTGGGCAAATGCCCCTAACTTGTTACTCACCCCTCTGCGCAGGTCCTGTCCACGGAGTTCGCAGTCGCCATCTTCTCCCACGCGCGTCTTCTTCCTCCTCTGACCGGCGTTTTCTGGCGCATGCGCAGTAGGAACAGTTACCGGTACGGCTCTACTGCGCATGCGCCGAATGTCACAAATGAAAACTTCGTAACATTCGGCGCATGCGCAGTAGAGCCGTACCGGTAACTGTTCCTACTGCGCATGCGCCAGAAAACGCCAGTCAGAGGAGGAAGAAGACGCGCGTGGGAGAAGATGGCGACTGCGAACTCCGTGGACAGGACCTGCGCAGAGGGGTGAGTAACAAGTTAGGGGCATTTGCCCAGGGGGACAGGTAGGCCGGGGGGGAGGGGTTTTGCGCCCTGGGGCTTTCCTTCTCCTTTAAGCTCAGTAAGTGACAGCAGCACAGAGCATGTGCAGTGAATCAGCAGACAAGAAGATGGGGAGACATAAATCTTCGCTGCTAAAGGGCTGTGGTTGCCTTGGGCTGGTACAGAAGCCCAAATCATAGTCTGCCGCATTTCTATCTTACTGCTTTAGTTAAGCTTTAGTAAAGATGAGGTTTGTAATGTAATCATTATATCGTTGAATTCTGTCTTGAAGTCAGCACTACTCCAAGAACAAAGGCACATAGTGAGATTTCAGTTGTTTTTACTGCCCATTTTTAGTAGTGGGCAAGCCAAATTTTGGCCAAAATGCCCAAAAACCATTTGTCCCAAGAGAAATTATTTTCCTGAAACCCCATAGTGTGCTATTTCTTGTGTAATCAATTGTCAATTTTAGGCCCATGTGTTTGTGCTACCTATTATTATTATTATAAACATATATTTATATAGCACCAACATATTGTGTAGCACTGTAAAGTAAATTTGATTTTACAACTAAATCACATGAATTATATACATAGAACATATGGAGTTACATACATCACAATCAATACCGGTACAAAAGGCCCTATGCAAAAGAGCATACACTCTAAAGGGGAGGGAGTAATACACAAGGTGTGGGAGCGGGCAAGATCGAATTAACTGGGTGAGAAATGTGGTATTGTACGTGGTGTTGCGTTTGGTACTTAAGCAGAGTGAGGGTAGGCTTCTCGAAAGAAGTGCATTTTCAGAGATTTCTTGAAAGCAGAAAGGTTGGGAGAAAGTCGGACAGACCGTGGGAGAGAATTCCAGAGGAGGGGTGCAGCCCTTGCAAAGTCTTGAATGCGAGCATGTGAGGAGGTAATGAGAGAAGAGCGTAGTAAGCGGTTGGGTGAGTATATAGAGATGAGTTCAAAGATGTAGGGTGGGGCAGAGTTATATACCTATGGTTGTAACAGACATAACACCTTAAGTGTTGGCCTGTGTCATTGCCCTATGACTGAAAAAAGAAAACTAAAGAGTTTTCAGTAACCCATGTATTTATTTGTATGCAGATGACTGGACGCTACGAGATGTATGCCGACGAGCTGACCAAAGCCACACAGCCAGATTTCAAGCCTAATATTGTGCGAGAGTAACGTTATCATATGAACAAAGAATCTTATTTTGGTGGAATATGATGAAGTTGCCTGCTGCCTGTTAATGTGAATGAATTTAAGGAATAGGAGCTGTTGAAAAGGCTGCATAACTTATTAGTGCAATTGCAAGTAAAACAATCCATCTGTTTGTGAAGTACAGATCCAAAAGAATATGAAGCAATAAACAAATGTACATTAAGGAAAATCCTAATCTCTAACCAATGGCACAGAGATACTAATATGGCTATAATCAAGGGATCCAGAACTTCCCCCACATAGATACTAATAGAGTAATCTGATTTAAAAAAAACAAAACATACTTGCCCATATCTTGTAAGCCAGAGCAATCAATCAGATGTTTGTTTTCAATCTACTTGCTGATTGGTTGCTATATTGCTATATGGTACAATATTGGTTTTCACATACATGCAAAATAACTACAATATTACGATTGCTCAGTCACAATAAATACATTTACAGTTCTGGCCATTTAGAAATCAGGACACAAAGCATAGGAAGCTTTATTTTTCAGTCTGTTGCATTTAAGAGATTGCTGAACAACCCCACTGGTGATGCCCGTCTTCCACAGGACTTGGACATATTTTAGCTCTGATCAATTGTCGGGTAGATTCACCTGGTTCTAATTACTCATATGACATGAGGGCTTCAATTTACTGTATATCAGTCTTGCAGAAAGCTGTAGTAGTGAATGGAAAGGCACATATATGAAGGGACAGAGCAGGAAAGACGTGCATGTGTGTATAGGACACAGGATTCTTTTTCAGTGTGTCTCACCAAACCATATCACATTTGTTTGTCTTGATAATGTAAACATTAATTTAAACATTATTCTTGGGTTAAAATGTACAAATATTATTTTGAATGCTAAAGCAATCAAACCAAAGTGAGGCATTGCAGTATGTATAAAACCATCTTTATTATAAACTTTACATTGATATTTTGCGTTCTCTTGCATCAGAAAAGTGTTTGCACACCCTATAGCACTGAGTACACCAGACATAAAATGGATCAGCCCTATAAATTAAGATTGATAATGTTATTAGTACCCATATGGACCACACCTTTCCCTGGCCTCTAAGTTTAAAAATCAAAACCGCACCCACACTCTCATTTCCTCACCAGGGTCATTGGCAGAGTGTGGTAGTGACCCTATAGCAGCACTGTATCTACACGGCTAGACACAGAGCAAATGTGGTTAGTCTGTAAGAAAGGACAATTAACTCATCCTTTCCACTGAACTCCACTCAGTTCTAGGAAGATTATAGCAAAGTTGGCTGCAAGCAATGTTGTATGATCTATTCCCTTTATAAATTCCTTCCCTCCTAAAACTGCCACCTCAAAGCTTTGTAATAGTTGAACTGCACACAAACAGCCCATTAGGAATGACCATTACCATTAGTAGCTGTATTTTTGGTTTCAATCCTTCCCAAATGACATGGGATAAATTCATGATGGTCTAGTTTTTCATGGACGACTACTACTAGTCCACCATGAGAGTGAGCTTTAATTTTTACTTCTAAGCTGAGTACATATAAATATGTTTATATCGCGTTGACTGTAATGAGGTTCCTGCTGGGTGTCGTACTTGATCCTGAGAAAAGTTGAAGCAGAGTTCAAGGGTCAGCTGTTCACATAAACAAACAGAATATCTTCATCTGTGCCATAACTGCTGCGTGATTCCTCAAAGTTAGTGATGCTGGTCTGACATAATCCTAAGGGCAAACAAACTTCATTTATGGAGTGCCAGTAAGTTTCACAGTGCTTTAAAATAATGTATAATAAATATATGTTAAGGTAAGGGATACCATGAATGCTCATGATGTGGAATTTTTCCAGCTAAGGGATACTTCCATATTTTTGTATCACCTTAGATTATGTCTACTAAAAATCTATAAAAATTAAACCCGAATAGTATTGTAATGCCCACAATCGGGGTTAATTATATTTTAGTTAGGATCAAGTACAAGGTACTGCTTTATTATTACTGAAAAAAATTTAATAATTGGGATTAAAATCCGAGTCTTTGGGACATGACCTTTCAGAAATAATTTAACAAACAAGGGTTACAGAATAAAAAATAGTTTTGGAGAGCCCTGCTCACAAGAGCTTACAGCAAATTTAGAAAGCAAAAGAGAGATTCATATGGGAAAGATGCAGTTGTTGAACAAATAGGTAGAACTTACGGTCGGCATATCCTGGATTGTTGTAAAGTAAACTGCCAGAACTCTTGTTGTAACCACAAAGCACAATAAAATGGCCCTGGTAGTCGCTGCTCCTGCAGAAACACTTTTGACCAATTGGAAGAAAACAGCAGTATTTGACACGTCTGGGGCACAAGTCACACAGTAAAAGCACTGCATTTACTAGTACGATGGCTACATTTCCCTGGGAAAGATGCTCCTGTAATTCCTGTATTGTCACAGTGCTGCAAAGGGAAAGTGAAAAGGTTATACAGTCAAGACTAGTAAACTAAATAATATGTGCTGCATTTGTGCAAGGAAAATGGGCAATAAATGTTTACCTTTAAAGGAGAAGTAATGTCATATTAACTTGGGGGTACCAATGGTTAGGCACCTCCAAGTGGTTGTATCTGATACCCCAGGCTGGTGATCCTATCAAAAGAAAACTGCACCGACCCGGGGTTCTGCAAGAGAGCACCTTCACAGGGCAGACACGTGCAGTAGAATGAAATTGCCAGCTTTTCCCTCTACTGAGCATGCACGGCCACAAGAAGAAAGAAGAAGCAGGAAGATGATCACTCTGGTGATAATAATGATGAATAAATACAATCACTCGGGGTTGCCTAACTTTTGGCACTCCAAAGCAACATCTAACCAACATTAGATAGTACACTGGGTACCACCTACTAATAAATGATACAAGGGTACTATCCAAATTGCTTACCCCAATTTCAGTAACATCAATTAGGCAGAGTAGAGATCGCACTCACAGGACTTACTCTTAATAAAGTAACTTTATTGTGGACAACAGCCTTTCTCAAAGTGCAAAAAATGTAACAGACACGGAAATAAATAACCAGTGTGGCGGGAACATAATCAAATTACAAAAAACACACAAGTGGCAGAGGAAGTGACGTGTCAAAGAAGGGGGAGGGTACGGTTACACCAACTTAAATGTAAAACAAATCGAAAAAACAAAGACATCAATCACAGCTGGAAGTATAAAAAATTATACATATAAACTAAACAAATGTACACTAGACACATCTATTAAAATAAAAATAAATCAGAGCGAAACAAAAGAGGTGTCACACTATATAATCATTATATAGCTTCGTGATAATTCATCCTAAAATACAAGGAATGCTATAACACTGCTAATTGCGTGTTGCCTAGTGCGGAAGTACATAGCAACATGTTGCCAAAAATGGACACAATGTAAAAACACTTACAAAGTGTTAGTATAGATCTCTGTTGCAAGACACTGTTATATATCTATCAGGAGAGCAGCTAGATATACTCAGAGTACTACCTGGAGATATACAGTCGAAGGAGCCAAAGAGTGACCCAGAACTGGAGAGACACGAAACCAAGAGGGTGCCGCATGGGCAGATAGAGCTTATAGAGATGATCTTATCTTAATTAACAGAGAAATCGTATATAGAGAGGAAACGAAGACACGAGCGAGTACTGCACCCAGGAGAGGTCAAAAATAAAAATAAGAATAAAAAGTAAAAAATGAAAAATAGAAATAAAAATAAAAAAATAAATAAAAAATAAACCAACAGAGCACAAGTGATCAACACGTCCCCCTCATACGAAAACTGAATCCAGGAGCAGACATAAGGGGTATATTAGCATAAGTTCGTAGAAACTGCAATACAACCTACATTGAGTAGTCCACTCTGAACGTAGGTACGGGTAGTCTTAGGCATCGTGTCAGACTAGCCAGGTCCGTGGAAGATGTTCAACCGATCCATGTTGAAAAAAGCCACTGTCCCCGCAATCACGATGTTGCGGAGCTGGGTTACGACTGCACTCGGACGTTGGTCGAGATCGATGCCAACGAAAGGCCACTCTGTAGCTCGTCCACAGGGAACCACCGGGAACAGGTTCACAAAGATCAGGAGGGCTGTAAATCCTCTAGTTCATTACGCTCCAGGATGTAGCCGTTCACTGTCAGGGAAGCCGTCAAACCATACTAGGATGGATATCGAGCTTGGACACGTCGGCCAATGGAACGCTATAGGGATCATTATTAACACAGACCGGTCGGTAGTGTCTATTGCCCATTCGATGTCTGTGTTGCAGTCAAACCATGGTCAGCTCGGTATCCTAGCTGGAACTAATCGTCCGGTGGATCACTGTTGAACTCTATGCATCGGTCCCAGACCAAGGGACACCCAAATATCACACCACCTAGGGTTGATGGATGTGGTCACGTCCCCTCTTTTTATCCATTCAAGGGCCTCTCTATAGGTGTATAATCAGACAGGGGAGCTAAGGAACACGAGACTGTCAGGGCAAATCACCCCGTGATGCTAAAATGCAAAAATTGTCCAAGTTTGGCACAACTTGGGGACCACTGCCGTATTCCGTGGTGTGCCCGTTGTTGGAAGTCCTTCGCCTGGGCAGGGGTGTGTTGTTTATATGCACCACGATCGAAACATCGAAAAAATGGGAAAAGGAAAATAGAAAAATCAAGATCAAAATCAGAAAAATAAGGAAAAAAATATATAATATAAACACTCAAAAAATAAAAATAAATAAAAATAAATAAAAATAAGAGTCAAAATGAGACAACAAAAACCAAAAAATAGCAGCAGTACTGGAGCTACTCCTCTCTGACTGGGTTACACTCATAGAGATAAAACACGAAGAAAGGGCAACATAAGACAGAAAAGGAAAGAAAAGACAAAAAAGGAAAATGTGAATGAATGATAGAGAAACAGCTAGAGCCAGGGGAGTGTACTAGCCTACCGATTAGGTAGCCCACCACATACAAATGTACTAAGGAGATGCTACCAGGGACACCATACCTAGACACAGAGGCCTATGGATTAGTATACTCACTATCCAGAGTGTTGTAATGCCAGGATATAATACGAGTTCAAATAAATCAGAATAAACACATTAAAGTTAGATCAGACTTTCAAACATGCAACATGGATTGATGAAAGAAACAGGCAGTCACTGGCTATATTGCGTTGGTTATAGTTACTTGTAGATGAATGGAGCATACGATATAAGTTCATTCAGTCCATATGGATTGATCGTATTAAGTCTGTGTATCCATCTTAATTCGCACTGGAGTAACAACTTTTCACGATTACCGCCCCGTGTTGGTTGTGGTACGTGGTCTATCATCATACAGCGTAAGCTGGCCAATGTGTGCCTGTGGAGCAAGAAGTGAGCAGCCACCGGTGTGTCTGCTTTGCCAGATGTAAGTGCTGTTCTGATCGCAGAGCGATGGTTGGCCATCCGTTCACGAAATGTGGTTGTTGTCTTGCCCACATAGAACCGACCACAAGGGCATTTAATAAAATAGACCAGAAATTTAGAAGTGCAGGTCAATTTGCAATTGATCGCAATAGGTTTGCCCGAATGTGGGTGATTAAAGGTAGGGCCGGTGATGATAGAGTTGCAGGTGATGCACGATGGACAGCGAAAACACCCTTTCTTCTCAGCGTTGAGCCATGTGCCAGAAGCGCCCTGTTGGTAGCAGTGGGTAGGGTCCGTCTTTACTAGGATATCCCTGAGATTTCTCCCTCTCCTATATGCAATCCGGGGCCTGGTGCGAAAGATGGGCGGGAGTGTGGTGTCCCTTTCAAGCACCGTCCAATGGTTATGTATAGCCTGAGTCAGAGGTTTTACATCAGGGGTGTAGGTAGTTAAAAACACCAAGTGTTCTTTATCATTGTCTGTTGCCGGTGGTGTATTTGTTGTGCCATGAAGTAACTTATCTTGTGTTTGTAGTAAGGCTCTCTCTTTGCAGGAGAGAAGTTCATGTAGTGGGTAACCTCTTTGGGTGAGTCTCAATATCAGATCATCAAGCTGTATCCGTAATTGTGTCGAGTCGGAATTGTTCCTTACCATCCGTATCATCTGTGAATAGGGTACACTTTTTTTGATGTGTGGTGGGTGACAAGAGGTATGGTGTAGCAGAGTGTTGCGATCTGTGGGTTTTCTGTATGTTGTGGTGTTAAATCCATTTTCGGTCAGTATCACCGTCAGATCTAGAAAAGAAATCCGCTTGTCATCTATGGTGGCCGTAAATCGTATAGTTGTTGGTAAGGTGTTGAGCTCATCGACCATGGCGGTAAATTGTTCCGTAGAGCCGGTCCATAACAGGAACAGATCGTCTATGAAACGATATAGTTTATGAATAAAGCGGCCATACTTAAGACAGAATGTATGTTTCTTCATAGTTGTCCATATACAGATTCGCGAATGCCGGCGCGACATTTGTACCCATACTCGTCCCACTCAACTGTAAATAATAAGAAAGTTCAAACTTAAAGTAATTGCAAGTAAGACAGAGACGAAGGAGTTGCACCAGAAACTCAGTAGGAGGTCTACCGTGTTCAGGATATTTAACCAGGAAGTTCTTGATGTTTCCGATGCCCTCTTCTGTGGGGATGACAGTATACAAGGATGTCACATCCATGGTGGCTAATTTCGTTCCCCTTGGGAATGGTGCTGCCGAACGTAATTTAGAGAGGAACTCACCGGAATCTTGAATATAGGTGGATGTCTTTTTCACAATAGGCTGTAGATAGTAGTCGACAAAAATGGCCAGGGGCTGCAAGAGTGATTCCCGCGCGCTAACAATAGGGCGACCAGGGGGTGACACCAGGCCTTTGTGGATCTTCGGCAGGGTGTAAATTATTGGACAGATAGGAAAGTCCTGTGTCAAGAAATCTCTGGTGTCTGTGGTGAGAATTCCACTAGAGTGACCGGCCTGTATAATGACATCAATTTGACGTTTAAAAACAGCAGTGGGGTCACTAGGGAGTTGTTTGTAAACTGATGTGTCAGATAACTGTCGGATGATCTCGATGCGATAGTCCTTATAGTCCTGTATCACCACAGCCCCACCTTTGTCAGCTGGTCTGATGATAATGTTGGGATTCTTAGACAAGTTACATAATGCTTCTTTCTCAGCTTTCGTCAAGTTTGGATGTGTATATTGAGACCTCTTCAGTTTGTATGTTTCATCTATCAATAGCCTGGTGTAGGCCTCGATGGATTTAGGTGTATTAGTAGGCTCATAACGACTTGGTCTCCTAAATGTAGATGTTTGTCCACACGAACTCCTAAAGTGCTCTTTTAGCTTCAGAGTCCTTTGGAAACGATGTATATCGGTCAAAATCCCCAGTGATTGGGTGTGATTGGTCGGAACAAAAGATAGTCCTTTAGAAAGCAGGCACATTTCTGTTGATGATAGTGGATAGGTGCTGAGGTTAAATACTACTTCCTCGGGGGTCTGTGTTGTTTTGTGGACCGGGTGCCTCCTGCCACCCATTCTTTTGTACGGGCGTCCCGATCCCTGGAGTAAGGGCCTGCTCCTAAAAAAGGAGAGCTGTGCCTAGTGTACATTTGTTTAGTTTATATGTATAATTTTTTATACTTCCAGCTGTGATTGATGTCTTTCTTTTTTCGATTCATGCAATGTTTGTTTTACATTTAAGTTGGTGTAGCCGTACCCTCCCCCTTCTTTGACACGTCACTTCCTCTGCCACTGGTGTGTTTTTTGTAATTTGATTATGTTCCCGCCACACTGGTTATTTATTTCCGTGTCTGTTACATTTTTTGCACTTTGAGAAAGGCTGTTGTCTCAGCTGAAACGTCAGCACCTGTCCACAATAAAGTTACTTTATTAAGAGTAAGTCCTGTGAGTGCGATCTCTACTCTGCCTAATATATATATATATATATATATATATATATATATATATATATATATATATATATATATATATATATATATATATATATATATATATATATATATATATATGTTTTTTTTAAATTTTTTTTTTCATGGCTGTATATTTACCGTTTCTCCACATTCACTCCACTGGATTTGGCTTGCGCAAACAGCTGATTTACTCGGTTTTCCTCTGCATCAAAGTGTTTTCTGTAGAATGACTAAAAAAACAAAAAAAAAACAAAGAGTGACCAAGGAACTAGCATGCCAACCTGATGCCATAGATGCGGGAGAAGCACTCTGGATTCTAAATAAGCTTCCTGTAGAAGCAACAATTCTCCCTCTCAATTTCACAAGGCCTCACATGTGTATCACAGTTAAAGGAGAACTAAAGCTTAACTAAAAATAAGACTATAAATGTTGTATGTTATGTTTTCTGTACCAGCCCAAGGCAACCACAGCCCTTCAGTTGTGATGATCTGTGCCTCCAAAGATTCTCCTGTAGATCCCCATCATTTTTGTGCTAATTCACTGCACATGCTCTGTGCTGCTATCAGTTATTGACCTTAGGGGCCAACTCACGATATATTGTATATAATCACAATATAAAACTGATAGGTTGTAAAATCAGTACAATTATCATGTGAATATAATAATTTGCCCCATAGAACAGCTTCATTTTCTGCACAATCATGTTTCCCAACCCCAAAGCTTTGATTCATATCAGTCATTTACAGCACGCTAAGATTGTGTCAGTGACACTAACACTGAAGTCTAAAATAAGGACCTCCTGTTACAACTGTAAGCGCCTGAATCATTACTACTATAAAGATGCTGAAACTTTAGGCTGACAGTAGTTCAGTATATAAAATATTTTAGCCATAATCATTTTTAGGGTTTAGTTCTCCTTTAGCATCCAGGCCTCAATCATTTAAATGTCACTACTTATAGTACAAGTAGATAGATCATAATGATTTCTGAGATATGAATGTTTACATTGTACTGTAACCAGAGAAATTAGTATGCAGTGCTTTGAAGATTTTGGCTCTATGTAAAGGTCACATCAGCTAATCCCAGGTTACAGAAAACAAGGACCCCACACCTCATTCCATTCAAATGCATGTCTTAATTATAATCCTGTATTGATATGATGGTGACTGCATACAGTGTTCAACCTGCAGCTGGCTAAAAAAAAAAAAGCTAATCAAATATTAGTTGCTATGGGTAACTGCTCAGCTGCAAATCTGGTCAATGTTTATTTTTGTGTTTTTATGTGACAAATGAATTGATTCTAGATTTTGAATAAGCATAAAGCAAGGCAGGACTGCTGTGTTATTGAAATGAAGTGCAGATAGTTTGAGAACCAGGAAACCCATGCTCAATACAAGTACAAAAACTGACTAGCAATTTTTGTTATATAGATCAAGGTTGTGTTATTTTGTTGCATGCAAATTATATATTATACAAATAAAACTATGCATACATTCCCAAATGTACTGAGTTATGCAAATGCTTAGGCATTATGTATGCTCTGTATCAAAACCTACAATTATTATTTCCCCATTAATGCAGTTTGCAGGAACATGTGTACTGTATATTACCTGTCAAGAAATATGCACAATATATATTTAGTCAAAATTCAAATATCTCCCGAAGCACAAGTACATCTTTCTAACCTACTATCCATGACCCATGCGCTGAAACCGAGTGTAATGCTTATTACCCTACTGTTTGTGTCTGTAACTCACTCAAC
The DNA here is from genome assembly GCA_038501925.1 of Xenopus petersii. Lineage (NCBI taxonomy): Eukaryota > Metazoa > Chordata > Amphibia > Anura > Pipidae > Xenopus > Xenopus petersii. The sequence goes on from CM076673.1 coordinate 145,850,211, forward strand.
AGGTACACTAACCTGGTTCTTATAACCTTTATCAACTCCTAAAGTCTGAGTGCAGAACAGGTGCTGGACTCCAAAATGGTGCATAAGATAGGCTAGATCAATTGTCCAGATGCTCTTGGTGAGTTGGAGCTTGTGCATAGCATTCTGAAACTCATTCTCATGCAGAAGGTTCTGATATCTGGTGGGAAATAATGATAGAAAATTTAGGGCCACACCTAGCAACACAGTGAGACAACGTTAAAGCTCCATGAGTTAACCCTTGCATTTATGCTTGTTCCATTTCAAGCCACTGGTCACTTCCTAAGAAGCTTCAATTAAACATTTTCCCCAATATGTAATAAAAGGTACTAAGTTTGCCCAGGAGCAGTAACCAATAGCAACCAACTTCATAAATCATATATGCAACCTTTTGAATGTTCGCTATTAAATCAACCTTCGACATCCAGGTGTTCCTGGGCTACAACTCCCAGCATGCTTATAGGCATATACGCTGGGGCAATCCAGTGACATCTGAGGATACTAGGTTCAGAAAAACGGTTAAAATTTTTTTTTTTAAAAAACAAAAAACAGTTGGCATTCATTTTTCCTTTCAAAGCTTTCCCATGTTCAGTTTCATCAAGTACTTACTGCAGCACCATGCGGGCACATGCCAGGCCACAATCCCAGTGATAGGACTGCTGGATGAGCGGCACTTTCAGCTGAACATGGTCACCTGCAAATACATGACAATGGGTTATATAGAAACTGTGAGTGTCATCTCTTGCCATCAGTTCAAGCAGGGTTGTTTCCTCAGAGCTGTATGAAATAAATATTATGTGGCTTTATCTGTATTCCAGCAGCACTGATAAGCGGTCTGGTGCCTGTGTGTGCCTCAATGTTTGTAAGCAGACTGCCCCGTGATATTCTACAGTGAAATGGCAAATACGACAAATTAGTGCTAAACATACCAGCTGACATTTTGACAGGAAGTAATAATGGATTTTTTGCTGATGTTAATTAATAACACAGAAAAAAGAAGGCAAGCAATTGCAGCAGAAAATAAAGGGTAGAAGGGCATAGATGTGCCATGGGAAGGAGTGACACACACTGGGGGAGACACAGGGCACTATTTTTGTTGTTATGAGAAAGGCTGAGAGAGATTTAACAACAAGGGGATACAGCGGGGAGATTTAACAACAGGGGGATACAGCGGGGAGATTTAACAACAGGGGGATACAGCGGGGAGATTTAACAACAGGGGGATACAGCGGGGAGATTTAACAACAGGGGGATACAGCGGGGAGATTTAACAACAGGGGGATACAGCGGGGAGATTTAACAACAGGGGGATACAGCGGGGAGATTTAACAACAGGGGGATACAGCGGGGAGATTTAACAACAGGGGGATACAGCGGGGAGATTTAACAACAGGGGGATACAGCGGGGAGATTTAACAACAGGGGGATACAGCGGGGAGATTTAACAACAGGGGGATACAGCGGGGAGATTTAACAACAGGGGGATACAGCGGGGAGATTTAACAACAGGGGGATACAGCGGGGAGATTTAACAACAGGGGGATACAGCAGGGAGATTTAACAACAGGGGGATACAGCGGGGAGATTTAACAACAGGGGGATACAGCGGGGAGATTTAACAACAGGGGGATACAGCGGGGAGATTTAACAACAGGGGGATACAGCGGGGAGATTTAACAACAGGGGGATACAGCGGGGAGATTTAACAACAGGGGGATACAGCGGGGAGATTTAACAACAGGGGGATACAGCGGGGAGATTTAACAACAGGGGGATACAGCGGGGAGATTTAACAACAAGGGGATACAGCGGGGAGATTTAACAACGGGGATACAGCGGGGAGATTTAACAACAGGGGGATACAGCGGGGAGATTTAATAACAGGGGGATACAGCGGGGAGATTTAATAACAGGGGGATACAGCGGGGAGATTTAATAACAGGGGGATACAGCGGGGAGATTTAACAGCAGGGAGATTTAACAACAGGGGGATACAGCGGGGAGATTTAACAACAGGGGGATACAGCGGGGAGATTTAACAACTGGGGAAACAGTATGAGATCAGTAGGGGGTACAGCAAAGAGATACAGTAGAGGGGATACAACAGGGAGATACAGTAGGATACACAGTAAGGGGGTTAGAACTGGGGATGCCGTGCAGTTACGATATAAGACGGGGGTTAAGCACTGAGGGACCGGAAGGAGCGAGTTACCATAACCCTAAACAGATAAGGCGTCTCCCAGCCGGCAGAACTAGGGCTGCTGTTGCCAGTGATTGGCCTGGGAGAGAGCCGCGGAACAAGGCGCTAGATATACACACTGCTGTCTGTAGCCGAGGCACCTGGCGGTCTGCTCGCAGCTTTGCTACCCTCGGGGTCGCTGTGTCCCGGATTCTTCATGTTGTTCTCACTGTGTACGCAAGGCTCCGAGTTTCCCTCATACCTAACCCGCTTGCTCGGGACTCCCCGTGTGTCCGGGGCGGAGCCGGAAACTGCACCGAGCCGCCCAGGGAGGGGTAACATGAAGTCTACCTGCACTGATCCCTCCTGCTAGTGATAACCTGGCTCGTGTGCAGCATGTCGGGAAATGAACGTCTGTATAAGCGCCTATGAGACACTGTCAGTGGCAGATGAGATAAACGGGGCAGTTCCTGTAGCGTGAGGTCATTGTCATCCTGTCACTCATCTGCAAATGATTGAAATAGGAATGACGGCGTCAATATCAGCACAAACCTCCTTATTTATTCTCTCCCATATTGCGGAAGTAAAACCCTTATTAGAAAAACCCTACCCCCCTACCCTACATATTCCCTCCCCCAGCCTAGCTGATACCCACCACTACTGCCTAAGTTTTCTTCTTCACAAATTGTTTCAAATACTCTGGTGACCCCTCACTCGATGTATTTAGGGAATCTCCAACAGAGCCCGGTAAAGCCGCAAATCTTCCAAATCAGCTTTAAAAATAAACTCTGGAGAACCACAGCGGATTCAGTGTGTCCTTATTTTTCACACAACATGTTTCAGATATAAATATCCTTCAACAAGCACCTGATGAAATATATTTTCTTCTTCAGTCTTCATCAGGTCTTCTTCTGGCGCTTTTTTCATGACTTTCGGCACAAAACTCAAAGACTGCTCCAACTGTGCTTGCGCTGATCTGGAACTTACTTCACGATGAAGACCGAAGAGAAGAAGATGGCTGCAGTGAACTCCAATGGCATGAATCTGCACCAAGGGGTAAGTAAAAAGTTAGGGGCATTTGCCCGGGGTAGCAGCTAGGCTGGGGGGAGGGACGGGGATCTATGTAGGGTAGGGTCGGCCCCAGGGATGCATGCGCCTCTGAGGAGTTCATGGCCTGGTCTCGGTTACGGAGCACTTAGATTTCCAGAACTGCAACTTGGAGATCCTGTACAGCAAACTCAAAGCTACAGAATTCAGGTAGAGCAGAACGGGGAGCCTCCTCTTTACTATACAGAGGTTGTTGTTATATGGTTGGAGAGCTGAGGTAAAGATGCCCCACTTACCATCCCCGGTGCTGTCTCATTTTAGGCCTCTCCTGATGTTCCTGAAGCATCGAACAGTAACCTAGCCAATTTCAGACATTCCCGGGGTCCCAATATCCCACTCCACTTTGCCAGAATGAGCACTTCATCACAGGAAGGTGGGCGTCTATACCCCCAAGGTGTACATGCCCCAGATGAGAGCTGGTCTCACAGATGGCAGGGTTACCCCTCAAGACACTGGCTCTTTCCCATTTAAATTTCGCCAGCCATCCGCCAAGGCCACAACACTTTGCACCGCCTAGGGTGACCACTGAACTCAGTTTACAATGGGAGGAATACGTTTGGCTCAGCTGAAAAATCCATGATGGACAGTTCGGAGATAGTAGCCATGCAGAGACTTTCATCACTTGCTGGTCCTCCAAGCTCTGTCTACCCCTCACCTCTAGGGTCCACACCCTATCCACCTCCTGGGGGCACCTGGAACAACAGAAGGGGTTAGACATTTACCAAACCCCTGCCGTGGATAGAACGCATACGGCTGTTCCGGGAGAGAAAGAGTCCAGAAATTTGAATTCTGGCAAAGCTAATATAACCTATTAGAGTTGCTAATCATTGCATTTGTGTTTTATTTGCAGCTTTGTCACCATGGGAATCCCAAACCCAAGGCTACTCCCACGCAAACCATGCAGATGAACGGGGATATCTGTCATTCTCCTGTGCCCCAGGCCCCCTCCAAGCCAAGGAAATCCAGCCAGTGGCACCTTCAGAGATCAGGAAAAGCCATGGGGTCTCACAGATGGCACCCAGGATGTTCCTACTGCAGCCAGCCTGCCACCCCACCAGGGCCCAAATAATGCTGTGAATGTCAGGAATGTGGTGGAAGGTACAACAGAAGTTGGGCAACTGAAGGAAACTTGGAAGGATGTAGTTCACCCCAACCAGGGACAGAGACTGGCAGTAATTTGGCCTCCTTGTTATCTACTGGGGGTATTACAACAAATTATGGCCCTCCCCACAATCCTGGGACCAGGGTCCTTTTCCCAGGCACCCACAACTAGCACATTCAGCCTATCAGCACCCACCCTATTACTCTTAGGGATATCCCTGCTGGCCCCAGCCTCCTCAGCAAAGAACCTATGCTCACCCAGGGGCCCCCCAAAATATGCAGGGAATCTGAGGAGCTTGCTTATTTACCCTCTCCTGGAGGGAGAGCCCAAGGCAATGCCAGGGGAGGCCAAAATTCAGACAGAGGAGGAAGGACAAATAAGTGATGCTGCAGCCTCCCTATCCACCTTAGCACCATTACTGACCTCAAGCGTACCTTCCAGCCACCTGTGCATGCCACGCGGCCCCTAGCTCAAGGTGACACTAATGGCCACGCTGCTCTGCAGCCCATATACCAGAACCTGGATCACAACAGAGGACACTTTCAGACTATCTTGTTTGAGCAAAGTCGCAACATGTCCCCTTTTCAGAATATGTACCCCAGTGGTGAGTATTGTGGCAAGTGTATTGCTGGCATCGCATCGTTAGCATTTCCAGTTCCTACTGAACTTCAACTCCCAGTATTCTCTGTTCTTCTGGTATTTAATCCATAGGCCAATGTGGATACGAGTTAACGTATATCATGTTTAGGGGCTGGTTGGCTGAGGATGCTGGGATCTGTGGTTCAGTATTAAAGTAACAAGTGGTTTAATCTCTCTCCATCTCCCGTTCCCTGTATAACTCAACCTGCAGCCTTGTGTCTTTATATGGTCACAGAACCCATCTTCTAATTTCTAATATCCTTATCATTTACAGGAGGGGGGACATTATGCCTGATAATAGATGATCCCCAACTCATCCTCTTTTTTTATTCCATTCTGTGCAGCAGGCAACTTGTGAGTGAATCTCAGGAACAGCAGGGGCTCATTCCAGTAGAAGCCTCAGCTCAGTGCTGATCCATCATCCCATAGCCTTGGCTGGCCTGTGCCTTCAGGAACCCTCTTACAAATACCCTCCACCCTACGAGGCTACTGTAGGCCCATGCTGCCATCTTACACTGTAACTCGGAACCAGTCTGTCCTTCCCAAGGCAGCACATATGACAGGGTATCTCAGGAAATTCGAGTGGCATTGTTCTTGCACTTACTCACTTCTGTTTACACGCTCCATTTTGCTTCCTTTTTTGTGTTTTTTTTTCATTTTAATTTCATTTTTATTTTATGGTTTTGATGAATGTATTGTATATAATTTGCCCCCATCCCCTAATGTGTCTGATTCGAGTTCCTTTGTGGGTGAAGAAATCATTAAGACTGGGAGTCCAGTTATTTCTCTGGATAAATATTGGCATGTGTTTTCCTCATTTTGGATTGTTTTCCCCTTTAAAATAAGATGGTTTGCTTGGCCAGTTATTTCGAATATTGTGCTTATCCCTTTAATGAATCCGATCAGTGTCCATTGCTGTGATGAGTTACAGGCACTGATTTTGTTATCTCTGTTTGCTTGCTAAGGATGATGGGAACTGTAGGGAAGATGCTAGGAAGTAGGAAGATGATGGTATTGGCATTTTATTGTTTAAGAATGTAGTATTAAAAGTAAACTCACTCTTCAGTACTGCTGTTTTCTATCAAGAATTCTTGCAGGACCAATGTGCCCTATTTATAAGACCGGGTTCTCTCCCTGTGTGTTTTTGGAACATCCCTGCATATTTGCAATTAAAGGACATGTAAACTCTCAAAACAAATTAATGTATAATTGGTCTGCTGAGCACTTTTGCAGTTTGCGGTAAGTATGTTTTTCTTGTTTTCAAGATTTCAGCAGTTTGTACCCTACTAATGTAATTATATTAAAGGAACAGCGCCACCTCCTGTTTATTTCGTGACCACAGTTGGGAGATAATGAAGTAAGTGTGAAGAGGAAAGTCTTGTGATATTGCTATGCTTGGAACTGACCTGAAAAATATCAGGTGACTCTTCTCTGTTCGCTCTCTTCCTTTTCTGAGCAGAGCAATGCCACAAGAGTCTCCTTTTCTCACTAACTTCACTTCTACCTGACAAACAGCAGGTGGCACTGTTTCAGCTTCACTGTATTAGTGAAAATACTGCTCATGTCTTGAAAACACAGAAGGGAATAACTCTTCCCGTGGAAGGGATAATTCTTCAATATTGTGCAGTCTCCCATTTCCAAGCACTGCTGTTATTTAAAGTGTCCGACTCTGGAGTTGGAGCAGCCAGCCAAGCGATGTTCCCTTTAATCCAGATTATTTTGCTGTGCTGTGTGAGCAGGGCAGCCATCGGGGGGGAGAGTTGTAGGGGGCCCAAGGGTAAGGGGGCCCAGCCATGCCACACTTACTTGATTAGCCGGGCCCCCCATCTTTCTGAGAGCTGCTGACTGTGGGAAGGCATGGACGTTTAAGGGGCCCTGGCCACCAATTTTCTTATAATGTGGGGGGGGGGGGCCATGGCCACAAATTTTTTTTTTCTCTTGTGAGGTCCTAGCCACCAATATTTTTTAATGGGGAGGCCCTGGCCACAAATGTTTTTTTATGGGGGGCCCTGACCACCAATATCTTTTTATTTTTTATTAACATGTGGGAACCCTAGCCACCAATATTTTTTTTTGTTTTTTTTTTACTGTGTGGTGGGGAGGGCGGACCTGTAGGTGGGGCTTGCAATGGGCACAGCCCAGGGGGCCCAGGAAATTTTGACGTATGGGGCCCTGTGATTTCTGATGGCGGTCCTGCGTGTGAGCGCAAAACTAGGGTGTAGGACACATGGAGCCACGTGCATTGCTGTCCTGTAGATTTTGTTATGCTGTTACATCCTGCTGCATTTGTATGAAATATGTCATGTGACCAGGGTGAGGCAAAGAAAAATGCCCCCCATGTGCAGAATATGCGAGAGTCAAATGTGTCCCTCCACGCTGACTCCTCAACAGTCTAGCAATAACCAGCCCATTAACCAACCTGAAGGTGAATGGACCTGTCTGCGACATTTGTTCAAGAGTCAGAACCAGAAAGCACAAGGATATGCAGACACTGCTTTTAAAATCAATGGCATTTACAGATAAATTTAAACGAAAGAAACTCTGGCACTCAAGACAAGTGAAATGCAGGGTTCCCCCTTGCTTTTATTTCTTGTGCAGACGTCTGCACAAGAAATAAAAGCAAGGGGGAACCCTGCATTTCACTTGCCTTGAGTGCCAGAGTTTCTTTCGTTTGATTATACATTGGGGACTGCTGTACCTCCACCCTGTGCACCAGGCGTTCTCTGGTAAGCCATTTGAGTGTGCTCTGCTTCATCCAAGTTCCTGTTACAGATAAATTTAAAGCCACTGGAAAAGTGAAATCGCTGGACTGGACTTGTTTATTAAAAAAAGAAAAAAAAAGAAAGTTAAATGTTTCTTTTAAAGCAACACTTTTGAAATATTAAATCTCAGACTGACTTCGCTCATCATCATCATCATGAATTATTGATAATAGCACCAGCTCATTCACTCCTGTCGATTTCTAGAACAGAGAAACTCAGCAGGCTCCTCCCAGAAAATGTGAATTTATTTTCATTTGTTTTGTTTTCTACAAATGTGTATATTTTGGATTTGTATTTTCAATGAACTTGTCCAACACAACCACTCATTACCTCAGCAGTCAGCGTGAAGTGTGATAAATAACTGTGGTTTTTTTTGGATCTGTTTTTTACTGATGTTTTAATTAGTTTTTTGTTTTTTTAATGTATAATGAAGATGAGGAATTTGCCAGGGAATAGTGGATTTTCCACAAGGATTTTTTAATTTTGTATAATATTCAAAGGTTTGATATATACATTAAAGGTTCTTAGGGGGGTTGAGCACCTTATTTGTGTTTTTTGAGTTATTTAGCTTTTTATTCAGCAGCTCTCCAGTTTGCATTTTCAGCAACCTGGTTGCTAGGGTTCCCTAGCAACCTTGCACTGATTTAAATAAGACACTGGAATATGAATAGGAGAGGCCTGCATAGAAAGAGGAGTAATAAAAATGAGTTTTAACAATTCATGTGTAACCTTACGGACAATTTCTTTTTTAGATGGGGTCAGTGACACCAATTTGAAAGCTGGAAAGAGAATATTTTCAAAAGCTATAAAAAAAAGAAATTATGACAACCAATTGAGGAGTTGGCTTAGAATTAGGCATTCTATAACATATTTAAAGGTGACCCCACCCTTTTGCAGGGACACTGTACCCTTAGACATTGTTAGTGTCTATAAAAACAGCCCATAATCTGTCTGTCTGTTGTATGCTCTAGAGACAGGAAAGTTCAACTTTAAACTTAGATTTTGTAAAAAATGGAAAGCAATTGAAAAAAAGTCTTTATTTCTGGGGAACAATATGAAAACAACTGAAATGAAAAGTGTTTGGAAAGTGAACAACCCCTTTAATAACATTGGTAGCAACATTTTTACTAACCAGGATGCATGAACAAAACGCACCATCTGACTTTATCTGATCCAACTTGCATTACAGCTGTGGGGATCAGATTTTGTAGGATCCTACAAAATATTGTGCTGTTGCATGGCAAGAAATCTTTTTGGTTGTATAGCCTTTAGTCTTGCCTCAGCAGCAGTTGGTTGCCCATAGGCTTGCTTCACCATGCAGGCCATAAGCACCTTATACCTTTAACAGGGAACCTATGTTATGTTTCCATTATATTACAAGCATTCAGGAGGGGGAGTGACCTCATAAAGAGATGCCAATTGGTGGTGACCTGGGTGCCTTTAAGCTCCATTTGCTCTACCCCAGCCATCCATGTACCGGTTCCAACCTGGTCTTGCACCCTTTTGATCATGTTCTGTGATTGGCTGCTTTTGAGGTTTTCAGTGGCACCATCCATAGCAGGTAAAAAGTATTAGATTTCTTTATAACTTGTACAGAGAGTGCCAGAAGAGAAAATTAAAAAAAAACAAATTCCCCCCTGCTGTGTTTCTTAAAGACACATTAGTTCAGTGAATAGGGTTAGTACAGAAATCCCTTTGGTTATTTTCCAGAACCATATAGCTATTTTTTTTAATAACTTGTTTTTATTCAAGGTCATAACAAAGTTTTGGACCTATAACAGCAAATATAAAACATTTTAGTAACTGTTACAACTTTCAGCTTGTATGAAGCAAATGCATATCTAGATATAAATAAGCCCTATAAGGAATCAGTTAGATAAGAGGCTAGTAGTCTGCTAGTCTGATGACTGGGAGGTGCATAATCTGGTTGTTCCTGTTGTTCCTGTAAAGTCCTTAGGTATTGGGACGATTCCATGACCAATGGATTTTTTCTTAAAAGTTCCATATCATACCATGATGTATGTCGAAAAGTAAAGATTGTAAAATTTCTGATCTGTTGTGGAAGGTGTGCTATGTATGTTGTCCATGTATTAAAGAATTTTCATGTGTTATGTTCTTTTCTGGTTATTGATTCTAACCAGTCCATATGGAAAATATGATGAAGTTTTTGTTTTGCCAATGTTAAGGATGGAAGGTCTGTGTTCAACCATTGTTGTAGTATTGTCTTTCTGGCTGAAGCTGCTAGTTTACCCATTTAATTATTTTCAGTCTTTGTTAGTTGTGTAAATAAGGTAGTGTTGCTAAATACCCATTAACTGTCAGGAAGGTTTGAGGTGAGTCATATAAGGCTTTTAAAAGAGTAAGCATGTGTATCCCAAAGTGTTGGGATTTCAGAAGTCGTCATATGTGTGTGCGAGAGCCTATCAAATGCTTTATCTGCATCTAAGTTGATTAATAAACCTTGTCTTCTTTTTTCCAGGTTACATTGATAGATTGTGGCTATAGCTTTCCTGATCGCTTGTACAGGGTGCCTGTTCAGGAGAAAACCCATCTCATAAGAGGTGAGTATAGAGGGGAAAATCCTTTGTTAAGTGAATATTTTTACATCCCAGGTGCATGACTACATTTATCAACATTGAATCTCATTTGCCACTTAGCTGCCCAGATTGCCAGTTTGTCAAGATCCTGTTGCAAGTGCCACATCCTGGATGGAATTAATTGGGCTGGATAGTTTTGTGCAAACATTGATATATTACTTACAATACCCTCCCCTAAGCCATTAATGAACAAGTTAAATAAAAGTGGACCCAATACCGAGCCCTGATGGACCCCACTAAGAACCTTACTCCAAGTAGAGATTGTACCATTAACAACCACCCTCTGTACCCGATCCTGTAACCAGTTTCCTATCCACGTGGAAACTACTTCATTAAGCCCAAAAGACCTTAGTTTAGAAAGCAGTAGTTTGTCGGCACGGTATCAAATGGCAAAATCCAAATAGTTGACATGTAGGGGCACATTTACTTAGGGTCGAATATCGAGGGATAATTAACCCTCGATATTCGACCGTCGAAGTTAAATCCTTCGACTTCGAATATCGAAGTCGAAGGATTTAGCGCTATTCATTGGATCGAACTATAGAAGGAATAATCGTTTGATTGAATCCTTCGAATCGAACGATTCGAATGATTTTAATCCATCGATCGAACGATTTTCCTTCGATCAGAAATTGGCTAGAAAGCCTATGGGGATCTTCCCCATAGGCTAACATTGATGCTCGGTAGATGTTAAGTGGTGAAGTAGGGGGTCGAAGTTTTTTTTAAAGAGACAGTACTTTGACTATCGAATGGTCAAATAGTCAAACGATTTTTAGTTGGAATCGTTCGATTTGAAGTCGAAGTTGTAGTCAAATGTCGAAGTAGCCAATTCGATGGTCGAAGTAGCCAAAAAAATACTTTGAAATTCGAAGTATTTTTTATTCTATTCCTTCACTCGAGCTAAGTAAATGTGCCCCCTAGTGTCCCCCATCTTATGTACCTCATCATAAAAAGCAATTAAATTTGTCTTACATGACCTTTCCTTCATAAAGCCATGCTGATTGCTGCTCATAATGCCATTCACTAGGACATTTTGAACATGATCCCTTAACAAGCCTTCAAATAACCTGCATCTTTTTACTATTAATATACTTAAAAAACTTTTTGGGGTTAGTCTTAGCCTCAGCCGCAATGCTCTCTTCATTTCCTTTCTTTGCCTTCTGGGTTGCTGTTTTATAGTGTTTATATTCATTTTGTCTCAACAGACTTGTAGTTTGTAACCCTGCCAGCTGATTTGTCCTAAATGCAAACATCTACTGCCAAGCAGTTTTTAGACAATTGTACTCTTTCACTTTAAGGGCCTTTCCTGTGGGGGTCTTTTAGTTTACCCAGGGAAACAATACATTGTTTTTTTTTTTTTTCAGGACAACCTGAGCTTTCAAAATATGCTAGAATTTTGGTTTAATTCCACTTCTGTAAAATTATGTAGGCGTCTGTCTAATAAAATGAAAAATCATGTTTCACATAGTACAATCACATATATCAGAAACATCATTTATTTTATGTATGAGAACACAGCAGATTTGTAAAGTTCTGTGTCTCCTGAAAGCGCATAAATACCAAATGAGATTTTGTGGACTCACCATTAAATCTCTTTTTCTTCAGTCGCTTGGGGGACACAGGAAACAGTGGGGTATAGCTCATATCTCTAGGAGGCAGGACACAACCAAAAGAATAAGTAGCTCCTCCTCCACTGGCTATACCCCTCCAGAGGGGGCAGAGCCCTAATCAGTTTGTACCAAAGAAAGTCGAAAACCCAAGTAAAAATGGATAAACAAACCTGTTGGCTAATGCCAAACCATGTCTATTAAAAACCGTGGGCCTCCAACAAGGGAGGGAAGTCCTGTGTCCCCCAGGCGACTGAAGTGAAAGAGATTAACAGTGAGTCCACAAAATCTCCTTTTCTCCATTGTCTGTTTCAGTGACACAGGAAACAGTGGGGAATACCAAAGCTGTCCCCAAAGTAGGGTGGGCAAGAGGTCCTATGTGGAAGAGATCAGTGCGGCTTGTAAAATCTTCCTTCCAAAGCGTGTGTCAAGTGCCGAAAAGGTGTCAAAGTGGTAACATTTTGCTTTGTGCAGTTATTGTGCCGAGGCTTGGTTACTGAACACCTACGAAATTCATAGGCACAGTGATCCCCCCTCACCCCACAGAAATTTAGAGGCACAGTGACTCCCCCTTCACTCCACAGTAATTCATAGGCACAGTGATCCCACCCCTCACCCCACAGAAATTCAGAGGCACACTGATCCCCCTCACCCTACAGAAATTGAGGTACAATGATCCCCATTACCGATTTCTCATGTTTGAATTTGCCACTCATTGATAGGTAATCAGCAGTGGAGCGGTCACATGGTAGGATCACATGACCGTGACGTCAGGTCCTTTACGGGGATAGGAACTAGCCGCTACCAAAGAAGAAGGCGATTAAGATGGTGGCCTATGATGCTCAGGGACCCTCACCCACTGTCAGACTATTGTGAGGAAGGATCCCCAAGTCCATAGCAGGGGGCCTCGCCTCTTCCGTACATTATCTGCATCTGACAGCCTGGGACACTTTGAGGAGTGGTTTTCTCTTGCCCCCCCCAAAGCTGTCTCCGTGCTTCTCTCCACCACCTCAGCCCCGTTCCGCCGGCAGCATCATGGGGGTGCAGGGCTTCCAGGAGTTCCTGGAGAAGTGTTGCCTAGGGGCTGTGGTGCCCGTGGACTTGTTGAAGTTAGCCAGGACCATAGCCAGACAACAGCACAGGGCCCAGGGGTTCCCTAGCACTGGATTTAGTGGATGGGCAGTCCTAGCACCCAGGGCCGCCATTAGAAATCACGGGGCCCCGTACGACAAAATTTTTGGGGCCCCCCCCGCCCACACTGACGACCAAGCTCCACCCCATTTCCCGCCCACTCCACATCGCAGTTAAAAGACCACACAGACATCAGCGCTAAAAAAGTAACCCCCCCCCACACAAGTTGTAAAAAGCTATTGATGGTCAGGGCCCCCTTATAAAAAATTGGGGCCCCAAAAAAAAAAAATTAAAATTTTTTTTTTTTTTTAAAAAACATTGGTGGCATGGGCCCCCTTATAAGTTAAAAAAAACTTGGGGCCCCAACAAAAAAAATGTAAAAAAAACTAAAAAATAAACAAACATTGGTGGCAGGGGCCCCCTTATAAGTTAAAAACAAATTGGGGCCCCAAAAAAAAATTTGAAAAAAAAAAAAACTGGTGGCAGGGGCCCCCTTACAAGTTAAAAACAAATTGGGGCCCCAAAAAAAATTAAAAAAAAAAAAAAAAATTTTTTGAAAAAAAAAAAAAACATTGGCGGCAGGGGCCCCCTTATAAGTTAAAAACAAATTGGGGCCCCAAAAAAAAATTTGAAAAAAAAAAAATTGTTTTGAAAAAAAAAAAAAAACATTGGCGGCAGGGGCCCCCTTACAAGTTAAAAACAAATTGGGGCCCCAAAAGAAAATTTAAAAAAAAAAAAAAAATTTTTGAAAAAAAAAAAAAAAAACATTGGCGTCAGGGGCCCCCTTATAAGTTAAAAACAAATTGGGGCCCCAAAAAAAAATTTAAAAAAAAAAAAGATTTTTTTGAAAAAAAAAAAACATTGGCGGCAGGGGCCCCCTTACAAGTTAAAAACAAATTGGGCCCCAAAAAAAAATTTGAAAAAAAAAAAAAATTTTTTTGAAAAAAAAAAAAAAAAACATTGGCGGCAGGGGCCCCCTTACAAGTTAAAAACAAATTGGTGCCCCAAAAAAAAATTTGAAAAAAAAAAAAAATTTTTTTGAAAAAAAAAAAAAAAAACATTGGCGGCAGGGGCCCCCTTACAAGTTAAAAACAAATTGGGGCCCCAAAAAAAAATTAAAAAAAAAATTATATGAAAAAAAAACAAAACATTGGCGTCAGGGGCCCCTTACGAGTTAAAAAAAAATTGGGGCCCCAAAAAAACATGTTTTAAAAAAAAAGATTGGTTGCAGGGGCCTATAGAATATTAAAATAATACATTGGTGGCCAGGAGATTAAAAAAAAAAATACACAAACTGGTGTTCAGTAGAATTGAACTCACGGCTTCAGTACTTCAACTTCACCTCCTTTCGTGACTTCGGGTCTTTTTACTGCTTCAGGACTTCGGCTGTTTTCGTGACTTCGGGTCTTTGCGCTGCTTCAGGACTTCGGCTTCGGCTGTTTTCGTGACTTCGGGTCTTTTCGGCGCTTCGTGACTTCGGCTTTTTCCGTGACTTCGGGTCTTTTCGGTGCATCGGCTTCGGCTTTTCGGCACTTCCGCATTCGGCAGCACAGAGGCAAGACGTACGGCTCGGGCGCTCGTAAGGGGGGCCCGGATCTTCAAAAAATGCAGCGCTGCCGGGCCCCCCTTCATGCCCGGGCCCGGTACGCTTGTCCCCCCTGTCCCCCCCTGATGGCGGCCCTGCTAGCACCCACATACCCCCCTCCGGTGCGAGCGCACATGCAAGCCCTCTGGAGCAGTGGGGAGTTGTGCTCCCCAGTAAACGGATGGGAGCCATGCCGCCCCTAATATTCTGCTGCCCTAGGCCCGGGCCTTTGTGGCCTTGCCACTCACACAGGGCCCCAAACCTGCCCTCACACAGGGCCCTCACTCTCTAATACCTGCCCTCACACAGGACCCCAAACTCGCCCTCACACAGGGCCCCAAACCCACCCTCACACAGGGCCCTCACTCTCTAGTACCAACCACCAGCCTCCCCATAGGTCCCTTTACTGGTAACCATGAGCCCCGGATGTTACCGGAGTACGATTCATTAGCTCCTCATTATAGAGGGAGGCCATGCTGAGTAACATGTAGGGGCTCATGGGAAAGAAATAGGTCCGTAGGGGAATGAGACAAATCCCTAGATCTGCCCCCTGTCATGAGACTGACTGATGCCAGGCCCTGGCTGTCATATTGTATTGACAAATCTCACAGGATCATCTGTAAGGAGCAAGCAACTTCTACACAGTGGTGTCTTCCAAGGGGTGGTTCATCTTTAAATTAACTTTTATTATATTATAGAATGGCTAACTCTAAGCAACTTATCATTTGGCTTTCATTTATTCTTTAATATAGTTTTTGATTTATTTGCCTCTATGTTTTTTTTCAATCAAAATTGAAAAATAAAAATAACTAAAAAAAAAAGCCATACATCATAAAAAATGTAAACCAAATGCAAATTGTCTCAGAATATCTCTCTTCATCATACTAAGAATTAATTTAAGGGTGAACAACACCTTTAAATGCTGGGGCCAGAAATGGGCTGCCAGATCAATTCTGTGCATCGTTTATAACTACGGCAGGGCATACTGGGTGCTAGTAAGGCCTGCTTGTAATTGATCTGGCAACCTCTTATTCTGTTGTTGCTGTCTTCATGCTCTGCAGAGACTCAAAGTTGGGGCCTGTCAGCCTTGCTGCAACCCTCTTCAGTTTTGAGTTGTAGTTCCCGAAGAGTTGATTGGGGAAGGGTTAATCAGGGTTAAAGTGGCAATCATACATTTTTTTAAATTAATTTAACCTCTTAGTGACCAATCTGCACTTGGCATTGTTATGAATGTGCTGTTGCCCTTGGCTTGTGTAGTGAATCTATTTGCTAACACTTATTTTTCTCAATAAGCCCCCAAATGAAATGAAATGTGCTCTGCTCCACATATTTAATATTATATTGTATTCCCCCTTTATTCATTTCATAATCACTGCTGAGTGCTTTTTCTAACCAGGCCAGCACCTTGCAGCTCGACTTATCCTACATGGGTCATATAAAAAACTATTAGGGGCAGATTTATCAAGGGTCGAAGTGAATTCGAGGGAATTTTCGAAGTAAAAAAAGTAACTACGACTTTGAATTTACTTTGACTTTGTATCGAAGTAAAGATCGTTAGAATTTATTTGACCATTTGATAATCTAAGTACTGTCTCTTTAAAAAAACTTTAACTTCAATACTTCACCAATATAAACCTGCCGAAGTGCTATGTTAGCCTATGGGGACCTTCTACAACATTTTTAGAGGTCGAAGTAAAGGCCTTCGATCGATCGGTGAAATTGTTCGAATCGTTTGATTCGAATGATTTAATCATACGATCGAACGATTTTACTTTGATTGTTTGATGGCCAAATTCGGT
This sequence comes from Xenopus petersii, assembly GCA_038501925.1. NCBI lineage: Eukaryota > Metazoa > Chordata > Amphibia > Anura > Pipidae > Xenopus > Xenopus petersii. Next base: position 145,866,737 of record CM076673.1, read on the forward strand.
GAAAAATACTTCGACTTCGATATTCGAATTACGAAGTATTTTAATTCGATGGTCGAATTTTCGAAGTATTTTACACTTCGAAATTCGACCCTTGATAAATCTGCCCCTTAAAGCACATTATTGTAACCAGCTTATAGAATTAGGCAACAATAAATGTTTTATGGGCCAGTTTCATGCCTCAGAGATGACCACCAATCCCGCACTTGAGTGCTGCTTTGTGCTGAAGGTAAAACATAGATATTCGGTATATTCATATTCATATGAGTTTTCTGATGAGTCTCTTATCAGACTGGCACTAGCAGCTGTCCCTTGTAACCATGAATATGGCCTCCCGAGTAGAATACCCGGTACAACCCTCTGTTTTCCTGTGGGCCCTATGCATATTTTTTTTAAAAACTATACCCGCAGAGCAAGTGGTTCCCCCTACATACAATATTTAGTGTTTCACAATTCATTGTGTTGGTGTTCTAAAGGGAAAGTATAGGTATGGGACCTGTTATCCAGAATGCTCAGGACCTGGGGTTTTCCGGATAAGGGATCTTTTCCCTAAATTGGGTCTTTGTACCTTAAGTCTGCTAGAAAATCACCTAAACATTAAATAGGCTGGTTTTGCTTTCAATAAGGATTAATTATATCTCAGTTTGGATCAACTGCAAGGTACAGGTATGGGACCTGTTATCCAGAATGGTCGAGACCTGATGTTTTCCGGATAATGGATCTTTTCTTAATTTGGATCTTCATACCTTAGGTCTAGAAGAAAATTATGTAATCATTAAATCAATAGACTGGCTTTGCTTCTAATAAGGATTAATTATATCTTAGTTGAGATCAAGTACAAGCTACTGTATTATTATTACAGAAAAAAAATGAACTCCCTTTTTAAAATATGGATTATTTGTATAAAATGGAGTCTATGGTAGATGGTGTCTCTGTTATTCTGAGCTTTCTGGATAATGGGTTTCCGGATAATGGATCCCATACCTGTACTGTTTTATTATTACAGAGATAAAGGAAATAGTTTTTGGGTGATTTGGATAAAATGGAGTCTGTGGGAGACAGCCTTTCTGTAATTCATAGCTTTCTGGATAATGGGTTTCTGGATAACATATCCCATACCTGTACATCCTGATTTAAAGTGGCTATAATTTGCTGTTGCACAAGGTGACCTATAACCCCATGAAAACTGCGGTAGAAATGTCTGATGTTCCCATAAGCTTATACTTTAATACGAATGAAGCAAAGACATCCCCGTACAGTGAAACGGAATGTATTTGCTACATATGCCTGGTGTTGTACAGTAACGCGGTCTCTAGTTTATGTAGGTTTAGGCCTGGTCTTTTGGGTTATACCTGGGTAATCGTGAGTTTTCAAATTGCATTTGGGGGGGGGGGCTTCTGCAGATATAATATCAAGTTACAGATAAAAGTAAGATGTACGTGCTCCATTGAATTGTAAGTTACTATAATTATGGTACAGTTATGGGATCTGTTATCCGGAAACCCATTCTCCAGAAAGATTCAAATTACGGAAAGGCCGTTTCCCATATTTATACAAATAATCCAGATTTTTTTAATGGATTCCCTTTTCTCTGTAATAATAAAACAGTACCTTGTACTTGATCCAAACTAAGACATTAATCCTTATTGGAAGCAATACCAGCCTATTGGATTTATTTAATGTTTACATTGTTTTCTAGTAGGTATTAAGATCCAAATGATGTACAGGTATGGGACCTGTTATCCAGTACAAGTATGAGACCTGTTATCCACCTGTGATCCAGTACGGGTATGGGACCTGTTATCCAGAATGCGTGGGACCTATTAACCAGAACAGGTATGGGAACTGTTATGCAAAATGCTCAGGACCTGGGGTTTTCTGGATAATACGTCTTTCTGTTATTTGGATCTTAAGTCTACTAGAAAATCATGTAAACATTAAATAAAGCCAATAAGCTGGTTTTGCTTCCAATAAGGATTAAGTATATCTTAGTTTGGATCAAGTATAAGGTACTGTTTTATTACTACAGAGGAAAAGTAGATTATTTTTTAAAATTTGCATTATTTAAATAAAATGGAGTCTATGGGAGATGCCCTTGCTGTAATTCAGAGCTTTCTGGATAACGGGTTTCCCGATAATGGATCCCACACCTGAATACATTTCACTCTGCGTAATGGAAATTTAAAATATATCGGAAGGTTTGCTTGAAGGCACTTTCTCTGCTGGCTTATTTGGAGATTTTCTCTGATCTCTGATACCAACTAATGGGCTAGCAAGGGGTTATTCTCGTTACTATATTTTTCAGTATTTTTATTGGTTTTGCTACATATTAAGTTACAATCCTTTTGATTAAAGTGCATCAACATAAGAATTGTTATCCGTGTAAGATGTTGCAGTCAGCTCAGTGTTGGCTAAAAGAAATGGTTGTAATCTAATAGTAGGAAACTATAGGTATGGGAACTGTTATCCAGAAAGCTCAGGGCCGGGTTTTCTGAATAACTGATCTTTCTGTAATTTGGATCTTCAAATTTTAAGGCTACTAGAAAATCATGTAAACAATAAATAAACCCAATAGACTGTCTTGTTTCCAATAAGGATTACTTATATCTTAGTTGGGGTCAAGTACAAGATACTGCTTTATTATTACAGAGAAAAAGGAAATCATTTTAAAAATTTGGATTATTTGGATAAAATGGAGTCTATGGGAGATGGCCTTTCCGTAATTTGGAGCTTTCTAGATGATAGGTTTCCAGATAAAAGATCCCATACCCGTAATAAAAAGTAGCAATAACAACACATTTGTAGCCTTACAGAGCATTTGATTTTAGATGGGGTCAGTGACCCATATTTGAAAGCTGTGAGAAGGCAAATAAGTTAAAAAATATAGATATATATATTTATATATATATATATAATTCTTCTTTACAAGTACATTACAAGTACTCAAGTGCAATATAGACAGATACTGGGGAATCAGCAGCTGGCAGCTGGGCTGACCTGGTAGGGGACTAAGGCCAGTCTTTGTTGTGTGACTGCAGGGCTATGATTAGCTAACTACTAATTGGATGTAAATATGCTGGGTGATGGGAAACAACCTATAGCAGAAACTTGTACAGGTATTGAATCAGTTATCTGGGAACCCATTATTCTGAAAGTTCCAAATATCGGAATGACTTTCTCCCATAGGCTCCATTTTATCCAAATAATCCACATTTTTAAATGTAATTTCCTTTTTCTCTGTAATAATAAAAAGTACCTTGTACTTGATCCAAACAAAGATATAATGAATCCTTATTGAAGCAAAACCAGCCTATTGGGTTTATTCAATGTTTACATGATTTTCTAGTAGACTTATGGTATGAAAATCCAAATTACGGAAAGATCAATTATCAGGAAAACCCTAGGTCCCGGAGAGAAGAGACTGGAATATGCATAGGAGAGACCTGAATAGAAAGATGAGTAATAAAAAGTGGCAATAACTATAAATGTGTAGTCTTGCAGAGCATTTTTTTTTACGTGGGGTCAGTGACCAAATTTGAAAGCTGTAAAGGGTCCGAAGAAGAAGACAAATAATTCAAAAACTATAAAAAAAAATAAAGGTCAATTGAAAAGTTTAGAATAAGCCATTCTATAATATACTAAAAGTTAACTTTAAAGGTGAACAACCCCTTTAAGGCATACAACCCCAAGTGGGATTCACAATCACTAGACTTACAAGACTTTGAAATACAAGGGCATACTTTGTTGCACAAAACATTTCTCCATATCTGTGGCAGTTGTATTTGGGTTTTATGGTGGTAACATTACAAGAAGAGTATGACACACAGCTCCGACACGCATAGGGCAGGCAGAGTATGGCACACACATGAGGCATAGAGCAGGCAGAGTATGGCACACACAGGGAGCATAGGGCAGGCAGAGTATGGCACACACAGGGAGCATACGGAAGGCAGGGTATGGCACACACAAGGAGCATAGGGCAGGCAGAGTATGGCACATACAGGGAGCATAGGGCAGGCAGTGTATGGCACACACAGGGAGCATAGGGAAAGCAGAGTATGGCACACACAAGGAGCATAGGGCAGGCAGAGTATGGCACTAGAGGGAGCATAGGGCAGGCATTGTATGGCACACACAGGGAGCATAGGGAAAGCAGAGTATGGCACACACAAGGAGCATAGGGCAGGCAGAGTATGGCACTAGAGGGAGCATAGGGTAGGCAGTGTATGGCACACACAGGGAGCATAGGGAAAGCAGAGAATTGCACACACAGGAGGCATAGGACAGGCAGAGTATGGCACATACAGGGAGCATAGGGAAGGCAGACTAGAGCTGGATACAGGGAAACCTATCAGGACGACTCTAATATGAGTAGTTCACAGGCCCGGATTTGTGGAAAGGCCAGAAAGGCCTGGGCCTAGGGCGGCAGAATTTTAGAGGGGCGGCATGCTGCCCAACCACGCCCGCATTTGTTCGGAAGCACTGGGAATTTGCAGGAGATACAATACTTTTTAGAATGCGATGTGCACCAATCACCAGTACTCCAGACCTGATGCTGAAAATTTCCACATGTACACAAAGGAATGGGGTGATGAGCGGCAGTAGGCCATGGGGCACCTGCATTATAAATCCAGCCCTGGCGGTTCATACTGTGCAACATACAGTGACACAATGCTGGTGTACCCCACCAGCAGTATGCATTAGGTGTGAACAGTGTGGGCACTTTCTGTCTGAGATGTGAACAGTAAAGGGCTTTAGTGGTGTAAACAATAGAGGGGTTACAGGTGTGAACAGTGCAGGGGGGATTAGAAGTGTGAACTATGCAGGATTTTACAATCTGAATTTGAAGTGTAATCTGTGCAGTGGCCAGTTAATCTCAGTACTGATACATTTTAAAGATTGCACCTGGTAAGCAGGTTTTAAATGATGTATTATGGATAAAAAAGTGTTGGAATAGAAATAATGTTTCTCATGCTAGGGGTGATGTTACCAGTTCAGATACAAAGAAGCCCTAATGCAGTAAAGGCCCATGTTTCCTTTTGAAGCTCCATATGTCTTATCTTGACCAGCCTTTTCCTTGGTTCCTTGGTGCCACCCGAGCTCCACATTCTCCACTTGTACAGGGCCGCTGGTGCTTTCTGGGAAACGTGTCAATCATGTGCATTAAGGCTTATGTCTTGAGTGGGGAGAGGGTCAGAGACTACTTTCTAGTCTTAAAATATAATAACATGCATTGAATATGTTTACTGAAATTCCATTTCTGCATTCCAAGTATTTCAGAGCTTGGAGGACCATCACCTGGAGGTAGTATCCTTCTTTCGTGAGAATAGTTTTCATAGACTAATTGCTCATGACTGAGTAAACCCTCTGTAACATCCCTTCATACTACAGCTCCCATGCCCTCAAACTCGGTTGGAATGGGAAGAATTTGACCACCAATCAGTTTCTAATGCAGGAAGTTGCCAAGCAGTTTGGCCTAAAATATGAGCCATGTTCCAATTTTTGCAGCTCTCTTAGGTAAGTAGATGAAGTAGCAGCAATGTGAAGAACACATCTGGTAGTGCCCTAGATGTGTACCCTCTTTATGGACCCAGCATTTTGCCGCTTTAGTGTTTTCAGTGCTGTGAACATACACCAAACCACTCCAAATTGCCACCCCCACCCAATTCATTTCTGTAGAAATTGCTTGTGCCTGTAAATACATTATTGCATTAGCTAGCACTTGCAAGCTGTTCCCATAAGAATGAATTGACAAACATTTTGTTCAACAAAACCTTTGGTGTTCCATTACTCTTATAGGAGGGAAAAGATATGATGTCATCTCACGTTCTCCACAAAGTGCACATATACATTCACTTTATCCTTTCCCTTTCTATAATTTGCCTTCATCTCCCTTGTGAAGCTAAGTTTTAACCATATCCTGTCCTGTGTAGTTACCCTTTCCACAATAACTTCTCCCCACTTAGCCAAAATGTAATGTATAAAGACTGGAGTGACTGCATGTTTAACAGAACAAAAAACTACTTCCTGCTTTGAAGCTCACTTGGTTTCCACTGATTGGGTTTCTTATAAAACAAGAACATGAGTAGATTTCACTTTCATTCTTTAAATTTTTAGTATTTCTTATTTGTTCCATTCTCACCCACCCACCCCATCTATATGTTACCCCTCCCAAATGTGACCAATACCCAGAATAAACACACACACACAAAGCAACTTGATGTTAAATCTGTGTAAGTCACAGTTTTATTGATAATAATTAGATAAACTGTGATATTTGATCCAGAGGAAGGCAAAAAACCTCTGACAAGCTTGGGACAACCTGCTTACTAGAGGGAAAAATTCCTTCCTGACCCCTTAACGGCTATCAGATTTGCTCCCGGGATCAATGTGCCAAATTAAATCAAAGGAAGCAGGGTGAGGGAAACAGAAGGGAATATGGCAGCATACACATGAGCGCCTTTAAGCTACAAGGTGAACACTACATTTCATTCTATTGGACCACAGGCAATAGCAATAGCTTCTGAAGTCTGAGGGATGGAGTGAACAGGAATGCAGGGTCTACCGAGTGGCTTAAAGGTGCTCCTGTCTATGGAACCATATTTAGGGGGAAAGAAGGGATACTGTGGTTGGAATTGCAATGGAGGGAATGGAAATAGAAGGTAATATGGCAGCATACACACAAGCACCTTTAAGCTGCAAAGTGAACACTGCATTCCCATCATGCTCTATGAATCCTTGGTTATATTAATACAGGGGCCATCTCCATATTCCTATTGGTTTCCCTTTCCCCCTGCATGTACCTAGTGTGCCTGCTTCCCATAACCTGCTGTGTTCTGATCATTGCCCCTGCACCCATAAGGGCAGACATTTATTCTTCTGATTTGTGCAACTTGTCTTTCTACTTAGGCCTTTCTGAACTATCACCCACTCTAGTGCTGAGGCCACTGACTGTTGCTAGGATGAGTGCGACCATTGGAAAATGACAGTTGGCAAATGACCATTGGCATTTACAGCAGAGGCAGAAAAAAATGTCTAATGCTTTAAATGCAACAAGTAAACCAAACACCCATTAGAGATGGCATATGGGGAGATTTTAGGCACTTTGACACCCATATGTGTTAGTTGATTGGGGGTCAGGGCTGCCATCAGAAACCCATTTTCAGGTGATACCCTGTATAAGCGTAATATCTAGGTAATTGTATCCAATTAATACTGAGTTTATTTGAATATATGTTCAGTGCCTCTCAACAGGCTGCAGTTCCCGTGTACAATTGCAGAAATTTCACATGTTTAGAAAGTAATACCCAGAGAGCACAATGTATCTTATGCAACCATAGTGTATTTATTGCAGGAATGTAATGCCAAGTTGCCTTAAATTACCCCCCCATTCCTGCTTGTCACACAGTTGTCATTTAGAGCAGTTTCATGACAAGCAGCTCCCCAAGCAATTAGATTGGTAGGCAGTGGGCAATTTTGGGAGCGTTGGCCCCACTACCCAAGCTACTATAAGCAGGATGGGTGACAAAACACCCGAAATTGCCCTTTGTATCATCTAAATATGCCCCCTGTTCCCCGTGTATGGATCTGCTGCACTTACCTCTGAATCCAGAAATGAAATAATGGTCATCTGTACCTGAGCCGTTAGAGCACCTTCCTTGCAGGTTTCAGCCAATCAGAGCTGAGCTGGGAGTGATATCACTATGAGATAAGGCTATGAGATAAGGAATGATATCCGAGTAACTGACAGCCAATTGCATACATATCAAACTTGCACATTCTGAAACAACACTAATAAACTATAAACATAAGCAGCTTTAGAACCAGGGCCCCCATCAGATCTCCTGGGACCCCTGACTGGACCCCCCCGTCCCCATTTAATGACGGCCCTGCTTAGATATCTGTCTGTAACTGAACTACAGCTCAGCTACTAGTTATCATGGGGACTGCTGGGTAGTTTAGCAATGGCTAGAGACATACAGAGATCTCTGAGGCAGTAACGGGGGCCCCCACTGATGGGGTACAGGGGGCATTTAGCGTAGGAAGTGTAACTTTAGTACCAAATGTCACATATAAAACAAAAAGTTTGATCCTGTTGTGGCACTTCCACATATTCCTGCACTAGCAGGGAGGATGCTGGTAGTTGTATGCTCCAGTATCTGAAATTTTTTCTATCATATTCTTGCATACCATCTTAGTTATTACCACATTTGACTTTACATGTCAAGTGGCAGGCTGTGCCCTTATTTATGTTGTCGGGGTGGGGGTCCATGGCCCACCGGGATTACTCTCAGGACCCTGTCCCCCCCCGTGTTAGCAGCTGTCAGTGAGCTTTTGAGAGACACATAGGTACAGAGGTTTTTCTGCTCACAGTGAAAGCTGCAGGGGGCCTATTCTGTAGCACTCACTGAAGCACTTAGTTACTCATATGCAGAGAGTCGCTGACTAAAGATGGCCATACACTATTAGAGGTCGCCAAATGAGTGAATCTTAACCCGATATGCCCACTAACGGCTGGGCAATAGGTTAATTCAAACATTTGGCCCTGGGGCCGAATGATCAGATTACAATGCTGTTAATGGGCGCCAACGGGTCACAGGACCGCATCAACTAGCCGATGCGATCCTGGATCAAAGAAAAAAAATCAAACTTGCTCGATCTATATCTGCCCGATTTTTGGCCTGATATAGATTGGGGGGATCCATTGGGAGTCCACACACAGAGGCAGATAAGATGCCGAATCGGTCTAAAGGACCCATATCAGCATCTTTAATCTGGCCGTGTTTGGCCACCTTAACTCAGAGTTGGAGAGCTGAAAAGCAGGAAGTTGGGTTCTGTTCTATTCTGTGCGACATCCAATCACTTCAGCCTTTATACATTACATTTTTGGCTAACTATATTGAAAACATTTTTTTATTTTGGTCAGTCTATCTATTTAGCCAGTGTTTTAATTTTACACTGAACTGTTCCTTTAATATATTTGCTCACAATATTACCCCCAAAGCTGTCTGAAGGAAAAGAAACAGACATTTGAACTGCAGATGCTTAAAAAAAAAAAAAAAAAAAAAAAGCTTAGGTACTTTAGGTCATCCATGTGAAGCTGACTTCTGGTTCAGCACAGAGGAATTCAAGCGGCCGTCACCATTTCACATTCTGTTATGAAGCACTTTGGAAGTCAGATTGAAGCTCAGGATTTAAAAAGAAAACCAAAGGGGAGAGTAAGCCTCACTTATATAGAAGTTTGGGGGGAATTAAGTGTTAAGCTAACTTGGTGTTACTGGTCCTTTAAAAAGGTTTAGGGGCAACGATCCTCTCCTCAAAGTCCCTCTCATGACCGTTATCCCATGTTCTATTACTCGACTGGGCTGTCCACATTTTCCGTCAGCTCATGAAACACCAAGGCAACAGTTTCTATACAATTTATTGTTCCCAAGTTGTCCATTACATTATTCTCCATTAAGGGAGACTTACAGTGCACAACAGAAAAGCAAAGCTGTTTATGGTTAATGAATATAATTAGGGATGCACCGAATCCACTTTTTTAGATTCGGCCGAACCCCCGAATCCTTCACGAAGGATTCGGCCGAATACCGAACCGAATCCAAACCATAATTTGCATATGCAAATTAGGGGTGGGAAGGGGAAAACATTTTTTACTTCCTTGTTTTCTGACAAAAAGTCACACAATTTCCCTCCCTGCCCCTAATTTGCATATGCATAACGGCCGAATCCGAATCCTGCTGAAAAAGGCCGAATCCTGGCCGAATCCCGAACCGAATCCTGGATTCTGTGCATCCCTAAATATAATATTATTATAGCCGTGTCAGTTATGTCTTGCCTTTCATTATTATCTTGCCATTGTTGCACCGAGAGTAATGGTAAAAAAAACACAGCTCCAACAACAATATTGTAGCTGCATTTGGGTGTCTATTGAATAGAGTCTAGCTGACGTTAATTCACTGTGATCCCCCCTCACCCCACAGAAATTCAGAGGCAGTGATCCCTTCAATCCCTACAAACATCCAGCAACACAGAATGAACTGGCCCAAAACCTGAGGTAGAGGTTGCAACCTGTACTAAACTTACAATACAAGTTGGCAACCCTGGGAATTTAGTTGCAGGTCCTGTCAAGAGTCCGCAGCCGCCACTAGAACCCATTTCCACTTGCCCATGTTTGAATTTGCCGCTCACGAATAGGTAAACCGTAGTGGAGTGGTAGGATCACATGACCGTGACGTCAGGTCCTTTCCGAGGCTAGGAACTAGCCGCTACCTATATCTGTTTCCCACCGGAAGTTTTGTGCTGTCGCAGTAGCTGGGAAAAGGGACGGAGATAAGAGAACTTGTTTCCTGTTCGCTGTGCATTGTGGGGTAGGTGGGACGCCATTAGATCGTAGAGCAGAGCCACGCTAGTAAGTGACACGAAATACAAACAGAAGTTGAGTCCGCGCTTTTGCAGAATTCATCAGAAGGCCGAGGATTGAAGGTCTTGTTTCCTCGCTCTCAGTTAGGTTGGTGCATCTTGGGTTGCAATTGTGCTGCGCGTTTGGCTGTTTTGTATGGGAGGGAGTTCTGATTCATTGTAAATATTGTCTTGGTAGTGCGGTTACAAGCGGAGTCCGGACGCAATAATCCCGTTCATTTTGTCGGGACATATTTCTGCTTTAGTCAGGGGCGCGCACTCTTCTCTGTAAACCCGGTTAGCCCATTCATTAAGGCTATCGCGCCCACTTCTGTGGATTAAGCTTCCGGGGAGGCATTGGGGCATGTCTGTGTATCTGTATGCTTTGCACTCACTGCTGCCAGATGTCTTCACACTTAGTGCCGTTGTATGGAGCTTTCTCAGGAATGCATTTCAACTGGAAAATGTCTCTCCAGATTCAATTATATATACAGCTAGCCATGTACTTATTTATGCTTAGGCCTTTCAGATCTTCTTCAAACATCACTAAAGTGAATTTATCAGAGATGTTGTGCCCAATGAGTTTCTGGGGTTGTGGCTGTGCTTACAACTAGTAGTGAATTCATGGATCCCAACCCACACTATTATCTTAAGTTGGGGACGCGGCCCTTCTTTTTATTGTTCTACCCCCAGCAAGATCTTGAATAGCAATAAAAAGAGGGGCCACCCCAAAAAGCTATCAAAATGATACCCTTCCACCTCACTAACATGCTTCAGGGGTTGCAGGTAGACGGGTTCATTTATTCATATTTGGTGGCATTGCCCTAAAGCTACCAGATTTTGAGCCAGAGTATACATAATGATAACAAGTGTAACAGGGCTTATACTTAGGAAATCCCCCCCCTAGAAGCTTTGCTACATGGGCGAGTAGCGGGAAGAAACAAATGGGTTCAGCAACTAGTAGGCCGTATATTCACAGCAGCCAAACAGACAATTGTCAAAGCCTGGAAAGCCAAATCACTAGACATACAGGAAGTAAAAAAACAGACTAGAAAACTACTTGGCCATGGAAAGGCTCTCCTCAGTTGCCAAAGGCGACTTGCATTCCTGCAATAAAATCTGGGGGGCCTGGATGCAATATAGAAGCTTAACAGCAATAGGATAAAATAAAGAAAAAAAACAACAAAAACGCAAGGTTTGCTTTTTTCCCCAAAAATAAAACTAATAAAAACCCCTATGAGATCACATTATAAACAGTTATGCACCCCCTTACGGATACATTTTCTTGGTTAATGTTGTACCATTTGTGTCTATTCTTTTCTATACTATTACTATTGGTGTTCTATTTTCCTTTTTATCAAACAATATTTGTAATCTGCATCACAGCCTTATTGACTTTTTTTTGTTTTTTAAATTGTATACAGAATGCTTACTCATGGAAAACAGGAACAGCAACTGTAACTTGATTTTCTTCTATTTCTTTATTGTAAAACAAAATAAAAATGTTTTAAATTTCAGTCCCCAACTGCAGATAATAGTGTGTGTGTGTGTGTGTATCCGTGTATTCACTACTGTTGCTAAGGCATCTTGCCAGGTCGACGGAGGACCAGCACCACCATTGCAGTAAAAGTAGAGTTGCAGTAGATATAACACAGTATGTGCTTACAGCTAGGCAGGTGAATATCGCAGCTGTATATATGAGTACAAAAATATTACTGCTTGGCAAGGATAACTTTGTGGTTTGTAAAATACTATCCCTGTCTATATTTGTAGGTTTGATGTATGTGCCATTGATTGTGCTACTCTCTTATATGCTTTGGCTACTACAGGGAAAATGTTCTCGCACCATCACCTAATAATAAGGAATTCTTATTACCAATGCATTGGCATGTGTTCAGTATTATTTATCCCCGGATTAGGTTTGGTTTTTCATCTTGTTTAAGGATTTTTAGTTGAATGTAAATTTGTTTGCAGATCCTTTGTATGTTTTCTTCACTTCCTGCTCATTTTGACTTCTTCATTTCCAGTTTAATTTCCATCAGCTGTCAATATGTCTATCGGGGTACCAATTAAAGTTCTGCATGAGGCAGAAGGCCACATTGTGACGTGTGAAACCAACACTGGAGAGGTGTACAGGGGAAAATTGATTGAAGCAGAAGATAATATGAACTGCCAAGTAAGTACAATCAGCAAGTCATTCTTAATCTTTTAATAGCAAGTGCACCTAGAAAATATTTCCCTCATACCATGTTTGTGTTTGATTGTAGCATTAACTCTTTATACCATGATTTTTTTGAATAAGCGACTGTAATAAAGACAAGTGATAAAGAACTAGCAGCAACATTACATTTGTAGCCTTAAAAAGCATTTTTTTTTTTAAATGGGGTCAGTGACCTCCATTTACATAGTAACATAGTTAGTACATGTCCATCAAGTTAAACATTTTAGGTTTTTTTTTGTTTTTTTTTAATCTGCCTGCCAGTTGATCCAGAGGAAGGCTAGAAAACCCATCTGAAGCTTCTCCAATTTGCCTCAGAGGGGGAAAAAATTCCTTCCTGACTCCAAAATCAGACTAGTCCGTGGATCAACTTGTACTATGAACTATCTACTAAAACCCTGTATTCCCCCGCTTGCTAAAAAGCTATCCAACCCCTCCTTAAAGCTATCTAATGTATCAGCCTGTACGACTGATTCAAGGGAGAGAATTCCACACCTTCACAGCTCTCACTGTAAACTTAATTTAAAAGCTGGATCAATCTGAGGAAGGCAAATAATTTAAAAACTATAAAAGAAAATACCTATCACCTTAAATAAGCTATTCTATAGCATACTGAAGCTTACATAAAGGAACAATTCAGTGTAAAATTAAAAACTGGATAAATAGGTTGTGCAAAATAAAAAATGTTTCTAATATAGTTAGCCAAAAATGTAAAGTAAAAAGGCTGGAGTGACTGGATGTCTAACATAATAGCCAGAACACAACTTCCAGCTTTGCTGCTCTCTAACTCGGAGTTAGTCAGCAACTTGAAGAGGGAGGCCACATGGGACATGACTGTTAATTGAATTTGCAATTGATCCTTAGCAGCTCAGATTCAAAATCAACAGTTATGACTCATGTGCCCTCCCCTCAAGTCATTGATTGGTTACTGCTTGGTCTCCAGATAGTGGAAACAAAGAGTTCTGAAAAGCAGGAAGTTGTGTTCTATTAGACATCCCGTCACTACACACTTTATACATTACATTTTTGCCTAAATAACTATTAGAAACATTTTTTATTTTCCACAGCCTAAGTATTTACTTGTTTTTATCTTTATACTAAATTCCTTTAAAGGTGAACCACCCCTTTAAAATGCCTTAGAATTAGGCCATTTATACAATGTTGCACTTCAATTACAGGGGTGCTTAAACTTAAAATGCAGGGCTATTTCCTTAATGTAGTACCCCTGTTACCCTATCCATTAGATTGTGCTAAGATTCTCAAATACAGTTAACCCGCCATTTTGAATCCCGATTTTGTTTTCCTGCATTTTCGTCCCACCAATATATAATGCATTATATATTTTTCTTATTTTACACCACCTTTTCTGGTCCCTAAAAAATAAAATGGGGGGTTAAACTGTAACTTAATCCTTAACTGTTGCAGTGCCCTAGATATATCCCTAGAGGTCAGTATAGTTGCAAGATGCAGAGTCATGTTTTGGTAATTTGGACCCTAGCAACTAGATTAAATTGCAAACTGGAGAGATGCTAAATAACTCAAATGAAAAAAAAAATAATGAAAACCAATGGCACATTATCTCAGAATTTTGTCTGAATCATACTAAAAAGTTAACTCAAAGGTGAACAACCCCTTGAAGTAACACATGGAAATTATATACTGGATATTGAAACGTTGCAAACAATTTTATTGTGCATAAATGTTCTTGGTGGTAACTCTTTGGGAAAAAAATCAAAATTTTACTGTTTTTGAGCTTAGCAAGCCAAAGAAACAGGTTATTCTGTTTCTATCTTCCTGCGTGATAATCAGATTCCCAATGCATATATACATAGACACTGAGGTTGGTGAAGGCGCAGGTAATTTCTCAAGTATTGCAATGTGTTTAGCCAGTGTTACTTTTTTTTCTATGAATATTGGTTGTATTTTGATTTTCAGATGTCCAACATCACTGTGACGTATAGGGATGGAAGAGTGGCACAGCTAGAACAAGTCTACATCCGAGGCAGCAAAATCCGTTTCCTCATTCTCCCAGACATGTTGAAAAATGCACCCATGTTAAAGAGTATGAAGAATAAAAACCAGGGTTCGGGTGCAGGTAGAGGGAAAGCAGCCATCCTCAAAGCCCAAGGTGAGTTTTATTTGTGCTGGTCTGTAGTAGCGGAAAATATCATTTAGATTACGACCCTACAATGACTTTATTAGTCTTCTCCTTTCTTGCACTCTTTCTTCTTGTGTACTGTTAATGAATAACATTGTGACACGCAGACATGATATCTTTCTGTAATAGTTACTGATCTTCATTTAACAATTCTCCAATCCTACTGGAAATTTGCTTTTAAGGTACAAACTAAATGACAAATGGGTATTTGCTTCATATTCGGGGAAGGAATTGTTAGCCCAAGGAGAATAGAAAGGGGAAAAATATGGGTAAGAGAGAAGGAAAATACTTTTGGGCTCAATATTTGTACCCACCACTTTGAGACACTCCCAAAGATTCAGCATGAAATCCGGTTCCATTAGCAATACCAGTGATGCATAGACTTATACAGTCTTTTATTCTGTTACAGATATTAGACACTATCTTCAGATAAGGGTATGCACACACCATTTGTTTAACTGCATAGCAAGGGTATTTACAAATAAGCACCCAATAATGTGTTTTGTGGTTAACCAGCAACTATGGTCATACAATTAAGCTTTTAATTTTGTACAGGCTTAAATATTAATTCTGATGTGAGTTCAAGGTGTTCTTTTAGATGATTCCATGGTAAAATGTGAATCTTCCTTTATAGAGAAAAATATAGGCTGCTACATTATGCAAAATGCATTTCTGGGCTTGAATAGTGAAGAGGTATACCCCAGCCTATGCAAACTTTTCCATGTTTTACAGACGGTGCAGTTATGTATAATGCATGGTACTTCACTATTATGTCGTACATTTCTTTTCCAGTGGCAGCGAGAGGAAGAGGCCGTGGGATGGGACGCGGGAATATCTTCCAAAAACGGCGATAACCACAATTGGTTTTGTATTTTTAATGTGGTGATATGTTTTGATATGTTCCTGAATATTTTCCATTTTTGTTTAGTTTTTTTTTTTTTTTTTTTCCTTTTGCTTAATAAAACTGTTCATGAACGGAATAACATGTTTGTCTTGTGCTCTAGATGATAAACGGCATATTCTACTGCCTGGGATGTTGTTTGTGTGGTTCTGGAATATGCAGGCAGATACTAGTTGCTCTGACTCATTCACAGCTGCCTGTGGTTGGCCGATGGCTTTAGATGTAAATGTTCCCTAGTTCACAACTTAAACCTTCCAAAACTTTTTTCAGTGCAGTTGGAAAGTAATTGAGAAAACAATTCTGAATACATTATTTATTTTTTACTGTTTTTCCAAAATCTGCAATTGAACAAGAGTTGTTTCACAATGTGCTGAAATGTGTTAATTGAAATGCCTCATAGACGTATCAAAATACACATACAGTTGTGTTCAGAAAAAGAGCAGTGCATTTACAAAAGTGATGCAGTGTAAGGGGGCTCAATTCTAAGATTAAAAGGAACCTTCTGTTCAGTTATTTAAAGAACCATCCAAAAGACCTATATTACTAACCAGAAAATATTGTCTTTAAAGAAATGGTGGGTAGGCTGACACTTTCACTTGATATAGGCATCCTACACATGTCCATGCTAGATCAAATTATTACTAAACTAGCAGGTTTTCCAGGAGTCCCTTCTGTATTTTAGAAGATCTAAATGCTGCATGAATCCCTGTTTAGGTTCCAGTACTCAAGGAACTTTTCATCACTCTCCACTACAGCTCATCCTTCACTGGAACGCACCTCATTCTGATAAACTGTGACATACATGCATTATTGCGAATGAAATACTAACACACCTTCTAGCACAATTTTATGGGATGCTTCTAAAGAAGAAATGGGCACACCAGTAATCTACCAGTAGTCTCATACTCCAGAAATGCTACGAAAGAGTAGGCCTGGCAAACCGGAGCACTATAGGCTGTTGCAGAACTACCGCTGCTGGATACAGATTGCATAGGCCTAATAATACCGGTCATTGCCGATATCTATTCATATCCTACCCATGTCATCCAACTGTCCTGTTTTATGTGGGACAGTCCCGATTTTGACAACTCAGCCCACAGGTTTTTATTAAAACGTCCCAAGTTTATCTTTGATCTTCTGCACTGAAGCCAGCAAAAAAATACAAAGTTTCTGAAACTTAATTAAAAGAAGAGGCTTCTTAGCAGAGAGCCCAGAACACTCCACTTATGTACTCTGATACATTTGTAGCAATTTAAGATGAGCAAATATACAATTGTAACGATTTAAGATAAACAAGTCTCCTGGTAGAACTGAGACTTTGTTTCCTTAGCCAAACAAATATTGCCCTGAAACTCTCAGAAATTGATTCGAACTTACATAACCTGGCAAATTTTGTATAATTAACATGGTAATATTAGAGGTGGCTATAAAATGGGCATAGTCTAAAATGTAAGTGTGGCAGATCTTTCTGTCCCTTTAACCAGTTTTCAAATATTGACATTCCTACCAGAGGCTTTATCTCAAATATATGGTCAGTATGGCTGTCTACACAGTCAAAAGATTTACTATTATCCCTTATTTACATTTTGTAGGCGTTACCTAGCCTTCACAGAGATTATGCAGTGTTCACATCAGTCCCTGCCCCACAGAGTTCAGCAGTAGCTATACCAGTAGCTAACTTTACAGTTTTGACATTTCCCCGTGTTTGAAAATAGTGCCCAGCACACTTGCTAATTTGCATACAAATTCAAATACATGTTTATTTGGGATGCTGCTAATTTATCAAATGCATAGAATGCAAAGGAGAAGGAAAGCTATTGAGGCATTTTGTTTAGGAAAGAAGCTGTAGTATAAACGTGGTGTGACATCACTTCCTGCCTGAGACTCTCCCTGCTCTTTGCTCAGATTACAGCAGAGAATGGAGCGGGGAGAGGAGCAAACTGAGCATGCTCTTGCCCAGGGCAATGAGGTTTAAGCTGAAGGCAGGAAGTCTGATACAGAAGCCCATGTGTACACAATAGAAGGAAAGAAATGCAGTGTTTCTTTTGAAAGGGAACTCAGAGCAGCACTACTTTGGGGGTTTACTGGTATATTTAGATGGACCTTTCTGATAAGGCTTGCTTAGTTTTAACTTTTCCTTTAAGTAAGTAACTTTTATTGTATAAATATAGTTTTTTTTATAGTCTACATAAATGCTGTCCAACTTCTGTGGTTCCAAGGGCTGAAAGTTTTCCAGCCAATAATGGAAGCCAGTGTTAACCACTCCCTGTTTTTAAACCACACCCATGTTACCACAAGATCATGTCCACATTAATTGTGGTAGCACACCAAAAAACCAAATGGTTGGTGCTCACTGCAGGGATATATGTTATCACTCGTGAAAAAGTTGTCATGTTAAGACATACCCTTAAATATATGCCTCCTCTTCCCTTTGGATAACACAGCACCCCCACAACATGATTAAACACCTTAGGGGCTCCTGGCAATTTATTTTCAAATGCTAACAAACCCCCAGAACAAATACCAGGCTTATGTTCCACAGGCAGAGCATGGCACACACTGGCAGAGCAGGGCACACACAGGCAGGGCATGGCACACAGAGGCAGAGTAGGGCACACACAGGCAGAGTAGAGCACCCAGACAGAGCAGGGCATACACAGTCAGAGTATAGCACACACAGGCAGAGTATGGCACACGGGCAGAGCAAGGCACACACAGGCAGAGTATGACACACAGGCAGAGCAAGGCACACACAGGCAGAGCAGGGCACACACAGGCAGAGTATGGCACATACAGGCAAAGCATGGCACATACAGGCAAAGTATGGCACACACAGGCAGAGCAGGACATACACAGGCAGAGCATGGCACACACAGGCAAAGCATGGCACACACAGGCAGAGCATGGCACACACAGGAAGAGTATGGCACACAGGCAGAGCAGGGCACACACAGGCAGAGTATGGTACACAGGCAGAGCAGGGCACACACAGGCAGAGTAATAGTAGATAGACAGGAGCCGTAATGACCACGCGTAGTTTTAAGATAAAAAAACATCTTTATTTCCAAGCATCTTTAAAAGCACAAACAGGCATGCTCCTGGAGCTCTTTAACTAAACCATGACGTGTCTAGTCACCTGACGCGTTTCGTGCCTCTCTTTGGCACTTCATCAGAGGTGAATGTGCTACATACAGTGACACAGTGCTGCTATCCGATTAGCATTTTGTATGAAGTGTGAACAGGTGAACAATGTGGGCAGTTTCAGTCTGGGTATCTAGTGTGAACAGTACAGTGCTTCAGGGGTGTGAATAATAAGAGGTGTCACAAGTGTGAAAAATGCAGGGGGATCATAGGTGTGAACAATGCAGGGGATTAGTCTGAATTTGAGGTTTAGACAATGCAGGGGCCACTTAATCTCTGTAGTGATACCTTTTCAATTTTACATATGGTAAACAGACACAGCAGGTAGGTGGGGGGGCCACACAAGGGGGGTTGGCTGCCAGTTGGACAGCCCTGGTCTACGTTATAGTTTGTTCATGTGTCGGAGCACTGCAAATGAATGTGTATTCATATGCGTATGCAAGCCAATGAGACAGTAGTTTAGAGGAATGTCACACAAGACGGACCCCATTCTTTACTCTAGGAAACAATTATGGATTTTTGAATACTTCTTTTACGAACAGAAGATAATGAAACATCTGTTTAAAGTAGCTCAGTACACTGCCTTATTGTGTCAGGTAGCCATTGCTTCAGAAATGATTGTGAAAGCCTGGCAAGCTTTTCCTATGCCTTGTGGTTATGCACTGCTGCCTGCTTCATAGGTCTCTGTGGGACAGAATTGAGCAATGCCCCATAGGGATTAGCAGTAGGGAGATGTGACCATAGCAACAATATGTTATCTTTACTGCAGAAAGTCTAGTTCTGTGTTCGCTTCACTGCTAATAAGCTTAGAGGTGAACACTGTGCTTTGCCAAATCTCATCCAGCTCCTGCCAAACTGGGCTGTTCCCACTGATCTCCTTTCTGTTTATACTGATTGGTTAACTCATTGCCAGCCATCGAGGAAACAAAATATTGCATGCTAGTCCCTTGTACCTTGATGGGTTAATCTAAACCAGTGGTTGAGAGATCAAATCATTGTCATTGAGCAGATTAGGGCCCACTGTAAAAGTGAATTGTATTTAAAAGAAATATTCTGTCTGTACAATGAGGAGACAATTTAATTACATAGCGAATAATGTACCCCCAATTGTATAATATAAAGATACTAGACATTAAGCCCGTTAAATTAACGGGCGCTAGAACGGGCCGCCAGAGACGGTCCGTGGGGCACATGCGCAGTAGCGCAATCCCACGGACACAGGGACTGGACGCAGAGACACTTCAACTTTATTTTATAGGATTATAAATTACAGAGGAGGTCCATCACATGTTATAATGATTATAGAACTCCATATTCTATTATATATCCTCTTATTTTACAAGAGAAGATACATTATATATTATAGTACACAAGTTTCAGTGAATTGTGTGAGCGAAATTATATCAGTAAGCACTGTTTATAAGGATCGCATATACAGGATATTCATGGCTTGTGTGTGTATATATATATATATATATATATATATATATATATATAAGTAAACTAGTCCCAAAAAGTGCACACCATTTACTGTGGAAATGCCTGGGTGCCCGCAATAGGGGAATAGATACTTGTGCGAGAAATATCGACACTCACTGGACTTTGTATAGTGCAAAATAGTTAAATCCTTTGTTTGAACTCGTTCAAATAAAGGATTTATCTATTTTGCACTATACAAAGTCCCGTGAGTGTCGCTATTTCTCACACAAGTATATATATATAAGTAGAGTACATACAATAAAGGAAGTTTGCACTGCAATACCAGTGTATCTTGTTATGTGCTTGATAAGTAGAGATGGCGCGAACTGTTCGCCGGCAAACTTGTTCGCGCGAACATCGGGTGTTCGTGCTCGCCGGAAGTTCGCGAACGTCGCGCGACGTTCGCCATTTTGGGTTCGCCATTGTTGGCGCTTTTTTTTGCCCTCTCACCCCAGACCAGCAGGTACATGGCAGCCAATCAGGAAGCTCTCCCCTGGACCACTCCCCTTCCCTATAAAAACCGAAGCCCTGCAGCTTTTTTTCACTCTGCCTGTGTGTGCTGAAGAGATAGTGTAGGGAGAGAGCTGCTGCCTGTTAGTGATTTCAGGGACAGTTGAAAGTTTGCTGGCTAGTAATCGTTTTGATACTGCTCTGTTATTGGAGGGACAGAAGTCTGCAGGGGTTTGAGGGACATTTAAGCTTAGGTAGCTTTGCTGGCTAGTAATCTACCTTCTACTGCAGTGCTCTGTATGTAGCTGCAGTGGGCAGCTGTCCTGCTTCTGATCTCATCTGCTGACTGCTGCAATAACAGTAGTCCTTGTAAGGACTGCTTTTATTTATTTTTTTGTTCCAATACAGAGCAGTATCAAGCAGATTACTAGCCAGCAAACTTACTATCATCTGTCCCTGAAATCACTAACAGCTCTCCCCCTACACTATCTCTTCCAAGCACACACAGGCAGATTTTTCAGATACATTTTTGCCCTTGATCCCCCTCTGGCATGCCACTGTCCAGGTCGTTGCACCCTTTAAACAACTTTAAAATCATTTTTCTGGCCAGAAATGTCTTTTTTAGATGTTAAAGTTCGCCTTCCCATTGAAGTCTATGGGGTTCGCGAACCGTTCGCGAACCGCTCGCATTTTTGCGCAAGTTCGCGAATATGTTCGCGAACTTTTTTTCCGACGTTCGCTACATCCCTATTGATAAGGCACTTGGTTTCTATCTTAATTGTCAGACTCTAGCTGTCATTTGTATGGTGAAATTCTCTATTAAAAATGGTATGCACTGTTCATTTTCATTATCCCCCATTATCCTCCAAAAGATGAACCTCAGTTGCTTACTAAATAGCACTCTATAGGATGGTCTATCTAACCAGCCTGGCAATTTCTTATTCGGATCTGTTAAGATAAGTACTTAAAGGGGTGGTTCATCTTAATGACTTTTATTATGTTATAGAACGGCCAATTATAAGCAACTTTTCAATTGGTTTTCATTATTTATTTTTTATAGGAATTTGCCTTTTTCTTCTGACTCTTTGCAGCTTTCAAATGGGCGTCGCTGACTCTTTTAAAAAACAAATGTTCTATAAGGCTACAAATGTATTGTTATTGTTACTTTTTATTACTGATCCTTCTGTTCAGGTCTCTCCTATTCATATTCCAGTCTCTTATTCAAATAAATGCATGGTTGCTAGGGGAATTTGGACACTAGTTATCAGATTGGTTAAGAGTCAAATTGAAGAGCTGCTGAATAAAAAGCCAAATAACTAAAAAACCTTCAATTATAAAAATGAAAACCAATTGCAAATTGTCTCAGAATATCACTCTCTACATCATACTAAAAGTTATCTCAAAGCTGAACAACCCCTTTAAGTATGTAGGAGAGTAGCATATTTTTAAACATGAGTTCCATGCCTGTGTAGCAATCAGGAAAATAAAGTGATCCGAGTGCCATCCCACCGGCAATTTACACTCTAGTCGGGGGGAAAGCAGTTCGGGGAGATTAGTTGCCCCAAGAAAAAGAGGAAACTTTTCGCCGGGCGACTAAATCTCCCCGAATGTCCACGTGTGTCTCTGCTCTAACTGCTCTCTCAAAGCAAATCTCTTGCAGGAAAGTTGCTCAGCACTTCATGGTTCCCCCATATCTGATGCAACTTGGTTGTTGCAATTTAAGGATAAAATGCAAATCATGCAACTGTATACCATGATATCAGGATACACAGGATACCATGATATCATTGCAAATCCATGAAGCAAAGCCATGACACCGTTGCAGGTTAAAAACATAAGTGTTATGTTGGTTACATGACAGTAACAGCAGCTGTGACTCTTACTAACTGGTACAGTTGCCTGTGTGAACTGCTCCATAGTGAATATGCAGAAACACCTTGAGTTTTTGTAGCTGCCAATGAGATGCAGGAGAGGTCCCAGTGTGAAGCAACTTAAAAAGGATTTTTTTCCATACTGTAGCGTATCTGATATGTTGAGAGTTCCAGGCTCCAGCCTGCTGCACCATACTAGTCTGCACCATACTATTCTGCACATGAATACAGTGGACAGACACCCATAATGAATAAAAAATCGAGACTATACCGAGACTATATGGCAGTGGCGGATTTACATATTACTGGGCCCCGCAGCAAATTACTTTTTTGTATACAGATTGACATGTTTTAACCTATATTTATTGAATGGATATATGAATTGGGTGGGGCCTTATGGAGGCTTATACCTCTTGGGCCCCCATGCAGGGTCTGCTTCCTCTGTAGTTACACCCCTATATCATGTGGAGTTAAAACCAATACCAATGCCTGAAACGAATGCCTGGCTGAGCATGCTGAGAGCTGCAGTTCATGAGTTGCACAATAAAGAATTATAGTTGCTGTTACTTGCATTGGGCTCTCACATTTCCTTTTCTGTTTTTTTTACACACACAAATGCATTATTAAAGGTCATTGCCTTTTTGGTGGAATTGTTCATGCTTTAATCAGAACACATATCATTTCCACCTCACACAAGCTGTTCTTTGTTTTATGTCAGTGTTCTCTGCACTGATAAATGGATTCATTAAGTGCACTTACATAAATCACAGCCTGCTTACTTACAGCAACCCCTGCCTTTTAACATGACATTGATGGATTGCGCCTGTCAAGAAAGTCAGTTCAGCGTTAAGTGAGTGTCACCCAAACCCAAGGGAAGTATCTGAATCTCTGTCTAGGGCCGGTGTGCTCTTATGCCTATAACAGACACCTTTGGCTTTGGGCCTGGCCCTCAGCTGCTCCTCACAAGAATCCAGTACTCCCACAGGGGCAGGAAATAGAGACAAACAACAGAGAAGGACCCGGTAAAGACAGAACTAAACAAAGTCAGATGGGCTTAAAATCATGCAGCAAACTCATAAACAAGAACCAAAATTGTTCTTTAGAACACCCAGAAACAAGTCCACTTGACCAACAGGCAACAAGTGGGCTCAGAGCTGGGGATTAAATAGACAGGCTGATGGGTAACTCTGGGCAGCTGTGGCCACAATAACATCTGAAATTATACATACAAACCTGGAAGTGAAAAGATGAAGCAACAGTTTATATGTGCAGCCCTGAGGTAGACTTTCTCAACGCACTTTCTGCACTAAAAAATTTTAATTCAAGTTTCAAAAGCAGAATTGTCGCTCTTAAAGTTTCCAGGAGCAGCTGCCTAGGGTGCAACAATTGGGGGGCGCTGGGCAGCTACCTTTTCTGTCTACCCCTAGTCTGAACCCACCTGGAACTGTTTGCGATATGCATTGAGCGGTGCACGGGAACGTCTTTACTGCGCATGCACGAATGATTGGGGAAAGGAGGGGGTGAGCAGGCTGGCTGGGCTGCGTAGGGTGCCTGGCCTGCTTGGCCACCTCTGGCTCTTACTTTGCCTTATGGAAGCAGCACCCCTGTTTACTGGGCTCCCAGGTTTGGTGTCATTGAATTGCTTAAAGGAGAATGAAAAGTATTTTTACTTGGGGGTGCCAAAAGTTAGGCACCCCCAAGTGATTGTATCTACTTACCCGATACCCCGCTCCTTCCTGTGAGCACCATGGAGCGATAGTCTTCCTGCTTCTTCTTTCTCCAAATTTTCCAGGGCAGATGCATGTGTGAAATAGTCGGCTTTTTAGTTAAAGTTTGGCTTTTTGATCTACTGCACATGCACAGCCGAGAAAAGAAAGATGAAGCAGAAAGAGGATCGCTCTGTGGTGCTCACTGGAAGAACCCCGACCAGTTTTCTTCTGATACGAGCACCAGCCTGAGGTTTGAGGTAAGTAAATACAATCACTTGGTGACTAACGTTTGATGTCACTTCACTGAAATATAGTATACATAAAGACATCACACCAACCCATGTGTCTGTGTTGCCACCTGGCCACTATTTTACCGGCATGACCGGTAAAAATTATGCTTGACCCCAATGTTATTAATAGGGAAAAAAAATCTAAAAATATATAGGAAGGCCGGTATTTTTTTGCAAAAAAGGTGGCAACCCTACCTATAATGCAACAATATATATATATATTTTTAAATAAGCCAATATTACTAAGCAAATTAGAAGTAGAGGAGTAGAAAGAGAATGCAGGCTCGAACCAGGAGTCCAGTATGTGTGTACAGCTGTGTTTTCCCAGGTTCTCTTGTGAGTGTGATACAGAGAATCAATCCAGCTTAATTACAGGAAAATGAGAAACAAGGCAATTTCCTGCAATTAAAATCGATTGCTGCAAGTTATATGTATCACTTGCAGAGATTGCAATCATTAGGATATGGCAAGGAATTTTGAGGGGGATTTGTTGCCTGCTGTACTGCAGATTTATCTTACCATGTGCCTTGCATCCTATGCCTTAGTAGAAACAAAACAATATTGACAACTGGAAGTAATAGTTTATAGTATTTACTTTTTTTGTTACCACTGATTGATCACTATAATGACTATCCATACAAATATGATACAGAACAAATGAAGGACTAAGCAGACCAAATCTATTTACTTCAATGACAACATAAGTCAGACATGATCTTGTTGGATGAAAACACAGAATGCAGTGATAGCTTCGGGCAGACCTACCATTTCAGATGGCAAATCTTTAATGCAAATTACACATACATTGATAGATAGATAGATAGATAGATAGATAGATAGATAGATAGATAGATAGATAGATAGATAGATATAGACAGTGAGAGATAGATAGATAGATAGAAAGACAGACAGACAGATAGACAGTTAGATAGGCAGACAGACAGGTAGATAGATAGAAAGCAACTCCTGCTCACAGTATGGCTTGAGCTTTTTTGGGAAAGGATAGATAGATAGATAGATAGATAGATAGATAGATAGATAGATAGATAGATAGACATTTGTGTTTCATCAGCTGGTTTTTCAACAAAGTTCCATGATTAACAGCAAATATCATGATTACATTTTAGTTTAATATTCATAAAAGATGCCAATAGTAACCCTAGGGTACAGAATATTTCTTTTATGATGGTAGTGCCCTTAAAATAGCTATGTAAGTTCATAAGCATTTGTTTTACTTTCTATCTTGTGACTGTGCACTGAGTATGATAGCATTGATATTCTACACAAAAAAAACATTCAGACAAAAAGGGAGGTCTCAGACAAAAAGTACAGAATATACCTATACATCCAAAAATTTGGTGCTCTCCCAGTATTTAACAGAACAAGTGTATGTGTGTGTGCGGATCTGCAATGCAGAAATATGGCTTTACTGATTTCAACAATTTCCAACAACGGTAACTCTGATTTTGCTGAACAGAATACAAGTTTTAGGTAGATTTGTAATAAATCATATATTGTCCTTAGAAGCCTTTGATATTTGCACAGTTAATTGTCACACTGCGTTAGTTAACATGGAAAAGCCAAACACATATCCTACCAATATACTGAAAAACTTGCGAGCCAGTAGCTCTGCTGCACCCAGCCAAACATTCATACTACTTGTATAGAAATTAGGGGTGGGTACTGGTGATTGCTTCCCCCACAATATTACATTACAATGTTGGACAGCAAATGCCACCCAGTTCCAAATTTTCCTGACCATACAGTTCTGAATGATTCCTGGCTCCTTTTGTTAAGGGAATAAGCAGCAGGACACACAGTGATAAGGCTGGTGTGGAAATGATATGTGCTGCTCTACTACTCTTGCTGGGTGGTGAAAATGAGTGGGGATGTGGGCAATTTGTATCCAGTTCTCCTCCTCTGTAACTGTTCACAGAGAACCACTAATACAGGTGGGACCCACTCTCTGATTCATTAAGAGGTGGGACAGTATGTGGGGTCATTTGTAGTCTTCATGATCACTGCATTTAGAGATGTCATCTGTCCCAAGGCAGCTCTGGAAAAGACACAGGAATGCCCCCCTCGGAAATGTCACCATCCTGAGCCTCAGGAATTGTGGGAAGAAGATTCTGCTGGCACAAACGTCGCCTTAAACCAAGAAGCAGAGGCTGGGGCATGGAGAAGATATCTACATTATTGCCCAAATCCACCCAGCTCAAGCAGAGGAAGTTGACACTATCCTTCATGGCTTCACTGAGCTCCTTTAGGGTGTTGCAAGTCAGTCGATTCCCATTGAGTGCAAGGTGCGTAAGATTGGGCAAAGCTGAAAGAGCTGGTAGAACGAGGCATAAAGTGCCATCAGTTAGGTCAGTAAAGCTCAGATCTATACTGGTGAGGTGGTCTCCATGACTCTGCAAGTAGTGAGCAATACGCTGTGCATCACGGGGTGAAAGAGGGATTCCAGAGAGATCCAGAGTGTCAGTGCTCAGTTTCTGCAGTAGGCTGTTCTTCAGGCTGTACCAACAGAAACATTAATGGATCAAAATAGAAGGGCAAGATTAAGCAGATTGTGTACACACGAAATCATAAAATATTTATAATCTGTCCTTTAAGGTGTAACATTTTGCTACGTCTCTGTATGGTAACTCTCTTAGGCAATGTGATTATAAGAAAAGCAAAGTTTCTTTTCAAAGCATTGACTAGGCACTTTGTGCCTGTTACATCCCACTTTTGTGTGTAATTAGATAACAAACCAAATTATGGCAAAAACCTAAGGAGTGTCCCAAGACATACAAATTTAAAAAAAAAAAGTTATAGATCGCCACAGTCCGTTAGAGTGAAATTCTGCCACTCTCCATTTATTTCTATGGGATTTTTAAAAGTTTTTATCAATGGGTGAAAGAGAAAATTCATCCTTTGATAATTATGCCTTTCAAAAGCCATAGAAATGAAAGGAGAGTGGCGGAATTTCACTCTAGCGGACAGTGGCCATCTCTAACTTCACTCTTTGATAAATATACCTCCATGTATGTTCTACCTTTGATTCCTTTAAGTTTGTGCATTTCTGTATTTAATTCCTGTAACCCTCCTTATTTCTTCCCATAGCCTTCTTGTTGGTCTGATGTTTTTTCAAATAAGCCAGCACGGGGGTGAAAGTTTCACCAGGTGAAAGTGCAAAAACAATACAACAAAGATGAGTAGCAACAGGTAGAAAATGCTAACTTTGCTCAATGACTGTACATATGGATACTACATTACCCAGTGGATTTATTGTCCCTTTAAACCCAGTATTTGACTGGAATAGCTCTGAGCTAAAATGCCTCTTCCAGCACTCCAGTGCACTTTTTTATTCCCCATCTGCATTATCTTGGGCACACTTTCTGTGTTATCTTACCTTGTCAGGCTTTTTCTCTGAGGCAGGCTGTGCCGATGCCACTTGGAGTGAGGTGTCAGGTGGTAGATAAGTTGGCGACAAATGCGATCTGTGGATTTCATTGTGTCATGTTCCTGCAATTAGTAATATATATTGTGTTTCTATGTATATTATGTAGTTTTGTTTTAAATACAAACTTACATAACAAACTTACGTAAATAATATATACACAAAATAAGTGTTTTTTTTTATAAGCAAATGTATTAGGATGTATTAGGGCTCACTCTATTAAAATCACCAGAAATCCTACATGCAGAATGGGTGCAAAAGGCAGTTATTTTGTTAGATTTTGTTTGTACTGGAATCAGTTATTTGAGTGAGCTCTAATACATCTGCTAGGAAAGGAGCCCTCTCCTATAAGATATATTGGATCATTCATCTGACACCCAACTGCTGCATGAAGACTGAATGAAGAGAAACAGATACTGAGAGAGGAATAGTGAATATAAACTTGATCATTTCAGAAAGAATGCAGAATTTTTCATTCTGATTTTTTCACAGCCCTGCATGGAGCAATATTTAACAAACTATATTATATAATGGGGTTATTGAGGGGTCCTGTTAAATTGTTTATGGCTCCTGATTCAACATTTTAATATGGCCCTTATATGAAACACAAATGTTAAAGGGTTAGTTAATCATCAGTTCAGAAATAGGCTGCAGACTACACTCGATTACAATGCTGGACGTTGCATTCAGCCAAATCTAAAGGTACAATGACTAATCCCTGTAGGGGGTATTTAATACTGCAAAATAATAATACAAAAAGATTATAACATTGAGGACTGTATAACCCTGAAAAGTATCTATTTAAGCTGCCATTAAGTATGGCAGTGAGCAGGATCTTGTGGCTGACTAAATGGATATCATTGATACATAAATAACTTGCTTTCTTTATATAATAAGGTTTAATTTCTTATAAAAGCTTAATTGAATGCTAACCCCAAAGGCACACAGTTCCAAATGTGCCAGCACACTGCACTGGAGTTGGTTTCAAGTGTCTGAATCAGTGGCTTGAGTGACTAGTCTGCCATTATTAATATATAATGTACTGTTGTGTTGCACTGGTAAAACTGGTGTTTTGCTTCAGAAAATCCCACAAATATTATTAATATTCCTCGCAAAGTTAGCGTCCAAATGGCTGCGAACATTTGCAGTGTATGTAACAAAATTTTGCAATCGCAAAGCATTTATCGGACAAAATATTTAACTAAACTCCAGAGTAGGTATTAACACTATCCTTTGCTTAGCAATAATGTTATATTCTCCAGCAAATGTTTTTTTCATTGAGAGCAGTGCTAAACATTCGCAATAATGCAATTTTAAGTAATGCTTGCGATTTTAATTACTTTCCCCCCATAACTCTAATCACTCGATATTTTCCAATTTCAGTCTCATTCTCTTTGCATGTCCTTCTCAGTTTCCCCTTAATGTGACTTTTTCTCCTTCCCATCGTCACTCACTTGTCTGTTTCTCCTTTCTCCCTCTCCATGCTTCTGTCTCACTGCCAATCTCCTCCCTCCCTCTCCAATCTCCTCCCTCCCTCTCTGGCTTGTATCCTTATAATTGATATATGCAGAACCTACCGTGTGCTTTCTGGAAGGAGAAAAAATCTTCTAAATATAGTTAAATGCGTTGCAAGATCTGAAACAAGTGAGCAGCAAACAAGATTTAATTTCAGCTCATTTACAGCGGGTACTAAGCAACACTTGGTATTGTTAATTAACTGGGGAGGGAGGGGTGGAGTGGGCCTTCCCTTTTTCCACGTTGCACGCAATCCTCAGGGGCTACAATGTAAATTGTCCTCCTAAAACAGAGATATAAGAACTGACCAGATAAACATAATTTCTAGCACTGGGCATGCTAATCAATGGAAGCAGTAGGTCACTCTTAGACTTACCTTTCTAGGACACTGTAGTTCTCTGGCAAGGCTGAGCAGCAGCTCATGGGAGATGGGATCCACCAGGTTGAGAAAGGTGGAGTGTCTATAGAGGATGTCATTGAGGAATGTCCCCTCCAGGCCCAGGTCCTGAAACAGAACAAAGGGGAAGGCCATGGTAAGAAGGAGAGAAGGGCTGTGCCAGGGATACTCTGTGCAAGTGAAGGTGCGTTTGGCACAGCAGCAATTTGGGAGTTGTAATTGAACAACTGAAAGAGCAATTTAGACCTCTCCTGGATTAGATTTCTCAGCTCTTTGCACAAGTTAGGGCTAATAATGAGTGTACATGCATGGTGTATTGCTTTCAACATGGCAATAAATAACCAAACCGAATACTGTATAGGACTTGTGCTGTATGGGAGCCCGTGTGGAATGTATGTGCCAGTAGTCAGTAAGCGGGTGGGTAGAGGGGGAGCCACATTCCTCACCTTGCGGAGCAGTTTCAGGACCTGCACGGCTTGTTGCAGCTTGTGGTCTCGGAGTAGCGCTTGGATGTCTCGGATCCAGGCGGATCTGCGCACATAGGGAGCCGGCTTGTTTCTCCTTAGCACCCCGGGGATGCGCTCTGAACTCAGCATCAGAGACGTGAGGGCAAACTCCACCCTGGAAGCGTCCGCCCTTGGGCCCCCCGAATCCACAGCTTCGTCTGTCTCATCCTCCAGGCTACTCTGTCTGCTCAGTCGGCCGCCCATATTGTGCTCTATTATAGGCTTCTATAGGCTCCTGGCAACTAGCTAGCCATTGGAACTAGCCAGTGCTCAGCCAGATGATGTACTCGCTCAGGGGGGTCACAGACCCGCTGCCATAGGCTACGTGCCGGGCTCTCACGTCTGGAGCTGTCCGCTGCTGGTGCTGAAGCTGCCTGTGAAATCAGCGTGGGGCTGTTGCTCTCACTGCTACTCGTACAGTCAATTCCAAAGGGTTCGGTTACAGAACTGGGTCTGTCGGTTCCGATTGCCTATGTGCCTGGAGTCGCCTGGCTTCTGTTTGTTTATATTTCTCCCCCAGAGTCTGACCAATCAGGGGCCGGCAGCGAGTGTAGTGAGGAGGGAGGCGATGTGTCTGGGTGACAAGGGCTACATATGGGCGGGGCGGCTGTGTCTGAAGAGTGGGGGTTGGGAGGGGTGAAGGGAATCGTATGAGAATGGCAAGTGTGTGAAACAGGGGGGCTGTGCGTTTAGAGAAGATTCCCAGGGGAAGGGCTACTCTACAAACCTTCATTGCCCCTTGTCAGTATGTGAGGAGAAGCTCAATAATGCTTTGTACTTCTCTCTGATTATTTTTAGCGACATTTACGTTTCTGTTTTCAATTTAGGCTGTGGTTGGATGCGGTGCAAAGCAGTACATATAATACAGGACTCATATACTCAGTACTCCTATACAACAAAAGAGCCATGAATATCCTGTGAATTATGTCCTTAGTGATGGCACGTGTTATAATCAGTGCTTAATGTGCTAATTTGTAGGGATGGCCCAAATCACTTTTTTTGGGATGTGGGTGAATCCGAATCGTTTGGGCAAATCCAGAACTGAATGGGTTAAAATTCAATCTCCTTAATCATGCATCTTTACATCACATGGTTTAGGGGTTCAGAATCAGTTCAGCCAAACTCTTGGAATTGTCCAAATCTGAATCCTTCTGAAATGGCCTTAGATTTGGCCGAATCCCAAACTAAATCCAGTATTCGGCGAATCTCTAATAATTTGTGACATATGACATACTGGGGGTTATTTATAAACACTGGGCAAATTTGCACCTGGGCAGTAACCCATGGCAACCAATCAGACGATTGTTTCCCGTGTTCAAACTACAGCCGAAAAAGCTGGTCACTGATTGGTTGCTATGGGTTACTGCCCAAGTGCAAATTTGCTCAGTGTTTATAAATGAGCCCCAGACTCTTGTGTATAACAAATAATACTGCAACCCCTGCTGTAAACCTTCCTATGTGACCCTAAGTTTGATGGGATGCTTTGTCATCTGTTGAAAACTGTCTCCTGTAAGAGTATTGTTGCACAATTGTTGCAAAAAAAATGACTTTAAGGGCTCTTACACACTGGCAGTTTTTCCTGCACTCGCCTGCGTTGCGTTTTTTTTCCGTTCAGCTGTAGGGGAGCGCAGTTGTAGACGCAGTCAATTCTTTTGAATGGGGCTGTACTCACGTCCAACGCAGGTGAAATGCAACATGCTGCGTCCCTCCTGCATTTGGCACTTACATGCGTCTGTGTGAGTATAGCCCCCTTCACAATAATTGAGTGCATCTACTACAGCACTCCCTTGTGGCTGAATGGAACAAAGCGCAACACAGAGGAGCGCAGGAAAAACCTCCTGTGTGTAAGAGCCCTCACACATATAAAAGTCTGTAGATCAGGAAGAAATTTGTGACCACATTGTTGGCCATCTTGGAGAGTGTATTTGCACACATTCTCCAAATATATTCCATGTGGTGCATTAACTCCATAAATGCCTGGTATGGCTTCAGCGTGTACAGTGCCGGAATCAGGGCCAGATTTACATACTGGGCACCCCTAGGCCCACTGCCGTTTGTCGCCCCTGCCCCCTCCCATTTATTCATGAAAATTTTCATCATCTGGACCGGAACAATGGGGATTTGAAAAATTATTGTCTCTCCAGAGCAGCCCCAGTGTTTTTGAACCAATGTGGGTGTAGTTGGGCAGCATGCAGCCCCTAAAATCCTTAGGTGGCCTTTCCACAAATCCGGGCCTAGCCGGAATAAAGAAGTCACACACATATTTTGCAAGATCCTAATCTTTCATTTTTTGTGGAAAAATAAATGGGATAGTGTGCTATGACATACATGGCACACTTTGGCATGTTTGGACACAGGAGGACAAAAGTGGATCCAGTCCTATCATCTCCTTTGTGTAGCTCTACTGACAAACATGGGTGCTTCGCCAATGAAGCGAGTTGAAGCTGTCGCCTCAGGCGGCAGCGACCCACTAGGTACCAGGGGCAGCAAAAATGCTGCTCCTGGTACTTTCAGAGCGAATTTCTGGGGGAGGGGGGCAGCAGCAGTCTCAGGCGGCAGAGGGGCCAGGATCGCCCCTGCTGACAAATACTGTGGTGACCTGACCTGGGAGTTAATTCAGTATGAAAATGCATGATCTGGTGTTTTCACTTCAACAATCTCCACATTGTAGCTGCACCTAGGCCAACACCGTGCTTGTCAGTGGAGCTATGTGAGGATGGAATGGATCCACCTTACCCCACCTGACCTGAGTCCAAACATACCAGAGTGTGGCATTAGCCTATGTGTATCATTGAAAAGTGGATCCACTTTTTTCTGTCTGTGTACAAAATGCAGATGGAGAATACAGTACATCATCTGCTAAATGTAGCATTAGCCTATGGCTCTAAAGAAAAGCTCTTTAGATCTTTTCTCTAAGGTAAGGGACACAATACACATAAACATAGATATCTGTCTACATGGTTGCTAAAGACTGGCAATATTTTTACTGCCTGAGGCAAATAACACTATTAAATATTTCCTAGCAATTACATTTTGATGCCTGAGGCACAGAGGTTAAATGCAATGAGCTGACATGGAAATTGAATGTTGGATTCCATGTCTTTCTATGTCTCATGTTACTGTCCTGTAAATGCTCATTCACTGCACAGGCCAGTATTCAAGTCAACAAAATAAATACTTGACCATTATTGCACACTGTGCAAGCTCATTTTGTTATAAATTTGACTTGTTTGACTTTTTAGTTTTATGTACTGGTAGGTCACATGTGGGTTACTACTCAGTACTATTTTATTGCACTCACTGCAATCCAGCCTCAAAAGTTTTAGGTTCGGTCTTGTGAGACTAGGGTCACCAACTTTTGCTGTTTCTTGCTCAAAACAACATTCATTATACACTGTTCTCTTAAACATATTGCAAATGGTAATTATAATTTTTATTTCCATGGGGCCCCTTAATCCATAGCTTTTATGACATATTGGATTTGGTCATTATAATTTTTAATTTCTGTGGTCCTGGCATACATATTTATAATGTGCTATACAATGAACATACAGGTTACATACAACCAATAACTGATACAAGGGATGAACAGAGCCCTGTCCAAAATAGCTTAAAATAATGACATGAAGTGTGAGTCCATTTTGCCTGAGTATATCAGTCTATGCCAGAGAACAAATTCATTTTAAGGTAAACTGTGCCTTTAGCTGTTAGCTGTGCCTAATGTGAGAGAGAGAAAAAGAGAGAGAGAGTGAAAGAGAGAAACAGTATAAGAACCATGGAAACAATAAACCCAATAACTTTTATTCAAGCAATTGTCCGTTATGATTTTCTATTTTAATTTCAATACGTTTTTATTGGGGTTTTTTCAAGTTAAATTACAGCTTTTGGTAAAAGCCTAATATATACTTTAAGTAAAAGTTTTTACATTAACACATAATGACATTAATAATAACATTAATTATTAATATTTGTATAGAATTGGTCACAAACAATATGTTTATACAGTATTCTAGTAATAAACTTATATTTCAAAACATTGTTATAACAAACCTTATTGTTTGACTAAATACCTCTATTAATAGTAAGTCAAGGAAATATTTCTAGAAAAGCTATAATTTTTTAAGGTAATAAAGTATTATAAGTATATATCTGTATTACACCCCAATGGTGGGGGAAATATACCTTTATTGTAACAAAACAACTACAACTACAAATAACAGTGTCCTTTTTCAATCAGTTGCTGAGAATTAAGAATAATTCACTCTTTTCACGAATTAGTAAATTATGCAGAGTCAATCCACAAAACAGTATCTCTGTGAGAGGATATATGGCCTAAGATCAAAGTTCAGATAACTTAGTGTCTGGATAAACCGAAGACCATAGACATGCCCTTACCAGAAAGGATTGAAGGTTTCCTGATTTTATTGCCCAAGTTTTTTCAGCTTGGAGGTTAAGTTCTACTCTCTTTAGGATATCATCAAGTTTAGGAACCATTTTTGACTTCCAGTTTTCTGCGATATAGGATCTAGTTACTACAAATATATGATTAAATATCAATCTTTCCTTGGGAGGCATGATTTTCTATTTTAAGAAGTATGAGTGGCATTTCTGCTCATATCTCTTTATTACTTTATGAGGTCTCCTAAAGTGCTTCTTTTAGAATCTCATCTGTAAACATCAAAAACCATATAAAACATGTCCAGGGGAAATTAGTGTCTGATATAGTAAAGCTACGGCCACACTATGCTGTTTCTTAGCCTGTACATAAACACAGCCTCTATGCACGCATTCTTTATTGTATCTCTAGTAGTAGGCAAAAGAATCCAATTCAGAGCTACGAAGGGAAACCAGCGCTCATCCAGCACGAGGTGTAGACAAACAAAGGGGCAAGAAATTGATTCTCATATAGTGTAGTATTTTTTCATAGATATAATACACCCTTTGTGAAATTAAAATACTTCTATTACATTACACCATATGTCCCAACATTTGAAAAATAGACAGAGGAACAAAAAAATCTGCCTACAAGCGGCAACATTATTGTCCATGCCCATTTTATGGCCACACCCCCTAATTACCATGTCCATTTTACATAATTTAGCAGGTAATGAGAATGTTTTATGTGTTTTGCTAATGAAGGTGAAATTGCCCTATAAGCTGTGAATCTCAGTTCCCCCAAGAGAGTTTTTCTTAAATAGTTACAATTGTATCAAAGTGCAGGCGCTGATTATTCTGGGTTTTCTGCTAAAAAGCCTCAAACGTTTCAGAAACATTGTATCTTTGTCTGGCAGAAGTGCAGAAGATCAAAGAGAAACTCTGGATTGAAAAATTCCAGACTGCAGGCTGAGCTGTCAAAGTTGTGAGGTGTGGCATGCACTTGTTCTAGGCCCAAGCCGTTGTGACCTTCCCACAAAACTGGGCATGGCAGAGAGTGGCACACACATTTAGAATCACACACTTAACTAATCCCATTAAAGGGACAATAAACCCAACCATAACGGTGTCCCACTGTGCCCCCTAATTCTCTATTAAAGTTGAGAAAAACTTAATTACACATGGAATTCAATTCACCAATGACAATTCTACTGACCAAAAATGTAATTACAGATGCAAGAGAACTGAACAGTGAGAATGCTGATTCCTAGCCCTGTCTCCCATCGTGCTCTTATCTTACATACAGAGAGTATTGTGACATTTTTTAGTTCATTATGTGACATGGTAATAATAGACAGATTTGTTTAGTGCTGGGATACTGTGATTAATGTGATTAATGTTTCCAACTCCAAATGCAGAAACAAAGAACATGGAGCCAGATTTACACAGATCAGTTGGGATTCACATTGGAGGATTATTTTCAGTGATGAGCGATTCACATTGGAGGATTCTTTATAGTGATAAGCGAAATTTTTTGGCAACTTTCATCCATAAACTGTAATGGATGAAAAAAAGATGTGTATGTCAAAAAAAAATTTGGCTATGCTTTTCAGGCAAAATTTTCGCTATTTCGTAAATGTTCGCAGAAGCAGGTCAGATTTGCCATCACTATTTTTACATTTTAATGCTGTCCTGGACCCTGGAGAGCTGGGGGAAATTTTATTGAGCTTTATTGCTTTAAAAAATAGTACCCAGAATGTCTTAACCTTGATAAAATGCTGGCATTTGTAATCAAGCAACAACTGAGTAAAGTGTGGTTGAGCAGTGCAGAGCAGCAGGGTTTAGTGTTCCTTTAAGATTGTGTGAAACTTGGAAAATGGCTTTACACAACACTTGAAAAAAAAAAACAAAAAACAGGGTCACATTATTATTTAGAATATATTATTTCTTTATAGTTATTCTGCAGAAAGGAAAACCAAACTTCCAAGTGGCTGTAGCACCCCCTCAACTCTATCTTAATGGTGGTCTTATGCCTTTAAAAATGGGTGGTCTTTGAGATCTCTTCCTAAGCTACAGTGGAGGGGAGGATCAGACTGTGCGACCAGTACTTTGTCAGGAGACAATTTTTATAAAAAAATGCAACCAAGCAGAGAGGTGCCAGACTATGAGAAATATGACAGGAGGTAAATAGTTAAGACCACCATAGGGGGGTTTACCTTGACATGATTTGTTGCTTCACTATTTTATGATCATAAACTCAAAGCAAGAAAACTCTTGTTTTTCAAATGTATGCACTTGCTCAGACAAGTATACAGCTTTTGAAGCCCATGCCCCCCTGCAAATTTTTTTTCATATCCCCTCCTGCACAAAATCACAGGTGACCAATGCAAAATTGCAGTTTAACGGCAAACCCCCCACCCCTGTTGCCTCTTCTACTCCCGATGTTTGGGCCCTCTATAACTATGCCGCTGGCACTGATTAAATTACTAATAAAACATGGGGGCAGGTAATGTGTATTGATTAATACACACCGATCAGTCCCCTCCCATACAATTACCAGATCACTTGAAAATTCATGGACACATCTGAAAAGAAGAGTTGCAATAAAAATCAATACGTCCTTGTGACATGCATGTATTAGCTGTGTCCCTGTTCTGGTAACTACTACCTTTATTTTACTTAGATTTGGTGTGTGCTCCCACAATCCTCTTGAATTCATGTGATACAAGTGACTACTACAACTAATTTTAATTAATGCTTTGATCCACCGCACTCCCGCTGGTCATCCGTCGACCCGGCAAGGTCAGCAACAGCAATCTCGTTTAAGGATCCGCACACACACAATTTATATGCAGTATGTTCAAATTTATTTCAAATACACCACTGTTTCGACGTTTCGGGGGGATTTGACCTCCCTTCATTAGGATTTTGCGGCACATCATGGACATATTTATAATTATGCTGGTTAATTTTACCAGTTGTATATTTGGCAAGCAAATTAAGGTTACCGATCATTAAATAACCATACACTACTAGTAAATGGAAGTAGCTTTGTGGCACTGATTTTAAGTAAATATACAGTACATGCAGCCCTTCTATGTGGATTTCCTTTAAGTGTTCCCTATTTTGTTAAAAAATGTGTCGAACTGGTTAGTAAAGTTGGTATTATATAACACCAAGCTTCCCTTTCCACTGTGCCCATCTATAAAGATACAAGCGAGTGTTGCTAGACCCTGAAATTTATGCCAGAATTGTATGACTCAATATAATATATAGAAGCTAAATAAGTGTTGGATACTTGCAGCAGCACAGAAAGTACTATTGCTACTCACAGCACTGGTGTCCTTTTGTAAATCCCTGCCAGGGCACTATTTGCAAGAGGGTTGATGGACTCTCCCTATGCTTTATGGTGTTTTCTTGCTGCGTTCCAAAAGCACACAGACAGGTTCAATCATGCCTAAAAAATCTTTACTCCAATGTGTGTGACAGTGATAAAGCCTCTGTTTAAGGGTGATGGCATATGGTATATTTTGTTGCCTGTTCTAGCGACGATGACAAAAACATTAAAAAGTAACTTTGTATTGAACTGATCTGAATCATGTAAATGTACCAAAATGTATACGTTCCTGTCAATACACTTACTCTGTAATGCACTGTGGAATATGTCATCGCTACATGCAGGATAATAAAAATGATACAGTTTATTAAAAGCCCAACTCCTATTTATATTCATGAATCTACTGCCCACACAGGAAATACTGGTGAGTCTTTATTAACATCTGTGCATAAAGGAGCCTGCCACACCCATATTTATATTCAGGAATCTGCTGCCCGCACAGGAAATTCTGTGTTGAAATTTGCCAGCTACCAGCCATCACAAGTGGCTGCAAATAAAAAGAGCCTTGTGGGTCAATTGAAATGGTGATAACACTTTATTTTATAACAACCAATTAGACCAAACAGGCTGTTTGTTTGAAACTTATTCTACCTGAAGCAAGAAGGTATGAAATGGTTACCATGACTTTAAAGTGATCCAGTTGCAAACACTGCAGTGCAGTGAAGCATGTCAAACAGCCTATTTGTTAGCTCTTTATTTCTACCATAGTCCTATATGACACCAATTATATTTAGTACTATCTATATCTGATGTTGGACTCGTTGGTTGGGCCCAGTCAAATAAATTGTCATTGCAATTTTCAGATGTGTCCCTGATTGTTTAGATATGAGAAAATTAAATAATACCTACCGGAATTTTCTTTTCCTGGCCATCCTCCCCGTCAACATGGAAATCTATACTTATGGGTAATCTCCTGCTGCTTCCCAGCCTGGACAGAAGAAATGGTTAATTTCACCACCCCACAAAGCCCACCCCTTCCTATTCCTCCTCAGTCTGATTATAAAGTCACAATAGGGCGGGCATGTTGACGGGGAGGATGGCCAGGAAAAGAAAATTCCGGTAGGTATTATTTAATTTTCTCTTTTCCTGGCCATCCCCCGTCAACATGGAAATCTATACTTATGGGATATACCCAAGCAATCAATACAAGGGCGGGATTAATGCTGATCAATTTATTATACAGAAGTAGCTGAAAGAAGGACTGATTGCCCAAACTGGGCCTGAGAGAAAGATATCACATCCAATCTGTAATGCTTAATGAATGTATTGGGCGTGACCCAGGTCGCTGCTCTACAAATGTCTTCAGAGGAGACTCCTGCTTCCGCTGCCCAAGAAGCTGCCACACCACGGGCCGAATAACAAAGAGCATTCTTGATTTTCTGAAACCTTCTGTTCTTCTGATGTAGATTTCCAAACATCTCTTGACATCCAACGATAGATCTTTCTCTTGGGAAGCTGTAAGATTCTCAAATGAAGGCAAAACAATCGGCTCATTAATGTGAAATTTAGATACCACCTTAGGAAGAAAATTAAAAACTGGCCTAAGGTGCACCTTCTTCTCATGAAAGATTGTATAAGGTGGATCCACAGAAAGAGCTTGGAGCTCAGAGATTCTACGTGCTGACGTGATAGCTACTAGAAAGAAAGTCTTTAAATTAGTAACCAAAGCGATATCTGTTCCAGAGGCTCAAAAGGCCCTTAAGACAAGTGGAAGATCCCAGGTAGGAAAAAGAGACCTAGTCGGAGGCCGGATTCTTTTCACTCCTTGAAAGAATCTCTCTATTAGGGGCTCCTTGGACCATCTCTTTTCCAGAACTGCTGATAAAGCTGAAATTTGACCCTTCAAAGTATTAAGGCTCAACCCCTTCTGAAGACCTTCCTGGAGAAACTCCAATGTAACTGCCACTGAAGGTGTCAAAGGATCCAGGAGTTTACTCATAGCCCAAGAACTAAAGGTTCTCCAAACCTTATGGTACTTAGAATTGGTGTTACTCTTCCTAGCCCTAACCAGGGTCTCAATGACTGAGTCGGAACAACCATATTTTTTTAGGATCCTCCTCTCAATCTCCAAGCCGCTAGCTTGAAACTCACTGGATTGGGATGTTTCCGAGAACCCTGAAGTAGGAGGTTCCTGGAGTGTGGGATTGGCAATGGATCCGCAATTGATAGGCATCTCAAGAGTAGATACCAAGGCCTCCTGGGCCAGTCGGGGAGAATTGCTATCACCTCCATTCTCGTATTCATAATCTTCTGTAATACTCTTAGTATTACCGGTATCGGAGGAAACACATAGGCAAACAGATCCTTCCAATTCTGGGAGAAGGCATACAATGCTGCTGCCCCCGGACAAGGGGCTCTGGAAAAGAAGACCGGAAGCTTGGTATTCCGATCTGTTGCCATCAGATCTATCTGCGGGCAGCCCCAAATAGATGTTATCCAGAGAAAAACCTTCTGCTTCAGCTCCCATTCTCCCTTCGGTAAATGGTGACGGCTCAGGCAATCCGCCCATGAATTCTGAACACCTGGAATGTGTTGAGCAGTAAGGTCCTGAAGATGAGTTTGAGCCCACTCCATAATTGGTATCATCTCTCTGAGAAGGGTTTTGCTCCTCGTTCCTCCCTGGCCCTTGACATATGCTACAGCCGAGACATTGTCTGTCCTGATCTTCACTGAGGAACTGTCAAGACCGCCGGGAGCGCGAGGAGTCGCGTCCGCTCCCGGCGGCGAAGGATCCAAGATGGCGGCGCCCAGGCAACCCACGTGGGTTCCGACGCCAGCGCGGCGCGCCGGTCGCAGGCGCGCTGACGCTGGCGCAAGGGCGCCAAATTCAAACTTAAAAGGACGCCTGAGGCGCCAAAATGGCGCCCGAAAATAGGATCCTGTTCCCCAAGTGATTCCTGGGTTCCCTTGCTGCTTCCCCTGCTAATATTCTGCCTGATTTCTTGTTGTGACCCCTTTGCCTGGACCTGGACTTCGCTGATACCCTGCCTGCCAGAGACCCCCTGCCTGGACTTGAACTTTGTTTGTATTCCGCCTGCCCTTTTGACCTGTGCCTGGACTTTGATTACTCTCTTGCCTTACCCCTGGATACCACGACCCTGATCCCTCCTGAGGGGCTTCCTTCTAGATCCGGACTACTCCCCAGAGGGGGCTCCCGGCTCCCTGACATTATTTTCGGGCCATGGATCCTTCTGAGGAAGCCACACCTGATGTCGGACGAGCACTCCGCGGACTGGCATCCCGCATGGAGGACTACGAAAACCAGCAGGTTCGCATTGGGCAAGCACTCGATATCCTGCTTGCTCGAGTGCCATCTACGCCCTCCGCTGCTACACCTACTGGAGATCCCCCCATGGCGGCAGCCTCTACGAACGCAAGCTACCCGACAGGTGAGCCTCGCATTCCACCTCCCCCTCGCTTCAGTGGGGACCCACAAGCCTGCAGGGGATTTGCCACACAGTGCCAAATTCAATTTGAGTTCCAACCCACGCAGTTTCCAAGTGAGCGTTCCAAGGTGGGGTATGTGATGTCTCGATTGGAAGGCAAGCCACTGGAGTGGGCAACGTCTCTTTGGGAGAAGAATTCCCCGGTGACTTATGCTGTTTAAGACTTTCTCCTAGCTTTTCGCACAGTCTTTGATGCTCCTGGTCGAGTCACGAACGCCCCTGCCCGTCTCTTGCAGCTCCGGCAGGGAAGCCGCAGTGTCAATGAGTACGCTATAGACTTCCGAACACTGATGGCAGAGACTTCCTGGTGTGATGACGCTTACAAGGCCGTATACTACCAAGGCCTATCCATCCGCATCAAAGATGATCTCGTCTCCAGAGAGACTCCTGACACCCTGGAAGGACTGATCGCTCTATCTATTAAGGTGGACACCCGCCTCAGGGAACACCAGGTGGAGAGAGAGTGCAGCAGACGA
The DNA here is from genome assembly GCA_038501925.1 of Xenopus petersii. Taxonomy (NCBI): domain Eukaryota; kingdom Metazoa; phylum Chordata; class Amphibia; order Anura; family Pipidae; genus Xenopus; species Xenopus petersii. The sequence goes on from CM076673.1 coordinate 145,908,905, forward strand.
TTTTCTCCCATGTTGGCCCCTCGCTTTCAAAGGCCGATTCTGCAAGCTCCCGCTGTTCCTGTGACTCATGTGTCCACGTCACTCCTGGAGGAACCTATGCAAGTAGGAAAGGCTCACCTTTCCGAGCAGGAAAGACTCCGAAGACGATTGGCAGGTCTCTGTTTGTACTGTGGTGGCCATTCCCATTTTGCCAACGCCTGTCCTGCCAAAGCCAAGAGTTTTGTACCCCGAGGTGTGTCACTGGTTTCTCATGTAGGGGGCATTACTCGAGGGCCTAAGGAGAAGTGTCAAGAAAATTCACGCAGACTTCTCCTTCCTTTGCAGATTCACCTGGCAAGTAAGACTATCTTCGAAAGGGCCTTCCTCGACTCTGGAGCGGATGGCAATTTCATGGACGCCTTCTTTGCAGAACGCATGAAGATTCCCCTACTCCCTTTGTCTTCACCCCTGCGAATTACCGCCATAGATGACAAACCCCTGGAGTTTGAATTTGTCACTATGTTCACGGCGGAACTATCTGTACAAGTTGGGGCGCTGCATCAAGAAAAACTTTCATTCTTCATCATCCCCTGTCCTTCTACTCCAGTAATTCTGGGTCTTCCGTGGTTACGTCTACATAACCCCACCATAGACTGGTCCACTGGGCAGATCTCTCGTTGGAGTTTATTTTGTCTGCAACATTGCCTTCCGCCAAAACCCCTCGAGAAGGTGAATGTCTCCACTGCGGAACTAAAGACTTTGCCCTCCACTTACAAGGGATTTTCCGATGTTTTTTGTAAAAAGTCTGCAGAGTTCCTTCCCCCTCATCGCTCCTACGACTGTCCGGTTGAACTCCTGCCAGGAGCCATGCCCCCCAGAGGGCGCACTTACCCTCTCTCTCCTGCAGAGACTACCGCTATGAAGGAGTACATCCAAGAAAATCTCCAGCGGGGGTTTATCCGCCCTTCTACCTCTCCTGCAGGGGCTGGGTTCTTCTTCGTGGAGAAGAAGGACGGAGGCCTTCGGCCTTGTATAGACTATCGGGGCCTGAATAAGATCACCGTGAAAAACAGGTACCCTCTGCCCCTGATTGCCGAGCTCTTTGACCAGCTGAAAGGGGCAAAGATTTTCTCAAAGTTGGATCTCCGGGGGGCCTACAACCTCATTCGCATCCGGGAGGGTGACGAATGGAAGACGGCATTCAACACTCGGGATGGGCACTATGAATATCTCGTTATGCCCTTCGGCCTGTGCAATGCCCCTGCCGTCTTCCAGGAGTTTGTTAATGATTTGTTCCGAGATCTCCTAGGAAGGTTCGTAGTCGTATACTTGGACGACATCCTGATCTTCTCCAAGGACCTTGAAAGTCATCGCTCCCAGGTGAAGGAGGTACTCTCTCGTCTGAGGAAGAACTCTCTCTTCGCCAAGTTGGAGAAGTGTGTCTTCGAGGTATCCAAGATCCCCTTTCTAGGGTACATTATCTCTCCAGAGGGGTTTGAGATGGACCCCGTGAAGGTGTCGGCCATTCAGGAGTGGCCTCTCCCACTGAGTACCAAGGCAATCCAGAGATTCATCGGATTTGCTAATTATTATCGACAGTTCATCCGGGGGTTCTCTTCCCGCATTGCACCTATCCTGGCCCTCATTCGGAAAGGGGGTAAACCCAGCCAGTGGCCTCCATCTGCCATAGAAGCCTTTCAGTCCTTGAAAGAGGCCTTCACGTCCGCTCCTGTTCTTCGACATCCCAATCCTGCACTTCCCTTCTGCATCGAGGTTGATGCTTCTGAAGTCGGAGCCGGAGCTATCCTGTCCCAGAGACACTCCACTGATGGAAAATTGCACCCCTGTGCGTATTTCTCCAAGAAGTTCTCATCCGCAGAGCAGAATTATGATGTCGGAAATCGAGAACTCTTGGCAGTCAAGCTTGCCCTTGAAGAATGGCGTCATCTCCTGGAGGGCTCTGAAATTCCTGTCCAGATTTACACAGATCACAAGAATCTGGAGTTTATACAGTCCCTCAAGAGGCTAAACCCCAGACAAGCCAGGTGGGCCCTTTTCTTTTCCCGATTTAACTTTGTTTTGACCTATCGCCCAGGTTCCAAGAATCGGAAGGCCGACGCCTTGTCTCGTAGCTTCACTCCGGTGGACCGTGACCCTGAGAGGCAGGAACCAATCATTCCACCAGTCAAGATCATTGCCTCTCTGTATCCCCAATTTGCCGACCAGATCCTGGCTGGGCAGTCCTCGGCTCCTCAAAATACTCCGATTGGCATGGCCTTCGTCCCTCCAGAACTTCGCCTGGCCATCCTGCAACAAACCCACTGCTCCAGGCAAGCAGGACATCCTGGTCCAGCCAAGACCCTTGAACTCTTGAGGCGCCTAGTCTGGTGGCCTGAGATCCGCAAGGATGTAAAGGACTTTGTGGCGGCTTGTAATGTCTGTGCCACTTCTAAGCCTAGCCATTCCCGCCCCAGCGGGTTGTTACAGCCTTTGCCGGTTCCCTCTCGTCCGTGGACGCACCTCTCTATGGACTTTATTGTCGAACTTCCTCCCTCCGGTGGGAATACTGTGATCTGGGTTGTCATTGACCGCTTCAGCAAAATGGCCCATTTCATCCCTTTGAGAAAGTTACCCTCTGCGGTGGAATTATCCCAACTCTTTATTAAGTACATCTTCCGCCTGCATGGTTTCCCGGTGGAAATCGTCTCCGACAGAGGCACCCAGTTCACCGCCAAGTTCTGGCGCTCCCTATGTAAAGACTTGGGAATAACCCTTCAATTTTCGTCCGCCTACCATCCGCAGACGAATGGGGCAGCTGAACGTGTGAACCAAGCCTTAGAACAGTTCCTGAGGAACCACGTGTCTCTTTGCCAGGACGATTGGTCTGACCTCCTCCCGTGGGCGGAGTTTGCTCATAATAATGCATGTCATTCCTCCACAGGAAGGTCTCCATTTATGGCGGTGTATGGACAGCATCCTCAAGCCTTTCCTCAGGACTTCGTGTTGTCGGATGTCCCGGCGGCAGATGATCTGGCAGCCCATATGTCTGCTATTTGGGCTGCAACCAAGTCTAACCTGGAGAAGAGTGCTCTAGTCCACAAGACTTTCGCAGATCGCCATAGAAGGCCCTCTCCTCCCTACAAGGTGGGTGATTGTGTCTGGCTCTCTTCCAGGAATATTCGCTTGAAGGTGCCATCTCCCAAGTTGGGTCCGAAGTTCCTGGGTCCGTTCCCCATCTTGGAGATAATTAACCCAGTAGCCATCAGACTTCAACTCCCACCAGAGATGAGAATCCCCAACGTGTTCCACGTCTCCCTGGTGAAGCCCACCGTCTCCAACCGTTTCTCTGGTGCCCAATCTCCTCCTCCTGCCATCTCTGTGGAGGGTCAACAAGAATTCGAGGTGGAGAGAATCCTTGATTCCAGAGTCTCCAGAGGGTCCCTTCAATACCTCATCCATTGGAAGGGCTTTGGCCCCGAAGAATGCTCTTGGGAGGGACACCGTGATGTGCATGCTCCTCGTTTGGTAAGAGACTTTCACTCCAAGTTTCCCCAGAAACCAAGTCCCGGTGGTCCTGAGGCCCCCCGTGAGGGGGGGGTACTGTCAAGACCGCCAGGAGCGCGAGGAGTCGCGTCCGCTCCCGGCGGCGAAGGATCCAAGATGGCGGCGCCCAGGCAACCCACGTGGGTTCCGACGCCGGCGCGGTGACGCCAGCGCGGCGCGCCGGTCGCAGGCGCGCTGACGCTGGCGCAAGGGCGCCAAATTCAAACTTAAAAGGACGCCTGAGGCGCCAAAATGGCGCCCGAAAATAGGATCCTGTTCCCCAAGTGATTCCTGGGTTCCCTTGCTGCTTCCCCTGCTAATATTCTGCCTGATTTCTTGTTGTGACCCCTTTGCCTGGACCTGGACTTCGCTGATACCCTGCCTGCCAGAGACACCCTGCCTGGACTTGAACTTTGTTTGTATTCCGCCTGCCCTTTTGACCTGTGCCTGGACTTTGATTACTCTCTTGCCTTACCCCTGGATACCACGACCCTGATCCCTCCTGAGGGGCTTCCTTCTAGATCCGGACTACTCCCCAGAGGGGGCTCCCGGCTCCCTGACAGGAACCGAGGATGACCTTCTCGAATGCCCGAAGTGCTTGTGAGATCGCCCTGAACTCCAGGACATTGGATGGGATCTTGGATAGATTCTCTTCCCAAGCTCCCTGAGCATAGAGATCTAGTAGGTGAGCTCCCCAACCTACACCAGAGGCGTCCGTAAATATCTCCATCCAAACTGGTTCTTCGAGAGGGAACCCCTTCCGAAGGTTGCTCGGAACCGTCCACCAAACAAGGCATTGTCGGCATTCTCTGGTGATCTGGATTAACCGAGACCAATCCTGGACAACTGGATTCCACTGCCTGAGAAACGAAAGTTGAACCGGTCTCATCCTCCATTTGGCCCATTTCACCAGACCTATCGTTGAAGTGAGGAGACCTAAAAGACTCATGAGTGTCTTCGCTGAAGTGTAGGACCTTCCCTGCAACTGATTGACCTGAAGTACAATATGTTGGATCTTCAGCAATGGAAGAGACACCATGCCCAGAACTGTATCCAACTGAGCGCCCAGGTAGATCATCCTCTGAACTGAGAGAGACCATCATTGAGCCTTTGAAGAGGACTTGGGGGACCTGGGAGGTCTAGCTCTGGTCCTAAAAGATGTCTGGCCTGCACGCCAATTCGAGGTTCTAAAATCTCTTCCGAATCTGAATCCTCTAGTATCATCTCTTCTTCTAAAGGAATTTTCTGGCCGCCTCCTGACGTTATCAGGAAATCTTCTACTTTGCGGCAGAAAAGTATTCTTACCCCCAGAAGATTTTGATATAATGTCGTCCAAGGCCTTGCCAAATAATTTCTTGCCCTCAAAAGGCATCTTGCAAAGCGAATTTTTGGAAGCGGTATCCGCAAACCAAGATCTTACCCAAAGGGCTCTACGGGCTGCTACTGCAAAGGACATTGAGCGAGCAGACAATTGCACTAAATCCAAGGATGCTTGCAGGCAAACATTAGAGGCCAACCTGAAATCTTCAAGACCTTCCAGAATCCTCTCTCTGGGCATTCGATCTTTAACGGCCTGCTCTAAGTTTTCTGCCCAAAGGGAAAGTGCCTTAGTAACTGACACCAATGCAATAGAAGGCTTACAGGCTGCTCCTGCTGAAATATAAAATTTTTTCAGCTCAGTTTCCATGCGGCGATCCATGGGATTCTTTAAAGCAGATATGTCGTCTATCGGCAACGCCGTCTTCCTTGACAATCTTGCCACTGGAGCATCCACTGAAGGAGGTTTATTCAAAGTATCTTGAATATCATCAGAGAATGGGTACAATTTCTCAATACTTCTTTCCGCTGGAATTCTCCTGGAAATCTTCTCCCATTCCAAACGGATTAAATCCTGCACCTCCTTATGAATAGGAAAAGCCATCTTCGCTTTTTTAGAAAATAGCAGGGAGGTAGAAGGCTGACTTGTATCCTCCAGATTCAAGGTGCGCCTAATAGCCCTAATGAGGGGAGTAAGATGTTTTTGATCGAATACTGAAATTTCATCACTAGGCAATTCTTCATCAGATGAAGAGCTGTCATGCGAAGAATCTTCCTGAATAGAGGTATCTCTATTAAATACAGACAAATCTGGGTTGGAGAGAACTATCTCTTTAAGAGATTGAGACACTGCACTTTTAATCCATGACATCAAAGACTGCTGATCAGGTAAAGTGGCAGAAGTTGAAGGAATAGGCATATTCTGAGGAGAATCCCTGGCCACAGAAGGGTTAATCTGTCTAGACAGATAATCATCAAAGCAGTCTTGGCAAAATTTCTTATCCTTCATAGCCACATTAACACATGCTCGACACCTTTTCTCAGCATCTTGCTTATCTCTCTTTTTAGTAGGCTCTTCAGCAGAGGCACTATAAAAAATAAGGGCATACATAAGCCACTATATAGGGGAGATTTCTTTTCGCAACATCAGTAGATTGGAGTACTCACACTGTCACCTTGGAAGCGGTCCTCTTCGGGGCAGCTGGATCCATTTTGCACAGGCAGAAAAAAACGCCAATATCCAAGGCAGCGCTGCGACTTAACGCCAAACTTTTAAATCTTCAGCTGTCGCCGGGTGATGACGTCATCGCGCACACTGGAGCGCAACTTGAGCCGCAAATGCGGCAACAACATCCAGCTCCGCTGAAAATTCCCCTCCAGACAACGCAGTTGCCACACAGGACAGGGGCTTCGAGCAAAGAGAATCTCCCTAAGAACTGTGCCCGGTAATCTTAAGTGTGAGTATAAATTTCACCTGAAGTACAGAGGGAACAATCTCCTACTGCATCCAGGCTGGGACAGAAGAAAAGACTGAGGAGGAATAGGAAGGGGTGGGCTTTATGGGGTGGTGAAATTAACCATTTCTTCTGTCCAGGCTGGGAAGCAGCAGGAGATAACCCATAAGTATAGATTTCCATGTTGACGGGGGATGGCCAGGAAAATCAATTGCAAAGGCAATCAAGCTGCGTAAGGATCCTTCCCAAAAATTCCTGCAGGGTAAAGAGGAGATGGATTTTTTAAATTAAATACAGGAACTTTGCATGGGACAATATGCTGGTCTGGATAGGCTGAGTATTGACCCATGTATGGCCACCGTTATTGAAGCTGAACTAGTTCCGCTAGAAGTTTGGATGGATTTACAAGGTCAAACGTTTAATCTAGATTTTTTTTCAATGTAACTATGTTCACATTGAATGCACTTTTTGTAATATGTAGACATTCAAGTTCTAAAACTATTTGCAATTCGTTTTATTTTATTGTGTTGTTTTAAAGAATAATTATTTAGCTTTTTGTTCAGAAGCTCTGCAGAGTGAAATATCAGCAGCTATCTGCTTACTAAGGTCCAGTTTACCCTAGTAACAAGGCATTGGTTTAAATAAGAGTAGGAGATGGTCTTAATAGAAGGATACGTTAAAAAAAAGTATCAAAAATACCAAAGTTGTAGCAATAGTTTTTTGGCTGCTGGGGTCAGTGAGCATATGACAGCTGAAAAGAGGTAGAAGAGAATTTTTAAAAACTATAAAAAATGAAGGCCAATTGAAAAGTTGTTAAGAATAGAACATTCTAATATATTGAAAGTTAACTTGTAGGTGAACAACCTCTTTAAAGTAAGGTTTCCTCATGTTTCTTTATTTTTCCATTACAGAAATGCAGAGGACAAATAAAGAATGAAGGCACAGGAGCCCTTTCATGAATTTCATGACAATGCTTTCTATTCCCTCCCTTGCTCTACACTCTACAGCAATGAAAAGCTTTCATTTAAAATCACTGCTTTTTTCTGTGGTTCTTCTCAAATGAAGGGGATGTGTCTTGCTTTCGAATTCCTAGGAAACCTGCCAAACAAGTTTGTAATTAAGGAAGGAACACCCATTGGATTTACCTGCCTTCATTTCTTTTCACATTTTCTCTTTTCAGTTTTTTATCGATAAATAACACTCCCCGGTATTTATTTTAGAATCTGTTGACAGGCTCATTTAAATACCCATGACTGTACTGAGAGAAATACATTTACATTTTCATATATATTGTTCATGACACATACTAACTACAGCATTTGTAGGGTTAATAGAATTGTTTTTAGTTTTGTTTACCCAGGAAGTGCCTTACGCATATTATACACCTATATCAGTGGCAGGAAGCTGTCCCTTACAGTGCTGAGCGGAGGCTCCCAGATGCTGGGAGATGACATTTTTTAACAAGACAAATATGTAAAAGAAGCAGAATACATACAGTAACTTAGGGCTGTAAGGAGTGACTGCAAGTGTTGGAATCCCGAACTGTGATGCTGATACAACGCTGAGCCCTGCAACAACTGACCAGGGAGTGACTGTCGCAGACATGGATTCGTGAGTAACATGGATAGGATTGCAATGGCAAAATTATACTTACTTTAGGTTTAAATCTTACACCTTCACAAGTTTATTTGTGTAAAGTTCCTATTGGTCCTGCACATAGTTATTATGTGTATATATATATATATATATATATATATATATATATATATATATATATATATATATATATATATATATATATATATATATTTTATATCTTCACACATAATTCTCTCTTCATGTAGCACTCGGGATGGCGACTGTCACCGAGCAGGTGGGTGGTTGCAAGCAAGGGCAAACTGGCAGCTAAAGGGCAGATGGCAGCAAATCAAAGGGCAGGCAGGGGGTTCTAGGTGGACAATGGTTTTGGGCAGTGGGTCTAGGTGTAGAGACAGTGGTTAGTATGTGGTGGCCTGGGTGCACATATCTTGTGGCTCTTTGGGTTTGTATATTCTCCCCATATTTGTGTGGTTTGCCTCCGTGGGGTTCTGCACACAGATTAACAAGCTTCTGATGACATTAAGCCTGTTTTAGTTACACATGACTGTAGGATCCAGTAGGTTATGGCTTCATTAAAGGGATTCTGTCATAATTTTTATGGTGTCGTTTTTAATTGCTAAATGACACTGTTTACATTGCAAATAATTCACTATAATTCAATATAAAATTTCATTCCTGAACAAGTGTATTTTATATTGGTGTGTAGGCAGCCATCTCATTTTGCCTGGTCATGTGCTTTCAGAAAGAGCCATACACTGCAGATTTAAGCTACCGAATCAGGCCCTTCATCCTTTAAATAATAATAAATAAATGGGAGCAGTTAAAAGTGGATAAGGCATCACAAATAATCATTCACCTTGAGCCCAGGGGAACATAATCTATTTTACACACATACAGTATTATAAAATTCCACATGTATTCCACATCCCTCAGAAAGAATATAATTAATCCATTCATATTGCCATTTCATATATACAAGGTAAACAAAAGGAAAGGGTAAGTCGTTCAGGCTTTTGCATGGATATTTATTTTGTGCTGTGCGTGTTCTTGGTAATTTTATGGGTATTACATTTCTAGGACATTTTGTGTTCTGCAGCATTAGAGGAGTCCAGTCCCTTGTGCTAGCTTTGTGTCCAAACACAAATCTTTACTAAAGACCAGGTAGATGGCATCCCAGGCCTCTGCAGTACAAAGAGCCCCTGTGCAGCTGCACCATCTGCACAAATGTTGTTTCTGTCCCATAATAAGACTCATTTACTAAACAACTCCCATTAACCGTGTTTTTACCCACAATACATTTGTTTCAGAATTCCAGCATGATTGTGTCATTCATATGTTTCATGCAAAGTGGGAGCAGTTGGCAAACTATGTTAGTATAGTTGAGTATAAGTAGGTCAAATACTTTGTATATGGCACTAAGGTGCATATGATGTGGACATTTATGAGCCTAGTGAACATAAATGTAAAGTATATTTACAGAACTGAAGGAGGTTTCTTAATTTGAGTGCACATGTCTTCCTAGAAAGCCTATTAGCAATTACCAGCACTGTTGTGTGGGTATGTATGCCCAATCATATAGGAGACTAAAGTGATGACATTAGGAGATGGCCAGTTCCAATATGTATGTGCAAAATGTGGTAGTGGGCAACTAGTGGGTGCTCTTAAGTCTTATGTGTATGGTTGGCCCCTCAGGTGAAGTTTTGTGGTGGGTTCAAAGAACCCCAGGTAGGGACCATCAGAAATAGACATATTGGTTTACACAAAGAACTACAAGGTTCCAATGCATGGTGCAATGACCAGGGATCCAAGGGCAGGGTTCACAGGTGTGTTGCACATACCTTAGAAGTTCAACAGGATACTTGCCTTACAACCGCTAGCCATCTTAATTATGATGAAGATGAAAAAAGCCAGCATACAGATAAATTTAACTGCACTGGGCTAACCAACAGAACACAGTTTATGGAATTACTAAAACTGTCCTTATATGTGTCAATATATAACACTGCATTTGACGGCATGGAATTATGGTTGGGCTAGCTCTGGAGAGTGTTTACACAGTGGTGCCAAGAGCACAGTTGCTGTTATTAGGACTGCACAATATCACAACAGTTGGACTTTTTAGTTTGGGGTCTAGCCAAAGGATTGGCTGTAGCAACTCTCAATAATTACATCAACAATACTGGACAATGGTAATGAAGCATTTCTTACATGGAACCATCAGTATACATCTCCATATCGAAACCCCACACGACAATGTATCACAAATTAGTCCTTATAATACTAGAACAAGATCACTTTGAACCACTGCAGTCGTGTGATCCTAAATGGTTTAGGCTTAAAACAGCTTTCCTAATTTCCATTATTTCACTTACATGAGTTTCTGAGATAGGAGCCTTGCCTTGGAGTGAACCTTGGATAGGGTTGTCCTGAGTAGAGTGCCTACTTTCTACCCACAATGGTATCTGCTTCCAACATGATTCAGGAAATTCACTTACCATCCATGTGCCCTAACCCAGTCAACGAAAAAGAGAAGTGGCTACACAAACTACAACCCCATTTCCAAAAAAATGTTACACTGCGTAAAATGTAAATTAAAAGAGAATGGGATAATTTGCAAATCAATTAAACTTAAATTTGACTGCATATAGTACAAAGACAACATATCAAATGTTGAAACCGAGAAATAGGTTTTTAGCTACAAAACAGTATTTTTTTGTTTCATAATGCACCAAATGTTTTCAGTGGGTGACAGGTCTGGTCTGCTGGCAGGCCGGTTTAGCATGTGGACTATTTTACTATGGAGCCATGGTGTTGTAATATGTGCAGAATACGGTTTGGTATTGTATGCTGAAATAAGCAATGTCATTCCTTGTTGTCTTGATAGTAGCACATGCTACCGCAAAACCTGTTGTATATTGTTCAACATTAATGGTGCTTTTCCAGATGCACAAGCTACCCATCCCTCCTCCCTTTAGCCCAGAGGATGCAATGAAAAAAACTATTTTACATTTTGATTGGTCAGACCACAGGAAAGTTTTCAACTATGTCTAAAGCTGGCCATAGGTGCAAAGAGATACAGTTGTACTATTTTCGGTTTGTGTGTGGAGCATCCTGACAATTGCCAACCATGGCAATTGGTTGTTTAGTCGATCAGACAGGTTAAAAGATTTATATTGGCTACCAAGTACCAATAAGACCTTTGTCTGTATTGCCTATCTGACGTTTTTAATAGGAGACTGTCACTACTATTTGTCGGGCATGACTCTTGTACAATTGCTGTCTGTGAATTAATTACCAGAACATTGTCTGATTTGATATATTTCCTATTTATTATAATTGGAATGGTTAATGGTAGACTAAAACAAACAACTTTTGACAAAGAATAAAATCTGCATGTCTATGGCCAGCTTTAGTCCACCTTAAATGAGCTTAGGCCCAGAGAATGAGGCAGTGTTTCTGAATCATGTTTATGGGGGTATATTTATCAAAAAATGAAGTAAGAGGTCGCCGCAGTCCTCTAGAGAAGAATTCTGCCACTCTCTATTCATTTCTATGGGATTTTTAAAAGTGTATTTATCAATGGGTGAAAGTGAGAGTTCATACCCCATTTGCAGGTTGATTCGCTGACTTACACTCCCTTTTCTGTATACACCGGTAGTAGTGATGTGCGGGTCGAGAAAAACTCTACCCGCACCTGACCCCAACCTGCCCGACCCCCTCCTGACTTCTGCCCTCCATTTATAGATCACAGTCAACAAAATGCTTGAAATGCATTGCCATTGCCAGAAATGTAAATTGCTGTAAGTAACTTATTCATAGTGAGTAATTGTGTGAAAATGCATTGGTGTCCATTATCACATTAGTACGTATGACTTGCCCTCACAATTTACATTGTCAGCAATGGCAAGGCATTCTGGGAGTTTTGTCACCTGCAATTTAACAAAATTCCCTGTGTGTCATTCCCCTTACAGTTCCCTAATTATTCAAGGCTGTAGGTTCAAAATTGAGTGCAGGGGTTTGTAGCAAATGATTTAAAGCAACAAGCCTGTGGGCAAAGTGCCAAAAATGTGGATTGTGACTTTTTTACACACTAACTTCCTTTTCAAAAATGACTGTAAAATTTAAATTGTGTACAAAGAACTTTTGGGGATTTACCAGCCATGATATGTTCTTTACATTACAAAAGTATTAACATGCTGTTAAAAAGAAAATCCTTTTTTTGCACATAAGTTTCTTCATCCAGGCAGTGCTGTCATTCTGGGTGTAAATGGAGTACTGTAGAGAGACTCCATGGCAGTGGGGTTCACAAGAGGCATAAAATAGTGATTTGTGACCATAAAGGGGGTGGGGCCTGTAGGGGAGTGGGGTCTGATTTGTATGGATAAGGTTTTTGTATAATGAGGTGTAACTGGGGTAGATGTGGTCATGATTGTGCAGGAAATGTTCTCTTCATTGGGGTCCCATTCTACTTGCTGGCAGGGCTACCTTAGCAGTATTTAGCCTTGTGATTCCTGATGGCAGCCCTCAACACAATACAGTTTTAGGGGAGGATACTAGTCATTCGCGTGAATCACAAAAGGGGGTCAATTGACTGGGAAACCCTTGATAAAAATACTTACATTTTTGTAATACATTTTAAATTGCTTAGGACATAACTATGTGTCATTTACACCAGGTTCTTCCAGTGCAAGGTGACATTACAATACATTACACTAGTGTCCCCGGTGCTCTAGATTGCATGTTCTGAATACAGACACAAAAGTAGCGTGCCGGGTTACTCCCATGTTCCACCCACCTCTCACCTCTCCACATACTGTACACTGTGTGGGATACAGTGAGAGGAACAACACTTGTATGTTTCATTCAGGCAGCTCACAGATTGGGTGCCAGCACAAATTCATTAAAGTATAAAAAAAACCTGTTGTTCTGAGTCCCTTCTTGGAACTTTGCATCTAGTCTCTTTTTTAATAAATGAGAAATCAGAAGCACCAATTGATGTGACGTGTAAGTGGAACCCTAAAAATACCTCCAAGTCGCCAGGAATTCTAAGGTTTCCACCAATGCTTGTCCCATTGCTCCTATTTCTAATTCCCAGTTTATCTGACTACACATAGAAATATTTATATCTAATGGAATGCTGGAATGTCACAAAGTTGACAGGAGAGGTACAGCATTGAGCAGTGGGGCTGAAATACATTCTAAAGTCTTCCCTTCCGCACAGGGTTTATTAACAAATGTAAAGCTGTGCTCACCTCTGCAAACATTGTATGATCACCAGGGCCGGATTTACATAGTGGACGCCCCTAGGCCCACTGCAATTTGTCGCCCCTGTCCCCTCCCCTTTATTCGTGCAAATCTTCATGGAGATTGTATTTCTTGTGCATCCCCAGTGTTTTTGAACCAATGTGAATGTGGTTGGGCAGCATGCCGCCCCCCTAAAATCCTGCCACCCTAGGCCCGGGCCTAGGTGGCCTTCCCACAAATCCTGGCCTGATGATCACATACTACTGTACATACAGATAAACAGCCCTCTACCTTATCTATACAAATATGCCTTCTTAGCCAATTAAAAGTGATCATGTGAGATAAATGTACTTTTAGCTGTTTGCAGACAGCCTTAATTATTCAATATGTTTGTGTATTTTTTTTAATTAATACCTTCTGTTTTGCAACTCTTCAGTTTACAGTTGGATCACTAGTGTAACACATGACATTTTGTCACCAGCATTAAACTGTCAAATGCAGGTGGCAAAACGTCACAATATAACTTTGGACTGAAAGTTCATAGGAATTGCTGCCAACAAACCTGTTTTTCAATAAAATAAATTCTTTTTCATAGGCATCTACTAGATTCGGTTTGGGATTCACCTGAATCTGAGCCTTTTTGTTTAGGCAGGATTTGGCCGAATCCACAAATGTCTGGCTGAACCCTATCCAAAACAATTAAAGGTTGCCACAGATGCAAAGATATAAAGGCATTCCCTGGTGTCTTTTTTTTTTTAATTTGCTTTTTATTGATTTTTCATCCAATGTTGAAAACAACATTGGGATTTCCAACAAAAGAGAAATAAAGTAAAAAAAAGAAAAATAAGAAGAACTTAAGGAAAGAGGACAAAAGAGGGTGAGAAGACAGTAATGAAGGGAAGGAGATGATATCCCTGCAGATATTGGTTATTTGAAAAGTCTGTGCTACCTTTTCCTGCAGTCTGTCCTTCTTACAGGACAGTGAGAGAGGAATTCAGAGTCTGTCAGACTGAGTCAATAAACGTGCAAGCAGTAGTGTAACTATATGGGGACCCTGGTGCGTGACGCGCAGCCGGGCCCCACCCCCTCCGTACGGCCCGCATTATCAGTGACGCACGGCCTGCCGGGGGGCCCACATATGGATCACAGCCTGCCCATGTTTTTATTATAGTATTGGGTACTGGCAAGTACCCATATTATATTAAGGGATATTGGGGAATATTGCCTGAGAGTAGCAAACCCCCTGCAGGGGGTCGTAAATGACATGTTCCTGGGCACTCCTACCTCATGCATAAGGTAATGAGGGGAGTGTCCCAGCAGGAAATAAAAAGGTGACATTCCCAATATCACATTGTCATACAAGGAGGCTCCATTTTTTCAATGGATTGTATGTCCAGCTTCCGACTCGTGCCTCAGAGGAAATACACTGACAACTTAAAAACTTGGTAAAGTAAGGGTTTTCTTTGTGTTTTTACTCCCTTTTATTTTATTTACTGTATTTGCAACTATGTGTCATCTTTGTAATATCATTTTTATATGTATACACATGCACTGTTTCTTTTAAACATTAAATATCATTTAATACGTTAGTCCTTGTGCTCTAAAGAACTCATTGCCCCTATGAATGCTTGTGCCTACGTGTATGAACTCTTCGTATGTGTGGAAAGGGAAAGTTGCCTATTTGTATGGTGGATAACTAGTACGGCTAGCAGGAAAGTGTGTTTGAATGTAGATTAACCTTTTGGCTGCTGGAGTGCTTGTTAGACTAGTAGGATCTTACCCTGAGTAACTACCATAGGAGAGAGTGTTTGATGTATTGTGTAGTGTGAGTATTACCTGTTATAGAGGGCAGGGGAATAGTCACATTAGGTTTCTATCGCCTGTTAATGATAGATGGTGGCAGCGAATGAACTTTGTGGGTGTTGGTGTGTTTTTGGGGTGTCTGATGTTAGTCTAACCTGTGTGTAAGGTGATTGAGAGACTGATTGTAACCCCTTGTAGCCAAACCCAAGAGTTAAGTGTGGTTGAGTGAGGCGGTTTTGTGACACTCCCCCGGTAGTTCCGCCACTGCGTGCAAGGTGTTCCTTGCTTGCATCAGTTCTGTGAGCCTGTGGATTGTTTGATTTCTAGATTGGATTTGGGGTTGCCGGACCTTTAACCTTGTGCACCGGACAGCACTATAATTACCTCTTACAAGGGTGTGCAAGAGCCTTGCCACCATGTTACTGATGTGCGCTTTCTCCTGGGTGGATATAATGCACTTAATCGGCAGTGTTGCTGGAGGTCCCAGAGGCAGGCAGGTTTGCTCACCTGTATGTGGGGAGTGTGACTGGCCAGTGTAGTAGAACCATAGTCTCGCAGTGAGAGCTCCGCAATGTAACAGCACAGCGCTTACTCTGGCAGCTTTCTACTCTGTGGGGGATGCCTGGGGAGTCGGAGAACGCTACGTTGCCAATTTGTGCCTTGTAGTATTTTCTCTGCTGCTCCTGCCGCTGTCTGGGGACTGTCCATTCTCCCTGTTGCCATGTGTGCCTTCCCCCAGGCGATTTTCATTTTAGCAGGCTGAGGGCAGGGGGAAGGCAGTTCGCCCCGAAGAAGAGGAGATTTGTTGCTGGGGCGACTAATCTCCCCGAATCTGCTTGTGTGGCCTGACCCTTAGTTAAGTCTGTATATATCCAAATTCAGATCACAATATGGTATGGGTTTGGGTGGGTGGCAGGTCTGTCATTTGATATTGCCAGACATGGGACCTCAGCCCCTGCATGTTACTTTTGAGGTGGGTGATGTCAGGGGCATACTGTACCTGCCCTATGCTCCTTGTTTGTGCCTTCCTTATGCTCCTTGTGTGTGCCATACAGGACCGCCATCAGAAATCACAGGGCCCCATACGACAACATTTCCTGGGCCCCCTGGGCTGCGCCCACTGCAAGCCCCACCTACAGGTCCGCCCTCCCCACCACACAGTAAAAAAAACCAAAAAAAATATTGGTGGCTAGGGTTCCCACATGTTAATAAAAAATAAAACGATATTGGTGGTCAGGGCCCCTCATAAAAAAACATTTGTGGCCAGGGCCCCGCCATTAAAAATTATTGGTGGCTAGGACCCCACATGAGAAAAAAAAATTGGTGGCCAGGACCCCACCCCACACACATTATAAGAAAATTGGTGGCCAGGGCCCCTTAAACGTCCATGCCTTATTGAAGTCAGCAGCTCTCAGAAAGAGAAGTGTGATGCGGCCGGGGCCCCCCTTACCCTCGGGGCCCCCTACAACTCTCCCCCCTGTCCCCCCCGGATGGCTGCCCTGGTGCCATACCCTGACTGCCCTATGCTCCCTGTGTGTGTCATACTCTACATGCCCTATGCTCCCCGTGTGTGTCATACTCTGCCTTCCCTATCCTCCCCGTGTGTGCTATACTCTGCCTGTCCTAATGCTCCCTGTGTGTGCCATGCCTTGTTAGGATCCCCAATGTGTGTAATCATGCGCAGGGGGTTGCTGTGTTATCCACAGGGGAGTATGAGGCATTTGGATAAGGGCATGTTTTAATATGACTTTATAAACTTCTTTCACATATTAGATGAGTGATATCCTTACAATAAACACCAACCATTTAGGTTTTTGGTGTGCTACCACCATTAATGTGGACATGGTCTTAAAAGTTCTTGTGGTAACATGGGTGTGGTTTAAAGTGGGTGTGGTTTAAATACAGGGAGTAGAAAACACAGAGGGGCTGCTGTAAGATACAATAGACAGTCACTAACTAGTGGGCTTACAGTGGGGTATTTGGGCCTCTGTGTACCTTAAATAGCAGAGCCTCTTTTGAATCCCAGTCCAGACTGTGCTCTCCACACTAGCAATTCGGCCCCCTATACCTGCTTCGGCGCCCTAAATGATATGCGCCAGGTGCAAGGGGGGGGCGGCATCAGAAAGGCCACCACAGAGAGGCAAGGAGCCCCGAAACGCCCCTGAATCCAAGGGTGTGCCAAGCTTTTTGAAAGTTCTACTTTCAAAATAACCATTCTTCCAACCATTATAAGATGACCAGAGTAATTAGGAGATCTACCGCTACCTATTGATAAGAAAATACGAGCGGCCAAAACAAGTACAAAAAGGCAGCTTCAAGATTGATGGCATAGGGCAGAGGTCCATAACTGTTTTCACCCATGAGCCACATTAAAATGTATAATGAGTTGGGGAGCAACACAAGCATGAAAAAGTCCCTGGGGGTGCTAAATAAAAAGCTACCAAATAGCCAATCACAGCCCTATGTTGACAGGCATCCTACAGGAGGCTACATTATGCAGTACGACTCGTTTTATGCAACCAAAACTTGCCTCTAAGTCTGGAATTCAATAAAAACGCCCAAAGCACTTCTGTTTAGCTAGGTCGCTGATTGAATATCTATTCAGTCAGTTTGGGAGCTAGACTTACATGTCTTACATACAGTATAATGGTGATATTGTCGTTGACTCAAAGTTCATTTATTTTTTTATCGTTTCTATACATTTTTTGCATTTTAATCTTTCTCTTGTGTTCAGTTTATTTGCATACGAGAATCTGGATGATGGAGAGTGGGGGCTCCATATAAGGAATTTGGCACCTACCACACTACTACATGCCAGGTAAGTTGTGTGTATTTTTTATACGCGAACCCTGCGTGAAGCTGCTAGCTCTGCTTCTGACCTCCCTCCCTGGCCCTCAAGAAAGAGAAGGTAGGCGCGGTGGTGCCGGCGGGGGTTGTGGCTAGGACAGTGGGCGGGGGGAGTTTTGTGGCTGGGGCCTCCCCAGTCTGACGCTGACTATAAGGATAAAAAAACACAGATTTTTGGCTGTGCTATTTATATGATGAAATATGAAAAGGGTAGAGTCAATAATTAGGGCAATGGCATACCGGGTGTCATTTTGTCACCTGTGGTAAATCTGTACTACAGTAGGTGACAAGACATCCTGTGTGACATTGCCCTTACACCTTGGTATCTTTTATAAATAACAGGGATAATAAGTATTCAATTTTTTAAGGTTCCATTTCAGAGGGTGAGGCTCCATCTGAAAACAGATTGCTAGGAGGCAGTTAGATGTCTTCATATCATCATCATACAACTGATATTTAAAGTCAAATGAATGAATTGTTAACATTATTATTAACATGTAATTATATAGCGCCAACATATTGTGCATCGCTGTATGAATGGGCTCTCCCAAAAAGAGCATACAGGCAGAACAACAAAGGGTTGAGTACAAATAACCTTTATCTCCATTAATGCAAACAGTACAAGTTCCTTTACAAAAATAAACAATAGGAGAGGTGCAATACCCGACACACATTTCTGAATAGAAACATAGCACTTAGTACTATTGTGCTGATTCATTTAGTCCCCCGTAGAGGGTTTTTTCTAAAGAAATTAAAGGTAAGCAATGGAACCTCTAGCAAAGCACTCAGGGACAATATCAATATTAAAGGTCATACTATCAAAGGTAAAAAATACAAGCTTTCACTTTTTGCTGATGATTTACTTATGCATGTGACTAATCCCCTCACATCTCTACCCAACTTGCTAAATGTTTTATCACACTTGCAAAATTATCAGGCCTGAAAATGAACCCAGAGAAATCAGAAATGTAACCTACCCAAGCCAATGATTAAGCTGATTGAGCTGAATTTTGGATTCTCTATCAGGAATGAATATCTACAATACCTGGGAGTAAAAATAACGACCTCTCTCTCTACCTTATACAAGACTAACTACCCCTCTTTA
The DNA here is from genome assembly GCA_038501925.1 of Xenopus petersii. Lineage (NCBI taxonomy): Eukaryota > Metazoa > Chordata > Amphibia > Anura > Pipidae > Xenopus > Xenopus petersii. The sequence goes on from CM076673.1 coordinate 145,927,796, forward strand.
ATACACCTTCTAATGCAGAAACTTTTAGCTTGGGACAAACACCAAATCTCTTGGATCGGCAGAACTCATTGTGTAAAAATGGTACTATTACCAAAGATCCTCTACCTATTCAGGACTCTACCCGTCCCTGTCCTAAATGCAGATATCCACAAGTTGCAGTCTGCCATTAATAACTTTATCTGGCAAAATAAAAAGCCACGTATACCGAGACAAGTTATGTACTTACACAAATCGAATGGAGGACTTTCAGTACCAAACTTAACTAAATACTATAGAGCTACGAGAATTGCCCAATGGGCACTGTCACATGCAGGAGAAGCTGCCCCTTTATGGGTCCTGATTGACAATGACTTGCTCTACCCGCACTTCACTAACCATGTCCTGTGGCTCACGAAAATCCCCTTACAAAGCTTTACAGAAGCATCCCCAATTACAATAGATATGCTACACTTGTGGATAAAACATCGCAAAACTTCCCAATTGATTTCACTCCCCTCTCTCTTAAGCGCAATAATGCACCAGGGACATCTAAAAGGGCATATACATGGTGGCTAGGGAAAGGAATGACCATGCTGGAAACACTAGATCAACGAGGCAAAGCACTCACTTTGCAACAACTAATGCAAAAATTCGAACCACCACAACAAGAGTTATTTAGAGATTCACAATTTATTCATTATGCCCATCAGCAAACCAAATGGTACAATGACAATTGCTTCACGAAATCATGCTGTGAATCCATCTGCAGACAGGCACCACTGGCACCAGGCATCCTCAGCCTAATGTATAAACTGTTAAACAAATTACCTACCGAAAATTTCAAATATAAATATATGCTGCAATGGGAAAGAGACCTTCAAACTACGATCTCAACACAACATTGGTCACAATGCAGCCTCACAGCAAATTTGGGAAGCACTTGTGTATCGAATAGGGAGACCTCAATTAAGCTTTTACACAGAACTTACCTTGTGCCATCACGACTACATAAGATCTTCTCATCTTGCGATCCATACTGCTTCAGAGGTTGCCAAGAAACTGGTTCAATGCTTCATATATGGTGGACTTGCAAAGTTGTCTCGATATTCTGGGATCATTTCAAACATTTACTATCTAAAATCTTGCACACAGATTTCCCTAAAGACCCAACCACCATGCTCCTGGGAAAGAAGCCAGTTAGATTCTCCAACTCGGCTCATAGATTGTCGCAACATATTCTCACATCCGACAGATTGATCATTGGGCGCAACTGGAAAACACCTACCATCCCTATGTCTATGCTTAAAACATAATAAACATAATAAACATAAAAATAATTGATATAGCAGCTAACGAGAGAATGTCGTATATGTTGCAAAATGATATGGAGGCCTACGATAAGATTTGGTTGCCCTGATTAGCATATGAAAATGATCCCTTGCTTTTTTCAGCATTGCATTTATAGTCTATCAGCTTTTTCATTGGGTCAGCTGAATATCTCTTGTCCTGAAACTGTCTATGCCTTATGTTTCTATCTGTTCTGGTACCTAGCCCAGCCGCCATTACTTATTTGCTTTTTAATTTAATTTAATTTCCGTTTTAATTTATATTATTTTACCTTATGCTTTTCTGTAATTGAACTCATGCAATAACATGTTGAATTTTTCTTTGGAAAATCAATAAAACATTTCAGTTTAAAAAAAAAGAAAAGAAATTAAAGGTAGGGTATACACCCTGCTCAGCATTAATAGGACATCTATTTTTTAAGATAGGCAGAGAAATCACAGAAACTGAAGCTACTTCTGGTTTGGCTACTAAAGAGGTATATACTGTAATTAAATTACCACTAAGCAACTCCCTCCTTACTTAATTGTGACTGTTTTGCTACAAGTCAACAATGCAGGGGGGGTTATATATGCACTGATAATCTAAAATTGGCCATATACAGGGTCGGACTGGGCTGGCGGGACACTTGGAAAAAACTCGGTGGGTCCGAGCCCTTGAGGGCCCAGCCGGCCCAGACCCACTTCACATAGCCTGCACTCGGAAAACTTTACCCCCCACCTGACCCGCACCAGTACGTGCTGGCGGGGGAGGCGCCAGGGGATGCGGAGAGGTAGAGCGGGATCTACAGTATGGGAGGAGGGCGAGGGCCTTGATCTGTCAGCCCTCGTCGGCCCAGATGTCCTAGACCTACCTGCGCTCCTGACCTCCACCCCCTGATCGAAGAAATGACTAGCACAGGTAGGCATAGGTGGGGCTGGGGGGCAGAGTGGGATTTGTAGCAAGGAAGGGGGCCCAGTAGGGGGGGGGCAGGGGCCCTGATGCAGCAGCCCTGGTGGGCCCAGACCCCCCCCAGTCCGACACTGAGCATATATCAAACATTGATTATATTATTATATTTGAGCATATAAACATTTTGTGTCATTTCTTAGTGTGCAACACACAAAGGAAGTCCGGAAAGTGTGCCTTGTATTTTGCAACTACCTTTGTGCCAATGAAATGGTAAAGATTACTTTGATCTTTGTATTCAGTGTCTTTTGTGCAAAACCTCTAATGGATCTAATAAGGTCCAATTTAAACTTGGGCAAACTCCACAGACCACCATAAATAATAAAACTATTAGCACATTCATTAACTGAATTAATAATTATAATTACTTATATGAACTACTTATTGTAAAGTAACATCAGTTATTTTTATCTATTAACTGAATTATATGAGCTATGTCCTACATAATAAACTTTAAGGTGTAGAATGTTTAGTTATAGGCCTCCCTCACAGCAAGATTATTGTACCTCCTTAACTTACTTAGTTGAGCTTCCTTTTGCAAATGTAATAGCCTCTAGATGCCTCCTATAGCCTTTGATGAGTGTCTGGATTCTGGATGGCGGTATGTTTGACCATTCGTTTATACAAAATCTCTCCAGTTCAGTTAAATTTGATGCCTGCCGAGCATGGAGAGCCTGCTTCAAATCATCCCATAGATTTTCGATGATATTCAAGTCAGGGGAATATTGTACCTCTCCCTCTGCCTATGTAGATTTTGAAGTGTGTTTAGGGTCATCGTCTTGTTGGAATATTCAACCCCTGTGTAACTTCAACTTTGTGACTGATGCTTGAACATTATCCTGAAGAATTTCTTGATATTGGGTTGAATTCATCCGACCCTCAACTTTAACAAGGGCCCCAGTCCCTGAGCTAGTCACACAGCCCCACAGCATGATGGAACCTCCACCAAATTTGACAGTAGGTAGCAGGTGTTTTTCTTGAAATGCAGTGTTCTTCTTCCGCCATGCAAAGAGCTTTTTGTTATGACCAAATAACTAAATTTTGGTCATCATTCCAAAGCACTTTGTTCCAAAATGACTGTGGCTTGTCTAAATGAGCTTTTGCATACAACAAGCGATTCTGTTTGTGGCGTGAGTGCAGAAAGGGCTTCTTTCTCATCACCCTGCCATACAGATGTTCTTTGTGCGAATTGCACTGAATTGTAGAACGATGTACAGATACACCATCTGCAGCAAGATGTTCTTGCAGGTCTTTGGAGGTCCTTGGGTTATCTGTAACCATTCTCACAATCCTCCGCATATGCCGCTCCTGTATTTTTCTTGCCCTGCCAGACCTGGGTTTTACAGCAACTGTGCCTGTGGCCTTCCATTTCCTGATTGCAGTTAAAATTGAAACTGACAGTTTAAACCTCTGAGATAGCTTTTTGTAGCCTTCCCCTAAACCATGAAACTGAACAATCTTTGTTTTCAGATGCTTTGAACATCCCATGCTGTCACTCTTCAGATGAGAGTCAAACAGAAGCACAACTTGCAAATGGCCACCTTAAATACCTATACTTATGAAGTACAAGGCTTAACAAGCTAATCCAACCAAATTGGTGTTGCCAGTAATCAGTATTGAGCAGTTACATGCATTCAAATTAGAAAAATTACAAGGGTACTCAAATTTTTGCACAGCCAGTTTTTCACATCTTATTTAATTTCATACAACTGATTACTGCTTCACTAAATCTTTTTTCAGAAAACACCCCAGTACTTAAATGTTCCTGGGAAATGAAAGACATACCGTATATACTCGTGTATAAGCCGACCCGTGTATAAGCCGAGGTACCTAATTTTACCTACAAAAACTGGGAAAACGTATTGACTCGCGTATAAGCCTAGACACAACTACAGCCCTGTCTCCCAGCAGCGCACATTCTGCCAAAGCGACCCCCCCAGCGATCAACCGGACTTCTTTGCAAAGCTGATGGTGACAGAGAATTGCCAAACGGATTAAGTGTGCATTGTCCCACTGTCCCACTACCATGTGCAGAGGGTGCTGTTTGATATTGCCATCACTGTTAATCTTTTGTATAACCAACAGAGGGCGCTGTGTGGTATTGCAGTCACTGTTATTCTTTCATACAACCAACAGATGGCGCTGTGTGATATTGCAGTCACTGTTAATCTTTCATATAACCAACAGAGGGCGCTGTGTGATACTGCAGTCCCGGTTATTCTTTTATACAACCAACAGATGGCACTGTGTGATATTGCAGTCCCTGTTATTCTTTCATACAACCAACAGATGGTGCTGTGTGATATTGCAGTCTCTGTTATTCTTTCATACAACCAACAGATGGCACTGTGTGATATTGCAGTCCCTGTTATTCTTTCATACAACCAACAGATGGCGCTGTGTGATATTGCAGTCCCTGTTATTCTTTCATACAACCAACAGATGGTGCTGTGTGATATTGCAGTCTCTGTTATTCTTTCATACAACCAACAGATGGCACTGTGTGATATTGCAGTCCCTGTTATTCTTTCATACAACCAACAGATGGCGCTGTGTGATATTGCAGTCACTGTTAATCTTTCATATAACCAACAGAGGGCGCACTGTTATTCTTTCATATAACCAACAGAGGGCATTGTGGGATATTGCAGTCTCTCCCCAAGTGAACTGTTGGTATAGGAATGATTAAAAGTGACTGCAATCTCAGCTACTCGGGTCGCGTACCCCGCGTATAAGCCGAGGTAGACTTTTTCAGCACATTTTGGATGCTGAAAAACTCGGCTTTTAAGCGGGTATATACGGTATCACTGTTTTCTTTTTGTTGAAAGGCAGAAACATAACTAGAGGGGGGCGCGCCCTGGCGCAGGACCCGCAGCCGGGCCCCCCCTCTGTAAACCCGGAACTGGCCGGGAATATGCGCCGCAAAGTGGCGCGCGTACTGCCGGGGGGCCCTGAGGGGTGCGGGCCCTGGCCCGCTCGCATCCCCTGCTCCCCCGGTAGTTCCGCCACTGTTGAAAGTGAAGCAAATTATTATGCAGGCTGAGAGGGGTTCCAAAACTTTTTTTTATATGACTGTATCTTTGCAACTGCTAGTTGATTTTTTGTGTAGCACATACAAGGAGTGTGAACAAAAATCTAATAGCTAATCACTTGTGTTTATATGAAGGGGGTGGTGAAGACAACTTGAACTGGGCTCCAAGATTTACAGTGGCGAACCTGACTACATGAACAGACCATTGTATTTTTTCATCTATCTTACAGACATGTTTTCTGGTTTGAGACTTAGCATATTTCTTTTCTTTGCTAGGGTAATCATTTTCTCTAAGGGTGTGTTATATTTGCATTAGGTAAAAGTAAAAAAAGATAACGCTGCAATTGCAAATATTTATACACTGTTATTTTAGAATTTGCCAGCCTAAATAAAAGGTAGTTAAGAGGTTGCTGCTGTATTGGGCCCCTGCACCCCTGAAGTCCTTCTTTCCATTCCTGGAAAGCTATAAGGGGCAAATTCACTAAGATTCGTAGTTGCTCCAGGCGTAACTTCGCCGCACTTCGCCAGGCGTAGTTTCGCCAGCGCTTCGCAAATTCACTAAAATCCGAAGTTGTGTTGATTCGCTAAGTAAAGCGAAGTTACGCTAGCGAAGGCTAATTTGCATACGGCGCCAAATTCAAATTTCAATGGAGGAATATGTATCAGCACTACAAATGGCTAGAACAGCTTCAAACCTTCAAATAAAAATTGTATTTTGCCCTACACATGTGCCCACTGTCTAGGTAAGTTGCCATGAGTCAGGAGATGTAGGGGGGAAGGAGGGGAGCCCCAAAAAAATGTTCGATATTTTTCAGCCTATCACCCATAATGTAGAAAACACGCCAGCGTTTTTTGGGACTTAGAAAAAATTTAGACTTTTTTTGAAGCAATCCTTATCTACTCTATTGCGCTTCGCCTGGTCTGAGGTGGCGAAGGAAGTCTAGCGTAAAAGGTAGTGTTCAGTACACTGCGCGCATTAGTGAATTTGTGTAGTTACGTCGCTAGTGAAACTTCGCCAGGCGTAAGGGTGCGAAGTAACACTAGCAAAACTACGCTAGCGTTCGTTAGTGAATTTGCGCAGTAACGAAAATGCCAAACGCTAGCGAAGTAACGCTAGCGTTCGGCGCTTAGTGAATTTGCCCCTAAGAGTTTCTGGGCATTATAGGCTATCTGTAAGTGGCTACATGTAGGTGTCATTGTTTTCTGTTGAGCAAACTGTACAGCTATACCCAATCCAAAGTCATTAGCAGCTTTCAGTTTGGCTACACTCAGGGCAATTCCAAGCAAAAAATTCCCAGGACACTGTACCAGTGTAGTACAACAGGACTTTATATTTGTATTACTTGAAATTAATTTTTTGGCATTACTGTTCCTTTAATCAGCAGTTTGATAGCTTCAGTACATTTCACTGGTTTTTAATCAAACTATATCACAGACCAAATGAACCAAGATGGGTGTATGAATTGTATTTTATTTATATGACTATGAAGATTTTCATTCATCCAGGTCATGGTATATCTAGTATAGGTCAATCTAAAAATAACTGGACTTGCTGAGTAATCAATAAAGACGTTTCACTACTCATCTGAGCAGCTTCTTCAGTTCAACTGACTGGTGTGGGAAGTTTTCGGCATATAAACTCTTCCACTAATCCGATCACGATGGCACATTGTAACTCTTCAAAGAGGTGACATCTGAAGAAATTTACAGAGGTGTTGATTCACACTAGAGGCAGAAGAAACAATGGTGTCATATGATGTCACTTCTTTGTTCACATGTATACCTACTACAGAGGCAACTGAGACTGTAAGAAATCGACTGCAACATGATAACACCCTCAGCAGCAGAACGAAGCTCAGTCCCAACCAAGTTTGTTTGTTGCTCAATTTGTGCCTTAACATCACATACTTCAAGTACAAGAACCTTTTTTATAGACAGAAACATGGCTGTGCAATGGGTTCTCCAGTCTCTCCCATTGTAGCAAACTTGTAAACGGAGGAGGTGTAAAGGAGGGCCTTGCTTACTTTCCAGGGAACTACACCGATTCAGGTATGTGGAAGATACTTGGGTTAAAATCAGATCCAATGAAGTGGCGGCCTTCACAGAACACATTAACTCAGTGGACAATAACATCAAGTTCACAAGGGAAGATGTCCACGAGAACAAACTTGCTTTTTTGGACTGTTTGATATGCTTCCAAGAGGGGGGTAACTTGAAGACGGAAGTATACAGGAAACCCACTCATACGGATCAATATCTGTTGTTTGATTCGCACCATCCACTGGAACATAAACTGGGTGTCATTCGAACCCTGCACCACTGGGAGGAATGTGTGGCAACTGATACAGAGTCCAAAGACAAAGAGCAAAAACATCTCAGAGGAGCTTTGAAAGCGTGTGGCTACCCAGACTGGGCCTTTGTCAAAACAGCAGCAACCAAGCCCAACAGGAACACCAATAGAAATAACCGCCCGGAGACACATAATAGGCGAAACATAGTCATCCCATATGTAGCTGGAGTGTCTGAGAAACTCAGGAGGATTTTCAACAAACACCATGTCCCTGTGTTTTTCAAACCTAGCAACACACTGAGACAAAGACTGGTACACCCAAAGGATCAAACACCAAAAGAAAAACAAAGCAATGTGGTATACGGAGTCCAGTGTAGTGAGGAGTGCACAGATCTATACATCTGGCAGACAAAACAACTGCTCTCCAAGCGAATGGCTCAGCACAGGAGGGAGAACTCTACAGGGCAAAACTCAGTTGTCTTTCTACACTTAAAAGACAAGGGACACTCCTTTGAAGATAGCAATGTCCAAATCTTGGATAAAGAAGACCGCTGGTTTGAACGAGGCTGTTCTAACATCTGTACCCCGGCGGATTCAGAACACTCCACACGTCCATTCATGCAACTCTCACAAGTAACACCTGTATCTAGGAGTTGCATGACACATTGGATAATCCTATCACAGTAACTACACAGAATTAACACCTCTGTGAATTTCTTCAGATGTCACCTCTCTGAAGAGTTACAATGTGCCATTGTGATCGGATTAGTGGAAGAGTTTATATGCCGAGAACTTCCCACACCAGTCAGTTGAACTGAAGAAGCTGCTCGGATGAGTAGTGAAACGTCTTCATTGACCTATACTAGATATATTTTATTTATAGGTTTATTTTTGTTTGCTTTTCCTGACTGGTTACTGAACTTGCTGCATTTTGCACAATGGCATACTATCTCCAGTTATTGGCAGTTTTGTTTCTGTACAAGGGACCAGACAGACTGTGGCCAGTGGCAAATGGCATTTACTGTATTGATACAAACGGCATAATACTTATATAATACAATTACATTGCACTAAAACGAAGTATAAAGTTCACCCATACAAATGTAATATTTGTTTTATAGGACAAATGCAAGTTCTGAGTAGAGGACTTAGGTTTGCCCCGAGATTTTTTGTATAATATCCCTTAATTTCTGCTTCAGAGCATGCTCTAAATGTGGCTGTTGTCAACCAAGGGGAATAAATTTATGCTAGGATCTTATACATGATTTGAGAAGAAGGAGTAATAGTTTGTGTTAAAAACAATGATGTCTCCTAAACACATACTCTTCCAATAGCTTTTTGCAAATAGTACTGGCCAGTGATTCCTAAATTTCACTTGGCTCCTTTACTTTACATAAGAACAACAGATGGTATTGTCACCCACCCACTCTGTGCTTGGGATATACTCGTACTGAGATTCTGCAGCATCACCAAGGTACATCAAGAAGGAACCGTTTTTAAAATGCATTAACTCTTACAGTACCTGAGTTGGTTTTGTATATGGCAAGCATTGTAAAGTTTGGGTGATAAAATGTTACCATAAGGTTCCAAGATGTAATAATAAGTATCTGGTATCAATATATTACATAAACGTTACAGTTTATATAAGGTTGTGCCCCTATTAAAAAATTGCTTGATAAGTAGGACACAGAATACTTACCCTTTGTTCAAAATTACTGACTTACAGTGGCACTCGGTGGCCAGAATTTCAGTGTGTTTGGATGCACTAATCTGATCTTTTTTACCCTAGCAACCAGGCAGTGGTTTGCATGAGAGACTGGAATATGAATAGGAGAGGGTGTAAATAAGGAGATAATAAAATAATAATGAATTTTAACATAAATAAATAACAATGAATACGTTTTTTTGGCTGCCGGTATCAGTGACCCCCATTTGAAAGCTGGAAAATAGCAGAAGAGGAAAGCAAACAATTAAAAACTATCCAAAATAAATAATAAAGACCAACTGAAAAGAATAGGGTGTTCTATAACATCCTAACACATAGGCTAACTACCCCTTTAAACTGTTAGCCAGAAGGTTTCTGCAGTGGCTTTTCCTAAACGTATTCTTGGTGCTAAAGGGGGCTAGACATTTTTGCAGACATGACTAAACCTTGCTGTGTTAGAACAGACGACTGTCTCTTGTCTTTTATGTTGAAATATCATATTGTGACATCTAAGATTTTTGACCCCCTAAATAGGCAATTAAAAACAGATTATCTCCGTTTGAAGGATTATTAATGATCATACCTAGAGAGAAAGCAGGATTTCTAGTAATTATCCTGCTCTGTTCCACTTCATTGCATCTTAAAATTACCAATTAATGGAGCCATTGTTATATTATATAGCTATTAAATATACTGTAGATCTTCATATTTTTTATAGACAGAAAATCTGGAAATGCAACATGCTTCTAACAATGTTTAATTTTAATATAAGTCACATAGTATACACTCACATATATTTGAAATAAGGTCCCAGCACTTACACTGGACAGTTCTTGATATAAAGGATTTCCATCTGAGATCATAGCTGTATTTGGGCCTTTTGTGATTTGAGTTTGGCCATCCAACTGAAAAAGTCAGGAACAGCATGAAGTGATGGCAGGCACAGAATGTATATCATTGCTGCAGGAACTCAAGGCCTTGGATAAAGGCAGCAAACCAAAGACAGGGAAATCTTCTGTGGGGGTCTGCGCTGACACAGCCAGCTCCTCAACAATCTCGTACTAATGTATAATAACTCATGGCTTAGTCAAGTATAAGTGCAGGCACATTATCTTGCAGTGCTTCAGATACAACAAATATATGAAGACAATTATTTCACTAATAGGTCTGTGTGTCTTTCTCTACCCACTATTCTTTGGTCTCTGTTTTGGATTGAGTTGTGGTACCCCTTCTGAGGAATATGTCTATGCAAGAGGAGCTGTAGCCACTGATGCTGGAATATGTTCAGAGATTGGAAGGTAAGTTTTTATTATTTCTTTTGTGAATGTGTATGCTGTTTTACAATACCCAATAAATGCTGTTTTAGGGCACTCATGCGAAGGGTTGCAGTCTTTGCCACCTCCCACAGTCTCACCATACCCATAAATCTTGTCTGGAAGAGTTAGTGGCAAATAGAGACCAGCTCATCACAGTAAAGCGGAGGAATGAAACACAGTGAGTGTCTTGCTGTACCTGTGGGACTGATATACACAGCTGGCTGTCTGCACTAAATGCACTTTGTCTCTTTTTTGCAAGGACATTTGTTCTCGGAAAACTCTTGGCTTCAACATCACGGCTCTGCCATCAGCCAACTGGAAACCTATCCAACTAGATAATTAAATGGATACCATCAAACTAAAGTGATTTATATGCAGTTAAATGTGTTTAACGTATGTGCTTTTGCCCTGTGCTAAGAAAAATTTGTCTTTCTTCATAAATACTTCTGTAGTAAGCTGCTGGGTACTCATGGGGCAGCCATTAAGGCTGAAATGGCATTCTACATTTTATATAGCAGATACAAGATATGATATGTATGTGTTTAATTCTAACACAGGAATAAAAACAGGGCTCAAAAGTCATTCATAGCTCTCTACATGACTATCGTATGAAAACTTCTCATATAAAAGAAATACTTTATTTGCAGGTGCTAGACTAAAGTAATAGTAACATGAAAAAAAATAATACACATGGGGCCTATTTATCATGCTACTGTATGTAGTGGAGAGAAACATCACCATTGTTACCCACAGCAACCAACCAGATCTTTGCTTTTGTTTTCTAAAGGTGGCTTTACACAGGCTGATAAAAGCTGCTGACAGACCAAGTTGGCATCTTATTTGCCAGTGTATGCCCTCCAACAGGCTACCCCACCCAATATCAAAAGCAGACAGGCAGGCTACAAAATCCTGTCGGATCAAGGACCGAATCGGTTTGTTGATGCGTGGGCACAGCCTAGTAACAAGTATATCAATAGAGATGCACTGAATCCAGGATTCTGTTCAGGATTCTGACTTTTTCATCAGGATTTGGATTTGGCCGAATCCTACTGCCAGGCCTAACTGAATACTAATTTGCATATGCGAGAGGGAAATCTCGTAACCTTTTGTCAAGTAAAAAATGTTTTCCCCTTCCCACCCCTAATTTGCATATGCCAAATCTTTCAGAAAGGATTGGGGGTTCGGCCAAATCCAAAATAGTGGATTTGGTGCATTCCTATATATCAAATGGTAATTGTTATTGTCAAAAGGAACTACAGTATATTATTATGTTTATTTACAAGCATTTACTACTTAAATACTTCTGAAACCTTTACCCATTTTTATATGAAATTGTAGTGGTACACTATCAGTGTTGGACTGGGACACCAGGGGCTCACCCAAAAACCTTAGGCCGGGGGCCCAGCAAAAAACCTTAGACCAGGGAACCACTCTCAGAACTATTATTCTTCCTCTCTTCACTCAACCTCTATTCTCCTAGTCTCTTTTCTTTACATACTATAATTTATTATTTCATCTATTTAGACTCTTTGTTATCTTAGAAATAGGGAATGGCCATGAAATAGGCCAAATGTTTAGCAGCATGAGGGTCCACTGACATCTGGGCCCACTGGGAGTTTTTCTGGTGTCCTGGTGGAATACCAAGAAAACTAGAGGCCTGCACAGGGTCCACGGGTGCTCACTACCCGGCCCAGCCGGTAAATCACCAGCTAGGGCTGGTATCGGTATAACAAATATACCAGCAATTTAGTTGCCAGTAAATTTATATTGCCTACAAATTCCTACCTCTAGACTTGTCTTCTAACCCCAGATTGGACTTTCCCCTACCCAGACTGCTCATTTCCTCACCCAGACCTCTCATTTCCCCGCCTAACCTACTCATTTCCAGCCATGAGATGTCATAGCCTCGCCCTTAAATGATGTCCCAAAGTTAAAAGTAAGCACTCATGGCTGACTGTTTGTTTCAGGTTTGGAAAAGGGATGCGGTTTTGGTTGCGCTGTATGGATATTCATACTGAGCCACTGACTGAATTGTCATGTTGTTACTATAGCTCAGTACAATACAACTAAACATTTTGCAAGCATTTGTACACACAGGTTGCTAGTTTGAACTTTTGTTAGGCAACTTGACATAGGAGTTGTTTAAAAAATCCAAGTTTATAGTTTAATTTCTTTAGACAATACAGAGCAAACCTTTTTCCAGATGCAGCTAATAAAAAAAATGTATATGACGCTTATTCTTTTCAAAAACTACACAGGCTAGTTTTGACAAACAAATGGGAAATGCATAGACAGCATTTTGCATGGAAGTGGTCAGCCCTGCTCTAGGAAATATATGTTTATTTCAGACTAAATCAACTACCATCTATTACTTCTCCTCTATTTGTTATAGGGACATCCTGAAGGAATCTGGCTCGGCTGTAGATGCTGCTATTGCCTCTCTTATCTGTGTTGGACTACTAAATGTTCACAGCATGGGAATTGGAGGCGGTGTCATCTTGACTATATATGATTCCAAAACTGGTAAGAACAACAGGTAAAATATACTATAACTATAAAATGTAGTCACAGTTTTACGTCAGTTTTAATACTTGCCATATATCAGCAAGATCGACAGATATTTGTCTGATTTGGGCAACAACACAATGGACTGTATTAGCAGATCTAATTCTTCAGCAATGGGCTGACAGTTGCATGACCTTGGGGAGATAAAGGCCTGGCAGGATTTTCCTGCATGCCGAATGGATACCAGGGAATTTTGCAGGGCATCATTTTGACTGGGCTAATTAGCTGTTAGTTCAGTCAAGTGTGGCTGAGCTGCCAATGTTCATGGGCATTTTAACCAAAAAGATTGGAACAAAGGCAAATATTGTTTTTTTAAGACATTCTGAGCAGTAATCAATTTGAGCCAATAAATCCACATTTGATTAGAATACTTAAAATACAGAACAACATAGCTGTGCAAAAAAAGCCCAGTTATTGAGGCAGAGCAAAATACCTGTGCAAATTGTCATGTGTTACCCATAATGCAACAGTCCCACCCAGAATTCCAGCGTAATATCAGGCTTCTGCAAAATAACACGTGGCACAGTTTGCATACCTTTTTACTTCACAGGTACAAATTAGCTTCCATGATGGTAAATTTTGTGCAAGTCAATTAGTGCATGCATGGTGCATAGCCCGAGAAATGCATACCTAAGATATAGCAGAATGAACTCACCAATCCCAGAAATTATTTGCTATCATCTGTCAGTGGGTTTAAAAGGGACATTATTGTTTCTGCTTTGGGCTACTATATAATTAGCGCAATTTTGTTTTAGGGGTGTATGCTATCTCTCAGTGAGAACTGTGCACGGGTCCAATATCACACATTGCATATAAATTCAAGACATGCACAGTGTCTCACTTAAAACATTTATTTGTGCAATTCATCCAAATTACAATTCACATTAGTAAAGCCTTCCATGGCATTCCAACATAACACACCACAATGCAGAGTCTCCCCCCAGTCTGCCTACCTTATGTTCAGCCACTCCCTCCTGACGCGTTTCGCGCAATTGGGTGCTTCATCAGCACTTTTTTTTCTCCTTGCAGGAAAAGTTGAGGTTATAAATGCTCGGGAAAAGGCTCCACTGGCTGCAACAGAGGAAATGTTTGGAAACAACAGTCAGTTATCACAAACTGGTGAGAAAAATTATATTTTCAGGGCTATTTGCCCTCCGCATGCATTGCTTTTATTATCATCATTATCATTGGTCCCCGTACTATTACTAGCCCATTGGTCACCTGGGCTCTCTGTGTGGTGTGCTCTGCAAACAAGTAAAATAGGACCTTTCATATGGTCATATCACTGGTCCACCCTGCTCACTCCCAAAGCATGCCAAAACTTTGCTTGCCATACACCCAAATTTTGCCCCCCCTTCTTTTATTTTTTTTTTTACAAAGGATCTTGCTTTTCAGTCTCCATACCCCTTCTCTGCCATGGCTCCCTGCACCCCTCTGATGGTGGCCCTGACTTAAAGGATGTAAATCTTCTTACTAAGCATAGTGTTGTAGCTCTCAGTTGCTATGTGCATGAATGTGACTTTCGCCTTGACACTTGCGAAACGAGCGTTGGCGAACTCTGCTATTTTTAAATAACTTTTTAATAGTAGCTTAAAGCTCTCTTTATTTAACTATTAGAATTGGTCAAGGGGAGAGGTTGTTTGGGGGAATTCGGCACTCAAACCCCATTCTCTTCTCTTCCTATTGTATCCCGCACTGGGATTCTCAAGGGAGCCAGGATTTGTGGTTTTGTGAGGTCTAGACAGTTCTTTTAACAGATAGGGCCAGTTTTTTAAAAATTGAGACCACAGTCCTGATTGTCCTGCCTTTCTTTGCTTTGTGGTGTCCCAGGGATAGTAAATATAATAGGTAGAAAGTTTTGGGACAACTCTCTTTGTATTTCAATTTTCTTACTTTCATATCGGGTTTGAGTTGCTGGGCAATTGATTTATCTTTAATTAATTTGGGTCATGTATTAATTTTTCTTATTTTCTTCTAAGTCCTAAGCTGGACTAAAGCACTTGCACTTGGTATTATAATTAATTTATCGTATTCTTAACACCTATGCACTTTAGGTAGTCGATCAATTGCAATTGAATTAATTGTTAATGAATGGTAGGTCTATAATTGATTTAAATTAATTTAGTCTGCCCTTTTAAAAAATTCAATGAATTAGCACTTCAATTTAAAAACTCTGTAATCAAATAATGACATTTTAATGAATTGCTATATCCACTATTTATTTATACTTCTAAGATCATGTAACCATATAGTTAAGGTGTATTCACGTTCATTTATATTTATTAAGAAAGTTGATTGATGAATTTGATTATTAGAAATGTACCATAGGATTATCAGATGGAAGAGGGGTTCCTATCTTTTCTTCTCTGTTATTGCATGATTGTGACGTCACAGCACATTGATCCTCATCAGGGGCATTTTTCTTAAACTAAATTATTGTTTCTCCCAACTGGAGAGAACACCACAGGTGGGGGGAAGATAGGTGCTTTTTAAGGATGTGGTGTACATTCATTTGTAATGTTGTATTTGGGATGAAAAGTTGGGTGCACTTATTTTCAGTAAAGAAGCCATCACATTATTAAACAATTGTAGTGTTTACACTGGTTTCTTTGACATTTTGATAGGAGTAGTGCTCTGCAGATGAGGAGATGATTACTTACATTTGGGGAGGTTGATTTAGGGTCTGTGGATCCTTTGCATTGAGCCAGAATGTTAAAGCCAGCGATTATTGCAAATTTATTTGTTTGTTTATCTAATACAATTTTTCATCATCTCTTTAGAGTAGCATAATCCTGTAACTCCCACACATGTAGATAATTAGAATTTGATATTTCTACAGGAATAACATTGCAGTCAGATGATTTCTTAGTGGTGGACATGTATTGTGGTCAAAAAATCATTGTTATATGTTCTGCACAAACTGAACATAAGGAGGACATGCAAAACAGAAACCACCTTTTACCTCTGTGTGAAGAAAGCCATTAAGGCTTCCTTATGCTTCCTTGTGTTTAATGTCAGACAGTAACATTAGTGCTTTAAAAATGCAAGAACCTGGCTGCACCTTCCATGTAATGGGCAGCATATGGGAGTCCCAAGATGCAGTGAGAGTTATTTTGGGGCTGAAGCTTCAGGCTGCAGCACTAAAACTTTCCTGCCGCCGCGGTTCCTACAAGTTGGTATGGATGTCCTGTTGCATTCCTCTTTCTAATATATCTACTTTATTTACTAGGTGCAAGATGAAGCCCCTATGGGCACAATATGCTGTGTAAATTTAAGCCTTCCATAAGTAAATGAGCCCTTATGTTAAAGGAGACATTTTTTGTATAAAATAAGAACATACCAGTTCCTTATACTCATTTAGATATAGAAGAATTGTGCTTAACAAAGTAGTGTTTCAGGCTGATTTATTGAATATTTCTGCAAAAACCCTTATAATCCCTCCCTTCTCTTCCACTGCCTGTTCCCTGAATTCCCAGGTTGTGCAGGGGAGCCAGTGGCTCTCAGTTTACTGTGCTGTAGGACAGGAGCCAATCAGCAGCTAGCAGGACCTGATAGGTAACTGAAGCCTGTCTTTGCTTGTGTCACAGCAGGGCTGTGATTGGCTGTCCCCCTCCTACTGTGCTTCTGGCAAGGACCGTTAGGACATGCCCACCCCTCATTTGAAACAGGGACCAGAGAACATCTATAGGAAGCTCTAATAAAGGGGCTATTTTTAAAGATAATATAAATTTTTAGCACCATGTAAAAGCAACAACATTTATTACTCATAATTGACTACAAAATTAGGGCTTTTTCATATATGTTATATGTTTCCTTTAAAGAGTGTCCTGCATTATACTTAATATTTTTAAATTTTCAGCCAGGTATAAAGGAGCATATTTATCAGCTAGTGAAAGGACAGTTCATCTGGCAACTGGATTATCAAAAGGCACTATGTACCATGCTTTTACAAGTGGCATCAAAGAGCTTGTACTAAGTGCAATATGCATCAAAGCAGACACACTCCCTTTGAAGTATTTCAGTATGACAGATTAAGGGTTTCTTGGAGTTTGGCTACTTTATGGCTTGCAAAATTAAACCAGGTGCCTTGAACAAAATAGTGGACTCACCACATCACAAAGGGGTTCCATCTGCCCATGCCCCAGACCTTCAGTTTAAGGAAAATATCAAACAACTCTTGTGTAGATGAGCCAATACTAACAGGATTACTGGCAGCAGAATGACATCAGTAGTCTGTTCGCCCGCGAACATCGGCTGTTCGCGTCCGCTGAATGTTCGCGAACGTCGCGCGACGTTCGCCAATTTGGGTTCGCCTTAGCTGGCGCTTATTTTTTACCTCTCACCCCAGACCAGCAGATACATGGCAGCCAATCAGGAAGCTCTCCCTCCTGGACCACCCCACACCCCCTGGACCACTCCCCTTCCATATATAAACTGAAGCCCTGCAGCGTTTTTTCATTCTGCCTGTGTGTGCTTGGAAGAGCTAGTGTAGGGAGAGAGCTGTTAGTGATTTGAGGGACAGTTGATAGTAGCTTTGCTGGCTAGTAATCTACTTGATACTGCTCTTTATTGTAGGGACAGAACTCTGCAGGGATTTGAGGGACAGTGAGTTTAGGTTAGTTAGCTTTGCTGACTAGTAATCTACCTTCTACTGCAGTGCTCTGTATGTAGCTGCTGTGGGCAGCTGTCCTGCTTCTGATCTCTCATCTGCTGACTGCTGCCTGTAACCCAATAGTCCTTGTAAGGACTGCTTTTATTTTCTTTTTTGTTTTTTTTACTTTGCTACTGTAAGAGCCCAGTGCTATTAGTCTAGCTGTGTTGGGGAGTGGGACTGGTGTGCTGCTCCTCCTAGTAGTTCACCACTACCAGCACCAACCAGAGTCAAAATTGTTACAAAGTATCTTATTTGTACCTGTTAGCTGTTCTGAGCTCTCTGCCAAAAGCTAATTAAGTTAGAAACTGTTTTTTTTCTGGCTGTTCAGTGCAGAGAAAAGAGGGACTGGTGTGCTGCTCCTCCTAGTAGTTCACCACTACCAGCACCAACCAGAGTCAAAATTGTTACAAAGTATCTTATTTGCACCTGTTAGCTGTTCTGAGCTCTCTGCCAAAAGCCAATTAAGTTAGAAACAGTTTTTTTTTCTGGCTGTTCAGTGCAGAGAAAAGAGGGACTTTCCAGTACAAGAGAGGGACAGGAGTTTGAGTGGTCAAAAGAGGGACAGTTGGGAGGTATGCAAGTGCCACCTAGCTGTGTGAGCTTTTTCACATTCTGTCTAAATAACAATAATAATTCCGTGTCCGTAAACATCACCTGAGTGATGTTTTTACAGCAGCAATAATATATTCCGTATCCACTACTGTATATGTTGCCCTTGCAGGCATTGTTTGCCCAGTCTTTAACCAAGCGCCACCTAGCTGTGTGAGCTTTTTCACATTCCGTGTCCAGAAACATCACCTGAGTGACGTAGTGTGATTTCTGCCCTTTACAGCACAAAACGCAGTGCTGTGTCAACAATGTATTTTTCAGATACATTTTTGCCCTTGATCCCCCTCTGGCATGCCACTGTCCAGGTCGTTGCACGCTTTAAACAACTTTAAAATAATTTTACTGGCCAGAAATGTCTTTTCTAGCTTTTAAAATTCGCCTTCCCATTGAAGTCTATGGGGTTCGCGACGTTCGCGAACCGTTTGCATTTTTGGACGCATATTCGCGAACATTTTTTTCGCCGTTCGCTACATCCCTAGTAGTCACAATTATTAAGCAAAGCAGATTTGCCCTTGTGCCCTGTACACAGGGTGCAGGTCAGGTTGGCAAGGCAGTCTGGTTATTCATAAGCCCCATATTGTGGCCCATTTAAGGCAACCAGCTGTGCAAAATGAGTGTACTATGTCACAAGTCTGTGATTGTTGGTGCTACCAGCTATCAGTACTAGGTACACCTCATGGCATGTAGACATTACTCTGACTTGATTTCATTCTTGTACTCCTTCTGTAGGTGGCCTGTCAATAGCAGTGCCTGGGGAGATACGAGGATACCAGTTGGCACACAAGCGTCATGGCAAACTCCCGTGGAAACGGTTATTTGAGCCAAGCATTAAATTGGCACGGGAGGGGTTTCCTGTGGGCTTGGGACTTGAACAAGGGCTGAATAAAAGCAGGGAGGACATTGAGCATAATCCATTACTCTGGTAAAAAAAAACTTTTAAAACTGGACTGTTCTTATCCTCCCTACATGTCTCTCCAGAGCTGTTTGCCTTTTCAAAATTTCTTCTATGGTCCAAAATACTACCAGTCATACTTGCATTATACTTATTGCTCTGCCACTTGTCTCCCATCCAATCTACTTTACTTTTTCTTACACAGGTATACCCTCCACTTCTACTCTTTTTTCTTTTCAATCTTCTTTTCATGCCTTTCATTTTATCCAAATGTCCTGCCTTTGTAATGATAGCAAACTATTTTGACATCTAATGATCTATATAGATATATTGAATTGATGTAGTTTTTGTATTTTGGAACACTAAGGGGCCCATTTACTTAGCTCGAGTGAAGGAATAGAAGAAAAAATTTTTCGAATTTCGAATGTTTTTTTTTGGCTACTTCAACCATCGAATTGGCTACTTCGACCTTCGACTACGACTTCGATTTCGAATCAAACGATTCGAACTAAAAATCGTTCGACTATTCGACCATTCGATAGTCGAAGTACTATCTCTTTAAAAAAAACTGTGACCACCTACTTCGCCAACTAAAACCTATCGCGGTGCCATGTTAGCCTATGGGGAAGGTCCCCATAGGCGTTCTAACAATTTTTAGGTCGAAGAAAAATCGTTCGACCGATGGATTAAAATCCGTCGAATCGAACGATTCGAGGGATTTAATCGTTCGATCTAAGGATTTTTCGTTAGATCGAACTATTTGCGGTAAATCCTTCAACTTCGATATTCGAGGTCGAAGGATTTACATTCGGCAGTCGAATATCGAGGGTTAATTAACCCTCGATATTCGACCATATGTAAATCTGCCCCTAAAACAGCCATACTTTATCTTGAACAGTAATGTTATTCTAATCCAAAATCTGATTTGCAGTGGGATTAAGCAAAAGTTTATTGGGGAAATGCTGAATTGAAGTGCTCTTAATGGGCATCTAAAGGGGAGAGTATATTGATTGTTTTAATGCATCAATAAAATGGACCATGAATGTTAAGCCATGAAACACAGGTTAGCTTCTTGGCCTGCAAAGAAAAATAATTTATTATGAGGAACTGGAAAAAACATAGTAATTGCATCTACTTAAACCCACTCTCTCCTTTACCTTTGTCCCACAGTGAGGTGTTCTGCGGTCCAGATGGTCATGTGCTGCAGATGGGAGATATAGTAAAAATGCCAAAATTGGCAAACACTCTACAGACCTTGGCAGATGAAGGTCCTGATGTTTTCTACACAGGTCCCCTGTCTAAGCAGATAGTGAGGGACATCCAGGATGCAGGTGGGTGTAATGGGAGAGCTAGGGACAGCAAATTGGACATCTGGAAGGTTGTTGTAGGAGAGAAATAGAATTCATGGATTATGTGCATTTATTCCTGTGATTTATTCTTCTCTGTGTGTGTTGTAGGAGGTATTATCACTGAAGAAGATCTACATAATTATACTGTGGACTTCCAAGATGAACCACTTCAATTTTCACTGGGAGACTATACACTGGTCAGTCCCACTGCACCCCTAAGTGGGCCTGTCCTTGGCCTTATCTTGAACATCTTAAAAGGTAAGTCCTAATTCAAAGCTGTTGTTGGACTGCAATTCCCTGCACCAGCCTAGAGCTGTCTGTGTATCTGAAGAGAATCCTTTTCATTTAGTTGTAGTGTTTTGTCAGAAGTGGGAAATGATATATTTTTATTGCTTTTTTAATGCTTGCTTGCAGGTTATAATTTTTCCAGCCAAAGCATAGATACTGTTGAGAAACTTGGGTTGACCTATCATCGAATTTTAGAAGCCTTCCGTTTTGCTTATGCAAAAAGAACATTATTAGGAGATCCCATGTATGAGAACATAACCGAGGTAACAACAAAGCCCCTTTCACTTTCTATCACTTTCTGTTAATGTTCTCTCTAGTTTCTTAAAGATCATCTCTATAAAAATTGTATTTGTGTGAACTATTAAACCCTGTGTATTCCCTGTATCACAGTAACATATGTTTGTCTGAGCAAGTATAAGCTATATGTGTGCATACAAGATTTCTCTTTGCTTCTCAAATATTTGTGTTTTCTGGATGTGTCCGCATGCAGTTCAGTGCACGACTTACACTGAGAGCATTGCTTTCTATGCAGCTTCTAGAGGACGTTCCAAAAGGGGAATGGTTTTAGTGCCCACTTTGAGAATTAAAAGATGAACTACATTTACATAAGTTTTCATATTTTGATATTTAATTAATTTCCTCAGTGTTTCATAAGTTTCAGTATAAACAGCCCTTAGGGCAGAGTTGTCAAAGTTCAAACAGCAAACTGGGGACTCCTTATGGTTTCCCACAAGTTTAATATTTCCCCATTTATCACAACCTTACAGGTGATAAAGAACTTGACCTCAGTTTATTATGCTGAAGAGCTGAGACAGAAAATCACAGATGATACTACTCACCAGCCTGACTATTATGAACCAACTTACTTCATACAAGATCCACATGGCACGGCCCACCTATCCGTTGTAGCTGAAGATGGTAGTGCTGTATCTGCAACAAGTACCATTAATCACTAGTAAGATCCTTCATACATTGATATTGCCAATTGAATATTATATTGGTCTTCTTTTGTGATCTCTTAGACAACCTTGTTTTATCAGCCTGATGGGTAAAAATAATGGTAAAAATCCTACTAAAAGGAACAATAACAGCACACAATTAAAGTTTTTTAAAGTAATTAAAATATCATGAACTGTTGCCCTGCACTGATACAACTGTTGTGTTTGCTTCAGAAACACTACTATAGTTTATATAAACAAGCTACTTTGTAGTCATGGGACAGCCATCCAAGGCACAGGTTACATAGCAGATAACATGCATTTTGTAGAATCCCATTGTATTTTATTACATTATCTGTTATCTGATAAGTAAACCTGTGCCTTTTCTCCTTTTTCATCCTGAATGGCTGAACCCATGACTACACTATAGTAGTCTTTTCAAAGCAAGCATATAACTTTTATCAATGCAGGGCAATGGTACAAGATGTTTTAATTACTTTATAACGCTTTTATTTTATTTAACAGGCCAATGTAGTGATATACTTAGAAAACAGGATGTAATTACTGATGTGGTCTTCTGTGTATCGGTTTTACATAAATATTATAGCTCAAGAGTACAGTTCTCCAACTAGCACCAATTACATCTATTGCTCTTTCCCATCTAGTTAGATTTACCAGTTTATCCCATTCAATTTGATTTGTCATTCTATCCCATTCAGTTAGATTTCCCAGTCTATATAATTTATTAAGACTTAGCAATCTATCTATTCTAGATATCCCAGTCCCCCATTTATTTTGATGTATTAATCTATGTCATGTTAGTTTTAACCTTTTTCTTTCCCTGTATTCTTTTCTTACAGCTTTGGTTCTAAGGTTATTTCCAATGTGACAGGAATCATTTATAACGATCAAATGGATGACTTTAGCTCCCCTCTGATAAAAAGCTTCTTTGACATCCCCCCTTCACCTGCAAATTTCATAAAACCAGGTACTATCATTCAATGGCAACCTGTATTTGTTTTTGTTTAATGAGAAGCTATAACTTGGATCACAAGTTATTTTGTAATAGTTAAACATTAGATCACCAGTTATTTTGTCATTCCCATGCAGCCACATATATATTAGGATACACTTAATTATAACAACACAGACAGATATGAGCTAACAATTGACATCAAGGAATGAATTGCACGTTAAACCTTAAAACAATGTGTGTTTCAGGGAAGCGACCTCTTTCTTCCATGTGCCCCTCAATCATACTGGACAAAAACAAAAGGGTACACCTAGTGGTTGGAGCTTCTGGAGGCCCAAAAATAACAACATCAACAGCATTGGTAAGTCATAAAAACGGCTGATAGAGATGAATGGTTGGAATCTATTGCTCATAATGGGGCAAATTCACTAAGATTCGTAGTTGCGCCAGGCGTAACTTCGCCGCAGTTTGCCACACTTCGCCAGGCGTAGTTTCGCCAGTGCTCCGCAAATTCACTAAAATCCGAAGTTGCGCTCAGGGGTAGCGTAAGGTTGCGAAGTTGCGCTAGCATTGATTCCCTAAGCGAAGCGAAGTTACGCTACGATGGTTAATTTGCATACATCGCCAAATTCAAATTTCAATGGAGGAATATGTCGCAGCACTACAAATGACTGGGAAACCTTCAAAACATCAAATAAAATTTTTATTTTGCCCTACACATGTGCCCACTTTATAGTTAAGTTGACATGAGTTAGGAAATGTAGGGGGGAAGGAGGGGAGCCCCAAAAAAAAAATTTGATCTTTTTCAGCCTATCACCCATAATATAGAAAAAACGCCAGCGTTTTTTGTGACTTTTTTTGAAGCAATCCCTAGCTACTCTATTACACTTCGTCTGGTCTGAGGTGGCGAAGGAAGTCTAGCGTAAAAGGTAGCGTTCAGTACAATGCGCGTGTTAGTGAATTTGCATAGTTATGTCCGTTGCGCAGATTCGCCAGGCGTGAGGGTGCGAAGTAAAGCTAGCGATGTTACGCCAGCGTTCATTAGTGAATTTGCGAAGTAACGAAAATGGCCAACGCTAGCGAATTGGCGCTAGCGTTAGGCGCTTCGGCGCATAGTGAATTTGCCCCATAGTCTGTTACTCATTCTCAGCAAGGTAACTGTTAGCTCAGGATGGTCGGGGACATAACTCAGCAGCCCATGGAGAGACACATGTTAGGGTATAGCAAGGGTAGAAATGGGACACAGAATGTTTTCACTAACAATATGCAGTCACTCAGTTCTGTTGCAGCCTAGCATTATCTAAGACATCTAAGATGCATGCACTTTTATGGTATGCTCAAACTTAATCCTCACTTCAATCCTATCTAGCAATAACTGAGGCAAACTTCATTGACAACCATTAAGCTCAGAAAGAAGTTGGATCCAGGGTCTCCACTACCATGATCTGACCTCCAGAGGGAGCTAGAGTAATGTCTATTGCAGTAGGTGCAAAAGGCAAATTATCTTACAACAGTAAAATCTGGAGAGCAGAAAAGGACATCATATATAGTAGGAATTCAACAATATAACTACACATCACTGCAGCATGAAAATGGGAGTCATCCTTAAGATAGTAACACATCTGAAGCTTTGAGGCAAGCTATAGATCCAGGGATCCCTTATCCACAGCACTGCAATTTTTACAGGAACCAGTATTAAAGACAAATCTACCACTGATGCTGTAACAGGCACAAGTATGTGAATTAAGTGCAAAAGGCAATGTTTGGAACTAGGTTTATACTGTTTATGATGGGCCCATACCCCCGGCTACTTCTTTCTTTTTGTTTCTTCAGTGTTGCTGAACTACAACGCCCTATTCTATTACTTCAGACTATTAGGCAGCACTAACAACTGTCATCTGACAGTAAGACCAGCTTCTGCTATAGGCAACAATGGCCAGAGCTCAGTGTACTATCACTGGGGGGAACACCGCCAGCCGCATTCACTGGAGACAGACAACAAAAGGGGCTACACATTTTGTTTTTAGCTAGTAGCATTTCTGGCTCTGTCTTAAATAACACACAACAGCTTGGAAACACTTCACCTAAATATAACAGTTAGTTCTTGCCTCCTTGGATAGTAAACACTGTATTCATATAAAGAATGGTAAAAGATGTTACCTGAAACCCAAGCAAAGTGATGTGTGTTATTCAATATTCCCACTCAGTGGCTACATCTTTTATTAAAGAAAAAAATCAATTTTAGCTTTTTTGTTAAGTCTGCAATGAAAGAGGTAAATGTACCTTGTCTGTGTTTAACGCTAGTGTTTTTATGAGAGGTGCCCACATTTATTTTTCACACCGGGATCCATTTACAGATAGACCAGTTCTGCAGGCAGTCATTTATGGATTTAATATGTAGACTAATATCAAATGAATAGAATACACTGATCACAAAAAAAACCTTATTGATTTTATGTAGAAAGAAAACTTCAGTCTTGCTTAAATCATTCAATGTGGGGGACCTGCTGTCTGTGCCTCATATTAAGCTTTATTGCAGGCCATTATGAACACAATCTGGTTCGGTTATGATGTTAAGAAGGCAGTGGAGGCACCTCGATTGCACAACCAACTTTTCCCTGGTAACTCAACACTGGAGAAAACAATTAATCAGGTTAGTATTTATGATATGTTTGTTTCTGTTCATTGTTAGATATTCACTTGTACATCCTGATACTTTAAAATACATGGAGCAAAGAAAGCAGAAACGACAGTGTACAAGTATGGGATCCATTATCCAGAAACCTGTTATGCAGGCCATCTCCCAGAGACTCCATTTGATAATATCAAATAATCAAATACATTTAAATAATAATAATAATCAAACAATAATATTTAAATAATTTAAGGGGCAGATGTATCAAGGGTCGAATATCGAGGGTTAATTAACCCTCGATATTCGACTAGGAATTGAAATCCTTCGACTTCGAATATCGAAGTCGAAGGATTTAGCGCAAATGCTACGATCGTATGATCGAAGGATTATTCCTTTGAACGAACGATTAAATCCTTCGAATCGAACGATTCGAAGGATTTAAATCCAACGATCGAAGGAATATCCTTCGATCAAAAAAAGTTAGGCAAGCCTATGGGGACCTTCCCCATAGGCTAACATTGACTTCGGTAGCTTTTAGCTGCCGAAGTAGGGGGTCGAAGTTTTTTTAAAGAGACAGTACTATGACTATCGAATGGACGAATAGTCGAACGATTTTTCGTTCGAATCCTTCGATTCGTAGTCGTAGTCGAAGGTCGAAGTAGCCCATTCGATGGTCGAAGTAGCCCAAAAAATACTTCGAACTTCGAAGTTTTTTTACTTCGAATCCTTCACTCGAACTTAGTGAATCAGCCCCTATATGTTTAAAAAATATTTTCTTTTGCTCTGTCATTATAAAACAGTAACTTGCTCTTGATCCCAGCTAAGATATAATTAAGCCTTGTTGGAGGACAAACAATCCTATTTGGTTTAAATAATGTTCAAATGACTTATTAGTAGACTTAGGAGCACATTTACAAGGGTGAATTGTTTTGGGCAAAATTCCCTAAAATGACAGTTTGCAGAAAATTTACTAAAAGGAGAAGACAATTCTCTAGCGAAAAATCTCAGTTCTCGAGAACTTTCACACCATTTCACCATCAAAGTGCAAACGTTTTCACCAAATTGTAATTGACCTCGTTTAGGCTGGCAAACTCCCATTATAAAGATACAGCAGCCACTTTTAAATTGCAATCAACATCACCCTTTCCATGCTACTTTTCTACATGGTGAAAATTCTCTAGATAATTTTCCCCAATACTTTTGGGTAGAGATGGCGCGAACTGTTCGCCGGCGAACTTGTTCGCGCGAACATCGGGTGTTCGCGCTCGCCGGAAGTTCGCGAACGTCGCGCGACGTTCGCCATTTTGGGTTCGCCATTGTTGGCGCTTTTTTTTGCCCTCTCACCCCAGACCAGCAGGTACATGGCAGCCAATCAGGAAGCTCTCCCCTGGACCACTATAAAACCGAAGCCCTGCAGCGTTTTTTCACTCTGCCTGTGTGTGCTGAAGAGATAGTGTAGGGAGAGAGCTGCTGCCTGTTAGTGATTTCAGGGACAGTTGAAAGTTTGCTGGCTAGTAATCGTGTTGATACTGCTCTGTTATTGGAGGGACAGAAGTCTGCAGGGGTTTGAGGGACATTTAAGCTTAGGTAGCTTTGCTGGCTAGTAATCTACCTTCTACTGCAGTGCTCTGTATGTAGCTGCAGTGGGCAGCTGTCCTGCTTCTGATCTCATCTGCTGACTGCTGCAATAACAGTAGTCCTTGTAAGGACTGCTTTTATTTATTTTTTTGTTGTTTTACTACTACTACTACTACTACTACTACTATAAGAGCCCAGTGCTATTAGTCTAGCAGTGTTGGGGAGTGGGACTGGTGTGCTAATCTACTGCTCCTAGTAGTTCAGCAGCACCAACTGTAATTTTTTTTTTTTTAATATTCATTTTTTTTTTATTTTACTTTTTTTTATTTTACTACCGCTGTAGTAGTGTATAAGTTGACCTTTTAGGCATTATTTGCCCTGTAGGCATTTTTTGCCCAGTGTGTTATTCAACCAACTGCCATCTAGCTGTGTGACCTTGTTCACATTCTGTCTAAATATCCATAATATTACCGTCTCCAGAAAAAACACCGGAGTGACTGTTTTCAAGCAGCCATAATAAATTTTACGTAATCCGTATCCATCGCTGTAGTAGTGTATAAGTTGACCTTTTAGGCATTATTTGCCCTGTAGGCATTTTTTGCCCAGTGTGTTATTCAACCAACTGCCATCTAGCTGTGTGACCTTGTTCACATTCTGTCTAAATATCCATAATATTACCGTCTCCAGAAAAAACACCGGAGTGACTGTTTTCAAGCAGCCATAATAAATTTTACGTAATCCGTATCCATCGCTGTAGTAGTGTATAAGTTGACCTTTTAGGCATTATTTGCCCTGTAGGCATTTTTTGCCCAGTGTGTTATTCAACCAACTGCCATCTAGCTGTGTGACCTTGTTCACATTCTGTCTAAATATCCATAATATTACCGTCTCCAGAAAAAACACCGGAGTGACTGTTTTCAAGCAGCCATAATAAATTTTACGTAATCCGTATCCATCGCTGTAGTAGTGTATAAGTTGACCTTTTAGGCATTATTTGCCCTGTAGGCATTTTTTGCCCAGTGTGTTATTCAACCAACTGCCATCTAGCTGTGTGACCTTGTTCACATTCTGTCTAAATATCCATAATATTACCGTCTCCAGAAAAAACACCGGAGTGACTGTTTTCAAGCAGCCATAATAAATTTTACGTAATCCGTATCCATCGCTGTAGTAGTGTATAAGTTGACCTTTTAGGCATTATTTGCCCTGTAGGCATTTTTTGCCCAGTGTGTTATTCAACCAACTGCCATCTAGCTGTGTGACCTTGTTCACATTCTGTCTAAATATCCATAATATTACCGTCTCCAGAAAAAACACCGGAGTGACTGTTTTCAAGCAGCCATAATAAATTTTACGTAATCCGTATCCATCGCTGTAGTAGTGTATAAGTTGACCTTTTAGGCATTATTTGCCCTGTAGGCATTT
Source organism: Xenopus petersii (assembly GCA_038501925.1). Lineage (NCBI taxonomy): Eukaryota > Metazoa > Chordata > Amphibia > Anura > Pipidae > Xenopus > Xenopus petersii. Next base: position 145,956,315 of record CM076673.1, read on the forward strand.
TTTGCCCAGTGTGTTATTCAACCAACTGCCATCTAGCTGTGTGACCTTGTTCACATTCTGTCTAAATATCCATAATATTACCGTCTCCAGAAAAAACACCGGAGTGACTGTTTTCAAGCAGCCATAATAAATTTTACGTAATCCGTATCCATCGCTGTAGTAGTGTATACGTTGATCTTGTGGGCATTATTTGCACAGTGTTTTCTTCAAACCGCCATCTAGCTGTGTGAGCTTGTTCACATTTTGTCTAAATATTGATAATATTATCGTCTCTAGAAAAACCACTTCAGTTACTTTTTTTCAAGCAGCATTCTTATATTTTACGTAATCCGTATCCACCGCTGTGTATACGTTGACCTTGTAGGCATTATTTGCACAGTGTTTTCTTCAAACCGCCATCTAGCTGTGTGAGCTTGTTCACATTTTGTCTAAATATTGATAATATTATCGTCTCTAGAAAAACCACTTGAGTTACTTTTTTTCAAGCAGCATTCTTATATTTTACGTAATCCGTATCCACCGCTGTGTATACGTTGACCTTGTAGGCATTATTTGCACAGTGTTTTCTTCAAACCGCCATCTAGCTGTGTGAGCTTGTTCACATTTTGTCTAAATATTGATAATATTATCGTCTCTAGAAAAACCACTTGAGTTACTTTTTTTCAAGCAGCATTCTTATATTTTACGTAATCCGTATCCACCGCTGTGTATACGTTGACCTTGTAGGCATTATTTGCACAGTGTTTTCTTCAAACCGCCATCTAGCTGTGTGAGCTTGTTCACATTTTGTCTAAATATTGATAATATTATCGTCTCTAGAAAAACCACTTGAGTTACTTTTTTTCAAGCAGCATTCTTATATTTTACGTAATCCGTATCCACCGCTGTGTATACGTTGACCTTGTAGGCATTATTTGCACAGTGTTTTCTTCAAACCGCCATCTAGCTGTGTGAGCTTGTTCACATTTTGTCTAAATATTGATAATATTATCGTCTCTAGAAAAACCACTTGAGTTACTTTTTTTCAAGCAGCATTCTTATATTTTACGTAATCCGTATCCACCGCTGTGTATACGTTGACCTTGTAGGCATTATTTGCACAGTGTTTTCTTCAAACCGCCATCTAGCTGTGTGAGCTTGTTCACATTTTGTCTAAATATTGATAATATTATCGTCTCTAGAAAAACCACTTGAGTTACTTTTTTTCAAGCAGCATTCTTATATTTTACGTAATCCGTATCCACCGCTGTGTATACGTTGACCTTGTAGGCATTATTTGCACACTGTTTTCTTCAAACTGCCATCTAGCTGTGTGTATTATCGTTTCCAGAAAAAACAACTGAGTTTTTGTTGTTGTTGTTTTTTTAAAAATAATGCCAGGCAAAGGCAGGCCGCCACGCAGAGGCCGTGCTAGGGGCCGTGCTGCTATGCAATCCTGTGGCCCTAGCAAATTGCCCAGTTTTAAAAAGCCAATGACCCTGAACTCCCAAAATGCTGAAGAGGTAGTTGACTGGCTTACACAGCACACCCCATCCTCTACCGTTTCTAACTTTACCACAACATCCTCCTCATCCTCCACTGCTATGGCCACCCCACGTAACACTTCCTCCACCACCGGTGCCCCTTCTTCACTGGAATCAGAGGAGTTATTTTCCCATGAGTTTCTTGAACTGAGTAATGCGCAACCATTATTGGCAGAAGAAGATGAAGGAGATGAGGACGTTACACCAGATTTAATTCTGGCAGAGAACACGACAGAGATGGACATAATGATGAGTGATGAGGAGGAGGTCCCCGCTGCTGCTTCCTTCTGTGATGTGTCAGAAGAAATTGATGCATCTGAGGAGAATGATGATGAGGAGATTGATGTTTTGTGGGTGCCTAGTAGAAGAGAGCAAGAGGAGGGTAGTTCAGATGGAGAGACGGAGAGTCAGAGAGGCAGTAGGAGAATAAGACTTAGAAGAAGCAGGGAGGACAGCCCGCAGGGATCAGTAGGGCAACAACATGTATCGGCACCTGTGTTCAGCCGGCCAACGCACCCGCCATTGCCGCCAATGCCGCCAACTTCTACTGTTACCGCCAGATCGCAGACTTCCAAAAAGTCAGCAGTGTGGGATTTTTTTAATGTGTGTGCCTCTGACAAAAGCATTGTAATTTGCAATGAGTGCAGTCAGAAACTGAGCCTTGGTAAGCCCAACAGCCACATAGGTACAACTTCTATGCGAAGGCACATGAGCAGCAAGCACAAAGCACTTTGGGAGCAACACCTCAAAGGCAACAGGCAAACTAAAAGCCACACTCCTTCTGGTCCAGCATCTTACTGCTCTACCTCTGCTCTCCTTGACCCATCTGAACCACCCTCCACTCCGCCTTCCACCTTGACCACCTGTTCCCATTCCCAGTCATCTGCCACCAGCCAAGTTTCTGTGAAGGCCATGTTTGAGCGTAAGAAGCCAATGTCTGACTGTCACCCCCTTGCCCGGCGTCTGACAGCTGGCTTGTCTGCACTCTTAGCCCGCCAGCTTTTACCATACCAGCTGGTGGACTCTGAGGCCTTCCGCAAATTTGTAGCAATTGGGACACCGCAGTGGAAGGTACCCAGCCGCAATTTTTTTTCTAAAAAGGGAATACCACACCTGTACCAACATGTGCAGAGCCAAGTTACCGCATCTCTGTCACTTAGTGTTGGGCCAAAGGTCCATATGACTACTGACGCATGGTCCTCCAAGCATGGTCAGGGCAGGTATGTCACCTACACTGCCCACTGGGTGAACTTGGTAATGGCTGGGAATGGGAAGCAGGGAATGGGTAGCTCAACAACAACAACAACAGTGGAGTTGGTGTCACCGCCACGGATTGCACGCGGTTCTGCCACCACCTCTACTCCTCCATCGCTCTCTACCTCGTCTTCTTCCTCTTCTTCTTCTTACTCTGCTGCTGGGTCCTCCTTCTCCTCCTCCACACCTGTGCACCCCCAGCTCCCCCTAGGCTATTCGACGTGCCAGGTACGCCGTTGTCACGCTGTCTTGGGGATGACGTGCCTGGAAAGCAAAAACCATACCGGATCTGTACTCCTGTCATCTCTGCAGTCACAGGCCGATCGGTGGCTGACCCCACACCAACTGCAGATCGGAAAAGTGGTGTGTGACAATGGAAGCAATCTGTTGGCAGCGTTGAGACTGGGAAATTTAACACATGTGCCCTGCATGGCACATGTGTTAAATTTAATAGTCCAACGTTTTGTCTCCAAGTACCCAGGATTCCAGGACGTTCTCACCCAGTCCAGAAAGGTGTCGGCCCATTTCAGACGTTCCTACACAGCCATGGCACGCCTTGCTGACATTCAGCAGCGCTACAACATGCCAGTCAGGCGTTTGATTTCTGACAGCCAGACTCGCTGGAATTCAACGCTCCTTATGTTGGAACGTCTGCTGCAACAACAAAGGGCCGTCAACGAGTACCTTTTTGAACTGGGTGGTAGGACTGGATCTGCAGAGCTGGGGATTTTCTTCCCCCGTTACTGGGTGCTTATGCGCGATGCCTGCAGGCTCATGCGACCTTTTGAAGAGGTGACAAATATGGTCAGTCGCACCGAAGGCACCATCAGCGACCTAATACCCTTCGCTTTCTTCCTGGAGCGTGCCGTGCGACGAGTGACAGATGAGGCTGTAGACCAGCGTGACGAGGAGCTGGAAGCGCACGATTTATGGTCGGAATCACCAGAACGAACCCAGGCACCTGCTGCAACGCAGGGAGAGGTGCCAGAAGTGGAGTCAGAGGAGGAAGGTGGCTTTGTGGAGGAGGAGGAGGAGGACCAACAGGAGCAGGCTTCCCAGGGGGCTAGTGGTGACCTTTTGGGGACCCCTGGTCTTGTACGTGGCTGGGGGGAGGAGACCGTGGATGATGCAGTCCTTGATAATGAGGAAGCGGAGATGGATAGCTCTGCATCCAACCTTGTGAGAATGGGGTCTTTCATGCTGTCATGCCTGTTGAAGGACCCCCGTATCAAGAGGCTTAAGGAGAAGGACCTGTACTGGGTCGCAACGCTACTAGACCCTCGGTACAAGCATAAAGTGTCAGAAATGTTACCAACATACCACAAGTCCGAAAAGATGCGGCATTTACAAACCAGCCTGCAAAACATGTTGTACAATGCTTTTAAGGGTGATGTCACTTCAGGAACTCATCAACATTCCAGGGGCAGAGGTGCCAGTAATCCTGCCACGAGCACACCTGCAAGGACAAAGCCCTTTGGCCGGTCTGTAACGTCAGACATGCAAATGTTTTTCTGTCCAAGGCAGCGCCACAACCCTTCTGGATCCACCCTCAAAGAACGCCTCGACCGGCAGGTAGCGGACTACCTGGCATTAACTGCAGATATCGACACTCTGAGGAGCGATGAACCCCTGGACTACTGGGTGCGCAGGCTTGATCTGTGGCCAGAGCTGTCACAATTTGCCATGAACCTCTTGTCTTGCCCAGCCTCAAGTGTGCTCTCAGAAAGGACCTTCAGTGCAGCAGGAGGGATTGTAACTGAGAAGAGAACTCGCCTAGGTCACAAAAGTGTCGATTACCTGACCTTTATTAAAATGAATGAGGGGTGGATCTCGGAGGGTTACTGCACGCCGGAAGACTTGTTCTGACTTCTATGCAGCTGTCCTTCTCTTCAAGCCTCATGACTCCACACACAGCTGTCCTTTAGCGTCCTCCTCCCTCCGCCACCGTTACAAACTAGGGTGCAAACCCTACTGGTTTAATTTTTTCTGGCCTCTGTGCTTCAGTGGCTGCAACCAAAAAAACTGGGCAAACAATGTCTACAAGGTCAACGTATGGCGAAAAATGACTATTTTCAGCATTTATATGGCATATTTTTTCTGGCAACTGTGCTTCAGTGGCTGCGTCCAAAAAAATGCATATTTTCTGCATTTATATGGCATAATTTTTCTGGCCTCTGTGCTTCAGTGGCTGCAACCAAAAAAATTTATATTTTCAGCATTTATATGGCATAATTTTTCTGTCAACTGTGCTTCAGTGGCTGCGTCCAAAAAAATGCATATTTTCTGCATTTATATGGCATAATTTTTCTGGCCTCTGTGCTTCAGTGGCTGCGGCCAAAAAAACTGGGCAAACAATGCCTACAAGGTCAACGTCGTTGACCTTGTAGGCATTGTTTGCCCAGTTTTTTTGGCCGCAGCCACTGAAGCACAGAGGCCAGAAAAAATATGCCATATAAATGCTGAAAATAGTCATTTTTTGCCATACGTTGACTCAACGTATATGGCAAAAAATGACTATTTTCAGCATTTATATGGCATATTTTTTCTGGCAACTGTGCTTCAGTGGCTGCGACCAAAAAAACTGGGCAAACAATGCCTACAAGGTCAACGTATGGCAAAAAATGACTATTTTCAGCATTTATATGGCATATTTTTTCTGGCAACTGTGCTTCAGTGGCTGCGTCCAAAAAACTGGGCAAACAATGTCTACAAGGTCAACGTATGGCGAAAAATTACTATTTTCAGCATTTATATGGCATATTTTTTCTGGCAACTGTGCTTCAGTGGCTGCGTCCAAAAAAAACTGGGCAAACAATGTCTACAAGGTCAACGTATGGCGAAAAATGACTATTTTCAGCATTTATATGGCATATTTTTTCTGGCAACTGTGCTTCAGTGGCTGCGTCCAAAAAAACTGGGCAAACAATGCCTACAAGGTCAACGTATGGCAGTTGTTTAAAGAGAACAGTAGATTACTAGCCAGCAAAGCTACCTAAGATAAAATGTCCCTCAAATCCCTGCAGACTTCTGTCCCTCCAATACAGAGCAGTATCAAGCAGATTACTAGCCAGCAAACTTACTATCATCTGTCCCTGAAATCACTAACAGCTCTCCCCCTACACTATCTCTTCCAAGCACACACAGGCAGATTTTTCAGATACATTTTTGCCCTTGATCCCCCTCTGGCATGCCACTGTCCAGGTCGTTGCACCCTTTAAACAACTTTAAAATCATTTTTCTGGACAGAAATGTCTTTTTTAGATGTTAAAGTTCGCCTTCCCATTGAAGTCTATGGGGTTCGCGAACCGTTCGCGAACCGCTCGCATTTTTGCGCAAGTTCGCGAATATGTTCGCGAACTTTTTTTCCGACGTTCGCTACATCCCTACTTTTGGGCCACATTTACATAGGTCTTAATTTTCACTTCGGAAATCTTTGCCTTACTTCGCGCAACTACATCAGTTGCTATTCTGCTACTACTATACGTATTCATCAAAATGTGTAAAATTGTCCCTGCAAATGAACGCTGGCGTATTTTCACTAGCGAATATTCGTTAGAGCAAAAGTTTCTTCGTCAGTTTAAATATGGTGGGTACATATAGGTCATACTGTATGTATGTATTTATTAGTGATGTTGGTGAAATTGCTGGAAGTGGCCACTTATTATTAAAAATGTCCAAGGAAGTAAAATAAAGATAAAAGAGATCCTCTATTGTCCTAAAAATGAGCCTACCCTAAAACAAATGTGACATGAGCTTCAAATGGTTAACAAAAGTGTATATAATGTATATTTAACAACTTTTAAACATTATCCCACATTAAAATATGATTTTTTTTAAACACAGGATATAATATCACTGACACAGTAATGTTGAGGATGTATCTTAAGCTTAACAATTCACCAGGTAGAACCAGGCAAAGTAGACTTTGGCAAAAAGGTTAACGTATTGGAAAGTTTACACTTTGATAAACAATCGTTTGACTGAGTGAAAATTCGCCTGGCAAAATGGCGCAAAAGTTCTCTTGCTAGCGAATGGTCTTCTTTGCTAGCGAATTACAGAAAGACCCCTTATCTGGAAAACCCCAGGTCCCATACCTGTACTGTATAGAGACATCTAAAAATATCATGAACTCCCTCCTATGGAATATTAGGAAGTCAAATTAGGGTTACATGGTTTAGTGTACAGCTTCTTGTTTTTATAAAATCACAAATCTTCTTTTTGGCATCTAATAATTTTAGATCCTATAGATATGTTATTCCTTATAATCCTTCTCACCAGCAATAATAGTTTTACACCTCGTGTAATGAATTGCTCATCCCTGAATAACCAAGTTTCATCGTTTTCTCCATCACACTCTTTTGCATTGCAGGCCACAGTAGAGGAACTTGTGAAGCGGAACCATAATGTAAGTTTTGAGAGCTATTACTTTGGATCTGTAGTTCAGGCAGTTTTGCACAGTGATGGCAAATGGGCTGCAGCCTCAGACTCACGAAAAGGGGGTTACCCAGCTGGCTATTAAACTGAAACCATGTTGTGGACTACTGATTTGATCTAGCTGTTATCCATAACTATGATGAACTATTTCAAGAACACTTTACTCAGGGACCACATTCAGTGGAGTACTTATGGATCTTGCCAATCTAAGATGGATCTACTTATGGATCTTGCTGCTCTCCTCCTGCATCAGTCAACATATTTCTCCAGCTTAGTCAAAAATAAACACCTAGGGGGGAAATTTACTAAAGGGCGAATTTTCACTGTGGAATGCTCCGCCACACTTTGCACAACTTCGTCAGATGTTATTTCACTTATTCATCAAAAAGCGAAGTTGCGTCTCAGCAGACAGGCAGGTCGCTAGCGAAAATTACTTTCTCTAGTGTTAATTTCTGCCTAGCAAACTATGTTAACACACTTATGCTTAGGTCAATTTGAATAGGGTGGGTACCTATAGGTCATTTATTTGTCTTCTTTATTAGTGATGTTGGTGCCAATGCTTGAAGTAAATAAATGCAAAATAGATCCTCTATTGTCCTAGACATGAGCCCACCCTAAAACAAATGTGACACGCCCCTCAAATGGTTAAAAAAAATAAAAATATTTAACAGTTACAACTTTTAAACATAATCCCACTTTAAAATAGGAAAAAACGCCAGCATTTTGTCTTTTTTTTTAATGATTTTTCAGCATACAGGATATGATGTCACTGACATAAGATTGAGGAGAATGTAGCTTCAGCTTATCAGTTTGCCAGGTATAACCTGGCGAAGCAGACTCTGGTGAAGGGGGTAACGTAGTGGAAAATTTGCACTTTAATGAATTTGTGGAGTAACAATTGTAAAGAAAATTTGTCTGGCGAAAGGGCACAAAACGTCATTAGCACCTGTTAGTAAATTGGCGATGTCCCTGGGAAGTAGGGTTTTTTTGGCGAACTTTCTCTAACGACGGCCACTTCACCCTAAAGTGCACAGTGTGGAGATTCTTATATATGAACTGATCATTATAGAGTGCCATTGCCTTGCGCAGGTCACATTTTTGGTTGAGGGCACTCCATCCCTTATAGGGAGTGGTGGTTTTTATGTTTTGTCCATTAATCAAAGCCATTTCCTGCTATGGTCTGCATGGAAGATGCTGCAATGTCTCTGTCCTAGAAATTAATAAATTACATCTGGAATAAATGTTTCTTTTATCTTATACTCCTACCTGTTTATTTTGAGTGAAGAAGAGCAAAATTCCAAGGAAATGTCTTCTAAGAGCAATTTACTGTGCTTATTGTGGACATTAGCAGTAATCACCGTAAAATGAATCTACCTATGCTTGAGTTGGAGCAATACACCATTACACCATAAAGAAATATATACAAAAGGAACACTTATCAAAACATAGTACAAAAAATACATTTATTGGTAATTATAAAAAGTTCATTTTATTTGTAATAGTTTGTAACATTTGCAATTCTCTAATAAAAAGTGACATTTTACATAGTTTACGTATAAATGAGCAATAGTATGGGTAAATATTCATATACGAGAGCAAACATGGAGATCTCCATCAGCTATCGGAAAGGGGTTAGATCAGGTTCACATGATAAAAGGTGGAAGGGGAATGAAAGTGGTTTCATGGCTGGGGGTTATTACTATGCCTTAATGGAGGGCAGGAGCCTTGAAAGGACCACTGGAGGGCAAACACAGTGTGCCTCCTGTCACACTAAATCAGTTGCTGTAGTTCACATTCAGATTTTGAAGGTTGCTTGCTTTCAACAAAACTGTCATGTAGTGCAGGATTCTGGAGGAAAGGCCTTTATGAACTTCCTCTCCCCAACAGCCACTGTATGATCCTTGTGTGTCCATGTGTTTATGTGGACCATTTTGTAGTTCCTGAGGTTTTTCTACTGTTTGTAACTTCTTCTCTACTACTGCTGTTCTGTCTGTTGATTTGTGTGAACTAACAATGGCTGCCCCTGTGTGTAGCTTCAGTTGCACCCATAATGGCTGCCTTGTTTGTAGCATATTTTGTACCCATAATAGCTGCTCTTGAGTTAGCCTCTTATACCCCAGTGGATATATTTATAGAACATGTAAACACCAGTCCACATAGTATGCTAGTCTTCATGCTGCATGTAAGCATAGAGTTGCCACCTTTTCTTCCCTTGGAATCCAGACAGGGAACAGCACCAGTGACATGAAGGGGCTGGCCGGTGACACAAAGGAGCGGGTTAGTAATTGGAAGCCTGTGATTGGTCTAATCACTCATAAAGCTGTGGACAACTTTCAAAAGTCTGAAAACCGGTCAGGTATTTTGGAACCCGTTCAAAACCCAGACAAGTGGCAACCCTTTATAAGCACCATACTTGGCAAACTAATCAGGAATTTACATACAACCTCCCTCATTCTTTTTCTCAGTTCTCTATCTTTTACATGCTCAAGGATGTCTGATATGCAGCTCTGATACAGAGCAGAATGTTTCCTATGTCTTTATAAAAATGTTGTTTATAGGCTTGAAATTAAATTTGTATAATAACTGAGGCAAACTTCACATTTAGCTTTATAGCTGCCACGTATATAGGTCTTATGATGTGTGCATATTTGAGCCAAACAGTTGAAAGTAATTCCAGAAAAATACTGTATTTGTAGCAGACACAGCCAGGCACACAAACTTACACACATTCAGCATACACAAAAGACAGGCAACTAAAAATGCACAAAAAATATACATACACATATACAAATTAAAGGACAATGACACAGGTCACTTTTCACTCCAGACCATCCATTCTGTTCTACAAGAAATGCACTAGCCCTGGGTACTTTCCATGCTGGTATTTTGTTTTCTTTTGTATAGATCCCTTGCCCTGGTCTGGCCTTGTACATGCACAATATAGTTAATATAGAGCACCAGCCCAGGGTAATTAGTAACTAATTTCTTTCAAAAATTCCACATCCTTCCTTGTCATGAAAACAAATGTAAATAGGATGAACAAATATAGGCACACAGACCTCCACCAACATCAAACGGATCCAATGGATAAGGTAGGCTGGGGATAAATCATGTAGACCCCTAGAAATCCATTTCCGGTAAAGGGGGTTAGCAACTAGAAGCAATGGTAGGAGGGATAGGGTATGATGAATAGATCACTAGTATAATATGATAGATTGCTATATAGACTGCAAGTCACCATTTATTTTATTCTAGTGCCATAATGTAGTCCCTACACCTACTTTATCTTGCCTTTATCAACCTTACCTTCCATGAACCCCTACTGCTAATGTATCCAGCTCTGAAACAATTCCTGGACCCATTTTTTAATTGGTTTTTCAACAACTTTGCCACTGCTGCACTTATTCTGGATGCCATATTTCTCCAAAGGTACACTGCATATTCCAAGAGAACCCCTATTATTAAATTACATACCAGCACCTGATAACACTGTCAACAGGGACCATTTGCTTACTGCACTGCACACATTTCCCCACAATTGTTTGCATAAACAATCCCATTTATTTAAGTTACTTGTATTGACATGAGCTCCTTGCACTTCTGTATAGTTACACTGCGTTCTGCCTGTTGTGAATTAAGCAATGTTGTGCCTATTAACCCAGAGGTTCCACCACTTTCAAACTAAGCAATAGCTTCAGGGTACCCACAGTGACCTAGACATAATCTGCCACATACGAACTCTCACATCGAATGCTGAAAATTACTTCTACTATCTTTTTAGCACTATTGTGGCTGATTCATGCCAAAATGCAAGCCCGACTGCATCAATTGTTATTAGGGGGCGCCACTTTTTTTTTTTTTCATTTTAATACCGGCCAGGGTGTGTTTGTGAAGGGGCAGGCCAATGAAATCAAGTGTGGAGTCACAGGACATGTCAAGTAAACTAAGTGGGTAGCTCGGGTAGAGGGCCGACCTGGAAGAGGTGATTGGAAGCGGGTGGGGGTGGGTTGGAAGTGGGCATGGGAGGATTAGAAGTGGATCAGGAGCAGGCTGAGGCCAGAGGAAGAGTTCTTACAAATTTACCAGCAAGTACCATGCAGATTCCAGAAGATTCCCCTAAGGGCCCTAGTCCGTATATTCACATTAAGCATATGAAACATCTATACCATTTAGTCCTGTTTCCATCTAATTGTTGGTTTGGATGTCAGGTTTGTTGTTTGGCCCTAGCAGACCTAGTCCTACACAGAAAAATAAAGCATAACAGTGAGAAGGGGGAGCAGCATAAACAGAAGGTAAAGAAGAGAAGAAAAAGATGTTTAACAGAAATCAAGGAAACCAGAAGTGAATGGGACAGTCTACACTGAAAGCAGAGAACTGGACAACAAAACGGAGACAACGAGAATACATCCAATGAATGAGGAGGAAAGGAAGAGAACAAAAAATGAGCAAAACAAAACAGCAATGTACATATATGGAGGTGTCAACATTTTTTTGTTCTGTGAACTTCATAGATGGGCTTCTCTTCTCAGGTCCATTGGTTTGTATTTTATTCCTTGTTAATAAAAACAAGGATGTTACCTGCACCCATCAGGGAAAAGCCAGTTATCTTTCTTTTGATGCACCTTGTCTCTCCATATGGCCTAATACCCTGCAGCTTCCCCAGCTTTTCTTTGATCAGAATATGCAAGCAGGCAAGTATCCTTTTTATGTACTCCTTGGACCACATTGAAGAAAACTGAAGAAGAGTCAGTCAGGTGTCCTCTTTTTTGCAACCCTATCTGCACATCCTGCACAGAGATAGAAAGATGTTACAAAGAAAAAACTGGTATTGGAATATTGGAATATTAAATTATTGCCTTTCCTCTGCAGCTCTATAGAGCATTTCGGTATTATTTATCATTACTTTATAGTTATTTGGGTAAAAAAGACACATACCCAACCCATACTTCCTATTTATTTTTGAGAGTTGTTTTAAACACAAAAATGGAGACATGAAGCCCAGTACCAATTACTGTAATTTTTGCAAGTCCTATTGAAATAACTACAATATTAATAGTAGGGTAAAGGATGCAACAGTTTCTTATAATCTGTTTTTCCCCTCCCTTTCTGCTCTACAATCCTCACCCCGTCCCCACTAATGCACATCCTCACCTTGAAGTTCCAGGCACAGGGGGACTTTATTTTATGATCTAGACCAGGGCTGTCAAACTGGTGGCCCCCCTATCTACCTGCTGTGTTTGCTTACCATGTGTAAAATTTAAATGGTATCACTACAGAGATTAACTGGCCCCTGCATTGTTTAAACCTCAATTTCAGACTAATCCCTTGTAGTGTTCACACCTGTGATCCTCCTGTAATGTTCACACTTGTGACACCTCTATTGTTCACACCCCTAGAGCCCTGTACTGTTCACACCTGAGACCCAGACTGAAACTGCCCACATTGTTCACCTGTTCACACCTTATTCAAAATGCTAATGGCACACCAGCACTGTGTCACTGTATGTAGTACATATTAGATAGGTTTCCCTGTCTCTTACTATGTTCTGCCTTCCATATGCTCCCTGTGTGTGCCATGCTCTGCCTGCCCTATGCTCCCTGTGTATGCCCTGCTCTGCCTGTGTGTGCCCCGCTCTGGCTGTGTTTGTACCATATCCTGCCTGTGTGTGACATACTCTGCCTGCGTGTGCCATGTGCCCTACTCTGCCTGCATGTGCCCTGCTCTGCCTATATGTGCCTTGCTCTGCCTGTGTGTACCCTACTCTGCCTGTGTGTGCCATACTCTGCCTGTGTGTGCCATACTCTGCCTGTGTGTGACATACTCTGCCTGTGTGTGACATACTCTGCCTGCCTGTGCCGTGTGCCATACACTGCCTGCATGTGCCATACTCTGCCTGCGTGTGCCATACTCTGCCTGCGTGTGCCATACTCTGCCTATGTGTGCCCTGCTCTGCCTGTGTGTGCCATACTCTGCCTGTGTGTGCCCTATGCTGCCTGTGTGTGACATACTCTGCCTGTATGTGCCCTGCTCTGCCAGTGGAACATAAGTCTGGTATTTGTTCTGGGGGTTTGTTAGCATTTGAAAATAAAATATTGTTAGGGGCCCCTAAGGTGTTTAATCATGTGCTGGGGGTGCTGTGTTATCCAAGGGCAAGAGGAGGCATATTGATTTAAGGATATGTCTTAATATGACAACTTTTTTCACATATGAGTGATAAGTGATATCCCTGCAGTGAGCACCAACCATTTGGTTTTTTGGTGTGCTACCATAATTAATGTGGACATTATCTTGTGGTAACATGGGTGTGGTTTGAAGTGGGTGTGGTTAAAAAACAGGGAGTGGTCAACACTGGCTTCCATTATCGGCCCTCCACTATGTAGGCTGGAAAAAATTCTGCCCTCGGTACCACATTACATTGTAAAAATGTATAATTATATATGAATTTATAGCAGTTGATCTCTATTTGGGGAGCCTTAGCCTCCCTAAATCCTTGTTATTAGTTGCCTATACAACTATGGTAAAAGAAAGGGTAAGTCAAAAGGGTAAGTCAAAAGACTGAGTTTCCTGGTTATTTGACTAATAATGCCACACACACCTCATTCCTTGCACTGTGTCACACACCATGAACCAGGTACAAAATACAACCAAAATACATGGTTTTCAAAAAGCAGGTATTATAGATGAATTATGGGAGGAAACTCATCTAGCTCACAAGCCTTAACCTTGCTGAATGAAACCTTACCTTACTGAATCCAACTATTCCTCACCCGACAGTACAGTCACTTCCCTTGATCACATTAAATGGTACCTCTCCTTTATATCAATCTGCCCTGTGCTTATTAAATAAAACTGTCCCTCATCTCACTGAACTAAAACATTCTCCAATCTAAATAAAACCAACAGGCAACTCACTGAATGAAACTATCCTTCTCCTCACCTATAATTCACCTTATTGCCCCTCTCCTCTCAGAATGAAACCTTCCCACAGCCACAAAACTGTCCTTATTTAATTCATGTATATATTTTCTGGTATTTATACATTATACATCATATAATGTTTTCAACCCTCACCTTACTGAATAAAATAATTTCTTCTCTTACCAAATAAATGTGCCACTGACCTTACTGAATGTTCTTTCAAAGACAACTTTATTATCTTCCCTGACATGGAGGATGGGGTCAGAGATGGCTTTCTTCAGGTTGGCTCCAAACCAAAGTGTATTTACAATAGCCTGAAAGAAAACAAATTAATTTCATTTTGCTATAAATTGTGACATCTAGAAAATGCAAAACAAATTAAATGAATTAATAAAACCAGTTTAAAAGTGTAATTTTCCCTATACTGTATGTAATTAAGGGCTCAGCTGATAATATTTGATAAGAGCCAAAACTATACTGAAACACGTTCACTGCATAATAAAATGGCCTAATTATTAAGTAGCCCCCATTGTTGAAGGAAAATATGTCCATTACAGTGGATGGCCTTCTGGTTTGTTGGAAAGAAATGTGTATTATTATTATTACTAATAATAATACTTTTTGTTGTAGTTGTTAATGCTGTACCTAACTTCTAGTTCTTTCCTTTACAACATAATGTGGTAAAAATATCTGACCATTTACAGTATTCTGTCAAAACAATATACATGTACCCAGTGGGTGACTACTCTTTCCAAATACACTCACAAATAGGTCCCACACCATATAAAGTAGAAGTCTCTTAATGTGGATTGTTGGAATTATTGGTGCCAACAAGGCTTGAGAAGCATCACAAGAGAGAAAACATTCCTAGTGGTTGCAAAATAAAGGCTATAGCACCTGGATACAGGTGGTACCTGTTATCCAGAATGCTCGGGACCTGGGGTTTTTCAGATAACGGATCTTAATTTGAATCTTCATACCTTATGTCTACTAGAAAATCATGTAAACATTCATTAAAACCAATAGGTTGGTTCTGCATCCAATAAGAATTAATTATATGTTAGTTTGGATCAAGTACAAGGTACTGTTTTATTATTAAAGAGAAAAAGGAAATCATTTTTTAAAATTTGGATTTATTTGGATAAAATGGAGTCTATGGGAGATGGCCTTCCATAATTTAAAACTTTCTAGATAATGGATTTCCAGATAAAGGATCCCATACCTGCTTCTGTTTGACAATACACCTAATTCTTTGCACCTCAAGAACTTGCCATTAAGTCACTCATTTAAAAATCTAACATCTACTTTGTGGCAACGGGGAGCCACAACAAAGGTAAAAAAAAGCCCAGTCAATATTAGGGACAATAGAAGATGAAAATACAAATACACACCAGAGCTGTGGCGCTTGTGATGTAACTTCCTCCAGATGCACCTATAACCAACTGAGATTTCCTGTCATTGGACAAGAGGATGCTGGGAGCCATAGAAGATGGAGGGCGATCCCCTAGATACAAGGATCAAAAGATTTTTTTATATGAAAAGTCACATAATCATAAGTATAGCTGTACATATTTATGCACAACAGTGTCCCCTAACTTGTTTAACCTAATTATAATACACAGTTAAAAGCATGCAGACATTGAGATATACCGCCTGAAGCTAACAAAATCTTTACAACAGACATTGAGATATACCCTGAAGCTAACAAAATCAGTACATATTACAGTCTGCCTAAGGACAAGTTCTGAAAAGTCACTGCATTTATATGTTTGCCATGCTTGCCCTTTCTTCTGTACAATCAACCTCACACTAGAAGAGCAGTATAACATTGAAAGCTTGTTAGTCTGAGAGGCATACCCTTTAAAGGACATGTAAAGCCTACATTTTCCTATCATGTATATAAATTGGGCATATCTTCCCCAACCAATCCACATAATTTCTACTGCATATACCCCCTCCATTTGCCAGCATCTAAAAAAAATGCACCTTTTTAACACTGATATCTGTGAACAGGACATGTATGCTGTAAAGTTCATGCAATGTAGAATGCAGCTTTACAAGGCACAACATACTTTGATGAAAAGTTCTGCTGGGGTTGAGCACTGTAATGGTTAAGCTGAACTCAGGAGAGGTGGTTAGGAGAGAAAAATAGGATCAGACAGCCTGAGTTTCTATGGGAACCAGCAATGCTATCTCTTCATTGGCTGTTAGACTGGAGGGTGTGCTTTTTTAATCTGAGCTGAGAAGAACTGAGCATGTTCACGAGCCAACAGCCAAAGTACATTCCTGAGGGAGGTGGCTGAGTGGGTTAGAGGAGTAGAAGGATTTCTAAGTGATTAAAGGGGAACTCCGGCTTTCAAACCAAAATTTGATAGAGACCCACATAACACCTAATATATCCATCACAGTTACCTGTTTCTTCAAAAAGTATGAATAAATGCTATTTTATATGTCAAAATTCAGCTGTTAAACAGTTATTTTCTTTCTGCATCATTTGAAATCCTGACAGGGGAGGAGGGACTAAACACTGATGTTACAAATTATAACAACTACTCTACAGCTTACAAACAGCATGCAGGAACTACATAACTCACAATGCATTGCACTGTGATGTTCCATTCCTTATTGAAATCATGTGTACAGGAAATTGTAGGGTTTGGAGGATGCAGACTGAGGAGAGATGGCTGCTGATATAAAGTAACAGTAGTCAGCCAGCTCAGCAAAGTAGTCAGACAGATCAGCAGGAGAGCTGGGGCTGGGCTTAGGGAACTGTTCCAAACCATTAAAAACCATGAAAAGTCTGCATATTTTTTAATTGATGTATATTGCAAAGTTGCTTGAAATTATGTTTACTTTTTAAAAAGCTTAAGTTATGTTTGTGTGGAGTTCCCTTTTAAGGGAATACTGCAGCCTTACTGTTTACCTTACATTTTAACAACCAGAGTGACAGTTATCTAAAGATTTCAATGAGGCTGCTCACTGATTGAATTTTTGTGGAGGGGGTTACATGCCCTTTAATATGGACTTGGCCAACTGGCTGACCTTTTAGCAAGATTTGTTCATAAAGTGTTCAGTTATTCCCAAATGCTGATACCATCTAATCATTGCTAGGGTCACTTATACAGCACTCAGACATTGGTAGTAATAGGCTGGAATGTGAACTAGAAAAGGGCAGAATATAATGTGAACTAAGGAAAAATAAATCATTAAAAAATGCTTCACATTTAATCTGTTTTTTGGTTGTCCTGGCAACAAGTAGACTGCATTTTACAATTCATCTTGAAGACAGGAAAAAAAAGGCAAATAAATACATTAAAAGAATTAGGGCATATTCTTCAACAAAATATTACAGCCAGTGGGAAAGTGTCTGAAGCCCAAAATATTAACCATGCCATTGATCATTTGTATATCTGGGTGGGTCCTGCTAACAAGTAGAATGCACCCCGATGAAAAAAATGTTCAAAACACCCACAACAATCTCTGATACACTCCAGTGACAACGCATTATTCCAAAACCCTGTCCACAATCCACCTAAACCATGCCCACAAGCCCTGTCCTACAAATAGCACTTCACAGCTACAGGCTCCTCTGTCACAGAGCCCACAGAGTACCCCTGTACCCCCCTGATGTTAACCATGGTAACTAGACTTTACTGGGCCCCACAGCAAAATCCCCTAAACTTTGCTAGTAAGAATATTTTGATGAACATATATTAAAAGTGCTTATCAGTCAGGGTCCGACTAGGATCAGAGAAAGCAGGACCTGTGGCTGCAGGGGGCCAAGGAGGTATAGCAGATCCCATGAGGTCCAAACAAAAAACAATTTACAACATATATTGGTAAAACAGGACAACCTCTGGATATGTTGAGGGGCCCAAAATTTGCTGTGGGGCCCAGTGACATCTCCAGTAGTTACCCTACACTTCACATTATACTATTATTATACCATTATACATCATACCATGCTCAAATCCCACAGGGTACAGAGTAGGACAGGCAGAGTATGGCACACACAGGGAGAATAGGGCAGGCAGAGTATGGCACACACAAGAAGCATAGGACAGGCAGAGTATAACACACACAAAAAGCAGAGGGCAAGCAGAGTATGGCACATAGGGAGCATAGGGAAGACAGAGTTTGGCACACACAGGGAGCAAAGGGAAGGCAGAGTATGGCACACACAGGGAGCAAAGGGCAAGCAGAGTATGGCACACACATGGAGCATAGGGCAAGCAGAGTCTGGCACACACAGGGAGCATAAGGAAGGCAGAGTATGGCACACACAGGGAGCATAGGCCAGGCAGAGTATTTTTGAAAAAAACATGTCTTCCCCTTTAATATAATTTTTTTTTTGCATTGAGGGGCACTATGTTCTCACCTGTACTGATGGCTTTTGCTCCAGAGCAAAAGTCTGCCAGCTGGTTATTAAATATGATTCCCGTTTGTGGGGAATAAACCATGGAACCAAATCTGGAAGATAATGATGTACAGATTACAGAAGGCAAGTACAGTAACAATTTAAAACATAGGTTATTTAGGGGGTTATTTATCGAAATCTGAAATTTTCTCACTATTTTCTGAAACCACTCCACCCAAATCTGCACAAACTTCCTCCACCCCCTATTTATCAATACATTTTCACCAATATTTCATGTGTGGGAAAAAACTCTTTAAATTCGTGAAAAAAACAAAATGTTATGTTTTTTTCAGATTTGACACCAAAAACTGCAACTTTTTCGGATCATCGTCTGAAAACCATAAAATCTTCAGATTATTGTACGAAACCAAGTGCAGATCAGGATTTCTTCCAATTATAAACAGACATCTGCCATTGACTTCGACATGAACTCGGCAGGTCTGAGTTGGAGTACTTTTTTATTCTGACTTTTACCACCATCAGGGTTTAATAAATCAGGAAACCTATGAACAATTGTTTTTTCCCCTTTAAACGTCTGACCAGAAAGAATCAAACTTTAATAAATAACCCCCATAGTTTTATATCTGCCAGTGACTGGCTAATCCCCAAGGCTGTATCGCTGTACTTTGAATTGTTACTTCAGTTCTCTAGGATAAATGCTACTGATCTGTTTCTTAGGCTAACTGAGGCAATCATACAATATTTACAATACATCATGGGCTGCATTAGTATATAGAGATACTTGCTGGATTCAAACGTATCCTTTGGGGTCAGAGACCTTTGTAAGTTAATTATGTTTTGGCAGGTATTTTGAATATGTAAAGCAGATTCACTCTTATTGTAAGATGCATCTATATATATTTCTATTTGCTCTTCTGGAAGGTTTAAACTCTGGGATTATTCCTGGTCAACTTCTTTAAAGTCAAAGTTAGGTAACTGGGTCTAATTTATGTGTAAATTATCCAGCAGCATTGTGCTTAGTTAGTATACTGGCACAGCCTGTAATGCATGCTAAGCAAGCCATATGGCTCCCAGTCCTGTTGCAAAGCTTATGTGTAATGTGTATTTTTCTAAAGATACCCTTCTGATATATGGAGATATGGACAAATATAGTTTCAATAGTATGGCCATAAAATCCCAATTAGAATCATTTTGCAGCATGCCAGAAAGGAATTTTTTCCTTTTATTGTTCCTAAGGCACCAAAGCTATAGGGACAAGGAAACCATATCATCTATCTTTTAGCACCTATTTATTCCGGGGCACTATTAGTACAAAATTTTAAACGATAAGTAAACCCTTAAAAATAAGTGAATGTAAAATTGAAGAGAATGCTATTCTAAGAACTTTTGCAATGCTGATATATATGATATTAAAGGTTCCATGTACTGTTAACATGAATGCATTTTTTACAACAGCGCCACCTGCTGGTCATATTCTGTCCAGTCTAAACACCAAGTAGTCAAGGAAGTTGTCAGGGCTGGTCTGAAGTTCTCCTGCTTAGGAAAAAAATTAGAAACTTTTCTCAAGTCTTAAAAAAGTTAAAGTGCAAAGGGGGATATGTGCTGAATTAACTAGAAGTAGATTGACAGGCCCCTTATTTATGCCAAATATTACATACACTCTTTACGAATTCACTCCCAAAAATGGGTGGAGAGGCATGATTTGGGTTCCTGGGAGAATACACTAAGATGAAAATTTTCTAAAAGAATCAGGGACCTTTGGAAGGTCTATATAAGGTACATGTGCCCAATGCTTTCAGTCACCATTATCAACACCAGAATTCAAACTTCTGTATGGTCTTAGAGTTTAGGTCTGATTTAGAACTACCCTAATATTCATTAGTAAATACACAAGCACAAATCAGAAATTAAATTCACTTTCTTACATTTGATTGATAGAGCTGGTGACGGATACTGAACTCCCATCCTGGCTTATGACTGAGATATGAGAAGTGCCGAAGGACTCTGAATGTGGTATATTCAGAGAATAATAACTCAGCGAATGATTACCATAATCATCAATCTGATCCCGGATCTGCTGAGCAAATCTCTCCGACAATAAGGTGGCAGTGAGCTGCAGGGATAGGAATAAAGATATTAAGATGAAGCTTAAATGAAGTAAGAAATAGTAAGGAGCTCATTACATTTAAGAGAGATTGGGACAATGGAAAGTATGAGACAAGAATCAAATTAAAACATGGGAGCATACCTACATGCATTCATTCATGCCACGTGTTGACTTGCCATCAGTGTCTACATACTCATCTAACATGCTGATTCGCAATCCAACACTAACCTCTTCCATCTGTTTCAATGCAGAGTTTGCCATTTTCATCTTCTGCCCATTAGCAAATTTCATGGCTTCAGCAATACGATGGTAAGTCTCTATCTGTGCTTCTTCATTTTGAATGGAGTTCTCAGAAAATTTATACCCTGAAATTAAACATTTTGTGTAATGATTTCCTTATTAAATTTCACACAAACAACATAGTTTCCACCTTATTTTAGACTGGATATGTTCTATAAACACAGTCTTTCCCTAATATTTCCCTAATCTTAT
This sequence comes from Xenopus petersii, assembly GCA_038501925.1. NCBI lineage: Eukaryota > Metazoa > Chordata > Amphibia > Anura > Pipidae > Xenopus > Xenopus petersii. The sequence continues at coordinate 145,977,421 of CM076673.1, forward strand.
ACACTGTTAATTTATAGATTGCAGGATACATTGACTATGCTATAAAGTAAGTATGCAATAGAAACACCATAAGGCATTGCTTGTTGGTTGTTTATGTGCAGTGGTGTTTCTGTCCCGCGCCAGGGCCCGCCCCCCTCTAGTTACGTTACTGGTGGCAAATATGTGATCTGACAGTATGACTTTAGATCTAATTTGGTAAAATAAATATATATCTAAATTATCTGACAATATTGGCCTTTGTGTAGCAAGCAAAATAATTTCTGATATATAATCAGATATAAAAATGCAGGTAAGGGATTCAGCAAACATACCTTCTAGAACGTTGAGAATAAAACTGAGCAAAGGTCCCCCTGATGGCGGGTGTGCAGAGTACAAAGTGTGATTTGCCAATGACATATTCAGAGCTCTTCCTATTTGCACTTTATAATTTGTGAAATCATCCAGTGTCAAATTACTTCCTAAAAAAAATGATAACTGAGTTGTCAGGATGGGCAGAAAAGAAACAGAAGAAGATTGTGTAGGAAGAGAAAGAAGATTGTGTAGGGAATGAAAGAAGATTGTGTAGGAAAAGAAAGAAGATCGTGTAGGAAAAGAAAGAAGCTTGTGTAGGAAAAGAAAGAAGGTCGTGTAGGAAAAGAAAGAAGATTGTGTAGGGAAAAGAAAGAAGATTGTTTAGGAAAAGAAAGAAGATTGTGTAGGAAAAGAATGAAGATTGTGTAGAAAAAGAAAGAAGATTGTGTAGGAAAATGAAGAAGTTTGTGTAGGAAATGAAAGAAGATTGTGTAGGAAAATAAAGATGTTTGTGTAGGAAATGAAAGAAGATTGGGTAGGAAAATAAAGATGTTTGTGTAGGAAATGAAAAAAGATTGTGTAGGAAAAGAAAGAAGATTGTGTAGAAAAAGAAAGAAGATCGTGTAGGAAAAGAAAGAAGATTGTTAAAGCAGGAGCAATGCAGGGAGGCTTTCACAGGACATGGATGCTTCACCTTGCCTCTGTAGATCCTCCAGCATTTGTTCTGCTATAGGCCCTTGATAGAAGGCATCTGCTCCTTTCTCTGACACTACACGCAGAGTGTGAGCCAGCTGAGTGAAGTTGAGAAACTGACCTTCATTCACCAGATCCTGGTCCTTGCAAAGCAGCGTGCTACAAGGCAGCACAGAATAAAACAGTGAAGTCAATGAAAAGGCAATGCTGGAGGCACATCCTACAGCAATAACCGCCACAGCTTTTAAAGTGGTAGTTCACCTTTATGTTAACTTTATTATGTTATAGAGTGGCTAATTATAAGCAACTTTTCAATCTTCCTTCATTTTTTATAGTTTTAAAATGATTTGCTTCTTCTGACTCTTTCCAGCTTTCAAATGGGGGTCACTGACCCACTATACAAATCAAATGCTCTGTAAGGCAGCAAACGTATCTATTCAGGCCCTCTCCTATTCATATTCCAGTCTCTAATTTAAATCAGTGCAAGGTTGCTTGGATAATTTGGACCCTAGCAACCAGATTTGGGCCCCAGCCTTTGTGGGCCTCGCTGGCCCATACCCCCTCCTCTCCCCCTGGCCTGCTCTGCCCGCTTGTCCTGCCCACTCCGCCAACGTGCTCTGCCCACTCCACCCACTTGCCCTACCCGATCCGCCCACTTGCCCTACCTGCTCACTCACTCCATGAAGTCCGAACCTGAAAAAGCTACATAACTCAAAAAACACAAATAATATAAAATAAAAACCAAATGCAAATTGTCTCAGACTATCACTAGCTATATCATACTAAAGGCTAATTTAAAGGCGAACAAACCCTTTAAATACTAGAAACAAAACTGAGAAGCATTTGAGGATTGATGCTATTTATATCTATCTCTAGGGATGTGCAAGAGGGAACGTTATAGAAAATTTAACAGCACAAAGGCCTTTTGTAGAATTTTGAGAGATCAGTCAAAAGTGCACAGAATTTTGTTGCACATATCACTGATGCATATTTGTCACCTATGAACCTACTTATTTAATGTTTGGGGCTGATCCTCATTCCTTCACCAACACAATGAGAGTTTTTTAGATTTACTAAAACCTGCAGAAATAGTCCATAAGTTAATAAAAAATAAAAAGATTCTCATTTGACAGTAAAATATTGGAAGCACTAAAGAAGCCCCCAATTGTCAAATTAACATAATGTATCCCTTTAATGTTATGCAATGGAGAACTTAAAGGTCTAAAGGTAGAGGTAATCAATGTCATTGGTTTTCACGAAATAGCATCCCTGAGCCTAGCTAAGGTACAGGGGTCAAACGAATAAAACCACTACTATTCAATCCTTTAGCATGTACTGTATATATTCATTGAATCTTACAGCTAACAAGAACTCTGCCTGCCAGAAGGCAGTGGCCACTATTTTGCCCACGGTGTTTGCAAGGTTAATGACACCTGTACAGTTGTTAATGTTACATAAGTTGGAAGACACAGACAGTTGTTGCCACACATGCCTGGCAGACTGGCACAACTGTACTTTGAAATTCCCTAACTGTGGATTGTCATGATCTCTTTATTAGGGAAAATAACACTAGAACACACCCAGCACACATTTACATTGTGTGCAGGCATTATCCTTTCTTACCAAACTGAGTGCTTTCGAATATTACTTTCAATTTGTGGGTATTTAAGAAACTTGCTTGTAACCGATGAGAGTTTCACCCCTTCTGTTACCAGGTTGATTGTTGGTTGAAATAGTGATTTCCATGGTAAACGGCCATGTCTCCGGTGAGCAGCTTCATAACCACGAAGCTCCCCAGGCACCCCAATCCACTGGGCACCTACAAAAAAAAGTCACTTCTGTTTTACCACCAACAATGCATAACAACAGTGTATACTGATAGTGTAAGCCAATTGGGTTTAAATGTAAGCAGCAAACTAAGGGCAGAGACACAAGCTGCTATTTCAGGAGATAAGTCACCCAGCGACAAATCGCTTCTGCCTTCCCGCTGGCTAGAATCTAAATGACAGGCAGAATGGCACTTGGAATGCTTCGTTTTCCGAAGTCATCCGTAGTTGCCTCCTGAGGAAACTTCGTGCAACTTCGGAAAGCTGAAGTGATCCGAGTGCCATCCCGTTGGCGATTCTAGCCGGCAGGAAGGTAGTTCGGGGAGATTAGTCGCCTGAAGAATAAGCATTTGTCGCTGGGCGACTAATTTCCTGAAATAGCCACATGTGTCTCTGCTTTAAGGGAAGGGGATCATCAGTTCAATAAACATAATACATTCTATTAATGTATTATATATTTTCTAACAAAAATGAAATTTTAAATTCATTCTTACAAAAAAAGTTAACCATAAAAATCAACTGAAAATGTCATTACATTATTACATAATTGTAATTATAATCATTCCTCTATATAGATAATAGATTGGAATGCTTATTATTCTTCTACATGCCCGCACTCAATCCACAATGGATACAGTCACGCGGTCATGTGCATTCTCTTCTGCGGGATTCAGACTCATGACCATTCGCACTGCGGGTGGACACCTTAACCAACTGGCCATCTGGAAGGCATCCCTTACTTGGGTTTCAAGGGAGTATATTGACTCGGTTAGACGGAAGATTGCCTACCGGTGCCGCTTGTCAATTTATTATTAGAAATAAGAAGCAGGGCCAAGGTGTGAAGAGGGCCCCATTGGATCCTAACTAATTTCTAAATATATTGGTTAAACAGGTCAACATCTGTTTGGGGCTATACAAAAATTTGCTGTGGGGCTCAATAACACAGAATTAAACCAGTGGCACCAATTTTTAATATCTACTGTTATAAGATCTTGTGCTATTAATGGCTGGTGAGCATAATGTGGCATACATTTTCAAGGGATATTAGCATCCTGCTACTTTTTAATGTTATATTTTACTGCACTAAATTTGGCTTATTTGTCTAGATTTGGTTTAATTCTATGATATCATCATATAACTGTTTTTTTTCTTTTCAGTTGATTGCACCTTTCCTGTGCATCCGGATTTCAGCCTCACCTGTTTTGAAGATGGAGTTTATTCCTTTACATTGTGTAAGGTCTAGCGTAGAACTCTTGGGAACAGTCTCACGGGCATTGATAACCTCTACCAGTCCTAAGGGCAACATGTTGCAGACATTTTAGCAAGAAAAGTCACTGCACTAGAAATATGTGAAACACACTGTAAAGTATTTTCCTGAATTGCTTCTGTATTCAAGAGAAGGATCTATTCATGGGGTAGTTTACCTTTGAATTAACTTTTGGTATGATGCAGACAATGATACACAATTTGTAATTGGTCTTCCATTTATATTTGTTGTGGTTGCTAGGGTTGGTATTCACTCTAGCAACCAAGCAGTAATTTGAATAAGAGTATGGAAGATGGATAGGGTGGGCCCGAGTAATAGAAAATAATAAAAACAATATAATTGTAGCCTCACAGAGGAATCTTTTTTTGACTGCTGCGGTCATTGATTCCATTTTGAAAGATGGAAAGATGCAGAAGATGAAAGCAAATACTGTAATGTAAAAGCTATAAATAATTAATAACAAAGACCAAGTTGCTAAGAATAGGCCATTCTATTACATACTAAAAGTTAACTTAAAAGTGAACCTCCCCTTTAAGGAAAATTGAATCCTAGGTTTAATATTTGAAGCTAATATATTATCTATTTACCATTTTTGTTCCCATAAATTAAACCTATTTGGAAATGATTAGCTATTAGAAGCATTAGGGATACAACAAGTACAGAATGATTGAATTTGAACTCATACACAATGATTAGCTATTAGAAGCATTAGGGATACAACAAGTACAGAATGATTGGATTTGAACTCATACACATATATTAAAGGGGTTGTTCAACTTTGAGATAACTTTTAGTATGATTTTTTTTTCATTTTTTATTATTTGTGACTTTTGAGTTATTTTAAGTTATTTAGCTTTTAATTCAGCAGCTCTCCAGTTTCCAATTTTTAGAATTCTGGTTGCTAGGGTCCATATTACTCTATCAACAGTGGATTGATTTGAACAAGACACTGGAATATGTATAGAAGAGGACCCAAATAAAAAGATGAGTAATAACAGTAAATTTGTAGCTTTGCAGTTTTTTTTTAGATGGGGCCTGCGGCCCCCTATTTGAAAGCTGTAAAGAGTCAGAAGAAAAAGGCAAATAATTCAAAAACTATAAAAAAAACGAAGACATTAACTTAAATGAACAGTAACACCAAAAATGAAAATGTTTGAAAGGAATGACAATATAATGCAGTGTTGTCCTGCACTGGTAAAACGTGTGTTTGCTTCACAAACACAACTATAGTTTATATAAACAGGCTGCTGTGAAGCCATGGGGTAGCCATTCAAGCATGGGATACATAGCAGATAACAAATTCTGAAGAATCCCATTGTATACTACAGAGCTTATCTGTTGTCAAATCTTTGATATTTTTTCTTATTTCAGTAACTCGCTCTAGCTTATCCAGCCTTAACAGTAATTGGCCTAACAGCAGAGCCAGATAATTGCACGGATCACTTGAATGGCAGCACAAGCATAGTTTCAGATCCCATTATTAAAACATACACAGCAAACATCTTTCTTCCCCAGATTTGTGTTACTGCTAATTATGGTGCAGTCAGTACTATTCAGGTACTCATCTTCTAAAACCTAGAGATATATGAAGAGGGCTTATGACCCACACCTAGTAACCCCAAGCCCTTACAGATCTACAGTGGCAACCCCCATACATATGTCAGTATGTGTCTGTGATATACCTACCTGTAGAAGCATTATATATGGTGAAAATAACACCTCCGCCAAGTCCCATACTTTGTGGGTTTATCACTGAAGTACATAGCAAAGCAGCAATAGCAGCATCCACTGGAGACCCTCCTTCTTTTAAGATGTCCCTGTTGGAAGAAACAATAAATAGATGTGCTTTGCCACTCATGAATATAAAAACCATTGTTACATATGTTTTGTCCATTAGAGGACTTTTTACCATCCACCTTTCATATGATATATTGGAGTCATTTACAAAACAGAACGCAGTGTGCAAAGTGCAAAAAAAGGACGGTTGTGGGTGTTTTGCACTTTGCACACTGCATTTTACAATTTAGGAATTGACAAAACTCTTTGTGCTCTGCTTCAGAATGTTGAGACCTGACACTTTCCCAACAAATACACTACTGACTGTGTAACCCCGCCCCCTTGTGGTACTACAACTCCTAGGTGCAGAATAGGGATGGCGCGAACTGTTCGCCGGCGAACTTGTTCGCGCGAACATCGGGTGTTCGCGCTCGCCGGAAGTTCGCGAACGTCGCGCGACGTTCGACATTTTGGGTTCGCCATTGTTGGCGCTTTTTTTTGCCCTCTCACCCCAGACCAGCAGGTACATGGCAGCCAATCAGGAAGCTCTCCCCTGGACCACTCCCCTTCCCTATAAAAACTGAAGCCCTGCAGCGTTTTTTCACTCTGCCTGTGTGTGCTGAAGAGATAGTGTAGGGAGAGAGCTGCTGCCTGTTAGTGATTTCAGGGACAGTTGAAAGTTTGCTGGCTAGTAATCGTTTTGATACTGCTCTGTTATTGGAGGGACAGAAGTCTGCAGGGGTTTGAGGGACATTTAAGCTTAGGTAGCTTTGCTGGCTAGTAATCTACCTTCTACTGCAGTGCTCTGTATGTAGCTGCAGTGGGCAGCTGTCCTGCTTCTGATCTCATCTGCTGACTGCTGCAATAACAGTAGTCCTTGTAAGGACTGCTTTTATTTATTTTTTTGTTCCAATACAGAGCAGTATCAAGCAGATTACTAGCCAGCAAACTTACTATCATCTGTCCCTGAAATCACTAACAGCTCTCCCCCTACACTATCTCTTCCAAGCACACACAGGCAGATTTTTCAGATACATTTTTGCCCTTGATCCCCCTCTGGCATGCCACTGTCCAGGTCGTTGCACCCTTTAAACAACTTTAAAATCATTTTTCTGGCCAGAAATGTCTTTTTTAGATGTTAAAGTTCGCCTTCCCATTGAAGTCTATGGGGTTCGCGAACCGTTCGCGAACCGCTCGCATTTTTGCGCAAGTTCGCGAATATGTTCGCAAACTTTTTTTCCGACGTTCGCTACATCCCTAGTGCAGAACAGTGGCATTGTTACCACCCAAAACATAGTCAGTGAATGGTCTTGTAGCGTGTGGCTCCAGTCTCCAGTCTCTCTCCAGATTTTATACTGTGTGTCTGTTTACATGCAAATATACAATTGATTGACTTAGCACACAAAGTAACTTATGATTACTCAAATTTGTTTTGATGCAGTGTTGTAAGGGTCAGGGCACGTGCTCAGATTCGGGAAGATTAGTCGTCTGGCGACAAATCTTCTCTTCTACGGGGCGACTAATCTCCCCGAACTGCCTCCCGCCAGCTAGAATGTAAATCGGTGGTGGGATGGCTCTCGTATCGCTTCCTTTTCCGAAGCCAATTGAAGTTTCCTTGTGACACAACTTTGGATGACTTCGGAAAACTAACTGCTCCAAGTGCCATCCCGCTCTCGATTTTCATTCTAGCCAGCGGGAAGGCAGGGGAGGCAGTTCGGGGAGATTAGTCAACCCGAAGAAGAGGAGATTTGTCGTTGGCGACTAATCTCCCCGAATTGCAGCATGTGTCTCTGCCCTTAACCTCTCATCATATCTATTGTTTGGGCACATTTTTGCAAATTCGTCATTTTATTCCCTGTAGCCCTGATCCCACAGTGTAATAATATGGTTGTTGGCTGTGCCCCTGCTCTTTAGGCCTTACTACATTTTCAGCATTGACCAGGACCACCTATTCAGTAACACCAGAAATAAACATTCATCGGCTTTGCCCCCTCCACGCAGCTACACATAAGGGTTGGGTAGCATATCCAATATGAATAACTGAAAAGGGAATTCCCAACCAACTGGTAAACATATCATTACAAATATATATTACAAACGTGTATAACTATGAATCCCTGGGGAGGAATTTTTCTGCACCTTTAATAATTTTATTCCCTTTATTTTGTTGAGTGTAGGACATCCTTGTCTTTACCCAAAGCCTGTATCAACTTCTTTAAAAACTGAAACTGCTTTATGTCATACAGGTTTGTGCTTTGCCTGTGTCTGTCCTAGAGGATTTCACTTCAGATTTTAAAAAGTAAAATTTGGAATATTATTGTGGACTTTGTGCATATTATCCCAGAGAGATCAATAAATTGCACAGGGCTTTGTACATAATACAAGAAAGCACAATTGTAAAAGCTCATACAGTGAAACTCATCCTCATAATATTTATAATAGAGCAGAAAAAACTTTTTTTGGCTAATGGACAGCATTAGTCAGCCAGAATGGTCTTTGCAATTCCTGGAATAAGAAATATCACCACAGTGGAAAAGTACTAGACCTGATTTTTTTTGTGTGTCTTACTTATTTAACCAATGATCTGTGTGCAGGAATGTTTACTAATAACTGAACTCAATTAAATTGTTTTTAAAGCAATGTAAAGGCTTGGAGAATAGATAAAGTGTCCTGTGTATTATAAACTGCCAGATAATTAATGTGTATTCATCTGTGATTTAATATTATATTGGTTAAGCAGAGGATGCTTTGAGCAGGTCCGGATTAGTGGTGAGGTCCCAAAGGCCCAGGCCTAGGACGGCAAACCTCCAGCCGCATGCTTAGGAGCACAGGGATACATTCTCTGATACGCATAATGCTCCTTTTGCTTGCGCACCCGTTACATTTGACCCTCTCTACACAAGATGGGCATTTGCTACTTGAAAGGAAGAAGAAATAGTGTTGTGCAAATATACTGTACCTCACTTGTGCTGCATGAGTTAACAACAGAATTGGACCAAACAAAACAAACAGCAACAGGTTTTATTCTCATAAAATGCAAATCAGGGTTTGGCTACTCACAGTCCTCTGAGGTTTATCACATACATGTCAGGTAACAACAACGCACTGTGGAAATAATATACCACATGGATAGATGTACCCTCAGGATCTCTGTACCATGAACTTTATCCCCAAATGTTGGATCAGGGAAATCACTTACCCTAAACCCATATTACTAATTTTAGGGATTTGCTGTGTTGTTACCTGACATGTATGTGAATACCTCAGAGGATTGTGATTATCCAAACCCTGATTTGCACTTTAAGAGAATAAACCCTGTTGCTTTTTGTTTTGTTCATGAACCTTCTGGTGTCCAATTCTATTATTTACAAATGCAACACAAGTGAGGTGTAGTTGAACAACAGCATTCCTTCACCCTTTTAAGGGTTGCTATCTGTCCGGATTTCACCTGGACAGGCCAGTTTTTGGAAGGGCTGCCAGGGTGAAAAGTTCCGGTCCGGATATCCAAATTAGGGAATCCAGACAGGACATTGAAGTGAATGGTGATCAACCAATCGCTGATCGACACATCATCCGTTCCCCCCTGATGTCAGTCAACACTCCTATTGGGTTTATTTAATGTTTAAATGATTTTTTAGTTCACTTAAAGTATGTTGATCCAAATTACAGAAAGATATCTTATCCAGAAAACTCCAGGTCCCGAGCATTCTGGATAATAGGTCCCATTCCTTATGGCCACTGTGTGGGACATTTCAAGTCTTAACTTGTAACTTTTCCTGCATTGTCTCACAGTAGAGTCCTGCAGCGTGTCAGCTACCAGTGGGTACCCGCGGGTTACCCGTAAAAACCTGCGGTACCCCGCAGGTTGCGGGTAGAGGTTCCAGGTGCGGGTATAGATGCGGGTCGGAGGTTCTGCGGGTTTGTGGGTCGGGCGTGGGTCTTTTCAATATCGATTTTTACTCCTTTTTTCTGACCATGCCTACTTCTATGATGTCACTTCCGGTTTATAATGATAGCACTTCCTGTTTTACTCCTTTTTTTCTGATCACGCCTACTACCGATTTACAATGACAGCACTTGCTGATTCTTGATGGTCAGCGGGTCGCGAGTTGTGGATAAGGTACTTGCGGGTCAGGTCCAAGCGGGTAAGAATGCAGGTTGCAGTTCCGGGTTGTGGATTGCAGGTTGCGAGTACGGGTCAGGTACAGTTTCCATAAAATGAACCCGCGCAGGACTCTACTGTCTTACCCCCTGTTCATAACCCCTTTCACTCTCCCCTGCAGATTCTACCATTCTTCCCAAAATTACATTTGAGATGAGGCCTCGAGCAGTATGGACTGTGCTGCACCCCGTAGTGCTGAAGTTTGGCTTTTTATATCTGGCACAAGGTACAAAGCGCAGCCACTGTTGGGGGGAAACGGCTGCCGTAATAAGTACTAAGGGCACTATGAATCAATATTCTCTTTAATTCCTTCTCCACTATGCGCACAAAAAATTTTCTTTTTTTCACACATTTTAAACTTGTGTGCGCAGTTTTTAAAAACTGTGTGCTGGTCAGGGGCGATTCTAGCCATTATGTCGCCTGAAACAGCCTTCTTTTGCCGCCCCAGCCCCTCCCAATGGCACTCACCTTTACAGCGCCGGAGAGGGCAGGGGCAGTCCATGTCGCTTAGTGCTGAGAGCACAATTGTGCTCTGTGAAGATAGTTATCTCCAATGTTAGTAAACATGCCACTATGTCTCTATGTGGGCACATATTAAACAAAAACCCAGACACTGGGGTATACTGTTGCAAGAAAGTATATGGTGCATAACAGGACACAAAGTACTGTGAAAACCACTTTGTTTCTAAAAGTAAACACCAGGGTCTTACATGATGGGAAGAATTCCCCAACATGTTGGAACGTAGCCATTTTTCATAGAGAAAAGTCAAGATACTGCAAGGAATTTTCTTGTGAAATAATTTGCCCTGAAATATAGGGGAATTCTACTCCCTGCACAGAAACATAGTAGATGTTTTTGCAACATTGACAAGCTATGTATTTTTTTTTAAATGTATTTTGTTAACCACTTTTGGACTGTCGCCCCAACCACAAAGCCCCCACTCTGCCCAAGCCGTGACCCCCTCCAGCTTCCTGTCTGAGCCACAACCCCCTTAAAGCTCCCCCACTTCTACCTTCTCCTTCTTGTAGGTGTGCAGTGGACCATGGAGGCCCAATGTCATTCGTCGCCCCCATCCCCTCCCTGTTATTCACTCAAATTTTCATAGGGACCAAAACAATGGGGATTGGTGCACGGGAAGTTTAAAAAAACTATCGGATCTCCTGCACATTGCCAGTGTTTCTGAACCAAAGTGGGTGTGGTTGGGCAGCATGCCGCCCCTAAAATCCTGCTGCCCTAGGCCTGGGCCTTGGTGCCTTTCCACAAATCCGGGCCTGGCAATGCCAAAAAGAGGCTTTGCTGGAAGACACTGAGAGGCTACCCTTATGTTTAAAGAATCATGCATATAAGTCATTCTGATGCCAAATTGCAGAAATGATGCAATTCCAACTATGAAAAATGTCAACACAATTTGCAATGAAGCGCAAGCCCAAATGTGCTCATTTTGCTACTGTGATCCTTTAGTATCGAAATTATGAGATTATGTGGAAAACTTATAATTGTGTGTTTTCTTTTTAATAGTTTTTATTAAGAGACTGCAACATTCCTCTCTCTCTAGAAGACATGTATACACCAGTTTGTTCTTGGTGGCAAATCTCCTCTTCTTCGGGGCAAGTAATCTCCCTGAACTGCCTTCCCCTGCCTTGAGCTGGCTAGAATGAAAATCGACGGCAGGAAGGCTCTCGGAGCACTTCGTTTTCAAAGTTGCCCGGTTTCCTCTTGAGGCAACTTCGGAAAACAAAGTGCTCCGAGTGCCTTCCCGCCAGCAATTTTCATTCTAGCTGGCAGAAGGCATCATTCCAATAAACTGTTGCATGTATCAGCAGAAAAGGGCACTGCATGGTGCATAGCTGATATAATTAGTTCTTTGGATAATGTCTTTGAAAATGGCTGCTAGAATTAATTTTTTTCCAGCATGTTTGTGCTGTACCTAAGCACAAGGGCACCCAGGGGCGATCCTGGCCCCCTTGCCACCTGAGGCAGCTTGCTGCTACTGCTGTCCCCCCACCCTGCTCGCTCTGTCCCGGGGTCCGCAACAGCGCAGGGAAGCACAATTGTGTGCTCTGCAATAGAAGAGCTGAATTTACAGTTTGAAAACCAGACATTCGTCTCTTAAAGTTACCAGGAGCTGCATTCTTTGCTGCCCCTGGTAACCAACAGTGTGCTGCTGCCTGAGGCTAGTTTCTCAACTTGCCTCTCATCCACTTTAGTTGTGGCTGCTCTCGTGTATGATTTTAATCAGAAGTAGCCTTTTGTGCTGTTCTTAAACTTGGGATTTGGCTTTTGCAACTTCTATTTAATCTAAGAAAACGCATACAAATTTGTACACTGAAAGGAAATGTATAAAGTTGTCATTCAGTGCAAAGAACCTATAATTATATTTTCTACAATGTAGCTTGGGAAATTTAGGGAACACCTTTAATAATTTACAGACAAACCTTAACCATACTTTATAAGAGATAATTGCTAGATAAAAATACAAAATATCTGCCAGCCCTTATAACCACAAACACTTTATTTATACTTCTGGCCAGCTCTCCAGTCTTTATAGAATTAATATTTTATTATTATTATTAACATGTATTTATATAGCGCCAACATATTGCGCAGCACTGTAAAGTAAATGTGATTATACAACTACATCACACAAATTACATATATAGAATATATGGAGTAACAGACATCACAATCAATACAGGTACAAAAAGGTGAGGAAGGCCATATGCATATGCATACAGTCTAAAGGGGAGGGAGTAATACACAAGGTGTGGGAGTGGGCAAGATCGAAGTAAGTGGGTGAGAAATGTGGTATTGTATGTGGTGTTGCGTTTGGTAGTTAAGCGGAGTGAGGGTAGGCTTCTCGAAAGAAGTGCGTTTTCAGAGATTTTTTGAAAGTAGAAAGGGTGGGAGAAAGTCGGACAGACCGTGGGAGAGCGTTCCAGAGGAGGGGTGCAGCCCTTGCAAAGTCTTGAATGCGAGCATCTGAGGAGGTTATGAGAGAAGAGTTGAGTAGGAGGTCAGTAGAGGAGCGTAGTAAGCGAGTGGGTGAGTATATAGAGATGAGTTCAGAGATGTAGGGTGGAGCAGAGTTGTGAAGTGCTTTGAAAGTCAGTGTCATTAATTTGAATTTGATTCTGAAAGGTAACGGAAGCCAGTGCAGGGATTGACAGAATGGCGAGGCAGAGGAGGAGCGGTTGCTGAGGTGTATGAGCCTCGCAGCAGTGTTCATTATGGACTGGAGAGGTGACAGTCTCTGGAGGGGGAGGCCAATTAAAAGCGAGTTACAGTAGTCTAGACGCGATATGATGAGAGAGTGAATAAGAATTTTGGCAGCGTCTTGGGTGATAAATGATCGTATTTTGGATATGTTCTTTAGGTGGAAGTGACATGATTTGATAAGTGACTGGATATGAGGAGTGAATGACAGGGCAGAATCTAGGATAACCCCAAGGCACCGGGCCTGGGGAGAGGGGGTGATAGTGGAATTGTTAACTATGATGGATACTTCGGGGATGCTACTGGTGTTATTTGGAGGAAAGAGAACCATTTCAGTTTTGGAGAGGTTTAATTTAAGGTAGCGTTGCGACATCCAGGTAGAGATAGCGGACAGGCAGGAGGAGACGCGAGTTAGGAGTTCTGGGTTGAGATCAGGAGATGAGAGATAGATCTGAGTATCGTCAGCATAGAGGTGGTAGTGGAAACCGTACAAATTTATTAATTTGCCAAGGGAGGAAGTGTAGAGGGAGAATAGTAATGGTCCTAGGACGGAGCCTTGAGGAACTCCAACAGAAAGAGGTAGGGGAGAAGATGATGCTCCATTGTAGGAGACACTGAAGGAACGATTGGTGATGTAAGAAGAGAACCAGGACAGGGCTGTGTCACGAAGGCCAAGCGACTGGAGGGACTGGAGGAGGAGAGGGTGATCTACAGTGTCAAATGCGGCTGAGAGATCAAGCAGTATTAGTAGTGAGAAATGATTGTTGGCTTTTGCGGTTAAAAGGTCATTAGTTAGTCGAGTCAGGGCAGTTTCCGTGGAGTGTTGTGGCTTAAAACCAGATTGTAGGGGGTCTAGCAGGTTATTGTCAGAGAGGAATGAGGTAAGTCGGTTGTAGACTAGGCGCTCAAGTAGTTTAGAGATGAAAGGTAGCAGAGAGATAGGTCGGAGGTTGTCAAGATTGGAGGGATCAAGAGAGGGTTTTTTCAGAATGGGGGTGACAAGAGCATGTTTTAGTTGAGAAGGAAACAGTCCAGTTGAGAGCGAAAGATTAAATAGGTGAGTTAAGGCTTTGATTAGACCAGGATTGGTATTGCGGAGAAGTTTTGAGGGAATTGGATCAAGCGGGCAGGTGGTAAGGTGAGAAGAGGCCAGAAGCTTTGAGACTTCCTCATCAGTGACAGGGGTGAAGGAGCACAGGAGAGACTGGGGAGTGTGAAGGGAGGGTGGTGGAAGTCTAGGGGGGTTGAGTAGTGTAATGTCCCTTCTAATAGTGTCAATTTTGTTTTTGAAGTGCTCAGCAATATCTTGAGCAGAGACAGATGTGCATGGGGGGGGTGGAGAAGGGGAAAGGAGAGTGTTAAAGGTGGAGAAAAGTTGTGCTGGTTTTTTAGAAAGGGAGTTAATGAGTGAAGTAAAGTATGTTTGTTTGGCTTGGAAGAGGCTGGTGTTAAAGGAGCGCAGGGCAGATTTGTAGCTCCAAAAGTCTGATTCTGAACGGGATTTGCGCCAGCGACGCTCAAGTGCACGTGAGTGTCTTTGGAGCGCTTTTGTATGAGCAGTATGCCAAGGTTGAAGTGGTTTGGGTCTAGAACGTTTCGTTTTTATAGGAGCAAGCTCATTTAGGGCAGTGGTGAGAGTACTATAGTAGACAGAGGTAGCCACATTAGGACAAGAGATGGCTGAGATATTAGAGTGAAGAGAGTCAAAGGAAGAAGAGAGATGTGACACGTCTACAGCTTGCAAGTCATGGTAAGTACGTGTTTGGGGAATGGCAGGGGGGTGAGGAGGGAGTTAGTGAGAGTTGAAATGTGAGCATATTGCGATCAGAGAGGGGAAATGGTGAGTTAGTAAAATTGGTGGTTGAACAGAGTCTGGTAAATATGAGATCCAGAGCATTACCACTGGAGTGAGAGGGGGAGTCTGAGCACAAAGATAAGCCTAGGGAGGAGGTTAGTGAAAGAAGTTTAGAGACAGAAGAGTTGTTAATGTTGTTAACAGGTATATTAAAGTCACCTAATATGATGGATGGGATGTTAGATGAAAGAAAGTAAGGAAGCCAGGCAGCAAAGTTGTCCAGAAATTGTGCAGTTGGTCCTGGTGGTCGATATATAACAGCAATGCAGAGTGAAACAGGAGAAAAGAGCCTAATGCAGTGAGCCTCAAATGAGGAGAATGATAGAGAGGGAACAGGTGGAAGAACTTTAAAAGTACAGCGGGGAGACAGAAGCAAACCTACCCCACCTCCAGGTTTGTTACCAGGTCTGGGAGTATGAGTAAGGTGTAGGCCCCCATAGGACAGGGCAGCAGGTGAGGCAGTGTCAGTAGGAGAGAGCCAGGTTTCAGTAAGTGCGAGTAGGTTAAAGGAATTTGCAATGAAATGGTCGTGTATAGCGGTGAGCTTGTTGCAAACAGATCTGGCATTCCAGAGAGCACATGAAAGATTAACTGGGTTTTTGGGTATAGGAGTAAGTGTTCTATACTGTTTGAATTTGCTCCGGAGAGAAGGAGCTCGTGGCCGTGTTATAACTGGGATGGGGTAAGGGCCAGGGTTTGGGGAAATGTCCCCAGCTGCCAGCAATAGAAAGGAAAGAAAGACTAAGTGAGAGTGGGATTTATAAGTCCTTGGTTTGTATGAAAAAGAGGAGCTTTGTGGAATAGCTAAACAGAGTACTTTATATACTTCATGTGTGGAGAGGGAAGGAGAGGAGAGAGGCTGAGATTTGTATAGAAGTGGGATTGCAATTGTAAATGTCACTGCTAAATATGTACCCAGTTAAAATACTGAAACCAGTTATAATTTTGCCTTTAAATTACGATGCTTTTACATTACCTCTCTGGTCCCCAATGTTCATCTAATAGGGAGCTGACATATTTGTGCAGCACTAGTCCGTTAGCATTAGAAACTCTTACTGGCAGGGGCAGTCAGGTATGCAAAAGTGTAGGAACTTTAAGTAACAATTACTGAAAACCCATCAACATGACCCCTAGGTAACTTGTAATGTACAGTACATTACTATTTTGAAGAGTAGGTTTGGCGTGTCAGTATCATTTTAATAACACTGGCACAATGTCCTCTTATGTAAATTAATGTCATCATTTGTCACTGCAGGGATTTTTTTGCCATAGTGAGTTGCAAACCAATAATAAGCATGCGTACAAATAATTGTATTATTTTATACACAAAACTAGAATAATGCCATTCCCTGTGTTACCCATTAAAGTCAATGGGACAAATTCAAGTGTCAAAGAATTTCTGCAGCGCAAAGTGTTCTGCTTTTTTCCAGCTATGACCACCTTTTCCATAATAATTTTAATCTTGGGTAACCATTCATGTAAAATATGCTGCTCTATAAATATGTTTGATCCCAAACGGCGGACCATGGTGTTAAATAATGGTTTCTTTATTTTTTTATTATCTCCCCACAAATCTTAATAAATACGCCCCATACATTCTCTGGCTAACACTCACCTGCCAATTTTAGAGCAAACCAAGGAGTCCGCAGCCACAGCTCCATGTAGAAATCCCCCTCTACAGCCCGCCTTCTGTTGCCTGACTAATACAACAGTAACTGAGATCAGCACAGTCAGGACCAGCAAGATAATGAAAGCCAAAATATAACACCACCCCTGAGATTTGGACATCTTAGCAGATCCCTCTGCTTCTCTTGTCACATTTTCTCTCCGTGTTACTTTCTTCTTTTGTAAATGAATCTGCTCTTCCAGTTCCCTTGTACTCCTGTGTTCCTGGCTGTCTTGTGCCATGTGCTTAAATGTACTGCAACAAATGTACTGCAAACTTTTCCTTTTTAGCTCACTGCTTACAGTGCTTCTTAGTTTCTCTTTTACGAGGACTTACTCTCCCCCACCCTATCCTCACTCCTCCTCTGTGTCAGTCTTGCAGCAATGCCTGTACTTTATCCCTGTTTGTTATGTATGTAATTAAAACGAGATGTGTGAAAGATAGAGAGAGAGAGATGGAGAGAGAGATAGACATAAATATATATAGATAATTAGATAGATGATAGACAGACAGATAGACAGATAGATAGATAGATAGATAGATAGATGATAGAAAAAAACAAATAAAGATAAAGAGCACTGATTCCCCTCTTTGTCCTATGCCTGTATTTATAAGTGGATGTTAAAAAGCTGTTTGGAAGCTGGAATAAAACAATTCTAGTTATGAGGCATGACTTTTGGCCTCTGTGTTTGTTATGTTACTGTATAAATGTATACAATACTGTGTGTACATGTAGCACCATATAAATAAATATACCTTCATTGGAAAAAAACAGATATCAGACATAGAGAAGAAGACAGGTTTCAGCACACAAAGGGACTAAAACTGAGATAGAGAAGCTAACATTAACAAATTGCAGGAAGAGAGGTGAGAAATGCTGAGATATATCAGTCACAGGCCTTGAGAAGCGTGAGGGAGATAAGGTTCACCACATACAGAGCTTGAAAGAGACAGAGAAACCACAAGGTTTACCACCATCAGAATGAAACATGCCAATGGTCAGCATGCAGTCTTTGTCCCGCTAATAGTCCTATTAGCATTATATCATAATTGTGACTGCATTGTGATCAAGATCAACACACTGGTGCCACATCATTATGGTGCTATGACTCATTGCCAGTGCACCGGTGCCAGATTAAAAAATAAAGGTTCAATACCCAATAGCAGGTTTTCCTGCATGCATTCCATTATGTCTGATATTCTTTTTACTGACTCCTGGCCTGTTCCTGACTATCTTAGTGACTGCCTACCTAGACCCGTCTGATATTTGGACTCTGGTTCTGCTTAATACCTTGCCATTGAACTTTTGCCTGTTCCTAAATTACAGTAACCTATTAATTGCTAAGTTCTTATATCATGGTCCCAGTGGCAATGCAACCCAGACATTTAGTATTTTTGGAAAGACAGACATACTCTATGCAACCTTTCAATTCATCTTTATTTTTTGTTTTTGAACTTTTGTCTTTTTCCTATTTCCAGCCTGCAGCTAAAAATGTTTTGTGGTTTGGGGGTCAAATTTTTCACTCTGAGAACTGACAGAAGTCTCTAGAGCTTTACAACCCCCATAGATCTTATTTGTCGGCAGGAATGGGGGCAAGAAGCAAATTCTTCCTAGCACAAGCAAATAACATCTTTATAATGTATATGTGAGTGGTTTTTGACAGGGATAAAAAATACGGCAGTTGCACTGCCGTTTTATCCATTTATCTATTTGTGTATATATTGTACAATACAGTATGTGTTACTATACTATACTGCACAAAGTATTCCTATGTACTATAGTACAAATTGCAATAAATTACCAAAATACAAGTACAGACTCAGCAGACAGAGGCCAGACTGTTGCAACTCATAGTTGTAGTGGTGATGAATGGGCATGAGAGCTGATAACCTTTTCAGTGCTTTTGATCCTCACACAGCAAAGATAGTCAGTACCACTGTGTGCTGCTTTCATCCTTGATATATTGAGAATATACTTTAGGAATGCAGCAAAGGATTGTGTAGGGGGTTCTTACCCAGAAAGTTAAATAAAAAAAGCATACAAGCCTACAAACAAAACCGCCCCTATGTATGCTTGAGAGCAGGGCCACCATCAGGGTGGAGAGGGTCTTGGGCCTGATTACATTTTAATCTGAATGGGAGGGGCAGCCACCTACCACAAAGTTACATAAATTCCATAACTTACATATAATGTAACATAGAAACTTACATGTCAAGCAATGAAAGAGCAAAGAAGAGTGATGGGCAGACAGGAGTGTAGGGTTAAAGTTAAAGGGATTCTATCATGATTTTTATGGTGTAGTTTTTATTTCTAAATTACACTGTTTACATTACAAATAATTAACCCTACCATATATTCCTGAACCAACAAATGTATTGTTTTTAGTTGTAATATTTGTGTGTAGGCAGCCATCTCAGGTTATTTCGCCTGGTCATCTGCTTTCAGAAAGAGCCCGCGCTTCATTATGGAACTGCTGTCAGATAAGCTATTGTATTTGTTACCCAATGTAAGTGGAGAAGTCGCAGTGGGACTTGACTATTAAGTACTATTCTCATATCTACTAGGGGACTATCTTGTGTCATGGAGTTGTTAAAGGAACAGTAACATCAAAAAATGAAAGTGTTTTAAAGGAATGGCAATATAATACACTGTTGTCCTGAACTGGTACAACTGGAGTATTTGCTTCAGAAAGACTATGATAATTTATATAAGTAATCTGTTGTATAGCCACGGAGGCAGCAAGCACAGGATACACAGTAGATAACAGATAAGTTCGGAAGAATCCCATTGTATACTACAAAGCTTATCTGTTATCTGTTGTACATCCTGTGCTTTGAATGGCTGCACAGCAGCATGCTTATTTAAACTATAGAAGAGTTTCTGAAGCAAACACACCAGTTTTACCACCATAAGGTAACAATGCATTATATTTTAATTACATCAAGACACATTCAATTTTTGGTTTCACTGTTTCTTAAAGGGGCTGTTCACCTTTGAGTTAACTTTTAATATGATGTAGAGAGTGAAATTCCGAGACAATTTGCAATTGCGTTTCATTTTTTATTATTTGTGTTTTTTTAGTTATTTAGCTTTTTATTCAGCTTTTTATCCAGTTTGCAATTTTAGCCATCTGGTTGCTAGGGTCCAAATTACCCTAGCAACCATGCACTGATTTAAATAAGAGACTGGAATATGAATAGGAGAGGCCTGAATAGAAAGAGGAGTAAAAAAAGTAGCAATAGCAATACATGTGTAGCCTGACAGAGCATTTGTTTTTTTAGATGGGGTCAGTGACCCCTTATTTGAAAGCTGGAAAGAGTCAGAAGAAAAAGGCAAATACTTACAAAACTACACAAAATAAAAATGAAAGACCAATTAAAAAGTTGCTTAGAACTGGCCATTCTATAACACACTAAAATGGTTACCTTTTCCATTGTTTTGTTGATGAGGCTGCTGAGGGGGAAAGCAAGGGGTGAAATCAACTTGCAGTGCAGTAGTAAAAAGTGACTGGAGTTTATTGGAGCACAAGTCACATGACTGAGCGCACCTAGGAAACTGACAGCATGTCTAGAGCCATGTCAAATTTCAAAATTAGATATTAAAAAATCGGTTTGGATTTGAGTACAGAATTCTGCTAGAGCAGCAGTATTAATTGATGCAGTTTAAAAAACATGTTTTCCCATGAAAGAATCCCTTTAAGACAAACTCCACTGAAAGAATTAATAAACAAACATAAGGAAAACTCCATTGACCCCCAATGAACTGACTGACACTGGGTCCCACAGGGTCCCTTAAAATCCTGCCCCCCCCCCCCAGTTTTGGCTCCTATACTCACCAAATCCCCAGCTGATTCCATGCTTGATGACATGCTCCAGCCACCCAACATTGTTTCTCTGTCCGTCAATGTCACATCTTCGCCCAGTTTGTATTTTTCCTTATTGCCCTCAATTCTCATATAAAATGGATAATCAAGAAAAATTTCTATCCTACAAAGTGATCCCATCCTTGACAGCGTTTTAGAACATGGCTGTAAATTCGTAACTATGTACGAATATGTAACACTTGGTAAAATCTTGGCCACTAGCATGGTCTACTCTTGAAAATATCATTTTATAAAAGCTTTAATAAAAAGAAAAAAGGCACTTATGTCTCCAAACACTTTTCTCTTTGCTCGTTAATTCCCCATCAATAATAGGACTACAACTGGTAACACTTTTCCCTACAGGAGGGAACTCATCTACACTTCTCAATAGGAAACAAATAAAATGGATTTGTAGGGGATCATACATGTCTTTCCCCTGTTTTTCTGTGATGCTCTGCCCCCAGACAAATAACATGTAAGGGCCCCCAAAGTGGTGCTGCTTGTAAGCCTAATACAAGTATGGGACCTGTTATCCAGAATGCTCCGGATAATGTATCTTTCCGGAAATTGGATCTTCATACCTTATATCTATTAGATTCCGGTTCAATCAAAAAGTAAGCAAATAGTTATTTTATAAATTAGTCTTAAATTATATAGAGGCTCTTTTTAATTACTGGATACGGAAATTAAATGACTTGAGTAATGGTAATCTTACCCCTGGAGAGTGTTAATCCTTAAGGATTTGAGTAGAAATAAAAATGTGGTTATTAAGCGGGCAGATAAAATGGGCTTGGTTATTGTTTCGGATGCATTAGTATACGAGAAAGAGATATTGAGACAATTAATGGATCGTGACACTTATATTCCATTAATATGTGATCCATCGAAAGCATTTCAGACACAGCTAGGAGATTTGCTTTTGGAGGGATATAGCATGGGGATTATTAATAATAAGAATGAACTGAAATTTTTAAATTGTTTGCATACAGTGATCCCCATATTTCATATACTTCCAAAAGTTCATAAGTCCCTAGAGGAAGTTAAGGGACACACGATAGTAGCAGGTATGGGGGCTTTGAATGAAGGTCTTTCCTAACATGTGGATAAACTGCTGATGCCTATGGTTGGACAGCTTCCAACTTATTTAAGGGACACAACTATGTGTATTAATAAAATGACTCATTTGATGTGGAAGCCTACGTATATATTTGAGGTTTTTGATGGATGTTATGGCCTTATATTCATCCATCAATCATGATTTGGGGCTTCAATCTATACAATTTTGACAAGATCGAAAACAATTTTATCCTGAAAGCCAAAATGAATTTATTGTACAGGCAGTCCATTTTTTTTTTTAAAGTCTTTCTCTTTGATGGAAATGTTATCTTCACCAATGTGAGGCCGCTATGGGGGCATCTTTTGCCACCACATATGCTAACCTCTTTATGAGTTGGTGCAACTTGTTACATACAAGGTAAGGCAGAAAATAAGCAGGATAAGCTTATAAAAATAAGGGATACTCATAACCAATTAACAAATTACCCTAATAAAATTGTGGACATTTTCAAAAATTATTATAAAGACTTGTACTCTAATCGTAATGTTAACTCAGAGAAAATGAAAAATTTTTTTGAAAATTGTAAAATCCCTCAGATCTCAAAAGAACAATTGGAAAGTCTTAATCTTATAAAGTCCAATTTTATAAATAATTTGAAAACTTTTAAAGCAGGTGGTCCTGATGGCTTAACTCCATCTTTTTATAAAATAATGAACGACAAGATCTCACCTTTTCTAAAAAATGTATTTAATGACATTTTATTCCTTGGGAAAACGTTTACCCTCTAGTGAACTCTCGAATCTTAGAGTTATCCCGAAAAAGGACAAAGACTTATCTCTTCCCTCTTCCTATAGACCAATTTCTTTATTAAATCAAGATATCAAGATGCTATCTAAGGTTCTTGCTGATAGGCTCTCTTTAATTCTTCCCTCCGTAATTTCAGAAACCCAGAATGGCTTTATTAAAAACAGATCTGGACTTAAAAATATTAGGGCTTTGATCCATATTTTATTTTTTGCCAAAAAGCATAAAATTCCCAGTTCTATTCTTAATATTGATGCTGAGAAGGCATTTGATAATATTACATGGGAACATCTATTTATGTGCCTTCAAAAATTATTGGTATCACGGGCCCATTTTACCAATATATCGAATGCCTCTATAAAAGTCCCAAAACGCAAATAATCTTGGGGGGAGCTAAGTCATCACCCTTTGAAATATTTAAGGGTATGAGACAAGGCTGTCCTTTATTGCCCCTTTAATTTAATATTGCACTAGAACCATTAATTTGTTTCATTGATTTGTCTAAATTGATTAAGGGAATTACCATCAATAATAATCAACTCAAGGTTTTAGCCTTCGCAGATGATTTGTTGCTGATTTTAAGAAACCCAGAGTCTTCATTTAAGATTGTTTTTGACTTACTACAAGATTTCCAGTCTTTTTCTAGTTATAAGGTTAATGTGGATAAATCTGAAGTGATGAACATATATGGTTCTTTTTCAAACTCTTTACTTAAAAATTTTCACCTGAAATATCCCAAAAATCAGATTAAATATTTAGGATTTATAATTCCTTCAGACATAAATAATTTATATTCATTAAATATGACTCCAGCTTGTCATAAGGTTTCCTCCATGCTCCCCTTAATCTTAAGGGACGAGTGATATTTTTTAAATCATTGATATTCCCCAAGATGATATACCCATTAATTAATCTCCCTTTGCTTATAAAACATTCTGATATCAAGAAACTTGATTCTGCTGTTATCAAGTTTATATGGAATGGGAAAAAGCAAAGATTGCTCTTCATAAGTTGAGAGCTCCAGTTAAACTTGGAGGTTTAATTCTCCCTAATTTCAGAGCTTTCAATTTATCAGCCCTTACTAGATATCTCATTGAGTTGATCTCTCAAGGTAATAAGTTTACAAATCCTGAAATTTAAATTTTTCATGAACCTCACTTTGATATTATATCTGTTTTACATAGTAAATGGGGTAGTATTCCTAGCAATTTTAAGAAGAATCCCCTTTTTCGGGACTCTATTTTTGTGTGGAAACACTATGGGGCCCAGTGAAAGAATAGAGGAAAAAAAGTTTGACTTTCGAATGGTCGAATATGGCTACTTCGACCATCGAATGGGCTACTTCGACCTTCGAATAGAACGCTTCGAACTAAAAATCGTTCGACTATTTGACTATTCGACAATCGAAGTACTGTCTCTTTAAAAATTTCTTAGACCCCCTAGTTCTCCACCTAAAACCTACCGAGGCCAATGTTATGGGGAAGGTCCCCATAAGCTTGCTAACAATTTTTTGATCGAAGGATAATCCTTCGATCCATGGATTAAAATCCTTCAAATCTTTCGATTTGAAGGATTTAATCATTAGATCGAACAATTATTCCTTCTATTGTTCGATCGAACAAATTGCGCAAAATCCTTTGACTTCGATATTCGAAGTCGAAGGATTTTAATTCGGCAGTCGAATATCGAGGGTTAATTAACCCTCGATATTCGACCCTTGATACATCTGCCCCTTATTCTCTAGACATAGCTACAGTTATACGGAAATTACTTTTATGCCGGCTAAACTCTTATTAAACCCTCCGATTTTCAAAAGTCTGAGTCCTTTTTATTTTCTTTGAAGAAAAAATTATTAGTCTTAGTAAAAGATTTATTAGATACACCCAATGAGACTCTGTTATCTTGGTCAAGACTCAAAAAAGACTACGGGCTTCTTGAATCTGATAGATATTATTACTTAGCTTGTCAATGTGGTCTTTCTTTATTAAGTAATAATAGAAACATTGTTTTGTCAGATCATAGGCTAGCTGAAGATTTTTGGAGATTCCTTCTTTGATTTCTATTAACTCTATATCTAAAAAATTCTGGAATGATTATGGGTCAGACCCACACCCATTACTTAAAGCAGTGGTCCCCAACCAGTAGCTCGTGAGCAACATGTTGCTCTCCAACCCCTTGGATGTTGCTCCCAGTGGCCTTAAAGCAGGTGTTTTTTTTTGAATTCCAGGCTTGGTGACCTGGAGGAGAAGTTTTGGTTGCATAAATACCAGGTGCACTGCCAAACAGAGCTTCAATGTAGGTTGACAATCCACATAGGGGCTACCGAATGGCCAATCACAGCCCTTATTTGGCACCCCAAGAACATTTTTCATGCTAGTGTTGCTCCCCAACTCCTTTTACTTCTGAATGTTGCTCACGGGTTCAAAAGGTTGGGGATCCCTGACTTAAAGTGTCCAACAAATGGGCTGAGTTTCTACAATGTCAAATATCCCCTTCAGATTTGGTGAAGTCTATTTGTAATTACAATAAATTCATTTTGGCCTCGCTAGGCGATTTCGAGCGACAATAGAAAAAAGATCGCCGCGTGTGTTTTTACGCTGGCGATTTTTCGCGATTCCCCATAGACGCCAGCGCAAAAGTTTCCCCAGCGATTGCGGCTTAAAAGTCGCGGCGAAAAGTCGCCGCGAGTCAAATCGCGGCGCTATCGCCTAGTGTGGCCTTAGCCTTATTAGTAAAAACTAAAGGAAATAATTCCAAAGGATCATTTAGACTTATATGGTCTCCTTACTTTGAGTTCTGTTACTCAAATACCAGAAGTCAAATATCTCAGTTTCTTCAATTGTAAAATGTTCATAGGGTGGGTTATCTGACATTCCCAAGACAATGGGCTTTTTCTTTCTTGTTTTTCTTTTAAGAATGTCTATGCGTCCACTGGCTTAGTTAGTGGTAGTTAGTTCTTGTTAGTTTCTATTTTATTTTACATATTACTTCATTGTAAGTTATACATTCTGTATAATATGTCATTGTATTAATCTTCTTATTCTGCATACTATTTGTTATCATATTGATTTTTATGGTTTATTGTGAAAACCAAATAAAATATTTCAAATCAAAAAAAAGAACCAACTAGGAATAACTCTCTTGTGGACCTGGTAACAGGGCCGGAACTAGGGGTAGGCAGAAAGGGCCCCTGCTTAGGGTGCAATGATAATGGGGCACTTGGCAAGTACTTATTAAGCGTCTTTTGCCTACCCCTAGTCCGTGTTCTCTGCCCTCTCTAGCTCTCCTTCACTCCCCTCCTTTCTCCCCTCTCAATCATCCTCCCCTCCCACTCCTTTACACTCCCTCCTTTCTGTTACTGTGTAGTCATAGTTAGACGCACATGCGCACAGGGGGTACCGGTTGGCTGGCCGATGGCCCAGCAATAACTAATAATACTGAACTCATCTGTGGCATTTCCACAGGAGGGCATTTAGGGAATAGTGATCATAACATGGGATCATAACATCAAGAATGTCTTTAAAATGCTTCTTAATAAAAAATACAGTGGCTTAACTATAGAGGAAGCAGAACTCACAATCACTGGGGCACCTAGAGAAAAGGGGGACTCGGACAGTGGGGTCCTCTACAGTTACTTGGAAACCCCCCCCAGCCACTATCTTACCTTCAGCCGGAGAAGGGGGGTGTAGGCTGCTCCGGTGCTAGACGATAAGGGGACGAGGAGTGGATGGGCAAGGATCGGCGCAGACAGGCAGGGAGGCACAGATGGCCGGGCGTGCTGGGAATTGCATCTTTTTTCAGGGGGGGCAGTGCAATGTAGTTATGGCACTGTAAATATACATGTCGGTATATTACCCTTGTAAGCAAGGAAACATTGTCACAATGCAAAACCATTGTGGCTTGGCCAAAGTCTTGGTGTTGAGGTGGGTAAGAAAAAAACATGCTTTTAAGGTATTTAACTTATCCAGGACAGCCAAAACATTTATCTGGTATAAGGAGGCCAATATATCATGCCAAAAATTTGACATGGAAAAGGGGACTGCAGCGAGGAGTAAAATTAATCAAAAATATTTTTTTAAATATGTACAAATATTGGCTTTTTATAATTTATGGCAGCTGGTCAACTCCAGAATGTAGGTTACACCGAATGCTGGGACAATGGTGTCTATGGCAGCTGGTAAACGCCTCAGCTTGAGTTAGACCGAGAGCTGACAATTTCTTTCTGTGTTTCGTGTACAAATTCTAGCCAAATATTGCCTATGACTGCCATTTAGCCTTTAAAACAGGGAATCACTTATAGATGTATGTTAATTGGCTGGGGCTAAAAAGCTCCTTGCTTTTTCACTATAGCCCCTGAGTTAAGAGGAAGTGCACCATGGTCTTATTACTCAGTTACATGTTTACTAGGGGACTGGATTTTAAATGCACTACAAAGTTAAAATGCTAATAGTGTAGGAAGGAAACTATTCACAGGTATATGTTTGTTCCACACAAAGATGGAGTGCTCTACCTCAAGCAATGTATCCTTTCGGATCAGGTGCTTCTAGCAGTATTTGATCCAACCTGCCAGGGGTCAGAAAATCAAATGTAGAAATCCAATATACTGCAGCACACTGCAATTTGTATAAAATTCAAAAGTGTACTTTATTGGCTCAAATATGAGGTATATGTTTGTTGGCTGGGGCTTAAAAGCTCCCAGCTTTCCCACTAGAGCTCCTGAGCTAAGGGTAAGTGCACAATGGTCTTACTACTCAGTCACACTGGTTGCTGGGGGGTCTTGATTTTAAATGCACTACAAACTTATAATGCTCCCAAACAGTGTAGGACTCACATAAAATGAGGTGCCTTGGTGTGGCACGTGAGCTTACATATTTTGGCCAAAGTGTGGTACTAACACCTTATTTTTTGTAATTATTTTTAAAGAGAAACCGAGCGCTGGCAAATTTTCTCACTCTCTTTGTGTACAAATATTGGCTTTTTATCGTTTACGGCAGCTGGTCAACTCGAGAATGTGGATTAGACCCAGCGCTGAGACAATGGTGTCTATGGCAGCTAGTCAACACCACAGCGCATGAGTTTGATTGAGCACTGACAATTTCTTTCTGTGTTTCCAGTAAAAAAAAATTAAGCAGGATGGGGTGGGACCATTAATATCAGAGGAGGATCAGTTGGTTGTAGAGAAAAAGCAGAGATTCTGAACCGTTATTTTATATTTGCCTACACACCAATGATTAATGAAGATTTCATTCTTAAAAGTCCTAATTCTAGTAATACAACAAATGATGCATGGTTCAAAACAGAAGAAAATTCAAAAGAGATTAAAACGTAAGTATAATATAAAAGGGATCCCGTCTCAGCCTTTAAAATATAGCCGGTTAGTTTGATGTCAGTGATAGGAAAACTTTTTGAAGGGATAAGATACTTGACATAATTGCCAATCATAATATTATGAGTTTGTGCCAGCATGGTTATGGAAGATTTAAATTAGACTGTCATGGTTGGGGTTTTTCACTCTAGAGAAAAGACCCTTGTGAAGGGACATGATTACTCCTTACAAGTACAATAGAGGGCATTATAGACAGCTTGTGGGAGATCTATTTTTTCCATAAAATGGATCATCGGACCAGAGGCCATCCCTTTAGACAAGAGGAAAACAACTTTTATTTGAAGCAGTGTAGGTGGTTCTTCACAGTTAGGGCAGTGAAGTCTTGGAATGCTGTCAGGTGATATAGTGATGGCTGATTCTGTTAATGCCATTAAGAGGGGACTTGGATGATGTCTTGGACAAGCACTATATGCAGTGCTATAGTGATATTAAAATCTATGACTAATATAGATATTGGTATATACTGCATATAGTTTCAGTGGGTATGTGTGCTGGGTTTCATTTGGAGGTGTTAAACCTGGTCTTTTTTCAACCCAACTTAATTATGTAACTATGTTATATACAGACTTCAAAGATACAGGTCACATTATATATATAGGCAACATAGACACAGAGGTCCCATGTTATATACAGGGTACATAGATACAGAGGCCTGTGCCGTGCAGAGCAGTTCTATTTGTTCACATCATGGCAGACCACTGATTTCACAATTGTTTCACCAGTGGGTCTGTATTCGCAGCAAGTGAAATCAACACTTAAAACAGCAAAAATGATATTGTTCAATTTCTATTGCTTTAAGCATTGCTCTCAGTCCCCATGGGTATCATGAATTTGCATCCATAGTGTCCCACAAATATATTTTCTTGCTGTACAATATAATAGAAGTTGGTACTTGATTATTCAATGTTTTAAGCTGTAAACATTCCAGAGATAGCATACAGATGGTCCCCAACCAGTAGCTCATGGGCAACATGTTGCTCTCCAACCCCTTGGATGTTGCTCCCAGTGGCCTCAAAGCAGGTGCTTATTTTTGAATTCCAGGCTTGAAAACAGGTTTTAATTGCATAGAAACTAAGTAGAGCCTCCTGTAGGCTGCCAGTCCACATATAGGCTACCAAATAGCCAATCATAGCCATTATTTGGCAGCCCAAGGGGCTTTTTCATGCTTGTGTTGCACCCAAACTCTTTTTACATTTGAATACAGAGTGATTGAAGTTTATCAGAGCACAAGTCACATGACTTGGTGCAGCTGGGAAATTGGCAATATATCTAGCCCCAGATTTCAAAATTGAATGTAATCTGGAGTATTATAATTAACCAGTGACCAGCACACTAAAGTCTTTTTATTGTTATTACTATTTCGAGCCCATGTAGTGCTTCCCTCAACATAGCTGTGTCCAATTCTATTATTTATTGAAAGTATTCAGATTGAATCATTTTGTGCTACTGGCATTCTGGAGAAAAAAAACATACCACAGTAAAAGTTATAAACACGATAACTTAATCAGAGAATGTGCAGGGAAATGTGTGGGAAGGCACTTTCCCAAAGTAAACAGATGGAACATTCTCAGGAAACAAGATAAATTGCACTGTAAACTAAAACTGTAACCAAGAACATTATACATAAGTAATATGTATATATTCCATATCATCCCTAATAGAATTTGACATTAGGCTGGAAATTACTTAAATTGCCATTATTGTCATAATGTATTATATGTATTTGCATTTGTGCTCATATAAAATAAATAATATTTAGTTAGAAATACACTCCTTCTACTCCATGCATCACAATAAAGGTCGATTTCCCAGAGAGAGGAAGCACACCAATACCTTTGGCAATGCCTTTAAATCATTTATTCAGCAGAATGTGGCACAAGCTTTCAGGGTCAACCTCTTCCTCAGGTGCAGTACTAATAAGGCTGGCCATAGATGTGCAGATTATAGCCTATGTTGAACAGAGGATCTCCCTTGCCGATCTTCCGACCTGCAACTAACCATTCAGATTAATATAGAGTAGTAAAGAGAACAAATCATACAATACTCGGCCCATTCATTGACACACAGCAATATGACAAAAGTTATGTCCGACAAATAGTAGTGACAGTCACCCATTAATCATCATATAGGCATTACATGCAGAGAAATTATGGGTAGCTGATATAAATCTTTTTTGTCTAAATGGACGACCGATTGCCATGTTGGGACACTCCATACATGGTATATGCCAACTTTAGCCAATGATTTGGGATGAGTTGAGGAAGCAGCAAGCAGCACTACATGTATTTACAGAGCTTGTGCATCATAGAAATGCGCCACTTGGTAACAAACTATGAGAGACAAGGTCATAAACCTTATGTCAAGTGTGGTACAATAACAACCCTATAAAAATGTACCTTATTTCTAGCCTACTTTTTACTCAGGTAACACACAGTTGAAAATGAGCCCCAGATTTTGTGCATATATAGGTTTGTTAGTCATCCCCTAAATCCTATTACTAAATCCTAACATGGCAGATAAAATCCACATATTTGTAGCCAAAGGCTGTATAGTACATCAGAAACAAAAGTCTATTGAGACCAGCCAAGCTTTTAGACCATTCAGCCACAGCAGTTATTTGTCACTGCTTTAGTCCAGATTTAGAAAAGTAATTTTGTTTTGCTGTTCTGCCTCCAGCTGTTCATTGTAGGTCATTGTCTCTCAGACCAATAAGATCTAATTTATTTAATGAGCCAAATGCTCTTAGAGACAAGTTATTACTTGTTGTAAGTTCAAGTTATTTCTTTAATGACTTAAATTCTTCAAAAGTTCATTTCACAGCTTGCACGCATAAGCAGGATTCAATGAAGAATTCTTAGCCATTTAAACAAAAAATAGATCAAATGACATATAATATGGCAAGGAAAAATAAGCAAGAAATAGCTGGCATCAGAGAAAGGCTGGTGTTTGATTTAATGCGACTACACTCTCTAGAATTGAATTGATTGTATTATATTCTGCCTGGTTGTGTTCATGAACATACGGGGCAGATTTACTAAGGTTAGAATGGTAAATTCAAATTTTCTAATTTTTTTTGGTGAAAACTCACAAATTCGAATTTAAAACCACCAACTTGTTTTTGAATTTGAATGTCACCTCGACCCTGGAAACAGTTCTAATTCAACTATTCTCCACCTAAAAAGTAGAAGTCAATGGCAGAGGTCCCTTGAACTATTTGAAGATGTTAATAGAAGTGATGAGCCACATTTTTGCCAAGTTTCGCTTAGAAAATGATGCCCCATAGACTCCAATGGGAGAAAAAAAATGTTGCCCGTCATAATTTGAAATAAATACGTTGATGTTTTTTTCCTAGGAAAACTCGATTAGAATTTGATTCGAGTTTTCAGGTCGGGACTATTCAATTGAATTTTAGACATTCTAATTTTTTCATAAATAACATACCATTCGAATTGTGAATACAATTTATTAGGGTTGAAAAAAATTCACATTACTGTAAAATTCGACTATTGATAAATAATCGTCAAAAAAATAAATTTTTTAGAGAAAACAAACAATATTCAACGTAATTCACAATACTAGTTGCATGGAAAGTCAATGTATGCCCAGTGTTGATGGGATTTTTCATCTAACTGCTCTGATCTATGAAAAGTTGCACCATGCTTCAACTCCAGCAGTAATCACATAGGACAATCACATAATCTGATTCACACAGACATTATGGGTGCACAGGAAGAACCGTCAAAATTAGGGATGCAAAATCAGGACTTAAAAATTCTAAACAAAATCATGGCTGATAGACTACAACGAATATTACTCTCCATACTCACCGAAAATCAGGTAGGCTTTCTTAAACATAGATATCCGGTCCGTGCCCTTCGGCAAATCTTAACGGCAATCTATATTAGTAACCTGGAAAAAAGAAAACATGGAATGTTAGTCAATTTAGATGCGGACAAGGCTTTCGATAGAATAACACATATACACTTGCGTCGGTTACTCAAATTCCAACATTTCGGCATACATATGCTTAATCTTTTTAAAAATGTGTATTTGGCACCTGCTACGTTTTTGACTGTGAACAACACCAACTCGGACAGATTTCAAATTCATAGGGGTACCTGCCAGGGGTGCCCGCTATCGCCCCTCCTCTTTAATGTTGCGCTTGACCGGTTGCTAAAACACTTAATACAACACCATAACTTGCATGGTATCCAAATAGGCCAATCTAAACTAAAGGTCACGGCATTTGCCGACGATATTTTAATGTTCCTTGGACGGCCTAAAACGGATATCCCTATAATCCTACAACTAATCAAAAGATTTGGCAATATTGCGGGATTTCAGATTAATTTAGATAAAACCGAAGCGCTGCAGTTATATCATTCAGACCCGGCGGATTGGCTTCCTCACTTCCCTTTTAAGAAAACCACACACAGCATTAAGTATTTAGGAATTAGTTTGCCGTCACATCACAAAGACACCTATTCTTTAAACATACGGAAGATCAGAGATACTATTCTACGGGAGATACATCAATGGAAACACACTAACCTAACATTCCTAGGCAGGATACATTTTATCAAAATGTTCCTTTTTCCCAAAGTGTTATACCCGCTGCAGATGTTACCTTATTACATAAAGGAAACCGATTATAAGAAATCTAATCAAACATTTCGACTATTCATTTGGAACAAAAAACGCTTGAGGATTAGCCTCTTTAAATTACAGCAACCCAAACACTTAGGTGGAACCAACCTCCCGAACATCAGGGAATATAATGAAGCAGCGCTCCTTCGTTATGCTGGAGACTGGGTTCTAAGCAGAGATCTTTATACAACAACAGCTCTTGATTCTTACACAGCACATAATCACGCCCTTAATTACGCTCTTCATTCACCACTTCACAAAATCCCACCTTCCTTACGCGACAATCCTATATTTATTGACACATACAAAGCTTGGCATTCAATCAGGAAAAGACGAAAGTTATCCCCGTCTGTTTCTCCATACTTGTCGTGGTTGGCAATGAAAATTTCCCTATAGTGGTACGAAATCCTATTTTATCACAATGGAGAGATAAGGGGCTACAAAATTTACATGACATACTGAATGTTGTTAACACTGTCTTCTCCCAAAACTGCTAGACAAATTCCGTTCACGACACAACATGTCTTCCTAACTTTACAACTTCTCCACTTCGCGACGAATATGATCAAAAACATGTCGGACATTGATAAAACGAACCCGTTCAATACACTTTGGAAAAATCGACGAGTAAGACAAACTACATCACAACTGTATCAAATGATTAGAACACTGATAGACTTAGATAATACTCAAAGACCAGGCTTTGCTTGGACCTTAGACATTCCGAATTCTACACCTTTCGCAATTTTCCAACACCATACGAAAATAATGAAGCTACTTCCAGTCAGTAGGTACCAGGAAATGTCTCTGCAAATACTGCATAACGTTTACTTAACACCAATCAGAAGATACAAAATGGGATATCTGCCCTCTGACAATTGCCTTAGATGCCAGTCCCCCAAGGCAGATCTATTACATAGTCTGTGGTCTTGCCCCTTCCTTCAGACCTTCTGGAAGGAGGTTGCTAGCTAGGGTGCTCAGATGACTGGTAAACCCATTCAAGCACAATTGGAATGGGCAATGTTTAGTGATGTTACTACTTTGACACGTCTATCGAAGTCTGATAAAAATTTTATGGGGAAACTAGCTGCTGCGGCCCGGAAAACAATTCTGCAACAATGGCTCAATACTGACTCACCCGCCATGGCAGTAGTAAAACAAAAATTACACTTCATCTTTCACATGGACTGGTTGGAAACCTTGATAAAAAAAGAACAAAACACTGATAAATTTTTTGCGACATGGTCGACATATATAGAATCTTTACCAATATTATAGACACCTTACGGTACACACGTTCCGTTATACAACATGGTATGATACAGCGATACTTACGGAAAATCCACTGGTTCTGGAATCGTCCCAGTATCTCAGAGACCAGCGTCTAGACCATCGACACTCAAGTCCGACGTCCCCCGGGACCCATCTCAGGTTATTAAGTTCTTACTCATCGAACCCTATATAGGGAATTTTTTTTGTCTTTCTTAGTCCTTTGTCTGAGCTATTAGTTTAATTTGTTATTACTGTTCTTGATAAATTATGTCTAATGCATATACATAATGTTACAAAAACTAATGTGAACATTTTCTTCCTTGGTTTTGACTTTGTAACTACTATGTGCATTTCATAAAACAAGTTTGAAAAAAAAAAATTAGGGATGCACCAAATACACTATTTTGGATTTGTCCGAACCCCCAAATACTTTGTAAAAGATTCGGCCAAATAACAAACCAAATCTGAACCCTAATTTACATATGCAAATGAGGATGTGGAGGCTAAAGTGTGTGGCTAAAACGTGTTTAGTGACAAAAAGTCACATGATTCGGCCTGCTGAAAAAGGCTGAATCCTGGCCGAATACCAAACTGGATCCTGGATTTGGTGCATCCCCAATCAAAATACACCATTTGTGTTGTGTTAATGAGACCTAATGAGCCTGCATTATCAGCAGATTTTCATTTTTAATTTTTGAATACCACTATGATCCACGCTCAACTAGCCATGGTTACCCAATTTTCAACCTGAACCCACAATAGTCAACCAATTTTCAACCCAAACCCATGGACTGGTGGGTCTCACAAGTATCAGATCAACCACAAATCAGTACTGTGCACTAGTAATCTAATTATCTACATTACATACTGTACACAGTGTAGCTTCAGTTTGCAAACAAGAATCTTTGCTTTTTGATGATTAAAAGAATAAGTCCTATCATGTTGAAAAGGGAGTATGCTGCCTCTTTAATAACATTGACCGTATTTAGACTGGACACTTTGCTGATTATCCTTCATAACCAAAAGAGCAGATTTAATTTCCGCTTACTATTTTGAAGTGGTTGTTTTCATTTGTACCTATATCTGGAAGAGGAAAGTAAAGCTTAAACTCCAGATGATCTCATATTAAATTGTATTTATCTCTTAAATCTTTAGAACATAAAAAGGATCAGTCATGGGAAGCAAAAACTCTGGCAAAACAAGTCTATGAATTGCTGCTAAACTGTTAGAGAGATTGGCAGAAGCAGCACTTGTCCCAATCATACAGCTGCCCCAGTATAAAAAAAAAACCCTCACGCTAAGTAATGCAAAATCACTTTTCCACCACCAACGTGTTTTATAAAATACAGAATGGTATTTAGCAGTTGATTAATTTAAACCCCAATAGTGGAGGGTGAATCAATCTCAAGACAAACTATATAAGTATGTGTATAGACACAAGGAAAAATGCCGGGCACACTAATCCACAACCCATTTTGCAAACGGCAGATGAGTGTTATTAATTAAGTGCTAATTAATTTGTCAGAATTCTCTGTTACCATGTGAATATACAAAACTGCTTAAGCATGTACAATACATATTACCGCTTGAAGAGCATCCCCTTCATGCGTTCGCCCTATGTTACTCCACTAAGGACTGGTAATCCATCTAGTTGCTCTTTGGTTCCATGTGGACAATTTGCTGATTATTGAACTCCATTAAAATACACAACACGGCTTTTAACTTTAAACAAAGAATACTTGTGGATTAGTGTTCACCCTTAGATATGCTTTCAGGGTTTTGTTTATACACTTGATAAGAGAGAATTTTGTTAATGAACTAGCACTTAATAAATGATACTCATCTGTCTTTTGCAAAAAAAAAGTAATTGTGGTTTTGTATGCCCAATATTCCCCCTTGTGTCCTGTTTTATAGCACAAAAAATCAAGGTTAGTCTATTCTATCTCAGGATTCCTGAATCTAACACAATTTACTGACCTTTTGTCGCATTTATTGTTGCAAGCAGAGCCAAAGACCTGGAATCATTTTCGTTGCTAGATGCTCACGTTTTATTTCATACTTTACTTTCTCTAGACAATTAAGGGCCCTGACTGATGCTATGGGTATGGATGTGTGTTATAAATAGTCATTTTTTTCTAACAGACAGCCCTGCTATATACATACACACATACAAAGATGTGTGTTTATTATGTTATTTGTCCTGGGCCCCCAGTGCTTAAAAGTGGCCATTTATAATTTCCTCCAAGTGACTTCTATTCTATCTTCATTCTATACATGGGTGACCTCACTGTCTCTTTTGGATTACTTTATGCAGACTATTCCCTGATGTTCAGATAACTTGTGGTCTCTCATTTTTGGAGTCACAATATACTTGCCCCCTACCTTCTCAGCCCACCCTGAATCCTAGACTAAAATATGCAATTGCTTTCTTACAAATATCACAATAATGTGCCAGCTCCTGTGCTTGTACACTGTTAAAACACTGAGCCTGTCCCTAATCCATTCCCTGACAAGGCTACTGCAATCGGTTACTCATTGGCCTCCCAGATTATGTGCATGTCCAATATATGTATCTATATTTATATTTGATTGTTCTTGTAGGTCGTGCTGCTGCTGCTACAGCAATTGGAGGACGACCACAGGAGGAAGGACAGAGACTCGGTGAAAGACCTGCGGTGCAACCTGGGCTTGTTAACTCAATGATGGCTACCATACAGCCAGCGTTTCGGCAGCAACACCGCCAGGATCTCTGGATGAGACAGTGGATGGCCCAAATGCATGGTGAGATGCGGGAGATTAGGACCATCCATCATGGATTTCATTACCTGGTGGCAGCCTAGCCTCACTGATCAGAGGGCTCTGTTGAGGGTCCCTGGACCTTCTGCTGCTCCCCCTCCATCCCCTGAAGCTCCTTAACAGCTGAGGGGAAGGGTGTGTGGAAGGGGACATGGTCCTATCCTAGGGGACAAGAGCAAGAATTCTTAGCTCCAGTTTGTGTCACTTTACAACCGACACTGGCCTCTTTGCCTATTTTCTCCTGGCCACAAACTTTAGGTGTAACTTTGTCCGTTAACCAGCAATGGGACTGACTCCCTAACAACACATCCCATTATTTCTACCATGCTCCCTTCTCGTCACTGAGGGGTGCCATTTTAAAATCTATTGGCACCCTTTCCAATAACATCTGGAAAAGCACTTAAAAACATCTAAAAGTGCATTTGCTCTAATATATTTCTATGGTGATGCTGCAGTGTTGCCCAACACATTCACTTGGCCAAAAATGTTACATGTAAGGGTCAATGAATTCCAATCATTGCAAGTGTATGACTATACTTTTTATTGTGTATTTATCACTAGTGCAGTGTTGCTTCAAAGGTAACATATGCTTATCAAGCTGTGTATGTATGTTTTACATGTTATGTGCATTCATGTAACAATAGCCTATGTTCATGCAACTGTCAGCACTTTCAAATGAAAAAAGTGTACCTTGTGCTTTGCACTATGAAGAATTGCTGGCTACCTATGGCCTACATTGGCTACCCAGCACTCATAATATGGGCTAATGTCTACTATTACCTCCTCCAGGCTGTGCTACTTAAATAGCAAGTCACAGGTGTATGGTATGCCTTAAAGGCACAAAGCGTCAGTTGTTACTTTGCACTTACAAGTATTGTTGGCTACCTATAGCCACAAGCCAGCCCTCGGGCATTTGTCATTGGGTGAAGAGGTGATGGAGAGCTGAGTGAGGCAGGATAGTGGCATCCTGGACACTTCCAGGAAAGACAGATTTCACACTTATGCTGCGCATGTGGGAATCACACAACACCTGCACATTGTTGTAAAGGGATCACTTACAATGACGGTAGCTCTCCTGTTGATGGTGAGGTGGTTTGTGATCAAAAGATGAATGCAATCAACGACTCAAAGGTAATTAGGGAATTGTTCAATTTGGAAAAAGCCCTGCTTCTAAGTTATCCACTCTGCCTGGGTTGAGTGTAAGAAAATGAGCCTGGGTGACACTCTATTTTAAAGTTAAATAGCATCATGTGTAGGTTTTTATTGGTAATCCAATTTACTGAACCCTAAAGATAGATAGGCTAAAAAGAATGTTCAAATTATAAAAATTTGAATATTTGAATTTTCTAAGTGGGACATGGAACTTGGCAGTTCAAAGTAGGGGAAAAAATATTTTGAAAAAAAATTCGAGTGAATATTGATAAATTTCTAATTCTTTCATATCGAATTCGGATAGTAGAATTCGAATAGAAGAATCGGATAGTCAAATTGAAAAAACATTTAATTTCAAATTTTGCAACTTAATTATCGAATTCTACAACTCTCACTGTCGAAATAACAATAAGAAATTTGAATAAAAACTCACAGGACATTTTGATAAATCTGCCCCCAAGAGTTTCCAAGGCATCCTTGGAATATTATTTGGAGCCTTGTATATGTGAGAGTGCAAGGACTACAAGGTTTACTGTTGGTTTGGTGGGTTTGAGTTGCAATTTGGGTGACCATTGTGTTATAGGGTTGGGTGGGGGTCAGACTGGGGAACTATACTCCATTTCTGCATCTGAAAATTCCCTGTCTGGGAACGAGTAGTAGCATACAAATAGAGAAGACACAGGGATGGTTTGGGCACGGGTCCTACAATGGCAACATGGTTACGGTCAGGTGCGGGTTAAGGTTTTGCAGATTAGGGTCAGGTGCATGTTTTTCCTGACCCACACATCAATATTGTACAGCACTCACATGTCACAAGGCACACTTTTCATGTAAAATGTCATCGAAAGGGTCAAATACTTTTAAAGGAGAAGGAAAGCTACGGAGGCATTTTATTGCCAATAGATTAGCTGCAATAGTGCAAGATAGAATGCTATATTTATTCTGTAGAATGTTTTACCATACCTGAGTAAAAAGCTCTAGAAACTCTCTGTTTGTTTAGAATAGGAGTTGCAGTATTAATGTGGTGTGACATCACTTCCTGCCTAAGTCTCTCCCTGCTCTGGGCTCAAATTACAGTAGAGAAGGGAGGGGTGGGGGGAGAGGAGCAAACTGAGCATGCTCTTGCCCAGGGCAATGAGGTTTAAGCTGAAAACAGGAAGTCTGATACAGCAGCCCATGAGTACACAATAGAATGAAAGAAATGCAGTGTTTCTTTTGACAGGGGACTCAGAGCAACATTACTTTGGGGGTTTACTGGTAAATTTAGATGGACCTTTCTGATAAAGCTTACTTAGTTTTAACCTTTCCTTCTCCTTTAAAAGAAAGATATATAGAACTGGCTTGACCAGAACAATTACATAATTGGAATTAATAATACTGTAATATGAATTTTGCTCATCACTGATGATTTATGCAATTGCTCAGCCACTTGAGCACTTGATTGTGTCTGTTCAGCTTTATTTATATGTAACAATAACAATCATCTTCATTCCCAAGCAGTTACATAATTTGCTGGTTATACTGCCCTTTTATGGTTATAAGGATTGGTTCTGTTCTCACTAGGCTAAAAAAAAACTTTAGTGTATTAGAGTAGGCTCTAAGGAGCTAAGTCATTTCTGGTACTGATTAACCTCCCTATTTATAAAATATTGACGTAGTACATTACTTGATGCACTACTCCACTATATGTTAAGTAACATTAGCTTGTTTATGTTTCAAAAGGTTTCTGAGAAAAGCTGAGTGATGTTAAAATCATGTTTGAATGTTAAAGGAGTTGCTGGATCCAATCCAATCTATAGCATTTCAAACGAATGGTAAAAGCAAAAAAAGTTAAATGTTTTAAAGTAATGAAAAAACAATAAACTGTACTGTAAAACGGGTGTGTTTGCTACAGAAAATCAGCTGCAGTTTATCTAAACAAGCTTCTGAGTAGCCGTGGGGCAGCCATTCAAGTACAGGATACGCAATAGATAACTGAT
Source organism: Xenopus petersii (assembly GCA_038501925.1). Lineage (NCBI taxonomy): Eukaryota > Metazoa > Chordata > Amphibia > Anura > Pipidae > Xenopus > Xenopus petersii. The sequence continues at coordinate 146,017,127 of CM076673.1, forward strand.
AAGCCCTGTAGAATCCCACTGTTTAAGAGTTTATCTGTTTTCTGCTGTGTAACCTGTGTATTTTCTCCATTTTCAACATTGAATGGCTTCTCCCATGGCTACGCAGCAGCTTGTTTTTATAAACTATAGTAGAACTTCAGTAGCAAACACAACATACCAGTGCACGGAAGCAGCACATTGTATTATTATTACTTTTAACCATTTTGATTTTTTGGTGTTCTTTTAATTGTGACAACTTTATTAACACATATGTAAATAGTAATGGTTTAGTCTCATAGAAATAGTAGGATGTTACAGTTTAAATCATCAGTGATATTTTGGGCAAAGTCCACGTCAAAGTGCCAAAATTGCTTAAGATTATGGGGACAAAATAACAATAAAAACACTTTTTAAAATACATTAGGGAGTCAGGAAAACTTTGCAAACTGTAACCAGTCATGACACTTTATTAACTGCCAACTATGTTGGTTTATTTTACTCTTGTTATATATAGAGCATTGCCTCACAAAACTTATAAATAACGCCTACATATTATTATTCACAAATACAGTCAAATGAAAAAGTTTGGGAACCCCTCTCAGCCTGCATAATAATTTACTCCACTTTCAATAAAAAAAGATAACAGTGGTATGTCTTTGATTTCCCAGGAGTGCTGGGGTGTTTTCTGAACAAAGATTTTTAGCAAAGCAGTATTCAGTTGTATGAAATTAAATCAAATGTGAAAAACTGGCTGTGCAAAAATGTGGGTACCCTTGTAATTTTGCTAATTTGAATGCATGTAACTGCTCAATACTGATTACTGGCAACACCAAATTTGTTGGATTAGCTTGTTAAGCCTTGAACTTCATGGGCAGGTGAGGATGGGTATTTAAGGTGGCCAATTGCAAGCTGGGCTTCTGTTATGGGATCCTCAAAGCAACTCTCAAAAGATCTGAAAACAAATATTGTTCAGTATCATGGTTTAGGGGAAGGCTACAAAAAGCTTTCTCAGAGGTTTAAACTGTCAGTTTCAACTGGAAAGAATGTAATCAGGAAATGGAAGGCCACAGGCACAGTTGCTGTAAAACCCAGGTCTGGCAGGCCAAGAAAAATACAGAAGCGGCATATGTGGAGGATTGTGAGAATGGTTACAGTCAACCCAAAGATCACCTCCAAAGACCTGCAAGAACATCTTGCTGCAGATGGTGTATCTGTACATTGTTCTACAATTCAGCACAATTTGCACAAAAAAACATCTGTATGGCAAGGTGATGAGAAAGAAGCCCTTTCTGCACTCATGCCACAAACAGAGTCGCTTATTGTATGCAAAAGCTCATTTAGACAAGCCACAGTCATATACAAAAATTTAGTTATTTGGTCATAACAAGAAACAGTGTGCATGGCTGAAGTAGAACACAGCATTCTAAGAAAAACATCTGTTACCTACTGTCAAATTTGGTGGAGGTTCCATCATGCTGTGGGGCTGTGTGCCTAGTTCAGGGCTGGGACCCTTGTTAAAGTCGAGGGTCTGATGAATTCAACCCAATATCAACAAATTCTTCAGGATAATGTTCAAGCATCAGTCACAAAGTTGAAGTTACGCAGGGTTTGGATATGCCAACAAGACAATGACCTTAAACACACTTGGAAATCTAAAAAGGCATTTATGCAGAGGGAGAAGTACAATATTCTGGAATGGCCGTCACAGTCCTCTGATTTGAATATCATCAAAAATCAATGGGATGATTTGAAGCAGGCTGTCCATGATCGGCAGCCATCAAATTTAACTGAATTGGAGAGATTTTGTATTGACAAATGGTTGAAAATACCGCCATTCAGAATCCAGACACTCATCAAAGGCTATAGGAGGCGTCTAGAGGCTGTTACATTTACAAAAAAAGGCTCAACCAAGTATTGATGTAATATCTCTGTTGGGGTGCCCAAATTCATGCACCTGTCTAATTTTGTTATGATGCATATTGCATATTTTCTGTTAATCCAATAAACTTTATGTCACAGCTGAAATACTACTGTTTCCATAAGCATACAGCCCAACATTTTGGAAACAGAAAGAGGGACTAAAATATTTTCCCTGCGTAGCTAGCGTTGCCACCTTTTCATAAATTTTCTACCAGCCGGTGGTGGGTGCATGAACAAAAGGGTGTGTTGTGACAAAAATGGGGGTGGATCATGACATAAAGGGGTGGAGCCACGACAAGGCAATGGCTAGAAGGAGAACAGTTTTAAGTTTCCAGCAGATTGGGGGCAGACCAAGGAATTTTGTTAAGGGTATTACAAATTTACCAGCAACTACATTAATTTGTAATACCGGCCCCGGCCTCGGCAGGTGTTTTACAGGCTAGGCCGGTAAAATACTGCCTGGGTGGTAACCCTACGCATAGTGTGGCAAATTTTTTGACCACACCCATTTATGTGGTCACACCCTCTAATTACCATGTCCATTTTACATAATTTGCCAGGTTATTAAAGTTTGAACACATTTCTGTGGTTTTCATGTGTTATTACAGATTTGCTAATGAAGGTGAATTTCCCTTTAAGATGCAATTTACAGCTTCCCCAAGAGACTTATCTAAAGCTGTTACAAAAGTATTTTAAGTCTGGGCTCTCTGCTCTCTGTAGTGTAAACCATACAGCAACACATATTACGGTCTGTGGTTTTCCATGGGAAGATTACTGCACACATATTATACACTGTACATCTAAGACTAGCCAATCAACTAGCCAATCAACAAAGTGTTTTAAAGTAATGAATATATCATGTACTGTTGCCCTGCACTGATAAAACTGATGTGTTTGCTTCAGAAACACTACTATAGTTCATATAAACAAGCTGCTGAGTAGCAATGGCGGTAATTGAAAAACGGCTGTATGGCACAGGATAAATAATGGATAACAGATAGCATTATGTTCTACAGAGCTTATCTGCATCTGCTGTGTAACTTGAGCCTTTTCTCCTTTGAATGGCTGCCCCCATGGCTACACAGCAGCTTATTTATATAAACAATAGTAGTGCTTCTGAAGCAAACACAGCAGCTTTACTAGTGCAGGGCAACACTGCATTATATTTTTATTACTTTAAAACAATTTAATTTTTTTATGTTACTGGTCCTTTAATTAGAGCCTTGTGGGGCCCCATATATCTCTGGGGCCAAACTGCAGGGTCTGCTTCCTCTGTAGTTATGGCCCTGTGGCTTACAACAACAAAACCTATCATCTGGATAGGAAAACGTGGGATATAAAATATTTGTGAGAGCTAGGGTTGCCACCTTTTCTGGAAAAAAATACCGGCCTTCCGTTTTTCCTAGTAATAACATTGGCATCTAGCATCATTATTACAGGCCAAGCCTGCAAAATATGAGCCAGGTAGCAACACTTATCACAGCTAACAGTTATATCAATTAAACCCCAGAGCAACAAACCCTACAGGGGTTCAAAAAGTATAAAGAACCAAATAGATGATGGTACAAAAAGCTGGGTACTTATGATATACAAAGGGAATTATTTGAGGAAGGCTAGTGCCTGTGTGAGATGAGAAGGGAGATTGGGAAAGCTGGACTAGTTGTGGGTACATTGCTGGTAAATTTGCCTTAGCTGGTATTTTAAGGGCTAAGCAGATGAGATAACCAGTGTCGGACTGGCCCACAGGGATACCAGGAAAAGTCCCGGTGAGCCCAGGTATCAGTGGGCCCTCATGCTGCTAAACATTTGCGGGTAACCCACAGGTACCTGATCTGCTGCAGGACTCTGAAACTAAGAGGATTATCTCTTGACGGGGGGCAGATTTGGCCTAATATTGCAAAAAATGGACAGAGAATTGCCAATAATGTAATCGATGGGGAAGAATAAATTGCATAACAACAATGCATTTCAATGTATTCAGTCAGCCAGACATAACATTATTGAGAATTCTCCTTGCAAGTTTGGGGAACAACATAGCTCATTACTTTAAACACTTATATTTTTTGGTGTTACTGTTCCTTTAAGACTAGCTGTTTGGCCATTTGCAGTGAAACCCATAGTGATAGTGACATTGCAAAGTACAGTAACGGCAGGGTTAAAACAGTAACGCCCTACCGCATGGCCACAAAACTGCACCGTATTAGAAAAATAAGTATTTGTGGTGACTGCAACTCCGCTAAGCAGCCAGTCATTTGCTTTTCTCAAATGTAGTGCAAACCTCAGTTAAATTCAAGTCTCAGCCGCTGCCAATACTACGAATCGCTATTTGGTGGACGTCACTATGTGTGCGACGCACAGCGCTCTCTTTGGTGAGAACTAGCATCTCCGTTCTGAGCAGGGAGATGACGTCACTGGAACGCGTAAACTTTTCACCGTGTGTGTGTGGCGCGAGGCTTGAACCGGTAACGTAAGAAAACCGGAAAGAGACAATGATTGTTGCCGGCGGGAGTCAGCAGCCCAGATTCCTGTTGGTAATGGTTTATTCCTGGAACGTCCATTCTAATTTGTACCCACATGCTGCAATGAGTATTTACATCATGTAAACCTGCAGGAATTCTTACAAATAGGGGCATAACTAACAGGAAGCAGACCCTGTGGTTGCAGAGGTACCCAGGCCTGCAGGGGGCTCAGTACAGTCATAATCATCTTGGTGGAATAGGCCAATATACTAATGTTTAAGGGCCATATAATGAATTTGCTGTGGGGCCCAGAAACATCGCCATTGCCACTGCAGATACAAATATATTGTGTATACACAAAGTCCCCAGTACAGATCCTTCCTCCAAGTGGGCACACAGTTAACTGCAATGTTCCTCTGCCATCCATAGTACATGAACAAATGGTTCTGGGTACCACATCTCACTTCCTCAGGTACACTGAGCCCAGGGTCTGTAGTAACCTGCACCATATGTTCCACTTCATTTGCACCATTGAAGTAACCCATTGCAATCAATCAGCAGTTGGCTTTGATCCATCTGGTGCTGCTGTTATGCGGAAACAAATGTCTGATTTATGCACCTGATATCTTATCAGGTTATGATTTCCCCACCGATCATCACTATGGGGCCCATTTACTTCGTTCGAGTGAAGGAATAGAGGAAAAATAGTCCGAATTTCGAATGGTCGAATATGGCTACTTCGACCTTCAACTACGACCTTCGACTTCGAATCGAACATTCTAACTAAAAATCTTTCGACTATTCGAACATTCGATAGTCAAAGTACTGTCTCTTTAAAAAAATTCTTCGACCCCCTAGTTCGCCACCTAAAACCTACCGAGGCCAATGTTAGCCTATGGGGAAGCTTCCTAACCATTTCCTGATCGAAGGAATATCCTTCGATCGTTGGATTCAAATCCTTCTAATCGTTCGATTGGAAGGATTTAATCGTTCGATCAAACGATTATTCCTTCGATCGTTCGATCGTAGTGAGTCTTGTAATTTTGGTAGCGAGTTTTTTAAGTGCAGTTAAATTAAAAGTCAAGTTTTAGTAAAATTGTTTCTAATTATTGTCTTTCATCTGCACTGGTTAACTTGGGAGTTACAGAGTGGATACAGAGACTAAGTATCCTATTTTGTAACACTTCAATTGTTATTTTTGGTTGTTACATTTGTATTTAACCTGCAGATGCTTTGAGACAATTAAGATCTCAGGTACTCTGTAATTGGTGATTAAGTAGTGTTGTGTTTCTACACAGGTGCACAAAGTGTACCTATGGTAATAAATGGGGACCAGTGTCTTAAATGACAGTTTCTGAATAAAAACGACAATTTCAAATGTAATAATTAAAAAAAAAAAAAGCAAGCGGAATAAAAAACATATTAGGACATCACTGAACTACGCATAGGTGCCATTATAATGTTTTCTGTAACTTAGATCATCATCATAACACATTATTCAGCGGCAACCAGATGGCAATTAGCTATAAAGTGATTCGGAGGCTACAGTAGACTGTTTAGCTATTGCTAAACCCAGGGGATAACACTTTTTGTCGTAATTTGTCACAGGAGGGAGGGACCCCTCCTCTTACAGGAGTTTTAGGGTTTTAATGTGTTTTTAATACATAAGTGTTGGCATGGTTGACTAATAAACATTGCTATTTTAATTATCAAGTGACATTATCTGGCTTTTGGGGGATGAAGTCCTATTGTGTCTTTTGTTTTATGTATAAGTAGTAACACCCTCTAATGTAGCCAAATTACTTTGCTCAGTCATTTTTATTTTAGCACTTTTTGTCCTTATTACTGTATTTTCAGTAAAAATACAGACCCAGCTCCTCAAGGTGGACTGAAAGTTGAGGGTTGTGCTTATAATTCATTATGGGAGCAACCCAATTTACAGTTCACTGTGAAAAAATGGGTCTTTGTTTTTTTCAAATGTTATACAAGTTCGCAAAATAAAGTGCGATCACCAGTATTTTGGGCCCTGTGGATGGTTCTGCATTGGTTAAATGTTTGGTACTGTGAAGTCATATAGCTTGTTCAGACAAAGGTTTTTTTTTAATCATCAATCCAGCTGTTGAAATGAGTACATATCTACATTCTGGTGCAATCTGTGATATACATATATATGTGTGTATAGGTGCCATTGCCAAATCTGCTATGAAGGTGTTAACAGATTTCCAGTGATCCGATTTAGTCTCCTGTGGAACCAGTTATTGTGCTCATTACAGTCTGTCTGTACACAAGGCCTGCCAAATTCTACTGAAAATGTTCTCATTTGTGACCTACATTAGACTGCTGAAAATTAGCTGCTGATGGGTTAGAGCAACTGCAAAACTGCTAGAGATCTCAAGCATAAACTTTAAATCAACAGGAAAACAGTAATGATGATCTGTGGAAACAGACTTTCTCAACTGTTACTGAATTCCTTTGCAGGCATCACTTAAAGTGATACTGACACTAAAAAATGAATTTTAGCATATGAATGTACATTAAATGTTACCTGTAGGTCATGTTGATCATTTTTTGCTGAGAGGTTTGTTTTTGTATATAATTGTTAGTTGAAGTTCCTAAGGCTGACTCTCTGACACTCTGACTTTGCCAACCTGACTGTCCCATCTCAGCCTGTTAGTTACAGTTTCTGATGCTAACGGACTCCTGCTGCACAAACATGGCAGCCCCCTCATACAGGAACATGGGGGATCAGACAGGTAATGTAAAGCATCATGCAAATACTTTATGGCAAAGTTAGAAGTAGCTTGCAAAGCCAATATTATAATAGATGTAAAAAAAGTTTAATTTCAGGTGTCAGTATCTCTTTAAGGCTGATTGTGTAACCAAACCATTGTTGCTGAGGTGTCAGGACCTAGTTAGAATGATAGAGGATTTTCCTGCTAAGGTAAGTGGAAAAAGGCATTGGCCTCCGATATCTAGTTGCCAGTAATCTGCTGGCACAGTTCCATGTTTAAGGATATGTGCCCACAGCCATTTTTACTTGAATCCAGTGGTTTTTTTTCCTGCTCAAGACAATAGAAGTGATGTATGCTTCATTATAAAACATATCTAGGTATCTCCCAGGCCAATCCTACCTAATACTTAAAACTAAGATAAACCTATTTTTTCTTGTTCCTCCAATCTAACAAAGCTCATATAAAATTAGATTTTCTCATCCTCATTTATCCCCTCAGGTTGTATGGCATCAAGTTAATATAACTTGGCAATTTTAAGTAGTATTCACCGCATCTTCCTCTCGCTGGAATATTTCACCTTTTTATTGCTGTAATTTAGCTGATGTTACGTTTGTAGTGGGTTGTTACTGGTCTGCCTGGTCTCCCTCAAGGGGATTTTAACATGTTATCAATAAATTCAGTTTTAGAATTCAATAGGATGCATTTCGACTGCATAGTGTGTACTTTTGCTTCTACAGGTTTCTTGGGTTCCTCAGATGCCTGTGTTCAATTAATAGTTGTTTCCATATATTGTACAACAACTATCGGTTTCTTGCACATGCCAGTGCTTGGCTATAACGTGTTACAACACATTTCAAAACTGATAGGCCTGGTACCAGTGACTAAAGATTGATGACTGAAATAAAGAAAATCTTTATTGTCAGTTTTCCAGCCATTTCTGGATGCCAAAATTAGTAAGGATTTCTTTATGTTATTTCATGATCTTCAGCAGCATATTCTGATGGTAATTTCCTGTTTGGTTTGAAATGTTCTATGATGCCCAAGCTATAGGTTTGTGACACAGAACCTTGACCCACATTTGGATCTTTAAGCTCCATCATTTTTTACTACTGTTGTATGATCTCTGTTTTAATAAAAGATTACCGGTAGTCAAATTGGATCACAACCTTACCACCACAGGAATCCTTTCATGCAACTGTTGCTTATCCTGTGCATATTTCCTTTTTGGCATTTAGGAGCTTCATGCTATTTTACCATGGCTAATAGAAACTGTCTTTGGCAGTCTGGATGGAAGTATACTGGGTTGGAACCTCCTTGGCTTACATGAGCGTATCAATCCACTGGAATTTCATACTGCCTTGGATTTTTTGGATCAAGGTAAGATATTATGTTTATATAACACTATATATATATATATATATATATATATATATATATATATATATATATATAGTCCAAAAGTAATGCGTGCACATGGGGAACCTTTCAACAGGATATTTTAATAAAAACATAATTGTATTTAAGTTAACTAAAAAAAACCGGCCTATTATCGATATTATTGGAGTAGCACCTGGGTATTTTGTCAAATTCAGTGGAGTGCGGATAAACAAAGTTTTATGGTGACTGTTTAGTTATTAGGATTTTTTGTTTGATTATGTGGTTTTAACCACCAGAGATTTAGCTACAATACAAAGACATTACAAGACATTTTGTTGCACATTTTGGAGGAAATTAAAGAGATACTGACACCAGAAATTAAACTTTTTTTATAGCATGTATCATAGCATTGTCTTTGTGTGCTGTCTATAATTTTGCCATAAAAGTATTTGCCTGATGCTTTTACATTACTTATCTGATCCCCCCCCGTTCCTCTATGAGGGGGCTGCCATATTTGTAGAGCAGTAGTCCATTAGTAGTAGAATCTCTAACCAACCAGTTGAGAAGAAACAGTCAGGTAGGCAAAACAGTCAGGTTTAGGAACTTCAAGTAACCATAACTTACAAAAGCAGAACTATCAGCTATAGATCATGTTGATGTTTTAAGTTATAATGTACATTCATATTATATTTTAAAGAGTAGTTTTCTAGTGTGGGTATCATTTTTTTTGTATACTAAACATAAACATGAACTTACTGCACCAGAAGCCTAATGAAACAAACGATTTATGTTTTCAAAGTTGGCCACAGGGGATCATCATCTTGTAACTTTGTTAAACATCTTTCCAAGACCATGCACATGCTCAGTGTGGTCTGGTCTGGTCTGGGCTTCAGTTGGGAGGTTACGCTTAGGGATCGTCCTAAATTATCAAAACAGCACAAGTCAAATAATAACTGCCATAGAAGCCGATACAGCAAGACAGATTAATAATCAGAATATGCAGATTGCACTGGGTCTGCGGATAAAAATCTCTACACGGTCACCGGCTGCTTAACAGGGAAACAAACAAAGCTGCTCGAGTTCAGGGAAGTGAACTGCTGTTTGAAAGTTTGATCGTTTCCCTGCATAGCTGTTAGAGCAAGTAAAACGAAGGGGGAATTTCACTGCGTACAGTCAGGTTTATTATAAAAACAGTACACATTTTTTAATTAAAGTATATTGGATATAGATTTCTTTTTCATTAAAGAAAGTCAAAATGGGATTTTGTTTGTTTGGCTTTTCATCCCCTTTAAGCACAGCCAACAAGATATCTCTGGAGTATTAGCAACTATTGTATCAATTCTAACAGCTGCCTGTATTAAAACCCAGAAATTCTGCTCAGCAGGGACAAAGATAAGAAATGTATCAACTAAATGTATCCATTTAGAACAGTTTACAGCAACCCCCCCCCCCCCCTCCTAGAGCTGCTTCAGAAGGAGAGAAATGACACTTCAATATTAGAAAAACCGTCACACATAGAAAATAGAAAGTCATTGGAAAAAGTCGTTATTTCTGGTGATCTATCTGAAACCAACTAGTTGTTGAAGGTGAACCACCCCTTTAAGGTCTTGTAAGAGTAGTAGGATGGCACACAGGGATTATCTAAAAAATAGTGGGTGCTCACTGAAGGAGGCTACAGGCTATTATTGTGATAAGAGAACGAAAGGAGGGAGTTTGATATTAACCCCAGCAGAGTGTGGAATCAACTTTGTTAATAAGCATGCTATCACTAAATTAAAAAAAAAAGTGAGTAGTCACAGGAAGTCAAGTGAGCAGACTTTGTGGGTGCCAACCTTTGCTCCACTGCTTTTTATTACCAGTTACAGGGGAGAGTGGGTGTTGCCAGGGATGTATTTAGGTCCTGTTTTGTCCTAGGCACCAGACTTCACAGAAGGTTCAGGGCTGGGGAATTAGAGAAGACTGAAACAAATTACCCAGCAGAGTGATCGCCCAGTGTGTTAAAGGAACAGTAACACCAAAAACTGAAAGTGTTTTAAAATAATGAAAATGTCATGTAGTGTTGCCCTGCACTGGTAAAACTGCTGTGTTTGCTTCAGAAACACTACTATAGTTCATATAAACAAGCTGCTGTGTAGCAATGGCGGAAATTGAAAAACGGCTAAATGGCACAGGATAGATAATGGATAACAGATAACACCATTAGACAGACAGAGCTTATCTGCTGTCTGCTGTGTAACTTGAGCCTTTTCTCCTTTGAATGGCTGCCCCCATGGCTACACAGCAGCTTATTTATATAAACAATAGTAGTGTTTCTGAAGCGAACACAGCAGTTTTACTAGTGCAGGGCAACACTGCATTATATTTTTATTACTTTAAAACAATTTAATTTTTTGATGTTACTGGTCCTTTAACAGGAAAATTGAGATGAAAAATAACTACACTATGGCCATTGTGCATGCTACAGAGGCACAGGATACAGTACATGGAATTAGGCAGCACAGTACTTGTATCTGTTCAGTATGATCTCATTGATTAACTATTGTCATTTATATTTTCTTATTCTAGTGGAGCAATGATGAAGTTGGTTTATAAGCTGCAGGCTGAAGAATACAGATATGATTTTCCTGTCTCCTTCCTTCCAGTAGGTTGTTTTTTTTCCCCTTGCCTCTAAAGCTAATGGTGTACACAGTATTTCTCCACCTGTGCAGATGTGACTACATGTGAAAGTAGGGTCTCAAATGTGCATTTACGGGCTGAAAGTTGCCTGTAAATAGTAGTTTCCATTTAGCAAGGAGGATAGATAGTCGACATCCCTCCTCCAGCTAAAATACTCCTGCACAAAAATACTACATGTGCTGAAAGCCTTAAATATTGGGAAAAACAAGATGTATATTGATATATTGAATTTTTTTTCTTTCAAGGTCCCAGTCAGAGCATCAATACAAGAGCAAGTGCTCCCTGAATGCCCCTTGTATCATAACAAGATCCAGTTCCCAGCCTCAGGAGGGATCAACTTGAATCTTGCTTTGAGTATCCTTTGTGGATATCTGAGTGATATAACAAAAAAAAAACCTTTCTCTGTTGTAGTAAAAATATACAAATGTTAGGGGCATGAGGCAACAATGCCCACTGTCCCCATTGTTATTCGCCCTAGCAATAGAGCCTTTAGCGCTTAAGGTTTGCACACTCAAGCAATAAAGGGCATACTGATTGGAAAGATTGAGGAAAAAATTGTGTTATACGCAGATGATGTGCTCCTCTTTCTGGCAGATGGGCACAAATCCTTTGACACGGCTCTCAAGGTACAGAATCAGAATTCAGGTCACTGATTGGATTAAATGTCAATAAATCAAAATCTATCCTAAGTGGCAACATAACTAAAGACGATGTACAGGGTCTTCAGTGGGTCTCCCAATTTAGGTACCTTGGTATTAATGTTGTACATGACAACTCAATATAGTGTAGAGAATTTAGAACCAAGTGTAACCAAGTTAAAAAGGGCAAGCACCCAGTGGGTGGGGTAGGATTCATCTATTTAAAATGATTTTCCTACCTAAATTTGTATACCCCCTACTGCACTCCCTAGTAACTATTCCAGACAATTTCTTTTAACAGCTACACTCCAGTATTAGCTCATTTGTGTGGGCCTACAAAATGCCACGTATGTCCTGGAAATTGTGAGCAGTGCCAATAGACAAATGGGGCCTGGCATTCCCCAACCTAAGGGATTACTATATGGCTAGCCAAATATCATATTTACATCAGTGGTTTGACCCTGACTTGGATAATCCACTAACTATTCTTCAGGCCTCCATTGTTGGGTCCTTGGAAGCACTCAGGAATGCTCCTTATAGGCGTATCAAGGATTCGCCGTACATCCGAAAGGTTATGGCACACCCGATCAAAACTTTGGCTAGACTAAATAAAATAAGGACCAAGCCCCCCACACAGGTATCCCCCAAGCTTCCACTTTGGAAAAAATCCAATCTTCCACATCTAAATGGTTTACCAGACCCCCAGTATTGGTCAATAGTGGGAATTAGACTTATGTCCGACCTAATCCAAGAAAGTGCATTCCCATCACTAGAACAATTGAGAACTGCACGACAAAACCCCTCAGTTGAACTGTATAGAATGCTTACAATTCAGGCATGCTTTTAGTTCCCAGTTTGGCTTCCTCTTTATTGTATGGGATAATTCGAAGATAGGCAACAGACTTTGGAACCCCAACCCAAAAAAAAACTCCTCTCACACCTATACAGAGCCTTATTAGATCCAGGACCCAAGCCATTTGCTCATGCTTATTCAAAATGGGCCCAAAGCGTCCCTGAATTTCGGATCTGCACCAGAGACAAGCTGATACAGTTTAAGGCATGCCACCAACTATACATTACCCCTCAGAGATTAAAACAGATGGGCAGATCAGAAGAAGGGCAATGTCATAGATGTAAACTACCAAGTGCAGTTCTTTTTTATACATGATTTGGGAATGTGAAGTTATTTCTAAATACTGGAGTGAGGTTGTGGGATATCTGAATCAAAACCTAAATATGCCTGAAGATAAGTCCCAGATAGTGTGCCTACTGGGAATGGTGGATGAGATGGTACCACTAAATAAAACTAGAGGTCTTATGAGGGCCACTTTATACTACGGTAAGAAACTAGTGCTAATGAAGTGGATGAGCCCCTATCCCCCCCACGGTTACCTTGTGGAAGGAGTTGGTTAATAAAACACTCCCGCTTGTTAAATTGACTTGCATTGCTAAAGACTCATCTGCAAAATTTGAAATCCTGGCTGGATGCCAACCCTGAAGTGTCTCTACCTGACTCTCCACAATGACCAATTTTAAGACCCGTGCAACTGAAGAGTATGAAAGTATGATCATACTGTATAACTGATTATGTATATAACATCATTGGTTTATTGTAAAAGAAAACGTAAATAAACAACCTCAGGACGGCTAGAGTTTGGTAGCCGAAACATCGAGGAAATAAACCACAGCCTTTGCGACTTTTTGAAGGATAGATTCGTGAGTGCGGTTTTCTTTGATATAGTATATGATAATTGTTTACGAGCACCCAGGCATTTGGAGTGGTGTGCACCACCTTGGACAATTAAACAATTAACACATTCATTCACCATATATCAGCAATGTATAACATATATTCAAAAAATAAACAGCAAGTTAAAAACAAGTTACCAAACCCCTAGTTAAAAACAAGACACAATGTAGCCTTATATTACTCAATTCATCTAAACATGCTACATATTGTTATTAATATTACAAATGTGTCACTTATTAAGAAACAATTCGGTATCAAACACAATAAATATCAATCTCTCATTTTTCCACTGGATTAACCATTTCATATCTTATACTGCTCTGTGGGCGTATGTGTTGATGAGAGAGGGCAGAATTATGTAAAGCTAGATTTGTATAAATATAAAGCATTTTGTTGCTATGAGCTTCCCAAACTAGCAACAGAGTACTGTGTGAAACAAGTTAATAGGTTCTTGGGAATATTAGGACAGTGTTACAAGTGGATCCCACTACATCAGTGTTGCTGCGAAGTTCCCATTGGTTTGTATAGATATAAAGAGTCTTCCTTAAAAAAGGTTCCTGTGTGGAACTGAAATGTTGGATTAATAAACCTTTTTATTTTGTTTCTCAAACCATAGGGACTCTCTATTTACTTTTTATGCATGAGCACCCAGGGCTCGAATACAATCAAGGTGTGCGTCCCATACACGCTGCATATATATCTTGTATTTGTCTATATATGTATATCTTGTATTTGTTATATATATATAATAAATTTAGGCATAGTGCACACGGATAACCAAAAAACAATGCCTGTGTGCTGGTTATAAATATCAATAGTAATGAGTGTAAAGAAAAACCGCACCAGCAGGTCTTTATACAAAAATAGAAAAACTTTTAATGATCAACATTTCGACTCGACTGCTGGAGCCGTCTTCAGGAACAAAAAAGAAGACGGCTCCAGCAGTCGAGCCGAAACGTTGATCATTAAAAGTTTTTCTATTTTTGTATAAAGACCTGTTGCTGCGGTTTTTCTTTACGCTCATTACTATAGATATATATATATATATATATATATATATATATATATATATATATATATATATATATATATATATATAAAATTTTGTAACAGACAGCACCTCATACCAGACAAGCCATGGCTGCCCCAGTCCAATCAAGAAAAAAACCAGCACCAAGGGTCTTTGGAAATGAAAAAAGTTGTATGAAAACATATGTATCACCGACGTTTCGGTCCTTTTTCAGGGTACAAATACATATAAAAAATTAAATAGATAACATCCCCCCTCATGTGCCTGTGACATCATGTGCATTATTTAACCCCTCGTAAGGCTGACTAACAGCAATTGTGCACTAAAGAGCTGCTGAAATTTCTCTATCAAAAAAGCAATCAAAAAATTACATATAGTGTACAGCTTCATGATCAGGTTAAAACACGGTTTAAAACTCAGTGTAAACACATTTAAAATAATCCCTAATGGATAATTTAGAACAATTCTATTTCTAATCCGTTGCGTAACTATGTGATAACAACAATATTAAGTTTAGATACAATCTATTCAACATAAATAGCTTAGATTAGATTTTCAGATAAAGATTGTAACATTGTTTCATAAACAATTCAGTAAGAGACATCTTTTGTCCAAAAAGCCATTCAATTGTAGCGTGGAGTTTAATCCTTTAGGGGAGACACATCCCAATTCAAAAGTCCAGAAAGCCTCTCTTTGTAGCAGTAACTGATCAACATCGCCCCCCCCCCCCACGAGGTACTTTCACACAGTCTATAGGCATGCATTTAAATGAGGCAATTGGGTGGTGTGCATTTAACCAATGTTGTGCTAACGGTTGCATAGAAATATCCTGCTTTAGTTGTCATAATTCGGGTCCAATGCTGCCCGTATAGTTGAACAGTGCATGCTGATTCTATCCTTCAGTTGTCTTGTGGTTTTTCCACAGTACAGCATCCCACAAGGACATTTAATAATGTATAACATTTTGGGATTGACATGTTAATCTCTGCCGAATACCGTAGGATTTTCCATTGTGTGGATGGTAAAATTTATCACCTAATATCAGTGTATTACACATCACACAGTTGTTGCACTTATACACACCTGGTTTAAGCAAGCTGTCTCCTATTGACTGTGTATATTTGCTTGCTGGATCTGCTGGTGGCAGTATTTCTTTCAAGTTTCTGTTACGTTTATGCCCAAAACGTAGCTTTTTGCTCACTAGTTTCGACATCTCCGCATCTGTGCTAATCAAAGGCCAAAACTGTGAAAGAGATTTTTTAACCCAGTATGCTTCATGTGGTTTTTAATAGCACCCCATACCCCCCCCTTAAACTAATGGGGCCCTATACTTTTAAAAATGGGCGTTGGTTGGACAATTCCTCTCCCTTAAAAGCTGCATACTGGTGGGGGAGGATAGATCCTTTTCACTGAAACCAAGGTTCAACAGACACTGATTACACTGAATGCTACTATGCAGTAAGACTTTTTATACTATGGCCGAAAGGCAAACTAAACTATGTAACTAAAAACCCCTGTTTTGTAAACTTACTTTTGAGACAGGGGCCCAGGGAATGTGCATTAAAACTAGCACTTCCATTATACTTAAATATACTATTACTTAGCCTTGAGACTGCTGCCACACCCCTATTTTGTACAAATCATTTTTACCCTTATCTCCAGTTTCAATGTCTTTCTGGAGTAAGGTAACCCTATCCAGAGAATATATATATATATATATATATATATATATATATAGTGAATAAAGTACCCCCTTTTGTAAAATATAAGGATATTAGAAGTTACCGAGGAGTTTCATGACCATATAAAAACACGAGGCCGAAGGCCAGGTGTTTTTATACAGGTCATGGATTCGCTGAGGTAACTTCTAATATCCTCATATTTTGCAATTATTATAATATTATAATTCACAAGTTTCAGTGAGTCATGTGACAGAAATGACAGCAGAACTCACGATTTATAACTGATGACATCAGAACTCACTGTTTATCATGGCTTTTGTTTAATATATATATATATATATATATATATATATATATATATATATATATACACATACACATACACATAAATGTAATCTTGTGGTAGTATTTGCTTCCTGAATTATTTGTACACGGATTCCTTTGAATATTTCATGTTCCACTTTGCCTTTTGTCTTCTTAAACAAAGGGTAAGTTAAAATATAGCTGAATATATTACCTCTGTCAGCCCATTGTTTTTTGTTTTGTTTTTAAACTAGCAAATGTAACCCTTGGAAATAAAATATAGTGTACCCCTTTATTGTTAAAATAACAATAGGCAGGTTTAATCCCTGTCACATATAACACACATAACACAGCATGCTTTCTTCTTTGCTATACATTGTCTGTACTACATTTTTTTTCTCTTTGTCTCTTCTATTTATTATTTCTTTACTTGTCCCTATCCTTCTTCCCACCCCACAATGACCCTCAAAGAAATATGTTAGAGCTGAAAACATTATAGTTGCTCTTAATATCCCAGAAACCACTAAAAAGAGAAAATGAATGCATATTGAAAAAGTGCTCAGAGGACCACCTTTTTATTTTTTAAAGTTGCACTTTTGTTTAGATCCCCTTGGGTTCACCATTAGTAGCAGTGCTCTGCTAGAGGCTGAAGATAAACCTGTTCTCTTTTTGTGTTCCTAGCACTGGGTGGCTAATTTGCTTAATGTCATATTATTATATGTGTGTTCTAATTATTTCAGAGTTATCCCCAAGGTCATCACTTCAGCACTGCAGACAGTGCATATTAATGTTCCACCTCCCCATTCACCCAACACAGGAGGTGCTGTACCCTCACTAGCCCCCAGGTAAAGTTAAGGTCCCCATAGACGCAAAAATTTCTTTTGCCGAACGACTGATTTTAGCGAAGTCCGACCAATCCTTTCGACATTATCGTGCATGTTAGTGGGATTCGAACGATCCAACATCTTACGATTTTTCGTCCGACATCTGTCAGGAAATTGATCGGCCAGGTTAAAAAATCTTTGTCAGTCCCAGTGCAATCTATCTATGTTTGCAAGGCCAACCAGGCAGCTACCCTTTGTTTTCCTGGCATATTGATATTTTTAGTTGATGGACAATTCGTACGATCGTTCCGAGATAATCGTGGTCTCACGATGATGATCGGATCTTTTAAAAATCTCAACATCTATGGCCAGCTTTACACTTGTTGATATGTTTTAATTGTGCAAGCTTTTGCTAAACTGCTGTCATATTTTAAAATGCAAAGGGCCTGCTTTATAAACTGGTTTCTCTTGTCTGTTCATGTCCCCATCTATTTCGTTAACCTCTTATGGTTCTCACACAAGTCTTTTAAAGAGACCTATTTCCCACCAACACCTTGGGAATGCTGACCCTGCAGCACACGAAATATGGCGGACAGAGACCTTACTGCAAGTGAGTTCATAGTGTAACAAAACCGGTTTTAGTGCATATTTTGTTTAATGGCTTTTTAATGAATGTATAATTCCCCAGGTATTTGTGGAGATATGGCTTCATGACTACTCTCTTGAAATCTACCAAAAGATGCAATCTCCAAATGCAAAGGTAATTACTTGGCTTATGATTAATGATTCATTTTATAATGCAGGAACAGTTGATTGTTTGAACTGCTGATGTGCGGAAGCACATCTTGTTACTGAACTAATTGCTTGCATATGGATTTTCCTAGCTTGCAAAGGAAGGTTGATCTGAATTTTTCTACTTCGTTGAACTAATGTTAAGTGAATTCTTCTAAAGCTGAATTTGTTTGGAGGGTGAACCCACTGTGTACAGTATACTGGTGTATACTTTGTACATGGTGCAGATACAGTGCAGACAATACTGCTAAAGCCATTATTCAGAAATGGACTGATAGAGTAAGCCATTTTTAGTGTTTTTGTCACAAGGTGAAACAATATTATGTACCTGCACATGAGTCTCTAGCCTTCACCCCTCTTCTGTCAGTGGATGCTGGGAGTTTAGTGATTGTGCACTTGTCTGCAAGTTATCTCTTACGACAAATGATACACAGTCATCTTTCTTATAGACGTGGAGCTAAGACTAAGGTAGGGAGAAAGGAGCAGTGATAGTGATCGTGCAAAAGTGAGCGAATGGCCCCATGTGAATGCAATATCCACTGGTTAAAAAAGGATCAGCTGAAACCTATAAAAAATAATTAAGCAATTTTAAAATGATTTCCTTTTTCTCTGTAATACAATCCTGTTGGATTTCTTTAATGTTTACGCTTATTTTTAGTAGGCTTAAGGTATGGAGATTTAAATAACAGTAAAAGCCATTATTCAGAAATCCCAAGGTCCCATGCATTCCACATAATACATCTCATACCTGTTTAACCTCTTATAGGAATGAGAACTTTATTCATGAGTAGTACACAAACAGAGATTGTGCTAGTCTGTGCTGGCACTTTTTTAAGTACATGTGCATACTTTAGCAATGAACTTGCAAAACTTGGAGGGGAGCTCTTGTAAAAGTTCTGCTCCCTCCAAGTTTTGCAAGTTTATTGTAATACTTAAATGAACATTCAGGGGCTGCCAGAGATTCTCTGGCAATGGCTACATAAGTCTGTGGTTTCAGTCATGATGAAATGTGCCTTTCCTGGCCTAGATGTTTTTTGCTTTTCTTTGGTGTTGCTTTTCCTGTGTTTCTGTGTCTTGCATCTTACTTTTCTTCCACTTAACATTTGTCTTTCCTTTCTTGTATCTTTTGTAAAATGTTGTAATATCCAACCTATTTATTAGCCCTTTTTTACTGCAGTGTTCTGCTAGTAATTGCCCCTGTGTTATCAGATTCAAACTTAATTTAACAAGTTTTCATGTGCTAACTTTGTGTCCCTTTTTGTTTTAGTGTAGTAATGTTTAGTGTAATATCTAGTATACTAAAATGCAAATATTCAATCATTTTATTTTATGCAAGTTTATTACATTAGGGTAAGGAGATTTATTTGCCTGGCAACAAATTGCCTCATCCGCGGCGGGATGGCACTCGGATCGATTTGTTTTCCGAAGTCGTCCGAAGTTTCCTCGTGAGGCAACTTCGGCGACTTCAGAAAATGAAGCCATCCCGGCTGCGATTTAGATTCTAGCCAGGGGGAAGGCTTTTCAGGGAGAATAGTCGCCAGAAGAAGAGGCGATTTGTCGCTGGTCAACTAAATCTCCCCAAATCTTAGCGTGTGCCCTTACCCAAAGAAAAAAATCTTGTAGGTACTTGTAGACTTATGTGAATTGTCCAGCTAAAAGTAATCTGCAATGATTCGGAACTAGGGTTGCCACCTGGCCGGTATTTTACCAGCCTGGCCCGGTAAAAACAATGTTATTAATAGGGAAAAAAGATAAATATATAGGAAGGCCGGTATTTTTTTCCAAAAAAGGTGGCAACCCTATTCGGAACTGACACAGTGACTTATTTATAAAGACTGGGCAAATTTGCACCTGGGCAGTAACCCTTAGCAACCAATCAGTGATTAGCTTTTTTTCATCCAGCTGCAGGTTGAGCAGTGAAAGCAATCATCTGATTGGTTGCCTTGGGTTACTGCCCAGGTGCAAATTTGCCCAGTCTTTATAAATGACCCCCACAGACTGTCTGTCTGGATTTGATACTGTTAGGTCAGCAAAGTACAAGGCATCATCAGCATTACATGTTTGATGTAGCAGGGTATTTTAGGGAATTTTGCTTAGGGTGTATACTGCTGTGGTTTCCTGTGTAGGAAGCACAATTATATGTAAAATATTGTAAGGGAAGCACTCTTATGTAACGGGTCATTTATAATCCCAATGGGCACAAGTGCAAGAGCACCCAGGGTTGTTGCATGGAGCATCACATCTAAAATCCAGCTCTCCATGCATAGAGCAGCATCAGGAGATTGGGTCCCAATAGTGGCTGTGTCTGCTTCTGCTTCTTACTTTGCACCTCGTCTGAAGTACATGGACGTACAGGGCTGGTAGGGGGGAGATCCAAAGGTGCCTCCCCACACCACAATTAAGGAGCACGCAGATGCTAAATTGAGCATGTATTTTTAATAAAACATAAATACATCTCATTTGATATAAACATTGATTTGGAAAAAATATTTTCACACGATTAGCACATGTATATTGGTATAACTTTATTTAGTGCTACTCATATACCCATTTTTATACCACATTTTTACAATAAAGTAACAGTTCAAACAGGCAGCATAAACACTTCAATAAATAAAGTTACAAAGATTGTGCCGTGTGCTAAGAGACTCAAGAGAAAGGAATTGCCTGTCTCATACAGCTCACAATCCGTGATGCATTTACTCCAAAGGATTTTATAATCATATTAGCAAGGGCTATCCCTCTCTCATTGGAAACCCTTTTCTTTCAGGGGAATGTTGGTGCCGATCAGTGAACATTTAGTGGGTAAAAATACTTATTATTCAGAGCTTACAAATATATATTTGTGTTGTCCACTTTCTCTGGATTTATATAATTTCTCTCACTCCATATTTTGTGTTTTGTTATTTCTCTGTTTGTTTCTTCAACTCCTGTTTGTATCTCAGCTGGAAGCTCTGCACAACAGGCTCAGTGTGTCCAGCGTTACGCCCGTTTATCCTGCGCTTCCCGGCTCCCTTCATTCATACCAAGTACTACCAGCTCTCTGCCTCACACGTGTTTTTTTGAATCAAGTCTAAAGGGTTGGGATGTCATGTAGGGGGAGGAGGAATTAAAGCATTGGTGCCCCCAGCTTATGATCTCCAAAGCCTTAGCGTCTTGAGCAACCTCGCTTCAATATGCTTCCTGTGACTGAAGTGTGCATATATGGATCATTTTCTAGCTCCTCTATTTGTTAGCTTTTAGAGTGCTCAAAGGCCTCTATGCTGGCTGTGTGATTGGCTGAACCTCTGGATGATTGCGCTAAACTGCTTTGGCTTAATTGTGCTAATGATCATTATTTTGGTTGAAAGATGCACTTCACCCTAATAAAGTTGAGACTCCAATATCAACCATTCACTTTCTATTACATAGACAATTTTATGTTTTTAAAAATAAATATATAACATTTTGAATTGCATGCTTGTTGTAAGGCAATACTCTACAGTCTGGCCAATTTGCCACTTAATTCTGCACATTATTAAAGTGTGAATGCAGTCTAAAAACCTCCAATCATTTTTATTTTCTCCCTCTCACGTGATCTGACCATCTGCTGAAAAATCCCCGTCTGCACTGGTTTGTACTGCTACAAGCAATTTTGATCTGCGCTTTTTGGGTCTAAAAATCTTAGTATGTGTTTTTTTAAGAATTGTTTCACAATGTCTCTTGTTCTACCTCTTTGTTTGTAGGAGTTATACCAGCCCACAGAAGAGCATGTTCTAGTTGTCCGTCTTCTAGTGAAACACCTTCATACTTTCAGTAACAGCCGCAGGCCTGAGCAAGTGTCTCCCTCCACTCACTCGCATACTCCCAGCCCTCTGGAGGAACTAAAAAGGTGATGTATCTGTGTGTTTGTGTGGAAGATTAACTTCTGTTCCGAGTCAGCATCTTACATACCTATGTATTCTGCCAATATGGCAGCCTGCTCAAGCGATAGCTGGCCAAGTCTCAGCCAGATTTCTATTGGACAGGGCTGCTGATGTGATCCTCTCCCAATAAGTCACCAATGGCCACTATATGAACTGATTACTGGTCCTGGGCCAAACAATTAGATCAGTCTGGACTGATAAAGAGTCATTCAATGTACAGTTATGAGATCCGTTATACAGAAAGCTCTGAATTATGGAAAGGCTGTCTCCAGCAGACTCCATTTAATCCAATTTTTTTTTTAAAAAAAAAGTATTTCCTTTTTCTCTGTAATTATAAAACAGAACCTTGTACTTGATCCAATCTAAAATCTAATTAATCCTTATTGGAAGCAAAACCTATTAGCTTGATCTAATGTTTAAATTATTTTTAGTAGACTTGAGGTATGAAGATCTAAATTATGGTAAGATCCAGGTCCCAAACATTCTGCATAATAGGTTCCATACCTGTATTGTACAATTTATGGTTCTGACACTACAACATGAGGGCTGTATATAAGCAGCTCCAGACTCCACAACATGGAAGCCTGCAACATCTGGCATGTAAAAGGGTTGAACTCAAACAGAAAAAGCAGATATCGATTCTAAAGGCATATGTTGTTTGTTGGAATGGATGGTACAGGCAGATATTTAAATTAATATATAATAATCTTGTAGTTGGATTTCAAATATTTAGAGACCTGGTGCTTGATGCAATTTATGGGTCAGACAGGAAGATTCCTTTCTAGTCAAGATATACCGTAAATGTAGCTGTATAAATGTTAAATTTAACAGTATATTGATACTAGTATATTGATATTTGATTTTTGAAATAGATATCTGAACCTTAAAATTGCCCAGACCATACCCATGATACAAGACTGATAGCAAGAGAAATTGGCTGTATTTACTGGATATTGTAAATTTGCAGGTAGCATGTCCGTGATTTTTTTTTGCCAAACAAACAGATTCTGACACTAGTCTGTGATTGGAAATGCCCAACTGTCAATCGTTGTTGTTTGCAGCAGGAATAAAGACGTTTGCTGTTAAATAAAACACTCCACTTAGTATCTCAAGATTTATAAGAAAACATTAAAATGCATTTATTAAACATTTCATTGTAAACATTTGTACATTTTAAGTGTTTCCCTTTAATTTTTTTAGTATGAAGCATGAACATGTTTGATTTTGTTGCCTGAAAAATATAATTTAGTCTCCTTAAAGTTTGCTTGTTTCTTCTCCCAACAGGGTGGTTGTCCCAAGATTTATTCAGCAAAAGCTGTATATCTTCCTGCAGCACTGCTTTGGGTATTGGCCTCTTGATGCTTCCTTCAGAGCGGTATGACTGACCATTTCTTTGACACCTTGTCATGTTGAAAACCTATTTTTACAAGACTATTTTATTTTCCTCATGTATTGTCTTAGATAGAAGTGAATATACCATTTATTTTTCTGTTGTACTTTTCCCATGCTTCTATTAAGGTATTTGTTTGTGTGCTTTTAGTTTCTGCCATGCAAAATATATTGTTTTTGACCAAAGCTAATCTACTTGCACGGTATGTCAGTGAATCCTGCATGGACATGGCCTAGTGATCATAGCATGGGTTTGATAGAATAAGTCTAGAATAAATCTAAAAAAAGCAGTGGTAGCGAAACCCCTAAGTTTGCTGAATGCTTTATTGAGAGAAGCCATTCCAACATAGTTAATTTTCCACTTCTAACTCTACGGGAAGTATTAAGGCTTAGTGCCTTTTTAACATATCTGGTAGTAAATGTTTTACATTCTTTTCCAAGGTATTGGAGATGTGGCTAAGCTATGTTCAGCCCTGGCGATATGTCCTGGAAAGGTCTAGCCCTGTTAGTGGTGAAACACATAATCGCAATGTACCAGAAAAATGGTGAGCCAATGGAATGCTTGCTTACCCAGACAGCACAGAAGATATTTTTCTAAAGCTTACTTCTCACCACATTCACCTCTAAATGCCATTGCCATGTTGTAATTAACATGCCGTTTTTATACAGTTCAGGTGAATATATATCCATAATGCCAGTACATTGCCACAGGAAAGATGTCACATACTGAAGCCGGTATTAAGCAAATTCTACTTTCATTCCAAGATATATTATACAGGGTCGTACACAACAAGAATACATATAAATTACTAACACATGTTTATACTATTCAAAAATAAGTTTAATTTATTGGATACCTGGCAATGTAGTATATTCTGATTGGCACCCTCATATACCTCAAACCTCTAGACATAGGTCTAGAGGTTAAAGGATAACAGATATGGAGTATTGGTCACTTGATTCTCTCATAAGCTAAACGTTCTCCTAATTGTCATTTAGTTATTTATGGAAATAATTGTTTTGTTGAAATAGAGTGCGGGAGCTATAATACAACCAGATAAACACTTTATATCAAATAGCTTCCCTGGCCTACAGAAACTGAAGAAGGCTTTGCAGAACAGGTGCTGAAGCACGCAACTCATTTTGTCAGTAATCATCTGATTTTTGTATTATTGGTCATGTAATACCATTTTTTTTAATACACAGGTCCACGTTTGTGCAGGAGAATTTGCTTTTCTATACAAAGCTCTTTCTTCGTTTCCTCAGCCGTGCCCTTCGTACTGACCTTGTCAACCCTAAGAATGCTCTCATGGTCTTTAGGGCAGCAAAAGTGTTCTCTCAACAAAACCTACCAAAGATGATACAGAATGGTAAGAACAGTGTAACACGGAAGGTGCAATAACAAAGAAAAGTAGCACATGTAAATATTAGCAAAAAAAATATGTTCTTCAAATATCTTCAAAAAGACTGGTTAGTTATAGATAAAGTAAGAATTGTTGTAATGAGGGATACTACACCACACCGGTCACATATTACTTATTTGACCGCACAAATTATACCCATATTCTAATTTTTGTATGCACTATACCCCTATTATTGGGGGGGCTTCCAACATAAATAGATTAAAGGTTTAAAAAACAATAAAAAGGCCTCTCACTCCGCACCCAGTGCTTGTACTCACAAATTAATATTAGCTTGCCTTAGCCATTTTAACTTCTCTGCACGTTTAATTCATGATAAAACATTTTATTATACACCATTTCACCAAAAATGCACATATACCAAACTCATTATAAAATATTATTACAATTCACAACCTTAAGAAACCAATATAAATAAAATCAAACGCATGCTAGCTTTATTTAACTCCTCTCTACTTCATACATTGCTTGTGGCACCAATGATTTAAGTTTAGGAACACCTTTTTGCTTTTCAAATCTCCTGGGCCTTACTATGTTGCATTTACCGTCATTGTGTTTGCCTACTCAAAATGTATAACTTTAAGGTGTTGATATTTGTAGTTCAGCAACACCATTGCAGCATTCCATTGTTCCACAATGCCATCCACCTATATGAAAGTCTACACCAGCTTAGCTTTGTATTCAGCAATTATTATTTAAAAAGCCCTATTCTTGAACTTGATGTAAGACACAGGAAGGAACAGCCGTACAGTGCATACTTTACAGACATTTTTTATGATGCCTGCAGTGTATTCGTGAGAGAATGTCTTTAATTAACTGGCTCTCTGCACACACTCACCTACACCTTGGGCCGTCCCCTGGTTTCTCAGATTTCAATCATAGCTTGCAAAGCACTTGAGGTATTAATACACAGTGCGCATAACTAGAATTCACTCAATTTGCACTGCTCCCAAACGCCAGTAAGGCGTTTTAAACGTCTTTACTACTTCATTGAATTTTCTCCAGTGGCACCCTCCAGTCACTAATCACTAGTCTGTTTTTCCTGCACTACACCTTTCCACCCTTCAGTTACTTCCAATGGCCAACGCACGTTTCTCCCTTTTCTTCATTAGAACACACTTCCTTGTCTTAACAAAAAACTTTGAATTTCTTCAATGTGCCATTCCAAAGTTCTCATTGGTTGCTTTATTTATTGTCCTATTGGCTCAAACCCTCCTGGATTCTGTTAGTAATGCCTTTAGTGGACTAAATTAACCACTTCTACTTCAGGGAGCTGTTTAACAATGCCCCCCTCTCTCCAGCATATGATATGATCACTTTAATATGTTCCATCTCTCTGAGTTTTTCGATATGTTTTTTCTCCCACTTATCTTTTATCACAACAACATTCTATTACGTATAGTAAATCACTTGCGTTGTGTTGCTGTTTATAAACTGTTTTATTACATACATTTTACCTCCAGGGTCAAAAACTTTCTTCTTCTTCTGCTAAAGCTTTCCCACAGTTCATTAACTGACTGATATGCAGGCTGGGTGCTATGTGTCTATTATAAGCTGCTTATCGCCTGTTGCCTTTTGTAATGGCAGGTGAACAGCTGTTTCTAGCACCAGAGCATGTTATTCCTCAACGGCAACACCGTCTCCTTCTGACACCAAACCTTGCTGGCAGCTTTTTGTCATCCTGGCAGCCCCCAATTACAGACACCTCTTTAAAAGTGAAGAGTCATGTATTCATTCTGGAGGGACAAGACTGTCAGTATATGCAGATGTTTGGCACAGAAGCACGGAACCTGGTTAGTATAGAAACCTCAAGCCATGCATTTCTGTTCCGTCCTTTTTCTACAAACACAAGACTGTTTATGCTTTTGGTTCAAAGGTCCTTCGACTTGCACAGATGATCTCCCAAGCCATGCAAACTGCCAAATCAATCTCTAACCACTCACCAAATTCCTCTGCAAATCAGTCTCTCTTATCTTGGTTTGGATTGGGTTCCCCAGATTTTAATGGCTCCTACAATGGGAATGATTTGGATGAAGCTGGATATGACACCATTAGGAAGACAGATGAACATTTAGAGAAAGCACTGGACTACTTTTGTGAGATATTTAAGGTGAGCACACCTTTCCCTTCAGTTATTCTACAACCACAATGTTTTATTATATATTAACTTTAATGTGTAATAATTCAGATTTGAGGATAGTTGGTTACTGATTATTCATGTCTGTACTCAGCTGAACCCCACTCAACTTGGGCAACTTACAGCAAATTATGACAGCTCGCAGGATTGGTATACAAAGTGGAGATGGATTGGTCCTCACCTCCTTAGGAAGATACCAGGTATGAGACTCTCCAGCCAGGTTAGGAAGGTAACTAACTGGCCTCTGTAAGAACATTGCCATAACTTGTCTCGGCTGTACATATTCTAGGGGAAGCCTTTGAAGAAAAAATTATATTTGCACACTCAATTGAAGCAGTATTTCCATACAGCCATAGCATATCTGATGAGTAGACTTATACAAATATGTCTTTATATCTCTAAACACTGAACCAGTTGAAAGGGAACCGATCGTGTGCATCTGTCTCTGCTCAAGATATTGCTGAGCACTTAAACAAAAGTGACCTCATCAGAAGTGACTACACTACTAAAACCCCCTAGACTTTCACCACACTCCCTCCACTCTTCAAAGTCTCTTCTGTGCTCCCTCTCTCCTGTGACTGATGAGGAAGTCTCAGAAGTTTTGGCTTCCTCTCACCTTACTACCTGTCCACTTGATCCCATTCCTTCCAAATTTCTCTGCAACACCAGTCCCAGTCTAGTTAAAGCCTTAACTCATCTATTTAATTTCTCTGCTGTCTCAAGGGGGACACAGGAAACAATGGTGTTAAGCTCCATCTTCCGGAGGCAGGACACTTGATATTTAAATTAAGGGGGCGTGCCAGAGCAGGCTTAACCCCCCACACTGTACACTATAATCAGTTTTACAAATGTCCTGCTCCTGGGAGGATAAATACCCATCACTCAGGTGGATTCCTCGGTCAGCTGAGTATGACAACCGGGGTGAAGCCTAGAACAGGAATACCTG
Source organism: Xenopus petersii (assembly GCA_038501925.1). Taxonomy (NCBI): domain Eukaryota; kingdom Metazoa; phylum Chordata; class Amphibia; order Anura; family Pipidae; genus Xenopus; species Xenopus petersii. The sequence continues at coordinate 146,045,087 of CM076673.1, forward strand.
TTCTTACATTAGCTAACCCCCTATGAGTGGAACAGCACCGAGAACCTGGCCATTCAGGTTAAACCGACCACCCAGACGGATCCCTGCAGAGCAGATGGTCTGGCCGTTGTGAGGGGTAAGTGGCATATTTTACCTGCAGGTTTATGCCTGGGGGGGGCCCTCATGCGACTGCATTGTATAAGTGGCAAGCGCTACTATTCCACAACACCCCCTCCTAAACCACCTTCTTACTACCTGCCTAAAACCTTGTCAGCCAGTACATGTCTTCCCGTCCCTGGACTGCAGCTGGTTATACGCAGTATAGCGTCTTAAGCTCAGCAGAAGAGACAGGGAGGGGAGAAGGAGCCTGCCTGTTTGTTTTAGGCGTGTACTGAGTGGAACGCAAAATGCGTTCCAGCCGCGTTCACGCTGCTCTTTTCGCGCCCTTCCTCAAGAGCAGTTCTGCACATGCGCACAGGCTAGAACAAATGCGTTCATTTTTTGAGCCAACGGTCAGGCAGCACTGCAGGCATGACAGGAGGCTCTCTATTCAGCTGCTTAGATTCACAGCTCAGCCCCTCACGCTGACACTATTATGGCAGACGGTAGGACAAGGGGGTCTTTACAAAGGGGGGGAAGGCATCCCTCCAGAGCACAGGTGAAGTACCTTGCCTGTACTAGGTGCCTAATTAAACTACCTGGGAGCCATAACGAGCCACTTTGCACTATGGGGCAGGGGGCATCTTCCGCCTCTGGGGATCCCCCAGATATCTGAGCCGAAGATACTCACCTGGATGCACCCCAAGACCCAGGCCTGGGGGTATCACCAGAACCACCCCCCCCCCTCTGGGCGGTCCAACTCTCTTAATCCCTAGCGTCACTACAGGGACTACCAGCTATTGCAGATAACTTGGGGAAGGCCCTAGCTAAGCTTCACCACAAAAAGGGTGACAAGCGAAAGCGCATGGAAGACCCTAAAGGGGACACTAATACTCATTTTCTGATGAGTCGGCACAAGTACAGACCTCATCCCACTCAGAGGGTGAGCTACCTTCCTCAGATGCATCATCGGCAGATAAGGAAGAGGAAAAAGAGGAAGGCAGGGACAAGGATACTCTTCACGATGTGGATAGTATTATCAAGGGAGTCCTTGAGATATTGAATCTGTCGCAAAAGCCAAAGAAACAGGGAGAATCCTCATCCCTCTTTAAGAGACAACACAAATCATCAGCCTGTTTTCCAGATCATGAACAGATAACTAGTATTATCCAAGACGAATGGAATAATCCTGAGCGTTAATTCCAAGCGACAAAGAAATTCATCAGGTCATACCCCTTTCCTAAGGAGCTGGTTGACAAATGGTCATATCCCCCTGGGGACAACCAAGCATAGACCTAATGGTGTCCAGACTCGCTCGCTCGCCACCGAGATCCGCTAGCAGCGGGCATAGATGCCATGACTCAGCACTTAGATCTAGCTTATGTCTTTCCACCTCTACCCATGCGTCCACAAATTTTCAAAAAGATAAAGAAGTCTCCAACCACGGTCATTGTAGTGGCTCCCTTTTGGCCCCGGAGGACATGGTTCTCTGACCTCTAGGAGATGTCAATAGCTCCACCAATCCGACTAGAGTACAGACCAGATCTTCTCCAGCAGGGACCAATAGTACATCATAATCCTGGCCTGTTCGCTTTGACGGGATGGCTGTTGAGGCATCCATCTGGCGGAGTAGGGAACTAGCAGAGGATGTCATTCAAACTATGCTCAAAGCACGCAAATCATCCTCTTCCAAATCATACCATAGAGTGTGGCACACCTACTCCAACTGTTGCAGAGCAGCTGAATTTACCTTCTCTGAGCTTGACATTCCTAGAGTGTTGTCATTCCTCCAGCATGGATTACAATTGGGTCTGAAGATCAACTCACTCAAAGTCCAGGTGTCTGCCCTGTCAGTCCTGTTCCAACATAAGTTGGCAAATGAAGATGCAATACGCACATTCCTGCAGGGAGTAGCTCATATAGCCCCTCCATTCCGCCCACCGGTGGCGGAATGGGATCTCAACATCGTGCTGGAAGCACTGCTGGAGTAGGTGTCCCTCTATAGTGACGATAATCGGATCTATCTCTCCTCTCCTGATCGCAACCCAGAGCTCTTAAGTCGGGTCTCTTACTGCCTGTCTGCTATCTCTACTTGGATGTGCACACCACTCCACGCCTTATGTCTCAATCCATTCCCCTTTTAAATTGTAAGCTCTTATGCACAGGGCCTTCTTAACCTATTGTATCGATAACTGGTCGCTATGTATGTAATTCTGTATGTTCCTTGTATAAACACATTTATTTACAGCTCTGTGAAATATGTTGGCACTCTAAATAAATACATGTTGATAATAATAATCATACAGAATCAATATTCCACTTTATATACATATTCGTTCAGTTACTAACGCAAAGGATCTAAAGGTGGTCACAAACTGGCCAATGAAAAGCTGTTTGGCCTCTCCAGACCATGCTTTCCGGCGGAAAATTGGGCCATATGTCTATCAAAGTTTAGCTGATAAATATAAGCTGTCAGTTGTGGGTTCGGATTTATGCTGGCTGTTTCACAGATCAGAACTGCAGAATAAATGCTTCCCATGATGGCTCTTTTTGTCGGACACATGTACCTAATACAATAATAATATGCTAACGTGGTGTCTAAATCATTGAGTCTCTCTCTGCAACAGTAGCTATTTAACTCTTAGTAGGAAAATCCTAGCACATGAAATATCACTCTATTCTTTACTTATAGGGGATCCAGTAGGAAGCAACTTGATTAAAGGAGGAGGAAAGGCTAAAATGAAGTAAGCTTTACCAGAAAGGTCTATATAAATACACCAGTAAACCCCCACAGTAATGCTGATCTGAGTCCTCTGTAAAAACAGAATTTATTTCCTTCTCTTGTGTACACATTGGCTTCTGTATCAGACTTCCTGTTACATAAAACTCCAGGGCTAGGGCTTGAGCATGCTCAGTTTGCTCCCCTTTCCCTCTCCACCTCCCTCCTCCACTTGCCTGCTGTAATCTGAGCCCAGAGCTACGAATTAGCAGGGAGAGATTCAGGCAGGAAGTGATGTCCCACCAAGCTAATATGGCAGCTGCTATCCTAAACAAACAGAGAGCTTCTAGAGCTGTTTACTCAGGTATGGTAAAGCATTCTGCAGAATAAATATAGTGTTATAGCTTGCACTATTGTGGCTAATGTATTGGCTATAAACTGCTTTGGTAGCTTTCCTTCTCCTTTAATGGTGAATTACTTGCAGGAAGCTTTGTGACACATTTTATATTTGATACTAGCTAAACAGGAAGTTTTGAAATGTCAATCATCATTCATAGTTCCCTGGACCATGATTAGCCCTTCCACTTTTGCTGCCATTCTAATTGGTATGTGTACTTACTCCAGATAATAAATGGATTGCGGAAGTTTGATATAGAGTACCGAGGAGACCCTGAACTTCAGCCCATCCGAAGTTATGAAAATGCCATGCTTGTACGTTACCTCTATCAGCTTTCGAGTCTGCTAAATAAAAGGGTAAGAGGAATTTATATATAATTACCTTTCATAACCCGTTTAGTATTAATTTGTGCTAGTTGCCATTAGAACATATACGTTTATGACATAGAAGGCTATTTTTTTTATTTTTTTTTAAATAAAAATAAAATGTTGGATTTCATATATATTTTTCATCCCTTTTCAGTTTGCAAATAACATGGGTGCCCTATGTGCTCGGAAGGACTTCTTAGGCAAGCTTTGCCGACGTCACCTGACCAGCTGTTCCCAGAAATGCAAAAAAAGCCCCATAACTTCAGTCTCTGAGCCAGCAGCCCCACACATCCCCCTAAGGTTCCTCGCCAGCTATCGCACCCTGGCCTTTTTGTTCATGTTTTACATGCTGGGTCCCTTTCTGTCGTTGGGGCCCTTGAGCTGCACATTTCTCCTCTTATTTGGCTGCATGTTTTATGCTATTGTCCAAACGCTGCTCTCTGAAGAGTAGAAACCACACAATGACTAATCATATATATATATTTTTTTTAAAAACTTTGGATACTGTTAATTATTTTAATGGGAAATGCTTTCTGACCATAAATATTCTGAATTAAATATTTTGAAGAAAAAGATGGTGTGTGTTGCTGTAAATAAGGGTGAATGAGTACATTATCACATTTAGGGCAAGGGCATAATGAGCAGATCATCCACTTTCATTAGCCTGAGTTTATATACAGGCAGAGGAAAGTTGATCCACTGTCATCTGGTCCTTAATGTGGCCCTATTGACTGGCACAGCGCGGCCTTTGTGTAGCTACACTACCGTATATACTCGCGTATAAGCCGAGATTTTCAGCACCCAAAATGTGCTGAAAAAATCTACCTCGGCTTATACGCGAGTCAGTATAAAAAAAAAACCCTCAGTAGATGATGTACCGCTGCCTTACCGGTAAATTTGCAGAACTACCGGTATTAGGTACGTTGAATCTCAGCACAAGGGGAGGAGGCGCTGCCGTGAGTGATGCATGCTGGGAGCAGCTTGAGGCTCAGCATGCACTTCCATGATCCCACGGAGTGAGGTAACCGTCCCTCCCTCCGCCCGCATCACCACCAACACTGCTGCCGCCTCCCTGAGACGATGTGAGGGGCTGGCAGGAGGCGAGAAATTGCAGGCTCCTTTAAGCCTGCAATTACCCGGGAGGATGGACGGAAAATACCTGACCCCCACCTTTACTGACCCGCTGGTTCCTGCGTTCCCCGCTGCCAGGGCCTATGAACACAGCACCGCCTGGAATGCCTGGAGCGCTGCCTGGATCAAAGCCAGGTAAGAGCGGGCTCACAGCAAAGTCCTGCGACTGGGGACAGGGAACGGCTTAAAGGAGTGCGGCGGTAGCAGTCCCTCACTTGCAGGCCCGATCCTCCCTCACTTGCAGGCCCGATCCTCCCTCACTTGCAGGCCCGAGCAACCCTCCAGGCATTCCCTGTCACACGACCCGGGCGTGTGTGACCCTCCAGTTATTGTTGCACTTGCACCTGCTTCACTGTGGTTGTGCATAAATGAGATTCATTTATGCAGGTGGAGGAAAGCGGATGATCCGCTCAATGTCTCCATGGCCTTAGTAATGGAGACTGATGAAACAAACGGACCCTATCTTAAACAAATATTTTGTTTTTGCCTGAAAACAATGTATACAGTTGAACAAGGTTATCGTTTGTCTGGAAACATTTGTAATTTACTTTAAAGGGAAATTACAGAGATAGAACTTTGTCACGTGCAAGAGAACCAATCTGTTTGCAACAAAGCATCTAAAATACTATTCATGCAAAAAGAAGGGGAGTAACCACATATTAACATAAAATATTTAGATGCTTAATTGTGAGAAAATGTGGAATACACATGGCGGCGGTTTGTCATTGGCCTAAGGTTATAGTTATCTTCTGCCTGCATATTCACTGTTAGACACCTCTTTGAGAGGTAGGATCATGTCCTAGCACTGGCAAAGTCTCACTTTAAAGTGCCACAAAAACCATAATGTTAAAATTTTTGTTTACATTTGAAATATACATTGGTCTGTCCAGCACCTACAGATTAAATTATTTCCAGGCAGCAACAATTGTATTTTATATGTAAAATGTATATGTTAAAGGTGTTTTTCCGTTAGATATGTGGAAAGCCATATTTATTTACAAATGTGGGGTTTACAGCCTAGAATGGAGCACAGAAAGTTGCAGCTCCCTTTATATGCAGTGCAGTTTGTGCTACTTAATGCTGCATACCCCTACATTCTACCTGTGTTTCGTTTATTAGCAGCAGTGAGAAAAATTTAGAAACCTGTGAAGGGCGTCTGGGAAATGATGTATTGCCACAGATAACAGCCTCCATGAATTCTCCTGATTTAGTTTCCAGGGAGGCTGTCAGGTCAAGTTACTCAGGAAGATTTTGCACAGTGTAAATGGTAACGCAAAAGCTATCCGAATACCTAAAACAATCACATAATCTGGCATGTAAAGGGCAATGGAATAGAGAAGTTCAACTTGCACCTGGTCTGTCTGTGGTGTCCTCTGTCCATATCCACTGCATTGCTCTGTGCTCTTATACCGCTTGTAATAGCAATTGTACTAGCAATAATGCAACAAACAGAACATATAGGAGAGCACAGATGAACAAAATATTAGTACCGTACTGAATATTGCTGTGATATCTCTATGTGTAAGATATTTTACGTGAACTACCGTCTAGCAGGAAAATTGTTCAGAAAAATGTTTCAATCCAATACATTTAAAGAATAAATCTAAAATACGGGGATCCTGGTCTCCCTTGTGCCTGACATCTATTCCAAACATTTGGCCTAACGCCTCATCAGAGCCAGAGCATCGGGTTTACACAAGACTAGGCACCTTCTCAGTTGTGATTGGTTTGCTGTAGTGGTGCTGAATGCAGTATCTAACACCTCTCCCAGCACTGAGCTCTTTCTGTTGTCTGGGTAAGGGTTTTTTTCTACAGGGTTGAATTCTCCTTTAAAGGGTTTTTCACCTTCAAACAACGACTGTAATTGTTTTCAGATACATCACCAGCAATCACATTAATCTAATGTGATAAGCTTAACATCAATCACATTAATCTAAAAGTAACTGCTCAAATTGACGCCAATACTGTTAATTTTTTGGATAGCCGAATATTTCGTGATAAGATTCACAACAATAATTTAGTGACCTCACTATATAGGAAAGAGACAGCCACTAACAGTTTGCTTCATGCGAACAGCCAACACCCAAAAATACAATTTCAGGAATACCGGTTGGACAGTACTTGAGGATAAGACGGTTATGCAGCACAATAGAGGAATATAAAATAGAGGCCAAAAAACTGTATGCACTGTTTAAAGAACGTGGGTATAGCCATAATGTCCTAAAAAAAGCATATAAAAGAGCTCTTGAATAAGACCGCAACTTACTCCTTACAAGTCAAAGGAAGACTATCCAGTCAAAAGATCACAGTTCAGGATGTGTTAGACTTATTGGAGACTACAGTAAAGAGCACAGAGAAATAAGACATATAGTGAGTAAACATTGGCACATTCTCCAACAAGATACCACACTGAACCAAGCAATAGGAGATCAACCACTTATAACCTTTAGACGAAGCAGAAGTCTTACCCATAGTCACTATGTGCCCCCAGCATCGAGTACTTGGCTGGCCAACAGAATTACAAATGCGGCAAGTGTGTAGCATGTCCATTCATTAAAAGAACGTACTCATTTATCAGAAAAACGGACAACTGTGAGCATCATATTAAGGACTTCATAAACTGTAATACAGAAGGTGTCATATATATGATGCGATGTGAATGTGGCATGGACTTTATAGGTAAAATGAAATTTCAGACAACTGAAACGGAGAGTTATGGAACATGTTGGGGATGTTAGAAATAAAAGGAACACATCAGTAGCCAACCATATAAATGAAATTCACGCCGGCGATACTAAGGTCATGCAGTTCATGGGCATTGAAAAAATTAATCGTACCACACGAGTAGGTGATCTTGACAAAAAACTGCTATGTAAGGAAGCAGAATGGATTTATTCAATGAAAAGCAGAGCCCCGTTGGGACTAAATGAAGGATTTACTTTCTTAACCTTCCTCTGATATAAATAACCCTGAACTTTTGATTCCATTGTACAATACTATCTATATTGGTAGCTTAATAAAATAATAGGTAAATTTGATTAGTTACTATTATGTTTACTTTACTTCAATATATGTAACTGAGCCTTTCTTTATATTCTTCTGGTAATCTAGGCAGGCAGTCAAATTGTTAATTAACATGAAAGAAGCCAGTGACATAGACAGCCCAAGTACTGGCAAAGTCACATTGGCACATGCGCATCCAGCATGACAAGCTCCAACTGCTGGGGATAGATTGTCACTTTCCGCCCAGTTCAGCCGAGTACTGGCAAAACTCGGCTGATGCATGCGCATTTCACGCGAGGTGCAACTATGGGCAGATGCGGATGACCACTTCCGGTTAACGGCTCGTATTCAGGTAGTTACGACCGAAAGTGACGTCAATAGGATGCGCGAGTGCAGAAAGTTTACCGGAAAGGTATTTAAACCGATCACAGACACCAGCACCTATGCCCCTGAAGAAGCCGTTTTCACGGCGAAACGCGTCGGGCAGCTTTAACTGATCGCCTTACTTAGTGGCATTTTTCACTCCACCGTGTACCACCTGATGCAGCTTTTAATTGTTGTTTTTTAAGGCTAATGTCCTGCACTGTCTATACTGCTTTGAGGCAGTGGGTCCATACGTTTGTAGTGGTGTTGTGATACTGAGGGCATGGCCCTATACTTTTTGGTTCTGTGGTTTTAATGATATATATTAAAGGCTACGTTTTAAGTTGTTCATTATTTTGTAGTTATTTCACTATTACACCCGAACTGGTTTCCAAGGTAGTTTGAGGTTTTGTGCCCCACACTAAAAGGTACAATCACCTCAAGCTTCTCATTTTTTTTGTTAGTTTGTAATATATATTTCAAACCTGCGGGTGTATATAGTTTCTTTTGACTGACCTGGCTCACTCTTTTTGATTCAGATCACCAGCAATAACGACTTTTTTCAATTACTTTCTATTTTCTATGTCACCGTTTTTCTAATATTGAAGTGTCAATTTCACCTTCTAAAGCAGCTCTGGGAGGGGTCTCTGACCCTGTAAACTGTTCTAAACGTATACATTTAGTTGATATATTTGTTATCTTTATCTCAGGCAGCTGTTAGAATTGATACAATAGTTGCTAATACTCCAGAGATGCTGCTGAGAAATGTATCAACTAAATGTTGCAAAGTTGTAACAGTTTAGAATCTGCGCCTGAATTACTGAGCTGCCAGACTCAAACACCAGAGACACGAACATTCAACTTTAAACTTAGATTTTGGAAAAACAGTAAAAAACTAAATAATGGAAAGTAATTGAAAAACGTCTTTATTTCTGGGGAACAATCTGAAAACAACTGAACTGGAAAAAGGAAGATTATAAAATCAGGGAATTGTATTATGCATAATATATAGTTGGGACCAGAAAAAAAAACAATATAAAATGAGAAAAAAAATAAAACCATGGGGATGTAAAGTCCATAATTTAAAGCCTAGTGTGTTACTATTGCATTTCACAATTATCAGTTCCAATATTTGTACAGTTTCTTTTAAGGTTTATGCTGTAATTCAAGGCAGAATTTGATCCCCGGTAATTAGATGAAGTGACCTCTGTAAAGCTATAAGGAAAAAGCTTACCTATCCCTCACGCAAGAACATCTGTAAAAAAATAAAAATGTAATGCTGCATGCCTGACAAAACAGTGTGTATTCTGTGTGACATAATAAACCACAAGGGATTCACTAAATTGCTTTTGTGTGTTGGCTCTGAACCCTCTTGTGCCTCAGAGGTTAAAAGGATTGTCGTTCCCCATCAAAGCTGTGCAGCAGACATGAGGGGAGAAGCAGGTACTGTGTGAGTGTTTCTAGTAGTATTATGGAATGGACTAGCTACAAGGGCAGAGCCTCCCTGATGCAAAGGTACAAATTGCTTCACCCTAAAGCTGGCCCTTATTATGAGGAGAACCAATAGCTTTAACTTCACATGGCACCTCCCATCTTATACTTTTTTCTCTGTTCTGTGTAACCTGAGGAGGCCTGTGAGTGACAGGGAGCCGGCAGGGGTGGATGTGACGTGCATCACCACGGTAACTGACAGTGGCGTAACTAGACCCCTAAGGGCCCAGGTATGGAAATTTACAACTGGGCCCCCCTCCCTCCTCACATATTTGGCTGGAACACAGAATTACAGTATATACGTGTCTTTTAGTACAGGTATGGGATACGGAAACCCGTTATCGAGAAAGCTCCGAATTATGGAAAGGCTGTCTCCCATAGACTCCATTATAATTAAACATTCCAACTTTTTAAAAATAATTTGATCCCAACTAATTAATCCTTATTGGAAGTAGGGATGCACCGAATCCAGGATTCGGTTCAGGATTCAGCCTTTTTCAGCAGGATTCGGATTCGGCCGAATCCTTCTGCCCGGCCGAACCGAATCTGAATCCTAATTTGCATATGCAAATTAGGGGCGGGAAGGGAAATCGCGTGACTTTTTGTCACAAAACAAGGAAGTAAAAAATATTTTCCCCTTTCAACCCCTAATTTGCATATGCAAATTAGGGTTCGGATTCGGTTCGGTATTCGGCCGAATCTTTCACAAAGGATTCGGGGGTTCGGCCGAATCCAAAATAGTGGATTCGGTGCATCCCTAATTGGAAGTAAAATCTTCCTATTGAGTTTATTTCATGTTTAAATGATTTTCTAGTAATGAGATCAGTTATCCAGAAACCCCCACGTCTTGAGCATTTTAGATAACAGGTTCCATACCTATACTCAAAGGATATAAGCACAGGAGTCTGAAATACATTTTTTACTGTAATGACAAGGGTTAATCACTGCAGCATTAAAGGGGTCATGCACCTTTACTTTACTTTACTGTAATATGGTGCAGAGTGGGATATTCTGAGAACTTTACAATTGTTTTTGTTTTTTTCCTTATTTGTGGTTTGAGTTATCTAGCTTTTTATTTAGTAACTCTCCAGTTTGAAATTTCAGCAGTCTGGTTGCTAGTGTCCAAATTACCCTAGCAACCTACCCTAGCAACCATGAATTGATTTGAACGAGAGACTGGAATACGAATTGCAGAGAGCCTGAACAAAAATAAAAAGTTGCAATAAAAATAAATGTATAGCTTTACAAGGCATTTGTTGTTTAGATGGGTCAATGACCCCCATTTGGAAGCTGAAAAGACTCACAAGGAGAGAAATAACAAAAACTATTAAGAGAAAAAAAATGAAGACCAATTGAAAAGTTGCTTAGAATTTACTATTCTATAAGATACTAAACATTAACCTGAAGGTGAACCACCCCTTTAATGTTACATTATGGGGGGCATGTGCAATAGGTAAACTGGCGCATGACTGTAGGTGCAGACTAATTGAAATGAAATATTTAAAGACAGAACCAAACTGCAATTACATAGGCAACATAAGAAGGAGCATTGGAACAACCTATAAAAACACCTTTTGCTTTAGTGAGGTGTGTTGTGATGAGAGCAGCAGCTTCTGGTAAGGTGAGACAATGCAAGCTGTTCCCTTTCTCATAGTGCATACTGGCCACACACAGTGCTCACAAATGTTATATTCTGTCCCCTGAGCTCCTGACTATCCCATATGCTATTCCCAAACCCCCTCATCATAATACCATTACACAAAGTCCCATTATACAGAATCCAATTTACAGTCCCATTGCGAGCAATGCCGCAACCCATCCCAAAGTGCCCTGACCAGCTAGCTTGAACTGATTGAGAGCAGAGAGGTGGGAGCTGCGCTTACTTGCCGTGTAGATGACAGCGCTTGCTTGCAGGATTAGCACCAATCTCTATAGGAATCCTGGCATTGTGCCGCTGCTTATCCCTTCATCTCCCGTCGACTCACACACAGCCGGTACTGTATCTGCACACAGTCGGAGAGCCTCTAGTTCTCCGTCTTATTCAGAGAGATTTGCGGGGCAGTGGGCCCGACAAACAGGAGGGATTGGCGCCAAATGGAAGGAACTGTTTGCGCACATGAGCACGCCGTCTGTGACATCAAGTGCAACGTGCTAAGCGGCACAGTGACGCTCAGATAAGTAACTTCTCTAAATGGATGCGGGCCCCATCGGGGGTGCAGGTGCATGGGCCCTGGCACCGTTGCACCCTTTGCACCCCCGGTAGTTCCGCCACTGGTAACTGATACAATGATGTAGTGCCTGAAGTCACTGCTAAGTTTATCAATGCAGCCCGGGTGGGCTTGAATTTAAGTGGGACAGGCAGTGCTTGTGCCTCTCTCCTGGCTGGCAAAGAGCAGTGTAATCAAGATGAGCAACTCATCCATGTCCATCAACTTGCTTCTACCAGTATCCGCTAGGTCACATGCTGATCCCGGATCTCGGACACCTCCAAGGCTAAGAGGCTTCCTTACTCCAGCAGAAGGGCTGCCTGGACTTGAAACCACAACCAGTCTGGCCAAGAAAATGTCTGTGCTGCAAAAAAGGATCTCATTTTTGCTGCAGGAGCAACGCAGATACCCTGCACAGCCTCCACCAAGAGATCCACCTCTTGAAAATGCAAAACTCAGGTACTGCCCCAACATGCTGCTTCCTAGGGGCAGCCCAAGTCAGCTCGGAGAGTCTAGCCATGAAACCTCACACAACGATAACTATTTTCTCTTTTTGCAGATCTAAAATATGAACTGATAATGCGAGAGAGGAAGAACAATGAAGGTATGTCGGCCCTTTCCCTTAGACTTGCTTGCATTGCCTTTTATTCATTATTAAAGGATAATAAACCCATATTCATTGAAATCCATATGTTACACGCACACACAGCCGACACCACATTCCCAGGCTGACGGTTGTTTTTTGGAAAAAAATGCATCGGCCAGGGAAAACGTTTATTGTGCCTTTTCCAATCATCCGTCCTGTTGCTCAGTAGCAGCAAATCTGAACATTTTACTTAAAGGAAAACTATACCCCCCAAACAATGTAGGTCTCTATTAAAAGACTGAGTAAAACAGCTCATGTGTAAAACCCTGCTTCATGTAAATGAACCATTATCATAATAATATACTTTTTTAGTAGTATGTGCCATTGGGTAATCATAAATAGAAAATTGCCATTTTAAAAAAAAAGGGCCGCCCCCTGAGATCGTACGATTCACTGTGCACACATACAAACCACATGTAAGGTCACATGAGCCAATTAACAGATAGAGTTCTGCCTTTTGCTTCCTCACTTCTTCCTGTTACAGTTAGAGTTGTAGTATTTCTGGTCAGGTGATCTCTAAGGCTGCACAGATAGAGTCACGAAATGGTGGTTCAAGGCAAGAGATGTAAAAGGGCAATATTAAGTAAATATATATTCCAGTTTGGTAAGATTCTTTAATATGTCATTCAATTTGATATAAACTATCTGTTGCGTAAGTATTCATTTTGGGGGTATAGTTTTCCTTTAAAGGAATTGTTCAGTGTAAAAGTAAACACTGGGTAAATAGGCTGTGCAAAATAAAAATATGTTTTTAATATAGTTAGCCAATAGGGATGGGCGAATTTGACCCGTTTCGCCAAAAATTTTTTTTTTTGACGCACAACGCCATACAAGTCTATGGGCGTCATTTTTGCGGCTAAACATGGCAAAAAAATCCGCCCATCCCTATTAGCCAAAAATGTAATGTATAAAGGCTGGAGTGACTGGATGTCTAATATAATAGCCAGAACACTACTTCCTGCTTTGCAGCTCATTTGGTTTCCACTGATTGGTTACCAGGCAGTCTATTAGATACCTATATAGGCCAATAAGCAATGTATTAATTCTCCTATCTTTATCTCCAAATTATACTACATAGGAGACTATGCATATTTTCTTTTCTAACCTGATACATCACAGTTTGCTCTTTTGAAAATATTTGCCTTTAATAAATGTCTCCTGGCCAATTCCTCGTGTCTCTGGACATAAAGGACGCCTACTTTCATGTTCCGATTTTTCCCTACTCATCAGAGATTCTTACACTTTGCCTTCCAGAATTGCCATTTCCAATTCACGGCCCTCCCCTTCGGCCTGACGTCTGCCCCTCGAGTTTTTACCAAGATCATGTCAGTGGCCACAGCACTGATCTGCACCAAGGGAATCTCGATAACTCCATACCTGGACGACCTTCTGATCAAAGCACCTACCTTTGCAGAGGCCCAACAGGTGCTACAGTTTGCCATGGTCAGGCTGCAGGAATTGGGTTGGTACATCAACCTGAACAAGTCCTCATTAATTCTGAGCCAATCCATGATTTTTCTCAGGATGCTATTCGACACCCAGACCCAAACTGTCTCTCTCCCCAACGACAAAGTCCAGCACCTATGGAACCATGTGCGGTCCCTTCTATCGAAGATGTCTCACACTGCCAGGTTCTACATGAAAGTGCTAGGGGGTCATGGTATCAACAATAGAAGCAGTTCCCTCTGCTCAACATCACCTTCGAGAGCTTCAGTGTAACATTCTCTCAATTTGGAGAAGCAAATCCATATTTCAGGAAATTCGGCTATCTCACAGAACTCGAGTTTCCCTACTCTGGTAGATGAAAACCAGTCACCTAACCAGAGGCCGGCCCTTAGGGGATACCCAATGGTGACTGCTCACTACAGACGCAAGCCTCTCTGGTTGGGGAGCAGTACTAGAAGGACGGTCAACACAGGGGTGCTGGTCTCTGTCAGAACAGCGCCTTCACAAAAATCTTCTAGAAATACGGGCAATTCGACTTGCCTTAGCCCACTGGCAGACAGAACTTGAGGGACAGGCAATAAGGATTCAATCCGACAATGCCACTGCGGTGGCATACATAAACCATCAAGGTGGCACAAGAAGCCGGAATGCCTTAAACGAGGTAGGCCTTATCTTTCGCTGGGTGGAGACGCACTAGTCTCACCTATCAGCCATCCACATTCCGCGGCTCCTAAACTGGGAAGCAAACTTTCTCAGCAGAACATCTCTAGACCCCGGCGAGTGGTCTCTGAAGGAGGAAGTTTTTCACAGGATTACTCAAAAATGGGGGATACCAGAAGTGGACCTCATGGCCACTCGCCACAATTGAAAGGTTCCTCTCTTCTTTGCACACTCCAGGGACCCTCTTGTCCTGGCAGCCGACTCGTTGACCTCCCCCTGGGACTTCCATCTAGCGTATGCCTTCCCTCCTCTTCCTCTCATTCCAAGAACGATCAAAAAGCTTCAGCGAGAACACACCACTCTCATAGCTCCAAGATGGCCTCGTCGCTCCTGGTTCTCGGATCTCGTCAACCTCAGTGGAGGAACCATGGACCCTACCTCTCACTCCAGACCTGCTATATCAGGGTCCAATCCTCCATCCCTGCCCAGCCAACATAAAATTGATGGCGTGGCTACTGAAACCGCGATTCTAAAGAGAGAGGATTTCTCTTGACGCTGTAATTCTTACCATGCGGGCAGCTTGCAAACCAATCTCCGCTAAGACATACCACAGAGTTTGGTCCACTTACCAACGGTGGTGCCAGGAACATGGTTTGAATTTTCAAAAATTTTCCATCCCAAACCTTTTGGCCTTCCTACAGGAGGGACTGTCCTTGGGGTTGTTTCTAGGTTCCTTAAAGTCCCAAGTCGGCCCTTTCCATTCTCTGAAACGCCATTCTCTGAAACGCCTTGCCTTGCTCCCAGATGTTAAAACCTTCTTACAGGGAGTAGTGCACATAAAATCACTGGTCCGATCACCGGCACATACATGGGACTTAACCTTAGTCCTGCGGGCCCTCCAAAGCTCCCCCTTTGAACTAATGGCTTTAATCCCACTTCAGTGGCTCACTTGGAAAGCCGTATTTTTGCTGGTATCCAGTTTTCACCTCAATCAAGAAATTACCATACCTACCTTTTGTCCTTCTCCTTGCAACCCGAAGGAGGCGGCACTTCACTCTCTGGACCCGGTGAGGGCCCTCAAGTTCTATCTGCATCGAGTCAAAGACATCCGTAAATCAGACTCCTTATTCATCCTTCCATCACCACCCCTTCGTGGCTCTCCAGCCACCAAGGCCACTATCTCCCGTTGGATCAAGCAGGTGATCCAAAAGGCTTACTCAGCACAGGGACAAATTCCTCCAGATTCCTCAGGGCACATTCCACCAGAGGAATGCGTGCGTCCTGGGCTTTTCGAAACCAAGCCTCAGCGGAACAATTGTGCAAGGCTGCAACGTGGACTTCCATTCATACTTTTGCCAAATTTTACCAGCTTGACACATTTGTGGCATCTGACACCCGCTACGGCAGGAAGGTACTCCAGGCTGCAGTGGCTACTTCTATGTAGGCCTCTACTACCGCCCTACTTTTCGGGGACAGCTTTGGTAATCCCCATAGTCCCTGTGTCCCCCAAGCAGACCTGGAGAAAAGGAGATTATGTGTACTCACCATTAAAACACTTTCTCTTCAGTCGCTTGGGGGACACAGGCCTTCTCTTGGCTTCAGACATGGTTGGCATTTTCAACCATTGTTTTTTTATAGTTTTTTCACGTTTAACGTTTTTTCAACCATATGTTAATTACTATAGTCAGTTTTTGGTTATTGATAACCTCCTGCTCCTCCTTTGGTACTACCTGGGCTGTGTTTGCCTACAGAGGAGGGGTATAGCAGGCAGGGGAGGGTCTAATTGTTTCTTTTACTTATTGTGTCCTGCCTCCTTGTGGTGCCAGCTATACCCCATAGTCCCTGTGTCCCCCAAACGACTGAAGAGAAAGCGATTTAACAGTGAGTACACAAAATCTCCTTTTTAACTTGGGGAGAAGGGGTTAATGAGAGGCTGCAATCGATCTGGTACCCAGGCAGGGTAAGTGTGGGCCGCCCGTCTGGTCAGGGTGTCTGCACCTGACCTTATGCAGGACTTTAGTGAATTGCCTGAAAAGCTCAAGAAGTGCCAAATAAAGGGTATGTGTAACATGGATCTCTTTAAAAGCTCTAGTTTCCATTCTACTTTTATTGTTGCCCCCAACATCCCACTCAGATCATGTCAATTGTGTTATGCTGGCAAACGTGCTGACAAGTAAATGTTTGGTGTGTTTTGTGCATCTGCTTCAGCACACAGCTCTCTAGCCAATGAGCGTAACACCAGCGCACCTCTGCCTGGATCAGAATGCCATATGTCTATTTTAAGAAAATACCAACAAAACAGACAGAGAAACAACGAGGCACATGTGCACAAATGAAGAATGTCACCCTGAGTTCACAGCCAACACACACATGGAGGTTACAAGAAAGTATCAACAGCCTAGGTAGGTGTGGGGGAGCTTTCTGTTTTGTATATATAAATATATGTGGACACTCCTAAAAAAATATATGTACAGTTGTGTTCAGAATAATAGTCTGACATCACTAACCTGATCAGTCACTGGTTTTGGTAGAAATTATATTTCTACATGGCAATTAATTTACTAGTAGGTGTAGTAGAGTAATAGAAACCAACAGACATGACATGCATGCTGCTGATTCTGTGTAATTCAATCATTAATTGAGGCTTGTTCCAAATAATAGCAGTGTGGCCTTTAATTAGTGATTTTTCATTCATTCTGTGAATAAACAGGTGTAAATTACAGCCCTTATTTAAGGCAGCAAATGTTGTGCATGCTGGTTATAGTGCATTTCTCTCTCAAATCCGAGTAAAATTGGTCGTTGCAGACATTGTTCAGAAAAACAGCGTACTGTGATTGATTGGAGAGGGGAAAACCTATAGAG
The DNA here is from genome assembly GCA_038501925.1 of Xenopus petersii. NCBI lineage: Eukaryota > Metazoa > Chordata > Amphibia > Anura > Pipidae > Xenopus > Xenopus petersii. Next base: position 146,062,458 of record CM076673.1, read on the forward strand.
AATTGTCTAAAATGATCCTAAAAGCTTTAAAATGGCTACCAAAACCTGAAAGAGGTGGAAGAAAATGGAAACTACCATTCAACTGGATAGAAGAATACTCTATCCAGCCAATGATCAGCTCCAGGAAGATCAAAGAAAATCGAAAGTTATCTGTAAGTACTGTTACAATTAGAAGAAGACGCCTATGTGAAGCCAAACTATCAGCAAGAAGCCCCCACAAAGTCCTGTTGTTGAAAATAAAAGCATGTTGAAGATGTGACAATGAGACAAAGAACACATTGACTGGCCTAAAGAGAAATGGCGCAACGTTTTGTGGACTGATGAAATCAAAATTGTTCTTTTTGGGTCTAGGGGCCACAGATTGTTTGTCTTGACTTTGGCATTCCTGCATGTTACAGCTTTGTAGGGATACAGCCATGCACCTTTGGCACTGCTGCAGTTAACCTGTGTTATATTTTTCTAGAAAGCTAGCTTCATTGGGCTCTGCAGGTAGCAGCAGCCTAAACACTGAGCCGGCACACCCCATACCAGTCGTTTCTCTAAAGCCTCTCTTTGTGCAGAAGTCCATGCCAACTTTAACAGAACATGAGAATATAATTCAGCAGCAAGTGACACAAGAGGTAAAGAAGAGGGTATAAAACTAATAGATATTGCGTTTACTCCTCTGTCCAATGCTGATAGGGAAAACACAGATTTAACCCCCTGCCTCCCAATCTGTCTGTGTGTAGACAGATTTACATTGCCCCATGTCAGCAGTGATTGGTGTATTCAAGTCTTGTGATGGAAGTGGATCAAAAGTGACACAGCATTAGCCATAATCTAAGTCATACTCATTTTCTTGCAGCTGCTGCAAATGAAAGCATTTTTGAGCAATGTGAGCCAAACTGAGTGGAACAAGAAAGCCAAACCTTTCCTGAGAGAGACTGTAAGGTGAGACCTAAGTGCAAGGGCACATGGCTCCACTGCTCTTTCTCATGCTGAGAGAAGTGAGCCACTCCATGTCCCAGCTTTGTCCATCTCATTGTTTCTGCTTGTGTGCATTCACATGTAGCAGAATGGAGGTCAGGCTGGAAATGTCTACTTTCACATTTTCATCCAACTGCTGCAACATGTGATTATACACTAGCTGATCTTATAAAAATCAATAGACATGGAGCACAAAGTGGATCGCTTCTCTCAGCCTGCAAAAAAATACGCTGGCTGAAAGCAGTAAAGTCTGTGATCCGTGTGCCTTTGCGCTAATAATACTGTTGAAAGCAGTATTTATCGGAGTACTGTTTGGCTTCTGTTCTTTGCATTGCTGGCTCCTGGCCAGCTGATTAACAGTGTATTAAACATGCATACCTGATTCCACAGATTGAAAGGAATCCATGCTACTCTGACAAACCATTTCCCAACAGCATTTTCCCTAAAGCTGGCCATAGACACAATGATCTGATTGTAAGAATCGTGGATTTGTTCGATTTTCGGACCGTGTGGAGAGTCCCGACATTTTTCGTCCAGTGGAGATCGGTCGTTTGGTCGATCAGACAGGTTAAAAGATTTGTCGGCTGCCGATAATATCTCTGCGTGTATTGCCGATTGTACGATTTTCAGAGGGAGACTGTCACTAGCTTTGTCGGACATAACTATTGTATGATTGCTGTCAGGGGCAGAACATCGGCTGATCTGTTCTTTTACTACTTTATTTTATCGGAATGGTTAGTGGCAGGTCGGCAGATGGGGGAAGTCTGATCATTCGATGATTCGTACAATTTGATCTATGGCCAGCTTAAGGCCTAGTGTCATGCAACCAATCTCTCACCATATTCCATTGTAAAGAGGTGGCTTCTGGGACTACTATCCAGAGAATCTGTGCACCACCCACTTAAAGAATCCATAACTTTGCAATGAAACTTTGAGTCTAAGGGGTGGTGACCTGGTCCCTGCTAGCGGAGACATATTATCATGGTCTGTACAGATTCACAAGTACAGCAAAATAAACATTTGCACCAATACTCAGGTTCCCTGCTCTCCCCTTAACCCTATATTATTCAAGCAGGACATTTCTAGGTGTCAGTGCTGTTGCTCGTAGCATGATCAGAATTTAACATTTACTTAGACACTTGTTGAATTGTAAATGAACTCTGTTCCCTTCCTTTTTGCTCACAGGCTGGCTCTCCGAAAGCATTATGCAGACTGTGTTATATTCCCTTCACTCCGACACTCTCTGGTGAGCAATTTGGCCGTCAGACAAAAGAAAATGCAAGCCGTTCAGAGAAGTCGTTTTCCGAGCGTTCTGCATTAATGCTGTGTGGCTTTAAAGAGCTGTTCATTTGCAGCTAAAATAAACCACACTGGAGGATAAATATGTGCAGCTGCCAGCACATGCTCTGCTATCCCAATTCTTTGCAATTAACCAACTTCCATCCAAACAGAGGACGATTCAGACACTTCCCGGAAAAACGCTCTTTTATTAGAACAACCAAAGACAACTGAAATCCATATAAAAATCCATCAAAAATCAGTTTGATAGCATTACAAATTTACTTATTAACAGAGCACACGCCAATGCTCATGTGAACAACGGCATACTGTTGCATACAAAACTATAGGGCATTATACAACGTTAAACCATTTGCTGCAACTTGTCCCAGAACGTGGTACAGAATGCTGTGCACGTTACTATGAATATTCAGCAATTTTTCCTGCTAGAGTCATTAGCTTAGCTCGATATCCTTGATAAGCAGGAAACGAATGCAGTGTCCACAGGGAAGTAGAATAAAGAGGCACAGACATTTGTTGTTATTATTGGACTGGACTCTATGCGGCAGAAAGGCAGGCTTGTCTGATGCTCTGGGCCCAAGTGTTCAGCAGAGCTGTGAGCGAGTGCTTGTCTGGAAGCTGCAGGAGTTTGGATGTCATGTAACGATATACAGATTGCAAGAAGGGATTTGCTTCTGTACAAAACAAATATGAACATTTAGCAGATCATACGATGCAGAAGTGATACAGTTATGGTCCACAAACAAAGACTTTATCAATTACTTTCCAGCTCCATGATCCAGGAGCATCTGAACTGTTACAATTTGCTACATTTAATTGATTGGTTGATGAGCCACAGTATCTGTGGAATATTAGCAACTATTGTATCAATTCTAACAGTTAACTAAATGAAACTCAGGGATTCAGCTCAGCAGGAGCAAAGATAACAACTGAATTTATCAATTTAAAACAGTTAAAGAGTCTGCAACCCCCCCCCCCGAGCTGCTTTAGAAGGTAAAAAAATTTGAGAAATGGTCACAAATAGAAAGTAATTGGAAAAAGTCTTTATTTCTGGTGAACTATCTGAAACCAACTGAACTGAAAAAAAGTGTTTGAAGGTGAACAACCCCTTTAAGTTAGCTTTCAGTATTTTATAGAATGACCTCTTTTAAGCAACTTTGAAATTGGTCTACATTATTTTTTATAGTTTTATTATTTGCCTATTTCACCTGACTCTTTCCAGCATTCATATGGGTCACTGACCCCATCTAATAACAAATACTCTATAAGACTACAAAGTTATTAATATAAGATATTGCTCATTTTTATTGCTCCTCTTTCTATTCAGGCCTCTCCTATTCATGTTCCAGTCACTTATTCATATCAATGCATGGTTGCCATGGTAACTTGTATTCTAGCAACCAGCATGCTAAAATTGCAAACGGGAGAGCTGCTGAATAAAAAGCTAAATAACTCAAAAAACACAAATAATAAAAAATGAAAACCATATGCAAATTGTCTCAGAATATCACTCTCTACATCATACCGTAATAAAAGTTAACTCAAAGGTGAACAAGGCAGTTATAAAATGACTAACCTTTAGGGTGATGGCACACTGGGAAATTTGTCTGTGTTAAAATCTTCACTACCGCAGGCAACAAATCTCCCCAAAAAACTTTAAATTGAATATCATCACGATCGCCACACGTTTGGTTTTTTTTCTCCATTTTCCCACAATTAGATCACTGAGTACTAGGTTTTACCTTTGCCAATTGTAATATTATTCAGCGGAAAGTTTTTCTGGGAGATTTGTTGCCTGCAGTAGCCCAGATCTAACAACATGCAATATGCAATACAAAGTAAGATAGTGAAGGGCATGACATGCTGTTGAGGTTTCAGAGTAGTGGATCAGAGATGCTGAAACACTATGTGCCCAATAGTTACCATATTGGCGTGGGTTGTCCATCCACAGAGGACTTTGATCTGGATATTCAGCAGGAACGCTCAGCTGCAAAGGGGGAACACTCGGGAGGTTCTTATCATCTGGCAATACATTTTTAAGGGCAGGTTTATCATTTTGAAATACATCACACAGTCGCATTTGTTTTTCTGGATAGAATCTGGATCTTTAAAATACAAATATTGTACTTTTTCAGCATGTAAACAAATGTAGCCATCTGACAAAAATCTACAGACACTGGCAAGCTCTAGAGTCATTCTTCTCACCACTGTGAAAAAGCAATATGCCTTACATTCTAGGGTTAAATGCCAGATTTGTTATATAATTAATTAGTATAAAGGCTGGAGTGACTGGATGTCTAACATAATAGTCAGAACACTACTTCCTGCTTTTCAGCTCTCTTGGTTTCCACTGATTAGTTACCAGGCAGTAACCAATCAGCGACTTGTGGTGGGGCCACATGGGTCATATCTGTTGCTTTTGAATCTGAGCTGAATGCTGAGGATCAATTGCAAACTCACTGAACAGATATGTACCATGTGGCCCCCCTTCAAGTCACTGACTAACTCAGAGTTAGAGAGCTGCAAAGCAGGAAGTAGTGTTCTGGCTATTATGTTAGACATCCAGTCACTTCAGCCTTTATACATTCAATTTTTGTCTAAGTAACTATAATAGAAACATTTGTTTTATTTTGCACTGAACTGTTCCTTTAATAATTAGTGACTGCTTATTTCATCTTAACAGAATGCCTATTACATTTGCCAAGGCAAGTACAGGGCTAGGAGTACCTCTAAGAAGCTTATTTGTTAAACCTTGAATTTATCAGGTCAAGTTTTAAAGGGGAAAAAACCATAAAATATTTCAAAATTTATTATATTCCAGCTAAAACCTGTCGTCAATAGTTATGTCAATGGCAGATAGTCCCTTTTACAATTAGAAGATGTTTTTTTGCCTTTATGATGTTCAAATGTTTTAGGCTGTTTGACACTGGTTTTAGTTCAATATTTCGACTTTTTTCAAAATTTGCATGGTTCGAGTAGTCAAGACTTTTCCCGCATGGACTTTTTTCCATCAGATTTTTGATAAGATTAATTTGTAATAAATAATTTGTGGTTGGGAGTTAGGTTGTTTTTTAGGAGTTTTAGTAATAGTGAACTTTAGCGGCAAATCTCTGGGGCATTTTTAGCAAATGGTTAAAGGACAGTTTGCAATGTTGAGAGAGAGAGAGGCAACCTAAAGCTTTCTAATTCTTTCAAATTTACTATTCGACCCTTTAGAAATCTGCCCCAAAAGTTACATAGCACAATATTGTATCTACTGAACACATTAACAAGTGGAGGACATGGCCAAGTAGTACTTACCCCAGAATTAATGTAATTTTTAGAATTTACTGTATCAGATCTTCATGACTCACCTATTTTGCATATAAGGTAGACGGTGCCATTATTACTGCAGTGAGATGGGTCCAGATTCACCAGGAATTTTGAGTGCAGTTTGGCGACTTCACCCTGAAGCACATTTGGAATACCGTGCCTCTCATCTTCTTCAAACTTTCTCTTCCTTGGCACTACCAGCTGAGACCTGATGAGATGAATAGAACAAAGTATAACCACATAAATGCATTTTGATAAGGGGAAGTGTCTCTTCTTCTATATATTTCCCTCTAATATGCATTTTATTTATATCAAAAGCTATTGCTTAGTATATGGAGGGAAGATCTCCATTATATATATATATACTGGTAAAGGTACTTTTAGCAGGTCAGATGCTGAGAATAAGCAGAGGACTGCGCCTCAGTCTGTATATGCAGAAGAGTCACTCCATGTCCTGAGAACAGAGGAAGTCTTTTCCATCTCCTTCATTTTAAAGCACAGTAGCAACTTTGCCAACATAAATTCATTACTTTACAACTACAATGTTCATGACTGTACAGTTAGCAGATGGAGCATTAAAGGGCATGTAAAGGCAAAAAAAAAATAAAATCCCATTTTTACTTTCTTTAATGAAAAAAGAAACCCATCTCCAAAAAATGTGTACCGTTTTTTATAAGAAACCTGACTGTATGCAGTGAAATTCTCCCCCTTTACTGCTGTGGACAGGAATTGTCAGATGGTCCCTAACTGCTCTGCAGGAAAAACAATCATACTTATGAGCAGCAGGAAGAGCTCTTCCCAGCCATGCAGAACTCAAGCAGCTTTGTTTGTTTCCCTGTAGAGCAGTCGGCGAATGTGTAGAGATTTGTATTGGATTTTATTTTTGCCTTTACATCCCCTTTACTGTTTCCAACTACAGCTTCTGGCAGATATTATTTGACATGTGCAGCCCAGACCACACTGAGCATGTGCACAGTCTTGGTCTTGCAAAGATGTTTAACAAAGCCAACTTTGAAAGCATAAATCATTTGTTTTATTAGGCTTGTGGTGCAGTAAGTTTATGTTTACTATACAAAATACAGCATTTCTAGCCTTATTCTATTAAAGACTTTACTTCCCCTTTAATAACTCACGTAATAGGCTGCCCATGAATTGCAGTCATAGCAGGCATAAAGGTTCGGTACAGAGAGTGGTTGAAAACAGGCGAGCGGATGTTTGCCAGGACAGCATCCAGCAGAGGTTGGCACAGGTACTGTTGTTTTGTAGATGGGACTGTTGGCGGGGGAGGTGTTGGCTGCGGAAATTATATTGAGCATATATTAAACAGTACTTCAAGCAAGCAAAGTTCATTTAACCTCCTTAAATAAGATTTATCTATTTTCCTATTAACACAAATGTATTGTTTAATATAGTGCTGCCCACCTGTTCCATATAGTTCCATTCAAGATACATTAAAATGAAGTACAAAGGACGTATGTGGTGCTTATTGGCTAAATACAATCTTTAAGAGGGTGGCATCTGCCCTTCACAAATCTCTTTTACTGCAGGCAGCAATGTAACTTTATTGCCATTAAAGGGTGTGCATGTATACTTCACAGGATTCGTCTATACATCAGGTCTGCCTTGAAAGATTCTGAGAAATACAGCAGTCATATCCAGTATTACATGAAAGGCAAACATATACAGTTGTGTTCAGAAAAATAGCAATGTGTTTAAAAAGTAAATAAAGCTCAAAATCCTTAAAATAGCTTTTACTTCCATACACACAAATACATTGGGAGGACTGCACAATCTATTCCAAATCAAAACATGAAGAAAAATGTATCATGTTTGTCTTATTCCTTTACAGAAAGGGAAGAAAAGGGAATATTAGGCTGTTCCAGTGTCTGCATTCTTCTTTACAAACTCATTCACTGTATAAACTGAAAAATGTTTCAAGACTTTCCTTTGAATCACTGAACTAATATTTAGTTGTATAATCAGTGTTTCTGAGATCTGCTGCACATCTGTGTTACATGGAGTCAACCAACTTCTGGCACTTGTTACATTCCACAATTCTTCTGTATTTCTTGGTTTTGCCCCATTTTTGATGTCATCCCACAAATTTTCTGTTGGATTAAGGTCTGGGGATTGGGCTGGTCACTCAATAACATCCAGGTCCGGACTGAGAATTAAAATAGGCCCTGGCATTTCAGGTACACAGAGGCCCACATAGAGGCCCAAACAGCCCCCACCAGCCCACTAAATACTGACTTTCTATGGGACCTTATAGCAGCCCCTCTGGCATTTGCCAGAACCCACAGATTGCCAGTCCGGGCCTGATAACAACAATCTTGTTGGTCTGGAACCAAGATGTTGCTCATTTACTGGTGTGTTTGGGGTCGTTGTCTTGCTGAAACATCCATTTCAAGGGCATTTCCTCTTCAGCATCAGGCAACGTGACCTCCAAGTATTTTGATGTATTGAAACTGATCCATGATCCCTGGTATGAGATAAATAGGCCCAAAATCATAGTATGAGAAACATCCCCAATATCATGATGCTTGTGCCACCATGTTTCACTGTCTTCACATTGTACTGTGACTTGAATTCAGTGTTTGGGGGTCGTCTGACAAACTCTCTGTGGCCTCTAGACCCAAAAAGAACAATCTTGCTTTCATCGGTCCACAAAATGTTTCGCCATTTTGCTTCAGGCCAGTCAATGTGTTCATTGGCAAATTTTAACCTCTTCAGCACGTCTTTTTTTCAACAATGGGACTTTGCAGGGCTTCATGCTGATAGCGGCTTCTTCTGATTGTAACAGTATCACAGGTAACTTTAGACCTTCTTTGTTCTTCTTGGAGCTGATGATTGGCTTTGCCATTTTGGCAATTCTTCTATCCATTTGAATGGTAGTTTTCCATTTTCTTTCAAGTCTTTCAGGTTTCAAGTGTTTTTGGTTGCCATTTTAAAGCATTTGAGATCATTTTAGCTTCTGCACTTTCTTACTTGTTTTCCCCTCTCTACCCTGTTCATCTGAACAATGTCTGGAACAACCCATTTTACTCAGATTTTCAGAGAGAAATGCACTATAACCAGCATGCACAACATTTGCCATAATTGACAACTGTTTTTTCACAGAATGAATGAGCTCAATAATTGAACGTCACACTGCTATTACATGGAAGAAGATATTATTATTATTTGGAACAAGCCTCAATTAATGATTCAGTTACTCAGAATCAGCAGCATGCATGTCATGACTGTTGGCTCTGTTGGTTTCCAATTAGTCTACTACACCTACTAGTAAATTATTTGCAATGTAGAAATATAAGTTCTACCAAAACCAGTGATTGATCAGGTTAGTGATGTCGGACTGCTATTATTCTGAACTCAACTGTATCACATGTTATGCTTTATATAACAACTGGGCAATGAAATATATTGGTTGCTAAAATCTCGGTTCTTTACAGCAAATACACATATAGCGGCCCTTCAGGAGATCACCACAGTAAAATGGTCAGATAATCTCAACTCATGCAAGATAAATTCTTCCTATGCGAAATGTGTGCATGGTGAGAATAATTTTCTCAGGCTTTTCCATACTAATCAATTCATTCTTCTTTTAGCAACACATATAAACATATGTATATTTTTACCACAGCCATGTCATTTTTAAGCTTCTCCAGGGCAATTTCACACTTCTGCAAAGTTTTCAGGGGGCACCTATAAGAAATGAGCGCCAGTGAGTCTTAGGGAAGATTGCTGGAGTACAGAAATTATTGTGAACACATATTTATAAAGTGTCAGCATATTTTGCAGTGCGGTACAACAGAGGGTTATATACAAACATTATATTCTAAAACTCATCAGTTTAGGATATAAAGGGGCCCTACTCAATCTAGAGTCCTGCAGCGGGTCGGGTACCCGCGGGTTACACCCAAAAACCTGCAGTACCCTGCGGGTTGCAGGTAAAAGTTCCGGGTGCGGGTATAGAAGCGGTTCTGCAGGTCAGACCGTGGGTCTACTCAATAGCGATATTTACTCCTTTTTTCTGATCGCGTCTACGTCAGATGATGCCACTTCCGGTTTACAATGACAGCACTTCCTGGTTGCGGATAAGGTACTTGCGGGTCGGGTAGTTGGTCCAAGTGGGTAAGAATGCGGGTTGCGGGTCCGGATTGCAGGTTGCGGGTATGGGTTCCAAAAAATGGACCCGTGCAGGACTCTAACTCAATCTACTATTTAAAAGGAGTAAGGGAGAATTCAGTCATGCACAATAAACAACTTACCTCTTGTTTGGATCTGTCAGTATATCCAGGAGACTCTTCATCTTACTTAAATCTTTCTTTCTCTCTGACATAAAAGTAAAATTTCAACTAAGCCATAGTACGGTAATACAAATACCCCCGTTTATCTGTAGGTTAAATGCACTCACCTTCATTTTTATCAATTTTATTGATCATTCGTCTCAGTGGTTCTATGTACTTGGAAAGCTGCTTCAGTTTATCCAGATACTGCTGTTCCTCTGATTGGTTGTTACTTGCAGGACTCATAACAGAATTTGGGTTTCCTATAACAATGTGTTAAAATGTGTACCATTATAGGTATTATTTATTTAAAGAGTGGGGCATAAATGTTTACCAGTTACTGACGGGCTCTTGTTTTTCTTACCTGGAGTATTAAGGGGTCCTGGTGATGGAACACTGAAGTTCTGAGGGGTGCGTACTGATGCTGGACTCTGGGAAGGTTGAGGAGATGGACTAGGCATGAAGCTACTGGGAGATGGAGCTGGACCAGAACTGCAAAACAGATATAAATACGAGGAACTGTACCTCAAAGAAGCGATCATCTTTGTTAAGAAAAAGAGGCAGTTAAGTGGACCAAACAAAACAGACTTACCTGACATTAGAATTAGGTTGTGAAATTGGTTGAGATGGCTGAGGGGATGGTTGTGGAGGAGGAGGCATGGACTGTGTCGTTTGTGCCTGTACAGGGGATGGTGAGGACATTACAGGAATGCTGTTCTGAGTGACCTAAAACGTAAATTGAAGCTGGTAAGCAAGAAGACACCTGCGTATGGGGGAAGAAATACTTCTACGACGAGAGAAAACTAGACTCAGCAAGATCAAATCTTAGAGCTGGGAAACCTGTCCTTAAACACACTTTGGACCTGCTAATGAATTGTTAGTGGGAGTTAGTGTCCTCTTCTGTGAAGCATCTAGACAAGAGAAACAAAATAAGAATCCATTTGCACAAGCACAATAGTTACATCATTTGTGCAATAAATCAATTCTCGTGTGCGTCTTGGATTTCTAGGAAAAGCAACCGTGTTTTGTTAGTTTAACAGCATGAATGTTCCAGTGCTAGCAACAAATGAAAACCATTGCCTTGTATAGAAGTTATCTGAAAATACTGTGCAGGACCTGAGAGTAGAAAAACACCCTGCTAGATTCTAGCAGCAGATAAAAAGGATTTCCAACAAATGGTTGGTATGATGAGCAGCGAGAAGATAAATATTGGGACCCAGCAAAGAAAGACCTAAAGTATAAGATTCTCAGAGTAATATGAAGAACATTGTGTGTTTGCCCTTCCTATTGATTGTGGTGCTGATCTTGCTTATATTGTAGCAAACTAACATTTAAAAGAGCGATTAGGGGGAAAAAGATAACTAAAGCAGGTACTATGTAGTAGCATGGAGAGGATATCCAGATAAATACAATAATGCAACGCACAAAGCAGAGAAGCTAAACCCAGACTTGTTGCATGACACTCTAAAGTACACACTTTTGTTAATAACTGTCAGAGATGAAGGTGTTCATGCAATTCAGACAATAAATTCCTGGAAGGACCACAGGGGCATAACTGACAACCCCCTCACAGAAATTGAGGATTGAGAAATTGTGGCTAGCCACCTGGACCAGAAGCAACATTGGGACCTAAAAGTTAGTCAATACCTGTGGGATCTGCGGTTCTCCCAAAGGGACGGAGCTTGTAGGATTGGCAGGAACAGTGGATGGCGGGAAGCGTGGTCTTACTGGCATCCCACCTCGAGGCATAGGTGTGGAGATCATCTTCAGAGTACAGAGGGATAAATGTAAATCAAGCAATGCAGTGCCAGCGGCACGTAGGAAAGGATGCATGAAGGCCAAATTAGCAAGGATAACGGGCACCCTACAATCTATATGACACAGGATTGAACAGCACCCCAAGCTAAAGGGCCACAGCAAACAACCATCAAGCAAGCCAGGGCCATATGTGCTTCACTAAGAATTACCTACTGAGTTTACACTTTCTATGGCACCCCATCATTACATCTCTCGCCCAACAATGGGAAAAAATATTAATACTCCAAGGCTGTGATTTGCAGACTGGGCCCAGTAATACTGGACTTGGAATTGAAAAGAGTTCAGAAGAAGTCCCGAATCATCCAGTGCCTAGTTGCAGTCTCATATAGGCAGTATCAAGTAATATTAAAGGAACAGTTCAGTTGGGTAAATAGATAGGTTGGGCAAAATAAAAAAAATGTTTCTAATATAGTTAGGCAAACATGTAATGTATAAAGGCTGGAGTGACTGGATATCTAACATAAAACAGAACAGAACTGTTTTTCAGCTCTCTAACACTGATTTAGTCAGTGACTTTAAGGGGGGCCACATGGGACATAATTGTTCAGTGAGTTTGCAATTGATCCTCAGCATTCAGCTCAGATTCAAACGCAACAGTTATGACCCATGTGCCCTTCCATCAAGTCACTGATTGGTTACTGCCTGGTAACCAATCAGTGGAAACCAGGAGAGCTGAAAAGCAGGAAGTAGTGTTCTGCTCTGTTATATTAGACATCCATTGATTCTGTCATTAATTCCATTTTCAATATAGTACAGGCATGGGATCCATTATCCGGAAACCCGTTATCCAGAAAGCTCCAAACTACAGAAAGGCTGTCTCCGATAGACTCCATTATAATCAAATAATACAAATTTTTCAAAATGATTAAAAATGATTTCCTTTTTCTCTGTAATAATAAAACAGTACCATGTACTTGATCCAAACTAGGATATAATTAATCCTTATTGGAAGCAGAGCCAGCCTATTGGGTTTAATTTAATATTTACATGATTTTCTAATAGACTTAGGGTATGAAGATTGAAATTATGGAAAGATCTGTTATCCGGAAAACCCCAGGTCCAGAGCATTCTGGATAACAGGTCCCATACCTGTATAGAAGAAATAAACACACTTGGAGGTGACATAAGGTAGTCAGCAACTACAGTGTCAAGTGCTCAGAATTACACAAGAAACATTTTTAATCTAAGCTATGAGCTAGCAGTAGCCCAATTTCATTTATATTAGATTGATACAGATCATGTGAATCTAAGTATGCCCTCCTGATCTCCACAGCCACCAGCTAAAGCTAATATTCTTACATGGCCTTCTAGTTAGGACTCTGCATTGTTCTCTGAATCTCACAGGTTAACTCCCTGTAGCAGTGTAAAGAGGAGTAAAGCTTTCACATAAGCACTAAACATATTACCATTCACAGTTCCTATGTGTACACTTAGGAAATGGTAATACATACAAGGCTTATAGGAGAAATACAATGAAAATAAAAGAAAATAACCTGATTTATGTTTATCTTTCTGCTGCTACAGAGAGTCATTTAACCCACGCAAAATACACAAACCAGGAATACCCGTTTAGCAAGAAGGCTCTGAATGAATGCTAAAAAAAAAATATAAATAGAGCAAGCTACTATTTCACTTTCGAGAATGCGTTAACTTCCCCTTTATTTACGTATGATACTTTCTCAAGTTTGAATAAACAGATAACAGTACACAAGTATTGCTCCTGTGCTCCAAACACTACTTCTTTTGCTGGACTGCTGATACAAGTCAGTCATGGGTTATAGAGTTAAAAAGAATTAGCACAATTAGGGAGAGCAATAGACTTTCGATATTCATTCGGCATGTTTAGAAGAAAGGTATACTTTAGGATAAACAAAATAACTTTTGAGTTTAAAATAACATTAAGTCCACTAATGCTGTGAGAAATCATTCAAATATCCAGTCCAGAACAAAAAGGGAAAAGAGAAACAGTATTATCAGAGTTTAAGCTGGCCATAGACACACAGATCAAAAATCAAACCTGACCGATCGACCAATCTCCGCCGGACGAAAGCTGTCGGCACTCTCCACACACGATCCGAAAATCGTATGAATCATCAATTCGTACGATTTTCGTATCGTGCGGAGAGTGCCGACAGCTTTTGCCCGGCGGAGATCGGTCGTTTGGTCGATCGGTTTATGATTAAGGGCGCATGTGCCCGAAACGCATCAAGCTTGTGTGATGTGTTCTCGCATTTAAATGGATTAATAAAGAATTTGGATTTTTACTGAAGCAGTGTGCGGAAAATACAACTTTATCTTCTTTTGAAATATACGGCCTGGGATGCCAAGGTCTTTCCAGCACCTGATGATATTTAGCATGGACTGCCTGCATTCCTACAAGAGAAAGACGCGGTGAGTCTGAGCGGTTTACCGTTTGGTCGATCAGTCAGGTTTGATTTTAACCCGACCGAGCCAGCCGGAGCCCATTGCACATTGTAATCTGATCGTTCGGCCGTAGATTACCCCCGATATAGCCATGCTTGTTAAATCAGGGAAAGATCTGCTCGTTTGGCGATGTTGCCAAACGAACGGATCTTTGTGTCTAGGCAAGTGATGCCAGATTCAGTCTTCCCAATTTCAGAGTTTCTAAAAAATGCAAAGTGCAATGTCTTAGGATACCTAGGACACTTTCTCACAGAGATGCACCTGAAATTAGATCACTAGAATGAGAAACAGCTGGCACCAATATGATTTCAAGCTGAAAAGCGCAAGCACCGTCAGGTTTTTCACATTCAAGTGAATTGGTTAACATTATCACAATCAAATCAAGACACCATTAGAACATGGAGACACGCATAATATAGCACACAGTAATATTAAACTGTAGATTGATGTCCTGCCTTTCCATTTTAACCTGGCATAAAAGCATAACTACTTTAAGTAAAACAAAAACACAAGGTGGTGCATTTATACATTTACCTATTCAGACTGTTGACTTGAATCCTCCAAACAATGAATGCTACCACAAAGGACTCTGCTAAAGGCCAGCTAGTATATCATTTTTCCCACCACACAGGACCAAGCATTAAAGCAGCAGTGCAAGTTACTCTTTATTTAACATGCAAATGTTTCCAAATGACAAAGTACAAAATGTAAAGGTGGTGAGATTTCCGTTGTCTCTATATGTAGGACTAGGAAATCACATTCTAAATAAACAACCTCCCTGTTCTCTCCTTGCATGTCCAAGACACTAAAATAACATGAATTAAGCTTAACCAGGAATGGCAGCCATCAGGAAAATGCAGACAAACTTTAGGAGGGTAATGTCGTTGTTGGGGCATCAAACATCCAAAATTAAGAAAACTTTGTATGTTATTGGAAGCTCCAAACTTCACTTATACCTAGGTAGGTCTGTCCCTTAACACTGTCGAAAACCTGCAATACTGCATTAATGTTTTGGGTTTTCAATATGGTTAAGCACAAAACAAAAACTGTGGTACCTTGTTAGCCAGTAGCAAAAATAACAAATAAAAAAACAAATACAAAAAGTATTGTAGAAGTGAAACCTATATTGGCTAACAATAAAAAAAATACATTGCAAGCTTTCGGAGCACCAAGACCCCTTCGTCAGGCAAAATACAAATGAAAGCTAGAAAGGCACAGCATATATTCTGTTAGATCAGTGAAAGGTATTCATGGGCAATAAATTAGGAAGTTACAGAAAGATAGATCAAATGTAGAGATAATACAATGAACTAGGGTGGGTTGTAAATAGTCCAGGAGTCTGGATTCAGTCAGGTCACATAGTGGGACATGAAACCTGAAACTAAATTAAGGCCCTGTCTTAACGTGGTTAATAACTCCATACATTTGAATTCATAAATCTTCCCTTCCTGTTCAGTTTTAAAGTTTAAGCAGTTTTAAGACCTGCGTGTCCTGAAGACTGTGATTTTGATTGCAGAAATGTTGCCCCACTGGTGTATCACATGATTTGGTGTTGATTTTATGTCTGTGATCGTTCATCCTTGTGCGCAATTTTTGTCCTGTTTCACTAATGTATATGCCTCCTGTAGAGCACCTAGTACATGTAATCATGTATACCACATTGGATGAAGCACACGAATAGTGGTCCAGAATGTTGTAGACTTTTTGTGTATTCGGAATTGCCTTGGTGCTCCGAAAGCTTGCAATGTATTTTTTTTATTGTAAGCCAATATAGGTATCACTTCTACAATACTTTTTGTATTTGTTTATTTATTTGTTACAATATGGTTAAAGGAATTGTTCAGTGTAAAAATAAAAACTGGGTACATAGATAGGCTGTGCAAAATAAAAAATGTTTCTAATATAGTTACTTAGCCAAAAATGTAATGTATAAAGGCTGGAGTGATTTGATGTATAACATGTCAGTCAGAACACTACTTCCTGCTTTTCAGCTCTCTTGGTTTACACTGACTGGTTACCCTGGCTACCAGGCAGTAACCAATAAGAGACTTGAGGGGGGCCACATGGGTCATTTCTGTTGCTTTTGAATCTGAGCTGAATGCTGAGGATCAATTACAAACTCATTGAACAGAAATGTACCATGAGGCCCCCCTTCAAGTCACTGAGTTATAGAGCTGAAAAGCAGGAAGTTGGATTCTGGCTGTTTTATTAGACATCTGTTCACTCCAGCCTTTGTATATTACATATTTGGCTAACTAACTATATTAGAAACATTTTTTATTTTGCACAGCCTATCTATTTACACAGTTTTTATTTCCACATTGAACTGTTCCTTTAAGAATCACTACATGCAGAGGAAGTACATCACCCAGTTGCCTTAGGTGCTTACCTGCCCAGCTGCCAAGTGGGCTTGAGCTGCTTGCTGCTGAGCTGCCTGCTGTTGTGCCTGCTGGGCTGCTTGCTGAGCTTGCTGCTGAGCCGCTTGGTGCTGCTTAGCCATTTGGTGCTGCTGAGCCGCTTGGTGCTGCTGAGCTGCCTGCTGTTGTGCCTGCTGAGCTTGCTGTTGTGCCTGCTGAGCTTGCTGTTGTGCCTGCTGCTGTTGTGCCTGCTGCTGTTGTGCCTGCTGCTGTTGTGCCTGCTGCTGTTGTGCCTGCTGCTGTTGAGCTTGCTGCTGTTGAGCTTGCTGCTGCTGTGCCTGCTGTTGAGCTTGCTGCTGTGCCT
Organism: Xenopus petersii; assembly: GCA_038501925.1. Classification (NCBI taxonomy): domain Eukaryota; kingdom Metazoa; phylum Chordata; class Amphibia; order Anura; family Pipidae; genus Xenopus; species Xenopus petersii. Next base: position 146,079,287 of record CM076673.1, read on the forward strand.
GCTGTTGAGCTTGCTGCTGTGCCTGATGTTGCTGTACTCTTACCTGCTAAATATCAATGATAGGCATTTAATTTAATTTAATGGCAAGTGGAAAAGCAATTAGAACCCAAAAATCAAACATTCAGTTGTGCATAGCATGCAGATCAAACTAGAAATTCTGCAAAAAAACGATACCTGCAATAACTTTAACTGCTGCTGTTGCTGAGGTGTTAGTGTTACAGGCATAACTTGGGAAGGAATCTGTCCTTGGGCAACAAGAGATGGTGCCTGTGGCTGCGTGGAGAGCAGCTGCTGCTGCTGCTGACTTTGTGCCACCTGTTGCATTTGTTGCAGCTGCATTACTTGTTGAGGTGGTGGCTGCTGCTGCTGCATTTGTTGCATCTGTAGATGTGCCATTCTCTGGAGCTGTTGCTGCTGTTGTAATTGCTGAAAAGAAATAACACATACTGTAAATATGTTCCCCTCATGAACTCAAACACAAGAAATCTAACAGCTCTGTCCTGTTAAATGACAAGGAAAGTCTTTTATAGGGATGTACCGAATCCAGGATTCGGTTCGGGATTCAGGCAGGATTCGGCCTTTTTTAGCAGGATTCAGATTTGGCCGAATCATCCTACCAGGCCGAACCGAATCCGAATTTGCATATGCAAATTAGGGGCGTGGTGGGAAATAGCGTGACTTTTTGTCACAAAACATGAAAGTAAAAAATATTTTCCCCTTCCCACCCCTAATTTGCATATGCAAATCGGCTGAATCTTTCGAGAAGGGTTCGGTGGTTTAACCAAATCCAAAATAGCGGATTCGGTGCATCCCTAGTCTTTTAATCTACATCCCTTTATACAATAGAGACCCCAATGTGTACCTGATCACTAAAATAGTTTTTCTGAAAACCGCTCCTGTCTCGTTCAGTGCCCTCTGGAAGGTATCAATATTTCTCTGTTCTCATTACCAACATTTTATTTTTAGTGACGCAATAAAGCTGGTACGGCGAACTAACTGCGCATGTGCCAAAACTATTCCTCCCTCTGGGCGCGAGCACTTCTAAAAATCTTGTGCACTGTTACAACTTGCTACAATAACGGTGCACAAGTAGTTTTAAATGCGCATGAGCTGCCTTCCAGTTAAAACAACAAAGCAGATTCGCTGGTCTTGGTCTTGCTGCAGGAGCATGGAATCATGGTAATCTCTATTCTAATACTCAGTGGGTTTTTTTCTAGTATAGCCTTTCTGATCACACAAATGGAGGCATGCCTATCAATGAAGATTTATTCCACTTTCCTTGTCCTTTAAGGACCTTTAAAGTTACCACTGAAGTAATACATTTGTGGCAACCACCTGCTGCTGATTCTGCTGCTGCTGCTGTAGTTGAAATTTCAGTATGTGTTGCTGCTGTGCCGCCGCCTGCATCTGTTGTTGCTGTTGCACCTGCTGCTGTTGCACCTGCTGCTGCTGCTGTTGTTGCACCTGCTGCTGCTGTTGTTGTTGTTGCACCTGCTGCTGCTGCTGTTGTTGCTGTTGCACCTGCTGCTGCTGTTGTTGCTGCTGCTGTTGCTGCTGTGCTGCAGCAACAGCTGCCACTTGAAATTGCTGCTGCTGTGCCACTTGGAACTGCTGTTGTTGATGTTGTTGTTGATGCTGTAGAGCTGCCTGGTGCTGCTGTTGCTGAAATTGCTGTTGCTGGTGTTGTGCCATTTGCTGCAGCTGTAACTGAGCTATGAAAACAAAGCAAGCAACATTAAAATATACACCATTACAACCTAGCGATAATTAAAATAAAAGTTCACTTATATAACAGATATACATATTAATCTATGTTAAAAAATACTAGTTGAGGAAATGAATATTTGGGCTGAAAGTCAGTGGGTTAAGGATAAAGCTAAGGGCCTCCAAAGATCCTTCTTATGCCATTCTGAAGCAAATACACTAGTTTTACCAGTGCAGGGCAACACTATATTATATTGTCATTGACAGTCTGTATGCAAATGCAAATCCATAAAAACAACAGAAAAAGCAAGTATACTCATGGGTCTATTACTCATTTGCAAAACATTTTAAGTATTAGGTGTTGTGCACTTAACTTCTTTCAATCGACATTAAGCAGATTGTGGTTGTAGGGGACTCAATTATTAGGAAAGTGGATAGGGTAAGCTGTCGTTTTGCTGTCTACCTGGTGCCAGGGTTCGGCATGTGGTTGATCGGGTAGTCAAATTATTGGTGGGGCTGGGTACGACCCAACTGTCTTACTGTCTTAGTTCATATTGGTATAAATGGTAGATGGAAGACCTTAAAAAGTGATTTCAGGGATCTAGGCTCTAATATCAGGGAAAGGTCTTCCAATGTCATTTTTTCTGAAATTGTGCCCCTGCCACATGCAAGTTTAGGAAGACAGCGGGAGCTTAGGGACCTAAATGCGTGGCTCAAGTCTTGGTGATGGATGGAAGGGTTTGGGTTCCTAGAGCACTGGGCTGATTTTTCCTTGGGGTACAACATATACAGTCCTGACGGTTTGCACCTCAATGGAAGGGGGTCCACTGTGCTAGGGGAAAGAATGGCTAAGAGGTTGGAGGAGTGTTTAAACTAGGCAGGGGGGGCGGGTCAGATAAAGAATTATGGGGAAGCTAGGGAAGACGGGGCAGTGGGGTTAGTAAGGGGTCATGGGGGAGGAGTGAGGGGGGCATACAGTTTACCAGCTAAGGAGGTCCCTCTGTTACAAGGAAAACAGAATAATGCTAACTTAACATATAATTCTCCACTAAGTAATGCAAATTTCAAAAGTAAAAGTAGTAACCTCCGCTGTATGCTGGCAAATGCACGGAGTTTGTCAGGTAAAATGGGAGACCTAGAATTAATTGCATGCTCTAAAAATTATGATATAATTGGTATCACTGAGACCTGGTGGGATGAAACATGTGACTGGACTGTGAATTTAAATGGTTACACCATTTTTAGGAGGGACAGAGGGATAAAAAAGGGCGGAGTGTGTTTGTATGTAAAGCCTGAATTAAAGCCATGCACTAAAGAAATAACAATAGCTGCCACTGGTGAGGATATAGAATCACTCTGGGTAGAGATTTTGACTGGGCAAAAGGTTACAAAGAGAATTATCATTGGTGTATGCTATAATCCACCTCGTATAAGTGTCGAGTATGAAGCCCAGCTACTCTTGCAGATACAAGCGGCTTCACAGCTGGGTCAAGTTGTTGCTATGGGTGACTTCAATTATCCAGACATTGACTGGGGTAATGGGGTTGCTAAGTCAGAAAAAGCTAGTAGGTTTGTAAATATGCTGAATGACAAATTTTTATTCCAGCTCGTTCAAGAACCTACTAAGAATAACTCACTTTTGGACCTTGTAATAACTAACAATACTGAACTCATCTCTAACATTTGTGTGGGTGAGCATTTAGGGAATAGTGATCATAACATGGTCTCCTTTGAGATTCAGTTGCAGAAGCAATTCTATAAGGGAGTAACTAAAACACTAAATTTCAGACATGCAAACTTTGACATTATAAGGGCACCTCTGCTACATATTAAGTGGGAAATGCTTTTCACAGGGTTAAACACGGAACAAAAATGGGAAGTCTTTAAAATGCTGCTAAATAAATATACTTGTCAGTATATTCCACTTGTAAGCAAGGAACGTCGTTGCAAAGCAAAACCTTTTTCAATAGAAGTGTTGGTTTTGAGGTGCTTTTAAGGCTTTCAAGTTAGCTGGTACAGCCGAATCATTTATAAGGTACAAGGAGGCCAATAAATCATGCAAAGAAGCTATAAGGCAAGCTAAATTGATATGGAAAAGGATATTGCAGCAAGCAGTAAAAAGAATCCAAAATTATTTTTTAAATATGTTAATAGTAAAAAAATGAAGCAGGAAGGGGTGGGACCTTTAGTTTCAGAGGGGGGGGTCAGCTGGTTGATGAAAACAAATTAAAAGCGCAGAATCTGAATTCATAGTTTTTGTCTATCTACACAAATGAGGAACCAGTTATTGAAGGTTTCCTTCTTAATAGTCCCAATTCTAGTAATACAACTAATGATGCATCGTTCACACATGAGACAATTCAAAAGAGACTAGAACATGTTAAGATAAACAAAGGTCCGTGGCCAGATGGTATTCATCCCAGGGTACTTAGCGAGCTTAGCTCTGTGATTGCCAAACCTCTTTAATTAATTTTTCAGGATTTATTGAGGTCTGGCATAGTGCCGAGAGACTGGCGAATTGCTAATGTGGTGCTTCTAATCAAAAACGGATCCCGTTCACAGCCTCAAAATTATAGGCCAGTTAGTCTGACGTCAGTGGTAGGAAAGCTTTTTGAAGGGTTATTAAAGGATAAGATACTGGACTTTATAGCAAATCATAATACTATGAGTGTGTGCCAGCATGGTTTTATGCGTAATAGATCTTGCCAGACTAACTTAATTTCTTTTTATGAGAAGGTAAGTAGAGACCTCGATTCTGGGATGGCAGTGGATGTGATTTACTTTGCTTTTCAACTTGTTTATTAATGACCTGGAGGTGGGCATTGAAAGTACTGTTTCTATTTTTGCAGATGATACTAAATTGTGCAGAACTATAGGTTCCATGTAGGATGCTGCCCCATTGCAGAGTGATTTGTCTAAGTTGGGAAACTGGGCAGCAAACTGGAAAATGTGGTTCAATGTTGATAAATGCAAGGTTATGCACTTTGGCAGAAATAATATAAATGCAAGTTATACACTAAATGGCAGTGTGTTGGGAGTTTCCTTAAATGAGAAGGTTCTAGGGGTTTTTGTAGATAACAAGTTGTTGGCAGTGTCATTCTGTGGCTACTAAAGCAAATAAAGTTCTGTCTTGTATAAAAAAGAGCATTAACTAAATTGATGAAAACATAATTATGCCTCTTTATAGGTCCCTGGTGAGGCCTCATCTGGAGTATGCAGTATAGTTTTGGACACCAGTCCTTAAGAGGGATATAAATGAGCTGGAGAGAGTGCAGAGACGTGCAACTAAATTGGTTAGAGGGATGGAAGACTTAAATTATGAGGGTAGACTATCAAGGTTGGGGATTTTTTATCTGGAAAAAAGGTGCTTGCGAGGGGACATGATTACACTTTACAAGTACATTAGAGGACATTATAGACAAATAGCAGGGGACCTTTTTACCCATAAAGTGGATCACCGTACCTGAAGCCACCCCTTTAGACTAGAAGAACTTTCATTTGAAGCAACGTAGGGGGTTCTTCACAGTCAGGACAGTGAGGTTGTGGAATGCACTGCCGGGTGATGTTGTGATGGCTGATTCAGTTAATGCCTTTAAGAATGGCTTGGATGATTTTTTGGACAGACATAATATCAAAGGCTATTGTGATACTAAACTCTATAGTTAGTATAGATATGGGTATATAGAATTTATGGGAAAGTATGGAGGGGTGTGTTTATGGATGCTGGGTTTTCATTTGGAGGGGTTGGACTTGATGATCTTTTTTCAACCTGATTTAACTATGTAACTATGTAACATGGAAAATACATTAGTATAACATGGAAAATACATTAAATATTAAAATACATTAGTATATTAAAGGAACAGTAACCAAAAAATGAAAGCATTATAATTACTATACCAGTGCCTGCACTGGAAAAATCTGTGTGTTTGCACTCGTTACATAACAAGTAACAGATAAAACATAATTGTAAGGGCTTAAAGGACAATGTAACAGAGTGACTGGGGGACTGGCAGCTGTGCTCTCAATCTCAGCAAGGCACCCCCGCTCCAGGCGTAGGAAATTAAGTCAAATAACAAGAGAGCTGAGAGAAAGCAAACGAAGAGGCAGAACTTGCTGCTAAGTGGTCTTTATTGCACACAACATGTTTCGGGCCCAGAGCCCTTAGCAGCAAGTTCTGCCTCTTCGTTTGCTTTCTCTCAGCTCTCTTGTTATTTAAGGGCTTAAAGGGGTTGTTCACCTTTAAATTAACTTTTAGTATGATGTATTATTTTTTATTATTTGTGCTTTTTGAGTTATTTAGCTTTTTATTCAGCAGCTCCCCAGTTTGCAGTTTCAGCTGTCTGGTTGCTAGGGTCAGAATTACCCTACAACCATGCATTGATTTGAATAAGAGACTGGAATAGGAATAGGAGAGGCCTGAATAGAAAGATGAGTAATAAAAAGTAGCAATAACAATACATTTGCAGCCTTACATAGCATTTGAAAGCTGGAAAGAGTCAGAAGAAGAAGGCACATAATTCAAAAACTATAAAACATAAATAATGAAGACCAATTGAAAAGTTGCTTAGAATTTGCTATTCTACAACATACTAAAAGTTAAGCTGAAGGTGAACCTCCGCTTTAACTGTGCTGTGCAACCTGAGCCTTTTTTCCAGTTTGAATGGCTGCCCCTATTGCTACATAGTAGCTTGTTTACATAAATTATAGTAGTCTTTCTGAAGCAAACACGCTAGTTACCAGTGCAGATCAACAGTACATTATATTTTAATTTTTGTGATACAGTTTTAGTTTTGGTTACTGTTCCTTTAAAAACAGAGGATTCTGAGTCAGAGGTATCATAAAATGAGGCGTCGGAATAGAAGGATTAATATACCAACTCCACAGCCCTGCATGTAAACAAACAAACAATAATATAATGCTAACTTACTGGCTTGGTTCCCTGCAGCTACACCAGTTATACCATGTGGTGCCATTCCTGATGCACCAGGCTGTGACTGTCCAGGCAGGTTCATTTGCTGTGCTATCTGTGTCATCCCTCCCATGGCTCCCATCTGAGCTCCTTGAGGACGGACACCCATGCCCATTCCTTGCCCACCAACTACAGCGTTGCCTGTTAAATTCTGAAGAGCATTCATGGGATCTGTTGAAAATACAACTGTCAGAATCGAAATCCTTCACTTTCTGAAAAAAGGTGCCACAAAAATTTGCATAACATCCTTACCAGAAGCAGCCGTCTGGTTCTTCTTGTTAACTGCAGAGGAAAGAAAAGAGAACAGGCCACTCAAATGAAACATAGCAATATAATTCTTCATTTGTTTCATGGTACAATAATAAACCGATTACCACCCAAAAACTAACTATACAGGTGCATGGGAGTATATATCATTGCAGGCTGGCACCAATTCTGACCAAATAGTTGAAACGAAAAGCCATAAATTATGATTTAAAAGAATTTGGATTTATTTTTACACTATTATATATAAAAGAAAAAGTCTTACATGCTTCATGTCACCAAAGGACACTTAAACACGGGTGGTTAAAGGCGTAGTTCACCTTTAAAGGGGACCTGTCACCCAAAAAATGTATTCCAAATCCTATTTTATCACGTTAGTCAAGCAAAATAAACTTTAATTACACTATATAAATTATATGAATCTTGTTTCCATCGGTTTGGGAACTGATAATTATAGCAAGCAGGCAGGAGTCATTTTGTGGACACTGTTATTAAGGCAAGACTTGAATTACCTCAGAATCTTGTTTGTGCCTCAGAATGGGGGACCTGATGTCCATCCTCATGAACTGGTTACACAAATATGTGGTAAAGCGAGAGGGGGAATGCAGGGAGCGAAGTGACTAAAGTAAGTGCTGAATGGAAAGTGAAAGCAATAGCCTGCCCTGCCTCAATGCCTAAGTCATAGAGAAGGGGCAGGCAATTTTTGATTGACAGCTGAGATTTTTAAATGACTTTGCAGCAGCTATGGATGCTTTAATAAAAAAAGAATTTGGATTTCATGTTTAAATTGAAAAGGACTTTTATTATACAGCGTTTTATGTCTGGGTGACAGGTTCCCTTTGAGTTAACTTTTAGTATGATATAGAATGACCAATTCTAAGCAACTTCCCAATTGGTCTTCATTATTTATTTTCTATAGTTTTTTAATCATTTGCCTCCTTCCTCTGACTCTTTTCAGCTTTCAAATGGGGGTCACTGACCCATCTAAATTCTCTGTAAGCCTGTAAATGTATTGTTATTGCTACTTTTGATTACTCATCTTTCTATTCAGGCCTTTGCTTTTCATATTCCAGTCTTTTATTCAATGCATGATTGCTAAGGTAGTTTGGACTCTAGCAACCAGATTGCTGAACTTGCAAACTAGAGAGCTGCTGAATTAAATAACTCAAACACCACAAATAATAAAAAATGAAAAACCATTTGCAAATTGTCTTGGCTTATCACTCTTCACATCATACTAAAAGTTAATTTAAAGGTGAACAACCCCTTTAAGTGTGCAATGATGTACACCTATGCAAACTCCTTCTTGCTGAAAATCTGGGGCATGTGCACCCGGACTCACCATTATCTGCGGTAAGCATATACTGACAACCACTGAACTGATCCTTCTGTTATTTATGTAACTATACAGGTGGATTAGTCTGTTCTCTGCAATAAAATAAAAAAGTTATGTATTTAGAGACTCACAGATGTCTCGGAAATGAATGATGAGACGAGCAACCAAAGAAAGGTATTCCTCCTGAAATCAGAAAAAAGAAATGTCACCTAAAAGTACAATAGAACATGTTTAAATATGTAAAATATACCCAATGTATTATTTTATAAAGGCACAGTGTCACAGGTCAATAGCTTTAATACATGTCTAACAGTGACTTGTAGTAACTGACGCATTATTTATAAAGATACATTTATAGGAAATTCATGACTCTTGTGTATTATAAGTGGATTACTTCCACAATATATTCCTATATATGATAGGTTAAATTGCACATATTACTGACATGCTTATATTAAGACCAGAAATTGCTTTATATTTAATAAGTTTACTTCAAATATATTGCATTGAAATAAAGGACCAGAAATGGCAAAATGTGAAAATAGTTTTTTTTTTTTGAAATTAGGTTTTTTTTTTTTGTTTTGGTTTTTTTTATGGGAAATCTCTCCCACGGGTGAACCCAAATATACCTGCCCCTTCGAATGGCTGCATATAAAACACTTTAAATGAGTCAGGCACTGGTAATTGCCTGAAATCACCACATCACTATCTGTCATTGCTCTTAAAGATCTATTTCTTGACAACAAATATTCTGTTTTATATCAAAGTTCTTCATTCTATAGTCCTGTAGATTGCTATGAATTCTATTTGACCTGTATATCTTCCTGTGTGGAAAACCACTGTATTCTACATGTTTATAAAGATTTCATACAGGTTCAAAATATAGAGTATCTAGAAGAATTAATTTAAAGCAACTGGACTTTAAATATTCCTAAAAACTTTCAGCACTCGGTGTGGTGAAATGTTTTAAAAAAACTCACGGTTTTAAAAAAACTCACACGGTCCAGTTGTTTTAAACTTCTTTCTACTAGATAATATATTCTACATAGCTTGTCTGTTATCTGCTACATTAAAGGGTTTGTTCATATGTTATATATACTTAGTATGTTGTAGAGAGTTATTTTCTGAGACAACCTGCAACTGTTTTTCATTTTTTATTTGTGTTTTGTGAGTTATTACGTTTTTTTTATTCAGCAGCTCTCAAATTTGCAATGTCAGCTATCTGTTGCTAATGTCCAATTTACCCTAGCAACCATGCATTGATGGATTGACTGGTCTATGAATAGGAGAGGGCCTGAATAGAAAAATGAGTAATAAAAAGTAGTAATACCAATGGAAAGTAAATAATTAAAAAAAACTATAACAAATATAAAAATGAAGACCAAATGAAAAGTTGCTTAGAATTGGCCATTCTATAACATACTAAAAGTTAATGTAAAGGTGAACACCCCTTTAATATGCCCTTGAATGGCTGCCCTATGCCCCACTATTACTGTGACACTTACGCGGGTCTTTGCTTTCAAAAACACGTGGCTCTCCATGTCCTTGCTTGACTTGGTGTGAGCAACACCTGCTTTCCTCATTGCTTCATCTCTGGAAAACACAACAGCATGATTATGTAATGTGTTTTCAGTTAATTTCAATATGATAGAAATGTGAATCTGGGGAAACAGCTTTCTTGGGGCACATACACCTTTTCTTTTTTTTTTTTGTCGCACGACGCCACACAAGTGTATGGGGGTCATTTCCACGGCAAAACAAGACAAGGCCCATCCCTAGTACTAGAATAAAATAATAGCTGCATGGTGCTTAGTACAGAGGAATGGCTAGGTTATTCCTGCTGGTACTACTTCTGCACTGTTCCATTACAGGTTTAACGTAACCCCACCCTCCATGCCAAAACATAGACCACTGACTGTTAGATAATGCTCATTGCTCATTTTTTGTAAGGGGATCAGCAAATAAGGTAAATTAAAGAAGGACAAAAGAAAAAAATCTGGGAACAGTAGAATCTTATGTCAATCTCACATGGGGTTCATTTGTACATTTTACTTGTTGCATTCCTTAGTAGCAAACAGGCCTGGACTGGGAGTCAAAATAGGCCCTGCTATTCCAAGTACAAAGAGGCCCAAACAGCCCCCTACCAGCCCACTATATGGTAACTTTCTATGGAACCATACAGCAACCCTTCTGGCATTTGCCAGAACCCACAGATTGCCAGTCCGGGCCTGGTAGCAAAAACATTCACCATTGGCCACTATTAGATACACCTGGGCCTGTCAGGCAATTCTTTGTTAACAATGCATCAGTGGCCTTAAAAGAGAACTAAACCCTAAAAATGAATATGGCAAAAAATGTCATATTTTATATATTGAACTTGTTTCACCAGACTAAAGTTTCAGCTTCTCAATAGCAGCAATGATCCAGGACTTCAAACTTGTCACTGGGGGTCACCATCTTGGAAAGTGTCTGTGACACTCACATGCTCAGTGGCTTCTGAGCAGCTGTTGAGAAGCTAAATTTAGGGGTTGTGGCAAATGTTATAGCAGAAAATGAGGTTTGTGGGTAATATTAGCTGATGCTACAAAGCCGATTATTACATTCTGATGTGAATTGCACTGGTTTCTGTATGTAGTATTATCTGTAGTATTAATCAGTCTTATATTATGACATTTCTATACTGTACTGTATATTGTGAGAGGGTCCATAAGCTCAGTAATTGACAACAACACAGAGCATGTGCAGTAAATCAGCAGAAAAGAAGATGGGAAGCTACTGGGGCATCTTTGGAGACACAGATCTTCCCTGCTAAAGGACTGTGGTTGCCTTGGGCTGGTACAAAAGCGCAAAGCATAATGTAGAACATTTCTAGCCTATTTCTGTAGTTAGACTTTAGTTCTCCTTTAAGTTAGTGCTTTTGCAATATATTCCAGCATCTTTCTTATGACGGTGGTGTTGAAAGGAAAATAAAGTGGTTGTCTGTGCCGTCTGCTTACTGCTATTTGCTTGTGTGCTTTGTATTTCAATTAAAGGAATGTAATGGTTAAAATAAAAAGTGACTGGTTTTGCCTCAACACAATGTGCATGATTAGGTGACTGAGGCTACTAGCATAGTGAATATTGGAGCATCCTCAGTATAAAAAATGGCTCGTGTAACATTTCCTGTCGCTTATGGGCCTGTTTTCTAATTTTAGTTCTTAACCAAGTACTGGTTGCTTGAAATCCCTTTGTTCTCTTAGAATGGCGCCTTAGGCTGATGGCATATTTCAGTATGCGAAAAAGCACCCGTGAATGATAGCTCCCTTGGCTTCCACTCACTTCAAAGGAAAAACAGTGGGCAGCACAGGTGTGAGGAAATTTTGGCCTGAAAATGTGCCGTCTTGCAGCTACTCCAAGAGTTCAACACAATGCAATGGGCTTGGCACACATTTATCACATACTATATTGATTGCTATGAGAGGAGGCAGAGTGCAGTTTTTTGTTTTTTTTGAAAACTTATTTATAAAGCCTCAAACCAATAGATAGGATCTTCAAGTTTTATGCTGCTCTATGCCCTAAATGTGTCTATATAAATGTTGCCAACTGTAAGTCAAAAAGTATTTACCCTATTAAAAAATGGCAACAAGTGTGCAGATGTAACCATTCTTATCTACTCCTACTAACAGGTGAAAAGATCTGTGATCTATTGTGTTTTATTTAAACACTGGAAGGAAAACTGGCACCATCACTAGTGGGACCTGAACGGTTCCTTGGTTGGATATTGAACACCAAGAAACTATGTAAATAGTGCTCATTCTAGGGATAAACGCATTCCCTGTTTTCTAAGCTCAGTCAAAATCACAATTCTAAATCAAATACAAAGTATCCCCCTCCCTAAAATACTACGGTATGAGAAGCCCAAATTCTTTGGCTTTGGTTGTACAACACGGTAGAATTCAATAAAGGATTACAAAATGATGAAGCAGACATGTTCTTGTTTATTTTCTTATTAACCCCACTATACCTGCACAGAGGAGAATAAGGATTTAACCAGGTTGGTTAAAGTAATAGGCACGCACTGGCACACCTTTGTTACCAGAAGGATTTCCAGCTCAGAAATGGCAGGTAGCAAATTGTTCAAAGCTACTCACTATTCATTTTGAATTGCAGATAAAGCAAGTCTGGCCAATTGAATCAATGGGGAGCGAGGTCAAACATTTGTCCCTGTTTAAGATATAAAAAAAACGCTCCTCCAGCCAAATGTCCAGGGTCAACCCAATTGTCAATGTCTTCAAGCTTTTATCTTCAAGAGCTGTAGAAAAGGAAACTTTCCCAGAGCTACATTGTATTAAGGCAAGATGTAGTTATACATACATTGTATCTCTTAATAGGAAACTGACTCCAATAGTAAATGACAGCAGGTCAGAGCTACAAAGGACAGAATTAGTTATGACTTCATTATATTATTCAAGATGTGCTGAAAATATTGCTTTTAAATCAAAGGTTGGCGTGCAAGGGGCAGTGAACTTTTCATAAGGCAGGATTTAAAATGACACGGTCAAGCTTCTTTTAGGTAGGGATGCACCGAATTCAGGATTCGGTTCGGGATTCAGCCAGGATTCGGCCGAATCCTTCTGCCCGGGCCGAACTGAATCCGAATCCTAATTTGCCTATGCAAATTAGGGGTGGGAAGGGAAATTACATGACTTTTTGTCAGAGAACAAGGAAGTAAAAAATGTTTTCCCCTTCCCACCCCTAATTTGCATAGGCAAATTAGGGTTCAAATTCGGTTTGGTATTCGGCCGAATCTTTCACAAAGGATTCGGGGGTTCGGCCGTATCCAAAAAAGTGGATTCGGTGCATCCCTACTTTTAGGGTACGGGCACACTGGGTGATTCGGGGAGATTTAGTCAACTGGAGACTAATCGCCTCATCTTTGCGGCGACCAATCTCCCCGAACGCCTTCCCTCTGTCTTGTGATGGCTATAATGAAAAATCGCCTGCGATAAAGCACACGCGGCACTTCGTATTCCGAAGTCGCCCGAGGAAAGTTCGGGAGACTTCGGAATACAAAATGCCGCATGTGCTTTACTGAACTGAATTCAGATGAAAATACTGCTGATGCAAACAAGAAATGCAGACAAATGTCACTCATCTTGCTTTATTTGTACAGTTATTTATAACACATTGAATAAAAACAGGCTGAGGCATTTTATTGGGCCAAAGCAAATGTAAGCCTTTAGCTCTAGCTACAACCCCTCCCCACAAAGGGTAGAACAGGGATTGAGGAGAGCTGATTCAGTCACCTGCAGTCAATAACATCAGCTTGGTAAAAGACCATAAGAGTGCGTGCTCATTATAAACTGCCATATCTAACAAAAGCATAATATTCCTACAGAGGCAAGCACGAGAAAGCGTTCATTTTAACTACAGACTACTGAACTCTACTTTGCTTTAAATCAGGCACCGATCGCCGTAACCCAAGAAAAGTTTATCACATGTGTGAGCCCTCCTTCCGGGAAAATGATGCGCAACTTGGGAACAGCCTGAGAACTCCGCTACCAACAAAGCATGGACGCCTGTGAGCGCTTACTATTTATAACCTACTAATTACTAGAAGGCTTAAGCACCCCGGCCTGTCGGTAATGACGTCGCTCCCACCCTGCGCCCCCTCACTCACATCTGGCTGACCAGCTTCTGCCTGAACTGCGCGCTCCGCCAGTCACTATCCGCATCCATCTTCTACTACCACTGCTGCTGTAAGGCCTAAACACTACACAAACCACTCGGAAGCGCTGCAAAGCGCGGAATTCTGGGAAATGTAGTTCAGCCAGGAATTTCCTGAACGCTCGCACTGCTCTCATTTAGAATTGGTGGCTTGTTTTTAAAGTAAAAACCCGCTATGAATTTGAGCTAGATTGTGGAGCTTTGTAGTTTGAAGACTTGCAATCTTAAAAACAATCAGAAAAGTGTACTTTTCCTCACGACCCTGTCTGGTACCTTCTACTTTATGTCAGTGAATTCTCTGTTAGGCAGTACCCAGTGCTAGATGGGAGATGTAACATAGTAAGTAAGGTTGAAAAAAGACACACGTCCATCAAGTTCTATTCAAGTACTATATCTGCCTAACTGCCAGTTGATCCAGAGGAAGGCAAAAAAAACCCATCTGAAGCCTCACCAATTTGCCTCAGAGGGGGAAAAAAATCCTTCCTGACTCCAAAATGGACTAGTCCCTGGATCAACTTGTACTATGAGTTATCTCCCATAACCCTGTATTCGCTCACTTGCTAAAAAGCCATCCAACCCCTACTTAAAGCTATCTAATATATCATCCTGTACAACTGATTCAGGGAGAGAATTCCATATCTTCACAGCTCTCACTGTAAGAAACCCCTTTCCGAATATTTAGGCGGAACCTCTTTTCTTCTAATCGGAATGGGTGACCTTGTGTCTGGTAAATAAAGCATTAGAGAGATTATTTAATGATCCCCTTATATATTTATACATAGTTATCACGTCACCCCTTAAGCGCCTCTTCTGCAGCGTGAACAACCCCAATTTGGCCAGTTTTTCCTCATAGCTAAGATTTTCCATACCTTTCACCAGCTTAGTTGCCCTTCTCTGTACCCTCTCTAATACAATAATGTCCTATTTGAGTGATAGAGACCAAAACTGTACGGCATATTGTAGATGGGGCCTTACAAGTGCTCTATACAGTGGAAGAATGACCCCCCTCTTCCCGTGACTCTATGCCCCTTTTAATACAGCTCAAGATCTTATTTGCCCTTGATACTGCTGACTGGCATTGCTTGCTACAGCCAAGTTTATCATCTACATGGACTCCAAGGTCCTTCTCCATAATGGATTTGCCTATGGATTATGGACTAATGTAATTTTTAATTTCTACCAACTACCTGAAACTCAAGCAGAGCAAACTGAATTGAGAAGTAACCAGGAGCTGGAGTAACTGGGGTGTCCACAAACAATTAATGAAGTGTAATTAAACCAAAATTGGGACTTAACCCCCAAAGACTCCTGCTGCTGGGTAATACAATATGACAAAAGATATATCAATATAGTATTAAAAGGCAATAGTTATTCACAACCATGCCATGAAAATATATATATATATATATATATATATATATAAAAGCATGTTAAAAACAAGCAGTACTGCATCTGAAAGGAGGGGATCCCCCCCCTTTTTTTTTTGAGGTTCCTAGATTACACTACCTAATAAATGAACCCAGATGTAAGAAAAAATGAATGGTGTGGACTTGAATTTAACACTGTGTTGGTAGCTCAATAAAGTTCATGCTACAGTGTGTTAGTGAGCATAATAGCCACTTTTTTTATGGGCATAACAAAGTTAGAAAACCAACTTGAATCCAGTTAGTCCAATGTTTGTGTGCAGGGATTAATTCCCAAGTTGTAAATTCCTTGTGGTGCACAATGATTAATGTAGCGCGTTCCATAAGATGTATTCAGTAGCTGAGGCCAACCGGCCCGTCAGGTTGAATGTCATCCAAAGTAATCTTACTGGTGCTATGCTAAAACTTAAAGGGATCCTGTCATCGGAAAACATGTTTTTTTCAAAACGCATCAGTTAATAGTACTACTCCAGCAGAATTCTGCACTGAAATCCATTTCTCAAAAGAGCAAACAGATTTTTTTATATTCAATTTTGAATTCTGACATGGGGCTAGACATATTGTCAATTTCCCAGCTGCCCCCAGTCATGTGACTTGTGCCTGCACTTTAGGAGAGAAATGCTTTCTGGCAGGCTGTTGTTTTTCCTTCTCAATGTAACTGAATGTGTCTCAGTGGGACATGGGTTTACTATTGAGTGTTGTTCTTAGATCTACGAGGCAGCTGTTATCTTGTGTTAGGGAGCTGCTATCTGGTTACCTTCCCATTGTTCTGTTGTTAGGCTGTTGGGGGGGGGAGGGGTGATATCACTCCAACTTGCAGTACAGCAGTAAAGAGTTATTGAAGTTTATCAGAGCACAAGTCACATGACTGGGGGCAGCTGGGAAACTGACAATATGTCTAGCCCCATGTCAGATTTCAAAATTGAATATAAAAAAATCTGTTTGCTCTTTTGAGAAATGGATTTCAGTGCAGAATTCTGCTGGAGCAGCACTATTAACTGATTCATTTTGAATTTTTTTTTTTTTTTAGCCATGACAGTATCCCTTTAAACCCCCCATTCTTTCACCGTTGCTTCCTTTGTGGAACAACTCCCATCTCCAGCATTTTAAAGCAACTGAGGTTACAAGATTCTGGACCTCTACGCCAATTCGATACCTGGCTGATTTGCTAGAAGGCACAAGGTTCATAGACTTAGTATCACTTCAAAACAAAATTGGGACTCAGAATTTGCCAATGTATAGGTATCTACTGATACGCCATATATTCTTTACGCAGTTTGGGACGGCAGATATTTTAATGGATGAACCTCTAATTCTGAAGCATCTTAGGAAAGAAGATAAAAAATAATATCTATTTTGTATGCCCAGATTATGGCTACTGTTCAGAGCCCCTTCTCTATAGCATTACTGTCGTGGAAAAGGTATATCCCTGTATATGACAGAGGACAACTGAGATGAACAGCCCTGGATTTGTGGAAAGGCCACCTAGGCCCAGGCCTAGGGCGGCAGGATTTTAGGGGGGCAGCATGCTGCGAACCACAACCATTGGTTCAAAAACACTGGGGATGCGCTGGAAATACAATCATTTTTTTAAATTCCCTATGTGCCAATCCCCATTGATGATGAAAATTTGCATTAATAAAGGGGAGGGGACAGGGGCGATGAACGGCAGTGGGCCTAGGGGTGCCCACTAGGTAAATCCGGCCCTGGAGATGAAGTGACGGAAAATTTGTATAAATTTCTGATTAGTGCTAGAGATAAGCTAATTCAATATAAATTCATAATGCGAACCTACCTCACCCCCAATAGATTGCACCGCATGGGGAAACTTTCCTCCCCGATTTGTAAAAGGTGTGGGGATCTAGATGGATCATATTGGCACATGGTGTGGTCATGTCCTGTCATTCAACGATACTGGAAGGAAGTCACCAGGTATATGGTAAATATGTTAGATTTACCCCCAATCCATTACCCTGAGGTATGCCTGTTGGGTTCGTTAGATGACATTCTCCCCTCAAATAAAGCAAGGATACTCGTAAGATCACTCCTTTATTATGCAAAAAAAATGACAATTATGAAGTGGATGGCACCAATTCCCCCTAAGAAAGGTGAATGGATAGATTATGTGAACCGATTACTTCCTTTGATAAAGCTAACATATGAGGCTAGAAAATGTCCAGATAAATTTGGCAATATATGGAATCCCTGGTTAGATGTACATTTGCTTCAATTGTCTTGATATGGATTTTATGATGCTATAATAACAATAAAAATGTTTACTATCAAAAAAATCTTACTGGTGCTGGTGTTGTCTAGTGTGGTATTTGACACATAATTCATGGAGTTGAAGTGTATTGGCCCGTGATCAAACATGTATATAAGGCAGAAACAAACTGTTCAGTCCTGTTAGTAGAGATGGCGCGAACTGTTCGCCGGCGAACTTGTTCGCGCGAACATCGGGTGTTCGCGCTCGCCGGAAGTTCGCGAACGTCGCGCGACGTTCGCCATTTTGGGTTCGCCATTGTTGGCGCTTTTTTTTGCCCTCTCACCCCAGACCAGCAGGTACATGGCAGCCAATCAGGAAGCTCTCCCCTGGACCACTCCCCTTCCCTATAAAAACCGAAGCCCTGCAGCATTTTTTTCACTCTGCCTGTGTGTGCTGAAGAGATAGTGTAGGGAGAGAGCTGCTGCCTGTTAGTGATTTCAGGGACAGTTGAAAGTTTGCTGGCTAGTAATCGTTTTGATACTGCTCTGTTATTGGAGGGACAGAAGTCTGCAGGGGTTTGAGGGACATTTAAGCTTAGGTAGCTTTGCTGGCTAGTAATCTACCTTCTACTGCAGTGCTCTGTATGTAGCTGCAGTGGGCAGCTGTCCTGCTTCTGATCTCATCTGCTGACTGCTGCAATAACAGTAGTCCTTGTAAGGACTGCTTTTATTTATTTTTTTGTTCCAATACAGAGCAGTATCAAGCAGATTACTAGCCAGCAAACTTACTATCATCTGTCCCTGAAATCACTAACAGCTCTCCCCCTACACTATCTCTTCCAAGCACACACAGGCAGATTTTTCAGATACATTTTTGCCCTTGATCCCCCTCTGGCATGCCACTGTCCAGGTCGTTGCACCCTTTAAACAACTTTAAAATCATTTTTCTGGCCAGAAATGTCTTTTTTAGATGTTAAAGTTCGCCTTCCCATTGAAGTCTATGGGGTTCGCGAACCGTTCGCGAACCGCTCGCATTTTTGCGCAAGTTCGCGAATATGTTCGCGAACTTTTTTTCCGACGTTTGCTACATCCCTACCTGTTAGATGTTTGGCTGGATAGCAATCGCTATAATGCAATTATGCAGTTCTGCTCTCCATATTACTCCATGGTGTATTGGCCACACATGCTCTCGGTGCTGGTTGAATATAAATCAAGTAAAGATAAGGCTTATACAGGCCGTTTATCTAGGCTTCCTGCCAGCGAGCCGACTCCAATTTGTGAAGTTCCAGAGGAATGTGTTTAACAGCACCTTATGCTTGCATTACCTGACCTCAGAGTGGGGGCCCCCTTCCTCCATACACAGCACCGCACCTCCTCGACAGCTGTTTCACTACTACAGTAGCTTTGTCAGGAGGGCAAACAAAGCTACTTTAATTATCACCTGTATGCTGATGATACCCAAATATATTTATCCACCCCTTCATTAACAGCTGAAACCGAGTCTCAAATATCTAACTGCCTCCTAGCAATTTCCAACTGGATGAACCAGTGCCATTTCAAACTCAACCTAACAAAAACTGAATTGATCATCTTTCTGCCTAAACCTGGTCCTACTCCCCAACTTACTATCTCTATTGGTGGTCTGCTCGTTAACCCCGTCAACTCAGCACACTGTCTGAGGGTAGAATCTTGCTCTTCTCTCTTTCACTGATCATATTAACACCACTGTCAAGTCCTGTCACTTTTACTCTTCCGCAATATGGCCAAAATCTGTCCCTTTCTTTCTCCTGCTACAGCCAAGATGCTCATGTATGCTCTCATCCTATCCTGAATAGATTACTGTAACTTTATACTAAGTGGCCAACCAATGTATTACATACTGCTGACATAATTCTCCTCTTCTCATCTAAAAGGGTACACGCCCCGCTCCTGCTGAAGTCCTTATCATGGCTTCCTATAAAACAAAGAATAACTTACAAACTCCTCCTCATAACATTTAAAGTTCTTCATTGCTCTGTACCTAACTACATCTCACCTATATTCTCTCTATATGCTCCTGGCTGAATCCTCCACTCCTCATCAGAGCAACCGCTTGGTTACACCCCCACTACTACTGCTGTTTCCCGCATCAAACCCTTCTGTCTTGCTGTTCCATGTATTTGGAAAGACATTCCTGAATGTCTCTGGAAAAAAATCCTCCTTTAAAGTAGAACTAAACCCCCAAACTAATGAAAACCCCTACCCTTCATAGTTCCCCCTCCCTGTCCACCCCACAGATCTTAATACCTGTAAATGCCATGTCTTTAATTACCCCTCGTTGCAGAATCAGTGGAGCTCACGGGCACCATCTTCACCGCTTCGGGGGTGTTCCGTAAGTAAGCAGCGTTTTGGCGCATGCACAGTAGCGATTTTCTGGTCCCAAACAACTGCGCATTGTGCGGACAACCTTGGTAATTGCAGACGGACCCGAAGATTCCCAAAGCGGATGGCGCCCGTGAGCTCCACTGACTCTGCATCGAGAGTTAATTAAAGACTTAGGGGCATTTACATGTATTAACACCTGTGCGGGGGGAACAGGGAGGGGGGACTATGGAGGGTAGGGCTTTTCAATAGTTTGGGGGTTTAGTTCTCCTTTAATGTCTTTAGAATTAAACTCAAATATAAACTCTTGGAGCACCTGCATAACACCTGAACTGAGAACTGGCACTTATATGGCAGTCACCCACTGTATCCCCCAATTTGTCTGTAAGTTACCCTTCCATTTAGACTATAAACTCTACGGGGCAGGGACCTCCATCCTTTTGTCTCCTTGACACTAAGCACTTCATCTGTTTTGTAACTGTAATTTATTTATGTGTATTGTATTTTTGTACTTTTTTTTTTTTTGTATTTACTTTTGTAATGACCCCCTATTTGTTCTACTAATTTATTGTTCTGCTGTACAGTGCTTTGCCCTCAAGGAGTGCTATACAAATAAAAATCTACATACATACTGAAACTACTAGACTAGCAGCCCATAAGACTTAGAATTAAACTCAAATATAAACTCTTGGAGCACCTGCATAACACCTGAACTGAGAACTGGCACTTATATGGCAGTCACCCACTGTATCCCCCAATTTGTCTGTAAGTTACCCTTCCATTTAGACTATAAACTCTACGGGGCAGGGACCTCCATCCTTTTGTCTCCTTGACACTAAGCACTTCATCTGTTTTGTAACTGTAATTTATTTATGTGTATTGTATTTTTGTACTTTTTTTTTTTTTGTATTTACTTTTGTAATGACCCCCTATTTGTTCTACTAATTTATTGTTCTGCTGTACAGTGCTTTGCCCTCAAGGAGTGCTATACAAATAAAAATCTACATACATACTGAAACTACTAGACTAGCAGCCCATAAGACTTGTGGCCGCCTGGCAGGTCCGGACTGAGAATTAAAATAGGCCCTGGCATTTCAGGTACACAGAGGCCCAGTCAGCCCACATAGAGGCCCAAACAGCCCCCACCAGCCCACTAAATACTGACTTTCTATGGGACCTTATAGCAGCCCCTCTGGCATTTGCCAGAACCCACAGATTGCCAGTCCGGGCCTGCCGCCTGGTGTTCATTATGCTTTGGCCACGGTTCATGTGTACCTATACATAGGTAGATAAGCCATTATTTGTGCAGTAGAGTAAATGCTACTACTGCACAAAGCAGCCTCAATGGAGACCAGAAAAAAATACAGTGCTAGACAAATGAATAGCTCAGGGATCTGAGATTAGCAATGCTAATAACTACTAGAGGATGTCTAATAAATTGGAACCTCCCCCCAGTGATTACCTTTTCCTTGTCCTCTAAACACTGATGTACTCCCCAAGCAACTAAACAGGATAACATTGCATATTTTTTAAAAGCCACCAGGTTGGCAATTGCCATTTGCCACAATTAATCCATCTCACCTGTCATCAGGATGAAATTGCTTTCCTGGAACAGTGGAAAAGATAGCAGTCTACACCTACAGTAATTAAAATTGCTAATATCTGAAAAACACTTAAAACAGAAAATTAGTGTAAATTGCAAAAGTGCGCAGAGGACCACTTTTCATGTGTCCATTGTTTTGGGGATGGTGTAGATCCCATTTAACATCATAGCTTTACACTTGTCAAGTACTACACATAGTTCCGTGGGGAGGATTGACTTGGGTGAATATAGGATATCTTTTAAGAAGTAGTATGCTACTCTCAGCATAGTACATTGGAATCTGTATTGCTATGCTCAGGCAACTGCATGCTCAAACCACTGCAAGGGATGCAAAATAAAATGCAGCTGCCATGCTGTATAACTAAGTAACCTGGGATGTTCACATTCTGAAAAGACAAACCACCCCAGAATAAAAGGTTAGTAACTTTAGGCACTAGAAGAGTACAATGGCACATCCAGTATTTACTTTACTTGCACTTTAACCTAGAATTATGACTAAACCACAGCATTGCTGTCTACCTGAATAAAATTACTCACAGTGTAGATTTTTCCAAATTGTTTTATGTCTTTTTTATATACGCTTTAGGTCTATTCATCCGATTTTATATCTGGGGACTGTTTTAAGTGAAGTCAATTAGAAAGCAGACAGTTCCTTGCTCTGGAGAACCAGAATTACCAACAGACAATAACAGGAAGTCACTTCATCTGGATTGCCTATTTTGCATTTTTCCGAAATTAGCTTTGACTTTCCTCCTGCCATTAGTTCTGTGGCCAATACATCCCCACAGAGGTCTTTGACTTTAACCGTTGCCAAGTGATCTGCACAAGTGGGCTCAATGTTGAGGATTGCAATTGGAAGATGTAGTTCTTGGGTAAACTGATATCAAAAAAAAATTTAATATGTACTAGTAGTAATCTGAGAGTGTGAGATAAAACTGTATTGCACGATTACCTGTTCATAAAGGAGTGTTTGGAGAGGGGAGTAGGCAAAGAAAACAAACAGTAGGGCAGGAGCAAGAAACCATACAGATTGAAAGCACTGACTGTTTAGCAAAAATAAACATTCAGTATTAGCAGCACTGCCATTACCAACTTTGTTGTCAGAAGGTAATTCGATCCTCCAGAATTCAGTGACTTTTTCCCCCCAGTCCTGCATGATTATGTCAAGCTCCTGCCACAGAAGTCCCCCCCACTGTCTGGCAACAAGGAGTCCTGATTCTCTGGGGTAAATTTACTAACGGTGAAAATTTGCCTGCCATTTCAACAGTTCCCCAGGCGAAACTTCGCTCAGACACCGGTGATTTACTAAAATGTGAAGTTGTGTCCAGTGCTCTGAACGCTGGCGAATTTTCGCTAGCGTTACTTCTGCAATGAGAGCAAATCAAAGCGAAGATGCGCTAGCGTTCAATTCTGCCTATCGCAACTTCGTTAGAGGTCTTTGCACAGGCTAATTTGCATGCAGCGGGAAATTTAAAGTTGAATGGATTTATATGTTGTAGCAAATACCTTACATTACACATGTCTAGGCAACCTTATTAAAAAAATAGAGTTGTTATAATGCCCTACACATGAGCCCACTGTATAGTTTGTGTTCCATATGTTAGAAAATGTATGGGGGGAACCCGGTTACCCAAAAAAAAATTTCAAGGACTTTTGCAGGCTATCACTCTGGAAATAGGAAAAGATGCCAGCGTTTTTTGAAGCATTTTCCACTAAAAAATATGATGTAAGTAACAGGAAAATGAGGAAGATCTATGCACTCCAATGCACTTTGCCTGGTCTGAGCTGGCGAAGGCGGTAATGTTCAGTAAAATCCGCATCTTTTGCAGAGTAACGTCCATTCGCCAGAGTGAAAATTTGCCAGGGGATAGAGTGCGAATGACCACTAGCGTCTATCTCCTTCGCTAGCAAAGTGATGCCTGCACCCATTAGTAAATTGGCAAAGTCCCTGAAACGTTAACGTTAGTCACTTCGCCCTTTAGTAAATCTGCCACTTTGTACCTTTTTTCTGGCTGTTCAGTGCAGGGGATGAAAGAGAAAGTCGGAACATTTCAGTAACAAGCAGGTTGAGCTGTCAAAAGGGGGACTGTCCAGCTCAAAACGGGGCAGTTTGGAGGTATTAGGCTGGGTTTACAATTTGGCAGATTAGAAGGCAGGATGGCTGTATTGTAGTTTCAGATCCCCCCTTCTGCTCTTCACACTCTTAAGCTGGCCATAGACGCAAAGATCCGATCGTACGAATCAACGTACGATGGGACTTTCCTGTCTCCCGACCCGGCACTAACCATTCAGATCAAAGTCTTACCATTCCGATCAAATAAAGTAGTAAAAGAACAGATCAGCCAATGTACTACCTCTGACAGCAATCGTACGATAGTTATGTCTGACAAAGCTAGTGACACTGAAAATCGTACGATCGGCAATACATGCAGAGATATTATCGGCAGGCGACAGAAATGTTCTAACCTGTCCGATCGACCAAACGACCGATCTCCGCCAAACGAAAAATGTCGGGACTCTCCACACATGGTCCGAAAATCGTACGAATCCACAATTCGTACGATTGGATCGTTGCGTCTATGGCCAGCTTTAGTCAGTTCAACAAGAATGCCCCTCCCCTCTCCTAGCCTATCAGCGTGGCCCCTCCCCTCTCTATCAGCGCAGAGAGAATGCCGGCCAGCTGGTAAGGATACATTAAAAAAAATCTCCTTTATGACTTGTTCTGCTTAGTGTTTAAACTGTCTGTTCACTTTCTCCCACTGTTCCTTTATCACAAGATTCTTACAGGTATTTCTCTGGTCTCGTCTCCGTTTCTCACACTGTGACGTGTTAGCAAATATTGCCTCTGTGCCATCCTGTTATGAGTTCTGGGGTATTAATACATGAAAATGGATAATCATCTTATTGACCCCAGCTGTACCATTATAATAACTGTAAAAATGACCAATGAGCACTCCAGCAATCCTAGACATGTTCATAAGATCACTTGAAAAATATCCATTACCTGCATTAACTCCAAATATGCCACTAACTCACTTTGGGAGATACTCTTGCTAATAAACCACTCCCCATGTTACAGATACACTATCAGTGAATATATAAACTATATCAATAAACAGAGTGGCAATTCCATGTATTCCTCTAGAACTCCTAGCAGGATGGTACAGTTGCAATTTCACTTATAAATACCCGACAAACTCATAGCAGGATGCAGGTCCGGACTTAGAATTAAAATAGGCCCTGGCATTTCAGGTACACAGAGGCCCAAACAGCCTCCATCAGCCCACTAAATACTGACTTTCTATGGCACCTTTTAGCAGCCCCTCAACCCACAGATTGCCAGTCCAGGCCTGCAGGATGGCATAGAAACTATTTCATATATAAATACCCCAGAACTCATAGAAGGATGGCACAGTCAATTTCATGTATAATACTCCCAGAACTCATAGCAGGATGGTACAGAGACTATTTCATGTATAAATACCCAGAACTCATAGCAGGATGGTATAGTGGTCATTTTTGCTAAGGCAAGGAAAGGGTTAATGGTGTCACAGTGAGAGAACTGGAGGAGAGACCAGAGAAATCATTGTAAGAATATTGTGATGAGGGAACAGTGGGGGAAGTGAACAGATAGTTTAGACGACCAGGCAGAACAAGCCATAAAGGTGATTTGTATGTATCCTTACCGGCTGGCCGGCATTCTTTCTGTGCTGATAGTGAGGGGAGGGGCATTTGATAGACTGGGAGATGGGAGGGGCATTCTTGTTGCACCGAAGGGGTGTGTGAAGAGAGTGAGGGGGAATCTGCAGTGTACAGGACAGCCATCCTGTCTTCTAATCTACTAAATTGTGAGCCCAGTCTGGAAGCGTGAACAGAAAGCCTGGCGCAGAGATCTGGCATGTGATTGGCCGATGGATTCTGTGTGACAGCCACAGTTGCTGAGCCCGGACTGTGTAAGTAAACGAACTGTACGCACACATACACCCCCTTCTAGTCTACCATCAGCTTTGCCAATAAAGACAGCGGGCCAGTCCAGACACAAACGTATTTATTTTTTAAAAAACAAAACGAAGCACAGTCAGTGGGCCCCAAAGTAGGAGGCTCCCCCATGTTTACAGAAGTGACGTCATGGCAGGTAAAGATTTTTGTATGTGCAGCTCACGTAACGGGGTGGCTCTCATTACACCTGTCAGGCCGAGGCTGCTGTAAAACTGTGGCCTTCCTCTTGGCATCATGACACCTATTCTTGTACACTGATCTGATGTTTACATCTGCTCCCTGTACAGTGTCGGACTGGGGCACCTGGGGCCCACCAGAGAACCTGATCTGAAGGGCCCCCCAATTTACACACAAAAGCCCACAAGGGAAAATAAAGGCAATGCATACCAAAATAAACATTCTCATTTGTATACCATTAAATGACATTAAGTTGCAATAACTATTAAATAAGCTTAATACCAAAAAAGCAACAAATATTAAAGAAATATGTTAAATCACGGCACATACAGTATAATTGTTAATCACTTAACTTTTATCATCTATAAAAAAAACCCACAAAATAAATTAAATAATTTGCAATGTCCCTTTCAAAGTTGTTAATATTTTGCATGTATGTACTTACTGTAGATAATTTGTAAGATCATTAGGGCAGGGACTGATGGGAATGTGAAGGGGTAAGGAAAGCAGTCCACGGTAGGTAAACATTATCATAGCTATATGTCTAAATATATAGATATATACACAATTACACACAGTTTATAAAAAAACAGTACTCCATTCCATTTAATCAACTTGTTATTTATTATGCAACTAAAAATGAATGTTACACTAACAATTAATCAAGTAAAAATTCAGTGAACATTTAATTTATTTAGTCAATTTTTAATTCATTGTAAGCACACCAGTCACAGTAAAATAACTTATTACTAAGGGGCAGAGAGATGGAGAGATTTAGCAACTACAAAGGAGCATGAAAACAGGCAGTAAAAGTAGAGCAGCAAACTTAAAGGGGCAAACGATCTAAGAGTCCTCAGGGGTTAAATGTAAAATTACATCCCGGTGGGCCAGTCCGACACTGTCCCTGTGTAGCTGCTCTCACTCAGCTGAGCTGTCTAGCAACAAAGCAACTAGTTCAGATGATCACACTGCAACTGTCAACTATATCCCAAAGCAAGAAAGATGTGGGGATTGTCATCCAGCAACTGTGTAGTTACATGTTAAAGGGGAACTCCACTCAAACATAACTTGAGCTTTTTGAAAAGTAAACATAATTTCAAGCAACTTTGCAATATACATCAATAAAAAATATGTAGACTTTTCATGATTTTTAATTGTTTGGAACAGTTCCCTAAGCCTAGCCCCCTGCTCTCCTGCTGAACTCTCTGACTAATTTGCTGAGCTGGCTGACTACTGTTACTTTGTATCAACTGCCATCTGTCCTCAGCCTGCATCCTTCAAACCCCACAATTCCCTGTGCATGTGATTTCAATAAGGACAGTGCCAGATTTACATAGAGGGCACACCTAGGCCCACTGATGTTCGTCGCCCCCCATCCCCTCCCTTTTATTTGGGCCTTGGTGGCCTTTCCACAAATCCGGGCCTGAATAAAGAAAGGAACATAATAGTGCAATGCATTGTGGGTTATGTAGCCCCTGCATGCTGTCTGTAAACTGTGGAGAAGTTGTTACAATTTGTAACATCAGTGTTTAGTGCCTCCTTCCCTGCCAGGATTTCAAATGATGCAGAAAGAGAAGAACTGGTATCCAGCTGTATTTCAGCATATAAATGACATTTATTCATACTTTTTGAAGAAACAGGTAACTATGATGGGTATGTTAGGGGTTTCTGTGTTATGTGGGCCTCTTTATCAAATTTTGGTTTGGAAGCCGGAGTTCTCCTTTAAAGCTCCACTGTATAACCAAACTTATAAGTTGTTGTGTAGTTACATATGCAAACACCACACCCCTCTGGCTTGTGTGCCCTCTTGGCACTGGGTGGGTCTTGATTTATCTCCATTTTCACTTTCTGTATGGCAATACAAAGTCTTCTGCTAATAGTGCTTACAAACTGCAGTCAATTGGTAGTGCTAGGCAGTTTCATTTATGTACTTAAAGGAACAGTAACACCAAAAAAAGGTTGTTTTTTTATCATTTAAAGAAATGACAATATAATGCACTGTTACCCTGCACTAGTAAAAATGGTGTGTTTGATACAGAAACTCTACAATAGTTTATATAAACAAGCTACTGTGTAAGAATAGGGGAAGTAGAAAACAGATAAGCTCTGAAGAATCCCATTGTATCATACAGAGGCTAGCTGCTGTGTATCCTGTGCCTTTTCTTTTTTTTCAGCTTTGAATGGCTGCCTCCATTACTATAATGGGAGTAATGGGAGCTGTTCATGTATTCCATTCTTACAGATGCTTTTCTGGTTCAGCTGTAAATTTGCTGCCCAATGAATTTCTGCCAGCAATGGCAGAGGATTTAGAGACAATGAAGCCAAGTCAAGCTCCCCAACAGCCATCCCTCCCGCAGGGCAGCAGCAAGATGTACCGCAGTGTGGAACACTCCCAAGCTCTATTGAGTGGCCTGGTAGGGCTCAGGGATAGTGGAATCCTGTTTGATGTGGTCCTGAAAGTAGAAGGGAAGTGTATAGAAGCTCACCGCATCCTTTTGGCTGCATCTTGTGATTATTTCAGGTTGGTGACTGGGTACTTTCTCGAGGCCTATGTTTTCTGTCAAGGGATCTGGTGTTGCTTTGTTTTTAATGAAAAAATAAGCGAATTAAATTGCAGCCTGGACACATTGCTCCTTTTCACATAATAATTATGCTGATTGTTATGTCAGTTGCACATACTCAGTGACATATAGCATAAGTGAAAACTCCCATAATCCTGTATGTAGGCAATAATGAATAGTATATGTGTTAGTTTTCACTCTGGGCTAAAAATAATCATTATCTTAAAAAATGGCCACTTTATTGGGGCTCCCCATAGTTCTGCTATGGCTCCTGCAGTTGCACACACAAAGGCAGGCTTCAGTTCCCTTAAAGCAGTATAATGCAGTGGCAAATTCATGTTTTAAAAAAACAATATGTCCCCTTAAAGAAGACATTTGGTGTAAAAAATAAGAATGTACCAGTGCATTATACTATTTAGATATACAAGAATTGTGCTTCAAAAATTAGTGTTAGGCTGATTTATTGAATATTTCTGCAAAAACCCTAATAATCCCTCCCACTTCCTGCTCCCTGAATTCCCAGGCTGTGCAGGGGAGCCGGCAGCTCTCAGCTCACTGCACTACAGGACAGGAACCAATCAGCAGCTAGCAGGACCTGATAGGGAACTGAAGCCTGTCTTTGCTTGTGTGACTGCAGGGCTGTGATTGGCTGTCCCCCTCCTACTGTGCTTCTGGCAGGGACCGTTAGGACACAGACAGGGACCAGTGAACATAGATTCTATAGGGAGCTCCAATAAAGGGGCTATTTTTAAAGATAATATTATTTTTTAGCACCATGTAAAAGCAACACCATATATTACTTATAATTGCCTGCAAAATTAGTGTTTTTTAATTAATCCTATATGTCTCCTTTAAACTCTTAATATGACATTAAGGGGCAGATGTTTCAAAGTGTGAGTTTAGAACTCACCACAGGAAAACTCACCCTTGTTCTATTCATTCCTATGGGATTTTTAAAAGCATATTTATCAAATGGTGAACTCCATTTATAAATATGATTCAAAAAATCCCACAGGAATGAATAGAACATGGGTGAGTTTTCCTGTGGTGTATTCTAATCTCACATTTTAATAAATCTGGCCCTAAATGTAAGTAAGTCATTTAGAGGCTATTTATTTATTATTTACTCAATTTTGCTATACATTGTTGCACTGCTTAATATTACTTACTTATAAAATATTACTTTATAACCATCATATTTTCTTTTTTTCATTTTAGTCGTTTATACTGTCTGTAACTAGATTGTTTGTTTATTTCTGAAAACCTTAATACAACTTACAAAAAAGAGCAAGGCTTGTTGGACATTGTTGTTGTGCAAAAACACCATTCATTAAAGGTGTATATATATATATATATATATATATATATATATATATATATATACAGTATATATAGTATTATCTTAAAGAGCTTCCTTTTGGACATTAGCTAACTTCTCTGTTATCAGGAACTTCAGCAAGAGACAGGCCACTATTTTGGAAAAACAGTCCATAAGCCACTGTAAAATCTGCCATTATTTCAATAAATGAGTGCATCATATTGATGGTATAAGTATTTATACCATCCTTTTTTAGCTTTGGTATTTCTAGCAAGTGATTACTGCCATGGTGGCAAGCAAAAGAAAACTATTTTCCTATATTGGTATTGCTTCACCTATGTTATTGATTAAAGGAGAGGTTTTATGTAATGGAAGTGACCAGAAAAAAATAACTAAAAATCATTAAAAAGACAATATTTTTTCTCTTTTTACTTCTATGTCTTTCAAAGAGCTCTACCCATTTACAAAGTATTTTTGTTCTGTATTGTAACTGTACTTTATATGTATTTGTATTATATTTTTGTACTTATTTGTATTTACTATTGCAACAACCCCTGTTATTTCTACTAATGTATTGTACTGCTGTACATTGCATAGCCCTCAAGGAGCTCTATATAAATAAAAATATACATAAATACAGATATGGTATAACAGCAAACAAACCTAGACACTGTTTGGGGAATATCATGTATAATTTTTATTTTATTATTTTTCCTTGTGATATCTGAGCTAGAAATTGTGTAAAATAAACTAGCCAGTAAGAAAACAGGTAAAGTAAAGGAATATGGAGCTTACTGTGCCATTTATGCTTTGTGCTAGGGGAATGTTTGCAGGAGGACTGAAAGAGATGGAGCAAAGGGAAGTGCAAATACATGGCATCTCATACAGTGCCATGTGCCGAATTTTGGATTTTATATACACCTCCGAGCTGGAACTAAGTGTTAACAATGTGCAGGAGACCCTTACTGCTGCTTGTCAACTGCAGGTGAGAAGTACAATTAGAATGCTAGAAGAATAACAGTGGGATTTGGTGTTAGAATTTGCACAATTGACATGCTTCGTGGAATAATCTTAGTGGTAGAGGGCACAAATTGTGAAAAAGCATGTGAATAATTTACCACCCTTTCTAAGCAGACCCTATTCAATTCATATATGCTTCTTGGGGAGGGTTTGAGTTTTGATCTGCTGATATTATTAAAAAAGCAAAGTACATCTCTGTGAAACATGAGCCCAATAAATATAGAATGTAGTAAATGTCTGTTCTGCCTTCCTTTTTAAGATCTATGGCACACAGATTGATCGTCAGGCATTTCTCACTTCACAAAGGTATATAGGGCTGTTGTTGTACTGCTTCACACTTATAGCAACCTCATGCTAGTGAACTAATGGACCAGCAATCTCCATAGGTAATCTAGGAGAGATCAGTGTGAGAAAAACAGGATTTCATCAAGGAGGTTTGTGGAACACAGCGCTCCAACTATAGTGGTATAGGGGCTGCCTACCCTGACTTCACACATAAAGAAACCTCATGCTAGTGAACTAATGGGTCAGCAATCTCCATAGGTAATGTAGGAGAGATCAGTACAAAGTACAGGTATTGTACCCAGGCCTGGATTTGTGGAAAGGCAACCGCAGGACTTTAGAGGGGTGGCATGCTGCCCAACCACACCTACATTGGTTCACATACACTGGAGATATCTTGGAGATACATTAATTTTTTAAATTTCCTGTGCGCCAATCCCCATTGCTCCAGTCCAGATGATGAAAATTTGCATGAATAAAGGGGAGGGGACAGGGGCGACTAACGGCAGTGGGCCTAGGGGTGTCCTCTATGTAAATCCAGCCCTGATTGTACCTGCTATCCAGAATACTCGGGACTTGGGGCTTTTCCAGATAAGGGCTCTTTCCGTAATTTGTATCTTCATACATTAAGTCTACTAGAAAATCATGTAAACATTACATAAAACCAATAGGCTGGTTCTGCTTCCAATAAGAACTAATTATATCTTTGTTTGGATCAAGGACAAGGTACTGTTATATTATTACAGAGAATAAATCATTTTTAAAAAACTTGGATTATTTGGATAACTTTTTGGATAATGGTTTTCCGGATAATGGATCCCACCTGGATTGCATCAATGAGGTTTGTGGATCACAGCACTCCAACTATAGTGGTAAAGGGGGCTGCCTACCCAGGTCATTTTAAAATAGAATATATTAAAGTGCAACTAAAGCTCTCAATTCTGTACAATATTAACACTGAATAAGCTGAATGAGCTTACAATTATACAATAAATATTTTCATAACAAGTGCAAAACACAAAAACACATACAAATAACCATCTGTTTTTTATCCGCAGTGCAGAATGCCACCGTATAATGGGTTGACACATACCTGACCAGATGTAAAGCACACCAATTTTCATATACCTGTACATGCACCTTTTTATTCTGAATATCCTTGCAGTTTTAGTTAACAGAATTACTGATTGCATTTATTTATAATCTGATTAGCAACCAAGTAAGGGTTTCTTGTACCGGTAGTTGTACAACTTGTAGATCTGAGTCCTAGGCAACAATATACCATACATCTTTACAACAGATAAATTGAAGAGATACACTTCATTAATTGCATACAAATCCGTAGAAAGAGGTTAGTCCGTATTCTTTGGTATTATATATAATGGTTGTATATCTGAATAATTCTTGCTGTTTTTCTTGCAGATCTCTGAAGTTATCCAGTTTTGCTGTGACTTTCTAGTATCTTGGGTTGATGAGGAGAATGTGTTAGAGTTGTATAAACTAGCTGACGTCTTCCACCTGAACCGCCTTACTGAACAGCTGGACACATTTGTCCTAAAAAACTTTATCACTTTCTCCCAAACACAAATGTATCGACAGTTGCCTTTGGACAAGGCGTACTCTTTGCTTAACAGCAACAGACTGGAGGTGAGATAAGTGTAAGCTTCTTGCAGTATTACAGTTTTGTTCAATGGCGTAACTAATGTTACCCCACCTACCTACTGCTCACCTACTCCCTGCCTGCCGGAGTCCCACTCCTGCACCCTTCTCCCAATTCTGATGTCTCCCTGCGTGTCCATGCAAACTATAGAGGGGAAGAGAGACTCCCCTGTTCCCCAGGACCCCCTGCCATGGGGTCTGCTTCCTTTATAGTTCCACCACTAGTTTTGTTATTTAGGAACATATAAATACAAATATGACGGATACACAATAGTCTTACCTAATTTTAATCACACATGAGTAATGACATCATGCAATTCTAAAAAGCAGAGATAAGAATTACACTTTAAGGACCAAATAAAAAAAATCATAAAGCAAAAAACAGGGCAACCACACAATCCACGAAAAACATGGTGCAACTAAAAACATGGTGCAACTGATAAAGATGAATGTTTTCTAAAACAAACTTCCCATTTTTATCTTAAAGGAATACAAACACCTTTTAAAATCATTCTTATACCTGATTTCCTGGGGATGACATTTCTAGGGCAGACTTGCTAAGTAAAAACGGATTAGAGATATGTAGAGATGGTGTAGTAGCCTTACTTCCTAAATTCTCATTAATACGTCTGTATAAAAATTTGGAGACTTATCGGACATTTGCAAAAAAATAAAATAAGGATTTTGTTGGTATATGTGGTCAGTGAGTATTTCATATTCATACTACAGATGTACTACAAATGAAGGCTGGAGATAGATTGTTACCTGTTCCTATGTGTGCAATTGTATGAGAGAATACAGCCAGTTCATAAAATGAGTAAACCGTTTTATGAGTAAAATATGTTGTTTCTTAGGTGTCATCTGAGAATGAAGTGTATGAGGGAGCTTTGCTTTACCACTACACCCCTGAGCAATTGGAAAAGGACCAAGTAAGCTTGTCGGAATCTCCGAAGCTCCTAGAGGCTGTGCGCTTCCCACTGATGGATCTTGCAATACTGCAGAGACTACATGATAAGTTGGGACCGTGCCCTCTCAAAGCAACAGTGTTGAAAGCTTTAGAGTATCACAGAAATGAGAGCATGCAGCCAGTACTGCAAGGTCCCAACACCCAGCTACGCTCTGAATTCCGCTGTGTGGTGGGTTTTGGGGGTATGTACTCTGCCCCCTACACGGTCCTTAGTGATCAGGTCAAGTACTTGAATCCTCTGCTGGGGGAATGGCGGCCACTAACAGCACCTCATGCACCACGCATGTCCAATCAGGGTGTTGCTGTGCTCAATAATTTTGTCTATCTTATTGGGGGAGATAACAATGTGAGGGGATTCAGAGCAGAAGCACGTTGTTGGAGGTAAGGGTTCTTCATGCTTTACAGGAATTGGTTACAGTACTCTGTTATAATCCTGTAGATATAAGTATATCTTATTTATATTACTCCATCAGTTAAATCACAATATTGAGAATTAATTTTCACGTTTATTACAGTAAGACTGAGTGTACTGTATCACTTCTATACACTGCAGCCCATGCATAGCTATACTTTACATACATTTCCAAACGTTAGCTTTACTGAACAAATACATTTGCAACATCCTGTATGCAACATCAGCAGCTACTGCAGCTTTGCTAAGCAAGTGGCTGAGAATGTGTATGTAGTGACCGCTTTGTACATTCTGAATAAGGCCTGAATTACATCTTAAGAGTCTGTAATCTTAATGCATTGCCCGCCCCTGCTTAGCCAACTACATACCATTAGTTAGTAACACAGAGAGAAGTCCGAGAACAGTAACTCTTATTTAATATATGGAATACAAGGCAGCCAGAAAACTATTGTTTGCCAAGCCAAGACACACGTTTAAAGTCAGCACAGCATTCCTCACATAGGCAGGTGCATGTTCCACTGACGCCACCATCCACGGAACAAACGTAATATTGTAAAGAACAGAACCTTGTAATAAATTAAAAGGCCTTTGCAAGCTTGAAAAAGAGCAGAGGAACGGCTTGAAACTTCACTGTATACTTGATCTAAGCCATGAAGTAATAAAGTCTTTTTAATTTATTACAAAGTGCTGTTCTTTACAATATTGCCAACAAAGACAGTCATATAACAACCAGGCACTTAACACCCTACCTATGCAGGCACAAAATATTTCTATAATTCAAAATGAAATAAAGCACTTTCCCACAGAAATGCATGATTTTTCTCAACATTAAAAAATATTTTAAACACAATATAACATTAATAATATATAAATACATACAAATAGGAATAGGGGCCATAGTAAATAGATTACTAGAAACAATAAATTGTATTATTTTAAGCACTGGTTCCTCTGTTGTAGTAGCCTCTCTTTTACATTTGATTCATAACACTGCTGTTTGGAAGCACCTGCAAAGAATATAAATGTGAGTTGGTGATCATAGGAATAATCCCAAAATTTAGTTCAGATTGCTATTTCTGAGAATGCTGTAGATCAGGCACATGCCATAGAAGTGGCAGAGAACACACAGCTAATTATTTACCAGACTAGCCCAGGGATGTTTGTAATTTTATATTTGTCACGGCTCAAATTATTTCTCCTTCTACTATATTTAAATGAAAAAAAATAATTATAATGAATTGGTTAGATGACTAGTAAATATATTTATGATTATTTTACTTTTCTAAAAATGTCCACTCGTGGTGATTGATATAAATTTGTTAAAGCATGATTTCAATGATGTGTCATTCGTTTTGTTCTGATGAGATTTTACCTACAAAGCTAATAGAGTTTCATTGGTGTCTTTAGAAACATTATTATGCTATCTTGTAAGCAGCATAAATTAAAATTATGCAATATTGCTCTCTGCAGAAAAACCTGTTCTCGTATGTACTTCTGTGCATTTAAAGGGGAAGTATATTGTTGTCTTTTGTCGGTCCAGTATAGAAGGAATCAATATGGTCTCCTTCTCTAATAAATAATGATGGATTTTAGCTTTTGTGTTCTTTAACCTATCTGTTTCATTGAAGGTTCATTAGAATATGTATATTGTTTTTATCTCCAAGATACGACCCTCGACATAACTGTTGGTTCCAGATACAGTCCATGCAGCAGCCACGTGCAGATTTGTCTGTTTGCTTGCTGGGGGACTTCTTGTATGCTGTGGCAGGCAGAGATTACCATGATGAACTGAAGGAGGTAGAGAGGTACGATCCATTTACCAACACATGGGAGTATGTGGCACCACTTCAGAAACAGGCAAGGATATTTTCTCTAAAGCAATATTTATATATATAACAGTATGTTTTGCAAATGAGTATCGGTATAATAGAGTGTGGAAGAATTCAGGGAATTATGTCTACTTTGGTTGTTGGGACTAGCTGCTAACACTGTGTATCTCAGAAACTATTTAAAACAAAATGAATGTCAAATTGTAAAAGTGCTACGAGGACCACTCTGAATACATTTACACCAGTTCATATTTTCGGTTGAGAACACATTAAAGACTTAAAGGGGCATATTTATCAAGGGTCGAATTTCAAATTTGAAGAACTTAGAAATTCAAATTCAAAAAGACCAACTGAAAGTAAGTCAAAGTTTTTTTTGGTCGAATAGGTAAATTTTCGCCCGAATTCGAATCCTACCAATCGAAGTAATAGCGCATACGATTGAATTAGAATCAAAGTTTTTCCCCCCAAAAAACTTTGATTTTTCAAAGTCCACCAATTGACTCCTGGTTCTAGGAGGTTCCCCATAGGCTAAAACAGCAATTCGGCAGGTTTTAGATGGCAAATGGTCAAAGTCGAATTTTTAAAGTGACAGTACATGATGATTTTTGAATTTCCTTCAAATTCGAATCGAATTTGGACTATTCCCTAGTCGAAGTACACAAAAAAATAGCTTGAAATTCGAATTATTTGAATACAAAAATTCCCCTCGACCTTTGATAAATCTGCCCCAAAATGTGTTAATATAATTTGTTTTTGAATAATTTAGCTACAAAAAGTATTATAGTTTTTGGGAGGTGAAATGTTGGGGTGTGATCTGATAGAGGGACCCATTCATTCCCTGCCATGGAAACCTATGGGATGAAATTTGGAATGCTACATGCTACATTTTTACATGTCTGGACTGCCCTCTTGATATTGCTGCCCTAGGTTTTGACACATCAGAAATAGTCCCTTGTTTAACATATGTGTTTTCATCTGCGTAGAAAATGTAGCCAAATGAATCCTGCATCTAGGGTTTTTTGTGTTACTTCACAAGGACTGAATTCTGTGTTTCGCTGGCCCGTTCCAACCCTGGTGAATTCATTGCTTTCTTTATAATTATTTAAGATTAACAAAGGTTTATTTCATTACCTTTGCAGGTACATGCACATGCAGCAGCAGCTCTGGATGGAAAGATGTATGTTGCTTGTGGCAAAAGAGGAAATGCCTATCTAAAGGACACTTTATGTTATGATCCAGAGATGGATCAGTGGGCAAATGTAGCCTTAAGCCCAGTAAGAAGAGCCTGGCATGGCATGGCAGCACTTCTGGAAAAAATATATGTCATTGGTGGGAATAACGACAATGAAGGGTTCAGACAAGATGTCTTAGAGGTAAAACATAATGATAGTGGCTGGATGACAAGGAAAAATGTTGCCATGTTTGAAATAGATGATTAAAATATATATTCTTTATCATAATCCTTCCCCATTCATCCTGAGGCTGTCATTGCAGAAGCATTGAAAGTAAACCGTTTTATGTGTATATTATCAGTTCCTGTTTATTTGGTTTCTTATAATAATAACCACTGTTACATAGTTACATAATTAAATCTGGTTGAAAAAAGACAAAGTCCATCAAGTTCAACCCCTCCAAATGAAAACCCAGCATCCACACACACACCCCTCCCTACTTTCTCATAAATTATATATACCCATATCTATACTAACTATAGAATTTAGTATCACAATAGCCTTTAATATTATGTCTATCCACAAAATCATCCAAGCCATTCTTAAAGGCATTAAAGGACCAGTAACATCAAATTTTTTTTTTCAAAAATTCGTTAGTACACAACGAAAAAATAACACCAACACAAATTAAAATTTAAAATAGCAAAGCCTTTATTGAGAAATAACTTACAGAAATTCCACTTCCTGTCCTCTTCAGAAACGGCGAATGGGCGACCATCCATCCTGCAGCGCTTGATTTCTCCTCCTGGCTATTCACTGACAGTGTGTCCTCTGCCCCGATCGCCTTCTCCAGCTCTTCTTGAACTTTACTCAGCTCAAAAACATCGGGTGCCAGATCGGCAGAAGATCTGTGGCAAGGTGCTGTTGCTAATGAGCGGGATACTAAATGCCGGTTACACTGTCTGCCGTGCAAATGGTGCAGGCGCATGGATGCGCTGCCCTACTAAACCCATACTATACCAGCTGTGTCTCCCATTACTCCTAGCAGACTTTCAACCTGTTTGGCCTATAAACAGAAAAAATATCGGGTGCCAGATCGGCAGAAGATCTGTGGCAAGGTGCTGTTGCTAATGAGCGGGATACTAAATGCCGGTTACACTGTCTGGGGAGCAAATGGTGCAGGCGCATGGATGCGCTGCCCTACTAATCCCCTACTATACCAGCTGTGTCTCGCAGCGCATCCATTCCAGCCTGGTCGAGCCATATAAATCCATGGCTTTGCGGAACAGTTGTGTACGGTCGCTGGTACATGCCTCGCAATATGTGCGTCTCCTCCAGTGCGCGCAATTGCGCTGCCCTACTAAGCCCCTTCTATACCAGCTGTGTCTCGCCCCGGCATCCCTCAAACTAAGTTGCAAGGACTGTTTGCGCCTGCACCATTTGCACGGCAGACAGTGTAACCGGCATTTAGTATCCCGCTCATTAGCAACAGCACCTTTTCTGTTTATAGGCCAAACAGGTTGAAAGTCTGCTAGGACTTTAGGTATAGTAGGGGTTTAGTAGGGCAGCGCATCCATGCGCCTGCACCATTTGCACGGCAGACAGTGTAACCGGCATTTAGTATCCCGCTCATTAGCAACAGCACCTTGCCACAGATCTTCTGCCGATCTGGCACCCGATATTTTTTCTGTTTATAGGCCAAACAGGTTGAAAGTCTGCTAGGAGTAATGGGAGACACAGCTGGTATAGTATGGGTTTAGTAGGGCAGCGCATCCATGCGCCTGCACCATTTGCACGGCAGACAGTGTAACCGGCATTTAGTATCCCGCTCATTAGCAACAGCACCTTGCCACAGATCTTCTGCCGATCTGGCACCCGATGTTTTTGAGCTGAGTAAAGTTCAAGAAGAGCTGGAGAAGGCGATCGGGGCAGAGGACACACTGTCAGTGAATAGCCAGGAGGAGAAATCAAGCGCTGCAGGATGGATGGTCGCCCATTCGCCGTTTCTGAAGAGGACAGGAAGTGGAATTTCTGTAAGTTATTTCTCAATAAAGGCTTTGCTATTTTAAATTTTAATTTGTGTTGGTGTTATTTTTTCGTTGTGTACTAACAAATTTTTGAAAAAAAAAATTTGATGTTACTGGTCCTTTAACTGAATCAGCCATCACAACATCACCCGGCAGTGCATTCCACAACCTCACTGTCCTGACTGTGAAGAACCACCTACGTTGCTTCAAATGAAAGTTCTTTTCTTCTAGTCTGAAGGGGTGGCCTCTTTGTACAAGTTGTATTTTTTTTAGGAATTGGGAAGAATTATTTTTTAATATTCAAAGTCACCAATGCTCCCTTATTAAGTTATGAACAATTTACTAAAAGGCGAAGTGACACATTTCAGGCTTTAACAGAAACATGTCACTGTGCCTGTACCTAGCATAAATCCTTTGGCAGCCTGTGATTAAAGCTTTATTTCTTCTTTAAATCTGGACACACTTTGTGATAGCCTAATGAGAGATACTTAATGGACTGAGTTGCTTGATTCTTTGTATAATTTTGTTCTCACTGTCTATCCAAGGTTGCTTGTTACAGTCCAAAAACGGATCATTGGACTCTTGTGAGCCCACTTCCTGCAGGGCATGGTGAACCTGGCATTGCAGTCCAAGCCAAAAAAATCTATGTTTTGGGTGGAAGGTCACACAATCAAGGAGATCGAACAGACTATGTGCATGTGTATGAAACAGAAAGGGACTGCTGGGAGGATGGTCCAAGACTGGAAGATGATATTTCAGGAATGGCTGCTTGTGCTCTCACCTTGCCCAGGTCTGTACTTACAGATACTGATGTCTGGACTCAGGAGATGTACATGCAGTACATGGACCCTGTGCAACATTTGGATGACAATGCTTCTGAAGTGATGAGTTTGGGTCTTGGATAAATTCTGGTGAATACTGAGACCTGTGTAAATGGCATTGTCCATGGGCTGATTATTCTTATTCTGACTGCCTTTCAAGAGCATCCAGCGCCTTTGCAATGTTCTTTTATGAGACAGTTTAAAAAGTGCAGGGATTTAAAGTCTATGTTTGGTTGTTTGCCAGTGACTTTATTTGCACCAAAGGTGCCTTCAAGATTGTACATCTTCATGCAGAACCTATCTAGGCCAGGCTATAACTTGGCTGGTCTGGCTGTTGCTTTTTGGATCATACTGAAACAGTGACTCCATGCACTGAGAAAAGTTATCTTTAATCTTTTATGGGGATAAGACATGTTGCACAATATTTCAAACACTTGCCAAATGTACAAAAATGGAATTGTGTTTCTCTTTATATTTGTATGTCAGCACGGTTGTCTTTTACATATGCAAGTGCACAGCGTTAGAGAAGGCAGGGCATTGAAAAGTGCAGTAAAGCTGGGGCCCCATATACATAACTACAGAAATAAAAGATATCCAGCATAATACTTCCTACCTGTTGCTGGATTACTTCTTCCTACTGGTAGTTGTAGTTCAATAACAAATACCATATCTGCCCAGCAATGTTCCTTCTAAGTTGTGTGTGTTTTTTACAATTTATAATACCAGCGTGAGCACAAATAGTAGACTGAACATAAAAATGAACATGGCTTACATGGTATTAGAGGGAGAATTGCTTTTCAGCCCTGCAGGTGCACTGAATTGTAACTGGTTATAAAAGTCTTTCTTAACAAAAAAAAATAAAAATCTTTGAGGACATGCCAAAACGTTTTTTTATGGATCTTCATTCTTAAATCAAGTTTGATTCTCTTCATTATATTTTTTGCAACAAATGATCTCATGGCCATTTTACAAAATAGCAGAAAGAGAGGGGATCGTGCCATGGCCTTGGAAATGAACACTCATCATATTATGGCAAGAATAGCAGCAGCAAAAACGTGTCTCCCTTTTATTTTAGTGGGAGTGGATGGGAGTTCTTTAAAGGAAAACTATACCCCCAAACAATGTAGGTCTCTATTAAAAGATACTGAGTAAAACAGTTCATGTGTAAAACCCTGCTTCATGTAAATGAACCATTATCATAATAATATACTTTTTTAGTAGTATGTGCCATTGGGTAATCATAAATAGAAAATTGCCATTTTAAAAAATAAGGGCCGCCCCCTGAGATCGTAAGATTCACTGTGCACACATACAAACCACATGTAAGGTCACATGAGCCAATTAACAGACAGAGTTCGGCCTTTTGCTTCCTCACTTCTTCCTGTTACAGTTAGTGTTGTAGTATTTCTGGTCAGGTGATCTCTGAGGCAGCACAGATAGAGTCACAAAATGGTGGTTCAAGGCAAGAGATGTAAAAATGTCATTCAATTTGATATAAACTATCTGTTGCTTAAGTATTCATTTTGGGGGTATAGTTTTCCTTTAAGTAATTGTCTCAGAAATGGGAGTGGCTGTCTAATGGGCAGATAGTTGTGGGATGTAGGCTACTCACTGTGATTCCCACTGAAGCCAGCTAGAACTCATGGCATTTCCCCTGCACTTTTGTCACTTATACCCTTCCCCAGGACATCCCATACCATAGACCCTCTTGATTATCTATTATGGTTGTTAGTTTTGCTTTAAGTGTTCAAACTTGGTCTTAAGTGACACTGTAAAAAGTATATTAAAATCATGTTGTTTTCATAATGTGTTATGAGTGCTGCTTTACTTGAATGGATACACTGCATACCCCATATTCACTTTAACTGTTCTTGTGCAGCTGGATCAATGAAAGCTAATCTTATTGGTTATGGTCCCAATCTGGCCACATTCCTACCTTCCCACTTCAGCCTCTCGGACAAAGCTATATATATGAGAATGTAATATAAGCTTCCTCATACTGAAATAAGAAACTTTCTAAATACAATCAATTAAAAATTATGTACTGTTTCTGAAATAATCAAGTTTATATTCACTATCCCTCTCTCAGCATCTGTTTCTCTTCATTCTGTCTTCATGCAGCAGTTGGGTGTCAGATGGATGATCCAATATATCTTATAGGGGGGGGGCTTCCTTTCCTAACAGATGTATTAGAGCTCAAATAACTGATTCCAGTACTAACAATCTGTCAAAATAACAGACATGATTTCTGGTGATTTTAATAGTGAGCTCTAATACATCTTTTGCCATTTTGCTTAAGGGTGGTGGCACACGTGACGCTTCCGGGGAGATAAGTCGCCCAGAGACAAATCTCCCACTTTTGGGCGACTAATCTCCTCGAAATTCCGGCAAGAATGTGAATCACCAGCGGGATGGCACTCGGATCGCTTTGGTTTTCCTAGTGAGGCAACTTCAGAAAAAGAAGCGATCCGAATACTACTATCCTGCCGCATAGTATCTTTACCTCGCTTAGTACAGATCTAAGAAAATGGTATTCTATATCAACATGTTTGCACCATGTTTGCATGTTTGCAAAACAGGTTCTTTTTGAGAGCTATTGCACCTTGATTGTCTTCAAAAATTATCACTGGCTCATATTTACATTCACTATCTATTTCTTTGAGTAAGTGCACAAGGTATAAACTCTCCTCTGTGGAGAGCATATTCAGCCTCACAGAAAGACAGTGCAACTGTGGGTTGTTTCTTTGACCTCCAAGAAATCAGTGCACCATTCGTGGATAAACTAAAACAATATCCTGTTCTGCTTCTTCTGTCATTTAGGTCTGAGGCCCAACTAGCATCACTATGTGCCTCAAGATTTAAGGACCCCTTACGTTTTCTGTAGCTTAGCTTAAAAGCAATAGTACTTTTCAAGTATCTCATCACATGTTTTGCTTTGTCTGTTTCAGATCTGCATTGATTTTTATTGCACAGACTCATCAACCCCCCCCCCCCACTGCATTTTTACCTTCTGTTAAGGTGGCCATACACGGATAGATCCGCTCGTTTGGCGATGTCGCCAAACGAGCGGATCTCCCTCCGATATGCCCACCTTGAGGTGGGCAATATCGGGCAGATCCGATCGTGGGCCCTAGGGCCCAACGATCGGATCCTAGCTTTCACAAACGGGCGGTCGGATCGCGGGACCGCATCAACGAACAGATGCGGCCGCGATCCGACGGGATTTTTAACCCCATCCGATCAAGATCTGGCCGACTTTCGGCCAGATCTCGATCGGGGAAGCCCGTCGGGGGCCCCCATACACGGGCCAATAAGCTGCCGACACGGTCTGTCGGCAGCTTTTATCGGCCCGTGTATGGCCACCTTAAGAGTGGTCAGTGTGAACGTATCATTCTCTTTTAGTGAATCTATTTAATCCTTCATTGCATTAAGCCATATGTTTGACTGGGGTGAATCTATGGCTTCTCTTAAAGTTTGTGGTACATCATGTGCTCTGTAACAGTAGCCAATGTTTGTCAGTATCAGATCATTACAATCTGACTTTTGTCATCTAAGTATTGAGGGGCTTTCCCTTTAGGGGTATCTTGTGCAATGGTTGTCCTGTATTTGGCCTTTATCATTGCCCTCTGCAATCTCAACTTATGATACTGGGAATTTCTCTGGATTTGGGTTTAATATAGGGCGCACACACCTTTCCCTATAAATGTTATCATCAGCGTCTAAAAAAATCAGTTTGAGTTTGTCTCTCAGTCACACTCTTTGCCATAAATTCGGTGCCATTACCAGAACGTTTACATTTGATAGTCCCATAGGGGGCAGTATCCGCAATGAACTTTTCTGTGGCTAATACTGTATCACTCTTATTTTTCAGAAAGTACACAAATACTGCACCAGAGTAATCATCAGTAAATGTTATGCCATATCTAAAACCATATTTTGCTATTGGCTCTATGGGGCCTGCTAAATCAGTGTGTACTAGTTCAAGTGATTGTTCAGGTGTCAGGCTCTCTATTTCTGTTCTGAACAAATTTTCCCTGGGTAAAAATTTCACAATTTAGGTTAGACTTATCAACCTTACCCTTAATCTTCATTCCATCAACCACACTTTGTAGTTTCAAAAGATGATCATAATTACAATGACCAAGGATTTCTTGCCAGGTTTGAATATCATAATAATCATGACAACTGTCACCAGTCTCTTCAAAAGTATTCAGATAATAAAGTTGATTATAATCCTTGACGGTGAATTTGGTACCTTTCTTATGAATTAGTTCATTCCCATCTAGCAGACGTCTTTTTACTGTCCGCCAACTCCATGTAGTGGTTCTCTGGCTTGAATGTCTCATCAAATCTTTTAAACTTTTTAATGTTTGTAATTATGTAATTAGTCCCTTTGGTGTTAAATGAATTCTGGGGAGTATTAGACAGGGAATTGCCTCTGTGCCATTCTAATATGAATTTGGGGGTATTATACATGGAATTGCCTATGTGCCATGATTCTACTGTGAATTCTGGGGGGTATTACACATGGAATTGCCTCTGTGCCATCCTACTATATGAATTCTGGGGGGTATTATACGTGGAATTGCTTCCCTATTTTTTGCTTATCTATGTTTTCTTTTGTGTTCTCATAACTTTTCTTTGTTTTAGTTGTTCCATTTTCTCCTTTCCCTTCTGCCCCCTCCCTTTTCCCTCTGGCAGCGATTCCCTTTAATTATGTTAAATAGAACTGCACATGGGTAGGATAAGTTGGGTGCTAGTTATCTAGATAGCAGGCCATGATCAAATTCTTCAGCCCTTGTTCAATTTTTCCTTTTTCCTTTATCTAATTTACTT
Source organism: Xenopus petersii (assembly GCA_038501925.1). Classification (NCBI taxonomy): domain Eukaryota; kingdom Metazoa; phylum Chordata; class Amphibia; order Anura; family Pipidae; genus Xenopus; species Xenopus petersii. Next base: position 146,123,942 of record CM076673.1, read on the forward strand.
TTCCATATATTCCATATATGTTATTCTTACTTCAAAAAGAAAAATGTATATTTAATATTGGCATTGCCACTAATTAATATAAATGGAGTGGGCACCAAAAGTTGTTCGCCAGGGGGGGCCTTGAAAGTTTCTCTGCAGGGGGGTCCCCACAAACTCTAGTTTCGCAACTGGAAGTCCTCACTTTATTGGTAGGAAATAGGGATTGGCAAATTTGACCCATTTCGTTTAGCCAAAAATTTGCCACCGGCGAAATGTCCCCGACGTCAATTAAAATCTATGGGCGTCAAAAACCTTTTCACGCGTTTTTTTTTTTTTTATGCACCACGCCATATAAGTCTATGGGCGTCATTTCCGTGGTGAAACAAGGCGAAAAAAATTGCCCATCCCTAGGAGGAAACACAAGATAATGGGAAGATATTTATAGAATATATCATGAATGAGTTTCATGTGGTCTTCTCTGCGGCTCTCCTGTATCTATAATATAATGTATCCAGCATCATAATCTGTTGCTTCGACTGTGTTGAACAAGCAGGATCCCAACTATCTGGCAACGATGGCCATGGATGGAATGGAGGTGAGGAAGGGCCAAGGGCCATTGAGGATCCCATATTGACATACACAGCAGAGAAAAAACTCAGCAATGTGCAGTGGGCGAGCACCCAGCCTGACTGGATTGCCATTTGTTATAACAACTGTCTGGAGATCCTGCAAGTGTGACTCTCATCATTAAAAGGGATTCCCTTCCCTGGTCAGTCCCCTGTACTTAGCCTTGAGTGTATTTCAGTTGTTGGGGGGATTATGTGGGTGGGATGGTAACTATTGTACTGTAAAATGACTTGTGTCTACTATCCACATATATATGTGTGTGTATTTGTAGTGTTGACATGCTATTTTTATTTGTCTGATATGAAATGAGTATCAGGTTCACTCCATTGATTAGTAGCAATGATTTCACATATTGCTTTTTTAGATATGGACTCTGTACTCCTGGTTGCTCTTTGGATGCTTCTCTTCTGTGTATTACTTACAGCTTGTATTTTGGGCAAGACATATCCGTAACTAATGATGGACCCAATGAAAACCTGGAGGAGAGATTAAAGGGGAAATATTGCAAGTGAGAGAAAAGGGGTAGGAATGGTGCAGTAATATAAACATTTAGCCTGCATATAGTAGTCTGATAAGCAGATTTTCTCTTTATCCAGGTCCAATTTTCTTTTTGGGTGCTAAAAAGTAGCTAAAGGGCTGTATGGACTTATACATCGGATGTTCCCCCTGCATTAGGATCCCTCGATTTCTATTCCTACTGCAGCTTCCCAGAGTACTGCAGCACTTCTGCACTTGCCTTACATTGAACTACAACTTGAACTACAAATTGTATTGCATTAAAGACATAGGGGCATGTTTACTAACATTGAAGATAAATATCTGGAGAGATTTATGGAGATGTTGCCCATGGCAACCAATCAGCAATTAGATTTAAACAGCCACAGCCAAGTTAGAAAACAAAAGCAAAGATCTGATTGGTTGCTATGGGCAACATCTCCAGAAATCTCTCCAGATATTTATCTCCAATGTTAGTAAACATGCCCCATAGTGAGACGCACGTTAGATTGGAACAAGGGCCTCTAGAGGAACAGAAATTGGTGCCTTCTCATTGGCTAGAAGAGTTTTGGTGACTTGTCAATCAACTAAGCAATCCAAGAAAGGAAAGCACCCAAGCTGCAAAGAAGAGTCAGGGGTTTGGGAGAGAACTTGAAAAGAAGTTATAGAGTAAATGGTACAGGTACACCCTGGAACTTACTCTTGCCTGAGAACTAAAAATCCAGCTCTGTTTAATCAGTGCCTGTGATAAAAATGACCAATCACGTTTTTTTGTTACATTTCAAAACACCAATGCTGAACACAGTTACAATAGGGCTTGACCAGAATCAGATGAAGGCTCACTAAGTGCTACAGTACATGATTCAGAAGGAGGAGAGAGAATTAAATTTCTTCTTGATTCCAATGGGGTTATGTAATAAAAGGCACTACATTTGACAGTAACCCATAGCAAACAATCAGCAGGTAGCGTTTACTGGTCATCTGTTTAAATGCAAACATCTTATTGGTTGCTATAGTTTACTGCTCCTGGGAAAACTTAATACATTTTTACATATAGGGGCAAGCGGGCATTCGAACCAGTCCCTGGATCAATGCTAATGTCAGTAACCCTATATTTTCTCACTTGCTAAAAAGTCATCCCACCCTTTCTCGAAGCTATCTAATATATCTGCCATTACAACTGATTCTGGGAGAGAATTCCACAACTTCACAGCTCTCTCTCTCTGTAACACACCCTTCCCAAATGTTAAGATGGAATCTCCTTTCTTCTAATCTTAGTGGCTCCCTTGTGTCTGCTGGAAGGATATACTGGTGAATAAAGCATCAGAGAGTTTATTGTAGGGTCCCTCTAGTTTATTTATACATAGTTATTATGAAACTATGAACAACCCAAACTTGGCCATAAAGGAGACCTTCCATTCTCTTTGTCTGTATTTTCTCTGCAATAATGTCCCTTTAGGAGCTCTAAAACTGTCACTAGGTGGCACAGTGTGGCACCTGTTCCATTGTTCCTGTTACAAGACTCTGCATGATATATTTTATTGCTGCTATATGAATATTTGCTTTGTTACTATAAGCTGTTGGGCAAGGGGGTCTAACTCCCAGCAACTCCCTAATCCTAAACTCTGCCTAATCCTGAGCCGAACGGCTCAGTTCCCCTTGGGAAAAAGTACATACTCTGGGGAAAAAAGGACCCAGCCTAGCTAGCCAACTCAATCCCTGGGGTGTAGAAAAACCTCACCTACATATGTCTAAGTATAGGCTATGAGCAAACCTAGAAAATAGCTGCTGCTATACCAGTATGTAGCTCATCTGTCTGGGGTATATCCTGCTTGTGAGCTTATCCCTGTCCCCTGACATCATGAATCAGAAATGAATATAGTGTATATGAGGAGCACTGGTGCCCTGCAGTACTCAGGTCGAAGGCTCAATTCCATCCAGAAAATTATTTGCAACCCCCTGTTCTAGCTTTTTTTTTTTTTTTTTACTTATAGTTTATTAATAGATTTTTCCTTTTTTCCAGATAAAAAAAAGAATACAAACAAAAATAACACATTAAAAGAAGGAAAATACAACGAAATACAAATACAGATACAAAACATCACAAAAACAACAACAAAACTCATTTGATATCCATTGGTGGGCTACACATATATATTCATATCCGGCCTTATTCTCCTTTTCATTATCCTTAACCACTCCTCTCCCTCATCTATATATTCTGAAAATTGGCCATATTCTATCCCCATTTTTAGCAATATTTCTTTATAAGGAGCCTCTCTCTTTTAAAGCTTCTAAGTATATATGGGCTTTTCACCCCTCATTTAAAGCCCACATATTCTTCAAGACATATTGGCAGCCCGTTTCAGCCGTCCTATCCCCAGTTTGTGACTCTTATGTGGAAGATGAAAACAGAAAAATAAAAAAAAATTCCCAAAAAGTGTATGTCTCTAATTAAAAAATATCAATTGTTCTTGCATATGTGTCTAAATGTATAATTGATAAGAAGTGAATAAATTACAAAAAAGAGTGAAAGAAATACTTGGTAGTAAAGTGCGTAGTGTGCAGTGTATCTGGCTACTTTACCTAGTGGATACTCCCCTATTTATTGGGGATCCTTTATATTATGTTCCTCTTGTGTGTGTGTGTCATCATAATAGTGTGCAACTCTATGTGGTAATTCATTTATGTGCCCGTGTCATCTATAGTATTTATAAAACGAGAAAAAAAACAACAAAAAAAAAAAACAATTATGTGCATGGCAAAGGTCTTAGCTGCTACCATCTCTTTTGCCATTAATTACATATGTTATAGGGACGGAGTACCCAATAATTATATCCCTTAGGGTAATGATTTTATCATCCAATTTTTCTATTTATTTTTATGGCTGTCACATTTTCTAAAGAGAGAGGCTATTCAGTCTATGGCGTCTTAGCAAACCCTTCAAGTTCCCATACAGACCATATTTAAAGGTATTGAGGAGTTGTATTTTGTAAGTGGGCTATATTTTCTTCAAACCGCTTATTGGCGTTCACTCTATCAATAATTTCCCTGATACTCGGGCATTCAGGGGATTTCCTCTTAGATGCTATCGCTATCCGGGCAGCCATCAAAATTTGGTTTGCCAACTTTTGGCTAGATTTTGATAAGCCCACAAAAGGTCTGCCCAGTAAGAAGGTAATTATATCTAGTGGGACTGGTCTTGTCCCTGTTCTAGCTTTCTAACCTCAACCTGAGCAAACCAATCAGTCTATACCTATACTACTATTATATTTCACATTCTCTGTATTTAGTTCATGCATTTCAAAAGGTTTTCTGCCATTAATGCTTTTAACTGTCCTTCTGAGTCTTAACCAATGATCTTCTTGGGGCTCCTAGTGGGCGGGACTGTTACTGTTGGCAACCTCAGCATTGCACTGTAAGCAGTTACAGTTGGGAGATTTGGAGAGAGACAGAGCAGCTAGTGATTTAGAGAGAGAGAGAGTTTGCAGGAGATTTTTCAGTGACCCAGGCAGCCACTTATTGGAGTAAGTTAAAGGAAAACTATACCCCCCAAACAATGTAGGTCTCTATTAAAAGATACTGAGTAAAACAGCTCATGTGTAAAACCCTGCTTCATGTAAATGAACCATTATCATAATAATATACTTTTTTAGTAGTATGTGCCATTGGGTAGTCATAAATAGAAAATTGCCATTTTAAAAAATAAGGGCTGCCCCCTGAGATTGTAAGATTCACTGTGCACACATACAAACCACATGTTCGGTCACATGAGCCTTTTGCTTCCTCACTTCTTCCTGTTACAGTTAGTGTTGTGCTATTTCTGGTCACGTGATTCTAGCGTGGGAAATAAAAAGATCAAGAGTTTGTATGATCCAGATTTGTTGAAAAACACCAGCATTATAATGGAGTAGGGGCGCCCTCTAGTGTGTGGTGAAATTGCCTACATCTCAGAGCATACAACAGACAAACAGATTATGGGCTGGCTGTTTTTATAGACACTAACAATGTCTAGGGTACAGTGTCCCTGCAAAAGGGTGGGTCACCTTTAAATATGTTATAGAATGCCTAATTCTAAGCCAACTTCTCAATTGGTTGTCATTATTTCTTTTTTTCTAGCTTTTGAAATATTGTCTTTCCAGCTTTCAAATGGGGGTAAATGACCCCATCTAAAAAATGAAACGCTCTGTAAGGTTACACATGTATTGTTAAAACTCATTTTTATTACTCTGCTTTCTATTCAGGCCTCCCCTTATTCATATTCCAGTGTCTTATTTAAATCAGTGCAAGGTTGCTAGGGTAATTTGAACCCTAGCAACCAGGTTGCTGAAATTGCAAACTGGAGAGCTGCTGAATAAAAAGCTAAATAACTCAAAAAACACAAATAATAAAAAATTAACACCAAATTGTCTCAGAATATCCATCTCTACATTTTACTAAATGTTAATGTAAAGGTGCTCAATCCGTCTAAGAACCTTTAATGCATATATCAAACCTTTGCATATTTTTTTGTCAAATTATAAAATGTTCCCCCCCACACACACACACAATGTTTCTTACGTTTCACCTCTTTTTAAATACTCATGGGGAAACCACACTTGAGCCATTGGTTGGTTAAATGGTTTTGAGTGGTTTATTCTAACAACACATCTTTATACAAAATGAACAAATCTGTGTGGAAAATCCACTATTCCCTGACAAATTCCTCATCTTCATTATACATTAAAAAAATTAAAAAAAAGAATTAAAACGTCAGTCAAAACAGATCCAAAAAACCCCACAATTATTTATCACACTTCACGTTGACTGCTGAGGTAACGAGTGGTTGTGTTGGACAAGTTCATTGAAAAAATCCAATTCCAAACAAATCCAAAATATACAAATTTGTAAAAAACCAACAAAAAAAAAATAAATTCACATTTTCTGGGAGGAGCCTGCTGAGTTTCTCTGCGCTGGAAATCGACAGGAGTGAATGAGCTGGTGCCATTATCAATAATTCATGATGATGATGATGATGAGCGTAGTCAGCCTGAGATTTAATATTTCAAAAGTTTTGCTTAAAAAAACCATATAACTTTCTTTTTCTAATAAAAAGTCCAGTACATGGATTGCGATTTCACTTTTCCAGTGGCTTTAAATTTATCTGTAAATGCCATTGATTTTAAAAGCAGTGTATGCATATCCTTGTGCTTTCTGTTCTGACTCTTGAACAAATGTAGCAGACAGGTCCATTCACCTTCAGGTTGGTTAATGGGCAGGTTATTGCTAGACTGTTGAGGAGTCAGCGTGGAGGGACACATTTGACTCTCGTATATTCTGCACATGGGGGGGCATTTTTCTTTGCCTCACCCTGGTCACATGACATATTTCATACAAATGCAGCAGGATGTAACAGCATAACAAAATCTACAGGACAGCAATGCACGTGGCACCATGTGTCCTACACCCTAGTTTTGCGCTCACAGCAAAATAATTAGCATTAAAGGGAACATCGCTTGGCTGGCTGCTCCAGAGTCGGACAGTTTAAATAACAGCAGTGCTGGAAATGGGAGACTGCACAATATTCATCAAAACCATAAAATAAAAATAATTAAAATGAAAAAAAACACAAAAAGGCAGCAAACCGGAATGTGTAAACAAAAGCTAGTAGGTGCAAGAATAACACCACTCGAATTACCTATGTGCTGCTTTGGGAAGGACAGGCTTGTCCGGAGTTACAGTGTAAGATGGCAGCATGGGCCTGCAGTAGCCACGTAGGGTGGAGGGTATTTGGAAGAGGGTTCCTGAAGGCACAGGACAGCCAAGGCTATGGGATGATGGAGCAGCACTGAGCCGAAGCTTCTACTGGAATGAGCCCCTGCTGTTCCTGAGATTCACTCACAAGTTGCCTGCTGCACAGAATGGAATAAAAAAGAGGATGAGTTGGGGATCATCTATTATAAGGCATAATGTCCCCCCTACTGTAAATGATAAGGATATTGGAAGTTATTGAGGGGTTCTGTGACCATATAAAGACACAAGGCTGCAGGCTGAGTTATACAGGGAACTCTGACTATCACTCATGCATTATAAGGGATAATATATCCCCTACTGTAAATTATAAGAATATTAGAAGTCATTGAGGGGTTCTGTGATCCCCAAACTGCCCCCCTTACCTGGTCCTGCAGCATGTATTGGTGTTTCGTTCCCATGTCCCCTTGTGCAGTGGCTTTGGGGAGGCTGCATTTGGAATGGCATCCTGTAAAAGGGAGATAGAGAGAGATTAAAACATGAACTCACTGGTAAAACAATAAGTCTCCACTTCTCCACTTAATACTGAACTACAGATCCCAGAATCCTCAGCCAACCAGCCCCTATACATGATATACGTTAACTCGTATTCACATTGGCCTATGGATTAAATACCAGAAGAACAGAGAATACTGGGAGTTGAAGTTCAGTAGGAACTGGAGATGCTACCGACCAGATGGCAGCAATACACTTGCCACAATACTCACCACTGGGGTCGGTACATATTCTGGAAAGGGGGCATGTTGCCACTTTGCTCAAACATATTAGGGCCCTGGTGGGATGCCAGGCTGGCTGTAGTAGGAACATCCTTGGTGCCATCTGTGAGACCCCATGGCTTTTCCTGATCTCTCAAGGTGCCACTGGCTGGATTTCCTTGGCTTGGAGGGGTGCTTGGGGCACAGAAGAATGACAGGGGGAGCCTTGGGTTTGGGATTCCCCTGGTGACAAAGCTGCAAATAAAATACAAATGCAATGATTAGCAACTCTAATAGGTTATATTAGCTTTGCCAGAGTTTTAATTTCTGGACTCGGATTGGCTGCAAGTTGATCTAGCTCTATTGCTCTAATTAAAAGTAGATAAGAATAGAGAATGGGCCAGGCACAGGTAATACCTACCTTTCTCTCCTGGAACAGCTGTATGTGTTCTATCCATGGCAGGGGGTTGGTAAAAATCTCCCCCATTCGCTGTGCCCGAGGAGGTGGATAGGGTGTGGACCCTAGAGGTGAGGGGTAGACAGAGCTTGGAGGACCAGCAAGGGATGAAAGTTACCTTTACACACTCCGCCCTGGGTTCTCTGAAGACCAATCACTGACTGGTGGGGGATGGTGGGGGTGTTTTAAGAAGCCTGCACGTTCTGTTTGTTTGTAACACTTGATAAAGGGCATATAGGCCCGAAACATGTCGTGTACAAGGAGTCAAGCAATAAAAAGATAACCACAGCAGTATATGCTTACAGAGTGCTCTCCTCATTTCTTTACAAATCAAGGGATGAAAGTCTCTGCATGGCTACCATCTCTGGACTGTCCATCATGGAGTTTCCAGCTGAGCCAAATGTATTTCTCCCATTGTAGACTGAGTCCGGTGGTCTCACCATGCGAGGGTCCATAGGCGGTGCAAAGTGTTGGGGCCTTGGAAGATGGCAGCCCAAATTTAAATGGGAAAGAGACAGTAACCCTAAGAGGGGTAACCCTACCATCTGTGAGACCAGCTTTCATCTGGGGCATGTACACCTTGGGGGTATAGACGCCCACCTTCCTGTGATGAAGTGCTCATTCTGGCAAAATGGGGTGGGATATGGGGACCCCGGGAATGTCTGAAATTGGCTAGGTTACTGTTCAATGCTTCAGGAACATCAGGAGAGGCCTGAAATGAGACAGGACCGGGGATGGTAAGTGGGGCATCTTTACCTCAGCTCTCCAACCATATAACAACAACCTCTGTATAGTAAAGAGGAGGCTCCCCGTTCTGCTCTACCTGAGTTCTGTAGCTTTGGGTTTGCTGTACAGGATCTCCAAGTTGCAGTTCTGGAAATTGAAGTGCTCCCTAACCGAGACCAGGCCATGAACTCCTCAGAGGCGCATGCATCCCTGGGGCTGACCCTACCCTACATAGACCCCCGTCCCTTGTCCCCCCCCCAGCCTAGCTGCTACCCCGGGCAAATGCCCCTCGGTGCAGATTCATGCCATCGGAGTTCACGGCAGCCATCTTCTTCTCATTGGTCTTCATCAGGAAGCAAGTTCCATATCGGTGCATGCGCAGTTGGAGCAGTCTTCGGGTTTTTGTCAACTGCGCATGTGCCGAAAGTCACGAAAATTGCTGAAGCGCCAGAAGAAGACCTGATGAAAACCGAAGAAGAAGAAAACTTAGGGGCATTTGTCCGGGGTAGCAGCTAGGCTGGGGGGAGTAGGGGGAGTGCCTATGTATGGTAGGGGGGTAGGATTTTTTTAATAAGGGGTTTACTTCTCCTTTAAGTGCTAAAAGCAGCGCATACTGTAAAAGGCTTAGCCTATCTAGCAAGCTGGCCAGCTTCCCTTTTAGTCATTACCATAATAGGTTGGACTAATGAGTCGCTTGAGGCTACACATGTTCTGGGCAAAGAATAATTAGACCAGGGGCCCACTCAATACTATTTTTCTTCCTCTCCTCATTCAACCTAGTCTCTTTTCTTCATATACTATACTATGTTTTTCCAACTTTTTAGCCTCTGTGTTCTCATAAAAATAGGGAATGACCATGAAATAGGCCAAATGTTTAGCAGCATGAGGGCCCACTGACACCTGGGACCACCGGGACTTTTCCTGGTATCCCTGTGGGCCAGTCAGACACTGGCCATAAAATAAATGGCATTTCTAGCCTTATTCTGTTTTAGACTTAGTTCTACTTTAAAGATACTTTCACAATACAGTATATTTTCAGATATTAAATGAGCTTAGACATGGCCTGAAATTGATTTATTTGCTATTCCACGCTCATGTCAGATGTCAGTCTGTCTGCTCAGCACAAATGGGAGTTTGTACCATTAAGAGGCCGAGAATAAACGATTCCCCCTAGCGACTTATTTAACAATCTGTCAACTGGGACAGCCACAAGTGCGTCACAAGAACACCAACACGTGACAACAGTCAACTTTAAAGCCACTTATTCCGCGATACGATTTAGAATGAAAACTATTTCTGACACAACGCAGCGCGCCAGTCACTCGTAGAAATCTTTTTCTGCCTGAAACGTGCAATCTGCGCGATGTCTGGGACTGGAATCTGTGACTTTATTGCGGATGGGGAAGTTTGTCAGTCGCTGCTGTACGAGGCTGACATTTGCTCTGCAATAAATCGTACGTCTGAGTCACTGTGACATAATTAGAAGGAGTGACGTAATGCAGCTGCGGGACGTCACCTGTCAGTTTGCGCTCGAAGCCAATGAGCTGACAAAGACGTTAGTGCACAGCGCTTGGCTGTCAGGTTTACATTTTGCTAATTTCATTGGCTACTTATGCGAACATATAGTTCGCCTACTAGACATAGACTGACAAGCATATTGTCCAATTGTCGTTCAGGAAACGGATCGCGCCTTGGTATCATTGGTCTAAAGCAATACAACCAAGGCCCAATCGTAGCAAGGATTTTAGGCGTTGCATAGATATCGTGCTCCAAACGCTAATTGGCCAGTGTCTGTTAGTGACGTGCTTCCGTTGGCTGTATGTGAAAGCCTGCCGTCTCGCCGCCATCTTTATTATTTCCTCAGCCTAGCGGGGTTAGGGAGGGGAATCTTAGCGGTCGATTCATGTGCAGACAGCGCGGGCATAATGGGACGTGCAGGTTCCTGATGGACATGAGAGACAGAGCGGGCAGAGGTCGTGTCTGTAGCTGAAGAGACAGATTATTTCCTTTTCGCAAACTGCGTCCAGTTCGCTTTTATCCACAACATCACCTACAAGATGTCGTCCGCTAGATTCGACTCCTCGGACCGCTCTAGTTGGTACTTTGGACCGGTGTCGCGACAAGAAGCTTTATCGCGGCTGCAGGGGCAGCGCCACGGCGTATTTCTCGTGCGGGACTCGTCCACTTGCCCCGGCGATCACGTGCTGTCCGTGTCTGAGAACTCGCGGGTCTCTCACTACATCATCAACTCGCTTCCTGGCCGGAGGTACAAGATCGGCGACCAGGAGTTCGATAACCTACCGGCCCTGCTCGACTTCTACAAGATCCACTACCTCGACACCACAACGCTGATCGAGCCCGCGCCCAGGTAAGCCAAGTGGACGATCCATTGTGCCTGTCATAAGGGCACTCCTATTGCTCACTGGATCCCCGCTAATGGGGGAAACTACAGCTCCCACAGTCCTCTCTGCCAGAGCTCAAGTGGTTTTTAAGCAATTACACGGGTAGGTTAGGGGGGCACATGCTAGACATCCCACTTACTGGTTCGCCTTGTGTTTTTCCAGTATGCTCTTGGGGCCCCCAGAATCCTTAGCAAAAAGGTGTTTCTGGTGGTCCTGTCTCCAAATTATTTAACATATTTTCCCAGAAACCCCCTCATAGTGTCAGATTGATGCCCCTTCTGACTTGTCCAATATGAGGCCCTCCAGTTGTGAACAGCCTTTTATACCGAGAGATTGGCATGGCATTAAAGTGATACTGACACTTAAAAATTATTATTCCAAATATTAATGTACATCAAAAGTTACCTTATACCTCATGTTGATCGTTTTTCACTCATAGGGCTGCTTTTGTACATGATTATTACTTGAAGTTGCTAAAACTGACTGTTTTACCATCCCTTTTCAACATGTCCGTTAAGAGTTTGTAACGCTAGCAGACCGCTGACGCTCCAATATGGCAGCCCCCTCATAGAGGATCATGGGGATCAGATGGGTAATGTGAATACTTTTATGGCAAAATTATGGGCAGCATGGGAATACAATATCACTATGTAAAATAATATGCTGTCGGTATCTCTCTAATGTGCAACACCAGCAGGAGGGCACTTGAAAGCTTCAGAGCCAAGAAACAAGTATGTTCTTTCATGACTGACTAAAAAGTGTCTGTTTGTGAACTTTTAACTTACACATACACATGGACAGATTTAATAGTGTCCTCCACACTTCCTGTTTCACAAGGGCTTCTGTGTTTGTGCCATGTACTCCATGGTTAAGTATAAATTCTTTGCATTTTTACATTTAATTCCCCCCTACAGGAGAGCTTCCAAACATTGGAATACATTCACTTTATAAGTGTACTTTCTGTTTTTAATGGAACATAAAGCTGCTATGCCATATTTCTTGACCAGAAGCTTTATGTCACCCAAGAGAGCCCTCATGAAAACCTGACACCCTTTTTCTGTGTTCATTCTAGCCTGTCATTATAGTGGGTGACCTCGGGACACAGGGTGTTTAATGCATGTCAGCACTGCACTTATTTTGTGCCCCTCTCGATTCGTGCTTGAAAACAGAAGGGGTGGGGCTGTACTAGTGAATTCCTTATTTCCCCATATAAAGTTTAAAATATTACACAACTATTGGTATATGGCTCGGTAAGGGTAAATCAGCATTTGTCCGTAACATATTCTTAGGTAGTTGAATTTAAACCAGGGTACATTGATCTACAATTTAACAAATCTCTTTGCCAACCACTAGATTAAAGGGGTTTTTCACCTTTAAATTCATTTACAGTATGATGTGGACAGTGGAAGTCTGAGACCGTTAGAACTTGTTTTTTTTTTTTTTTAATTATTTAACTTTTTTGTTCCGTAGCTCTCCTTTTGGAATTTCAACAGCTATGTGGTTGCTAGGTTCCACTTTATCCTACCAACCAAGCCATGGTTTCAAGGAGAGACTTAAATATGGAGAGGCTTGAGTAATTAAAAAAATGTATGATAACAGAAGCAGAAGAGGAAGGCAAATTATTAAAAATAAACTAGGATGAACATACTAAAAATTTAAGATGAAACTACCCTCTTATTTGTTCCAGGTATGAGTTCTCTGTTGAACTAAAACGCCAAGGTGGAATGAAGTGTAACAGATGAAATGCTACAGATGTTGTGTCTCTAGCAGCTCCTTCCTGTCTTTCAGTATAAATGCCTGTTTACAAAAAAATGTGGCCTCTGTGCCATTGTATGTCCTTATCCAATAATTTTAGCTTTGATTTCTTATGGGAGCATAGAAAGGCATGCTTTATGTGCTGCTTCTGTATTTCATACAAGTGTATTGGTAACATTGATTTCTTTACTGTGGTATCCTATGCTTCACTGGTAATTGCATTTCCAAAGTAGGTCATTGTGGTTGGGCAGCAGGGCTACTGCCAAGTGCTGGCCGGTCTAAGCTTTCTCATTCAGCATGTGCAAGGCCAAAGAAAATCTGCTTCTTGTTTTGGACTCCACGTCCTGTCATTCACTTCATTGCTCATGCCTGCCAGTGCCCCATATATTGTTTTTCCACAAAGCAAGTTGTGAATGCTTAGGTTCATTTTGGGTTTGGTTGTTTCTTGACAATGGCATAATACAGATGAATGCAGGCATAAGGCGAGTTGTGGCATGTATTGGTTTGGCCTAGAGTTTTGTGGGTCAGGAAGCTGATTGTCATAGAACACCACCTTCTTTTATCCCCTTTCAGTCCATTATGCCATTTTTAGAGAAAGTACTGAGCCACAGCCCACAGAGGGACATTCTAGTAAATGAGTTTAAAGTGGGCACATCTGTGTTTTTTTGTATGCAATCCGATAAAGTGTTTAAGGGTAAGGCCACACAAGGAGATTCAGGGAGATGTTGTCGCCTGGCGACTAATCGCCTCGTCTTTTGAGCGACACTCTCCCCGAACTGCCTCAGCGTTTTCCCCCATAGGCTTCAATGAAAAGTCACCTGCTCTAATGCACACGCGGCAATGCGTTTTCAATAGTCGCCCAAAGTTGCCTCAGTGAGGGGGAAAACATTGAGGCAGTTCGGGGAGATAGTTGCTCAAAAGACGAAGCGATTAGTCGCCAGGTGACAAAATTTCCCCAAATCTCCTCATGTGGACTAGCCCTTAATAAGTGGCACACTGCTGGGCTATGCTACAAACATCATACTACGCTATAGTCAGAATGCTCAAACAAACCCGCTCAAAAAAAGGTGTTTGTGTCAAAGACTAGACCTAGCCTTGCAGGAGAGTAATCCAACATGGCTGGACACTATTTCCTCACTGTATAGAGTAAAGCTTGCCGTTTAGTTGCTGAGCTGTGTAGATGTGGGACTGTGCGGCTGCTGCATTGCATCACATTAGGAGAGAGTTAAGCAGGATTCCAGTGCTGTATGTATAGTATTTAGCAGTGGAAAGGGGAAAGAGAAATCTTTGGAATTGAGCAGCTAATAGACAGACCCTGCTCTCCTCTTATGAGTTGGTTAAGGGTTATTTATTGGTATTTTATGTTTGAGCTATACATTCACTGAGAGAATAAATAACACTATTAAACTATCTGTAACTTCTTGTTCTTTGTCATTTTGTGTTGTGTCCTAAGCACCAGGGGGGACTTTAGTGGATGGATATTTGCTAAATCCCATTGGTGATGCTCTATTTGATAATTAGTTGGTTGTGCAATTAATTGGATTTGATTATGATAGCTTTCGTTCAGCACTTTAGTTTATGTTTTATAAGTTATGTATAGGGAATCACTCCATGCAACATCACAACATTTTTTTCTACAGTTTAGTCATAATGTACAGCTGTCAGAAACCTTTTACACAAACATGCAATGTGTTGACATTTATTTCTTCAAGATGTACAATACTATCAGACTTGGCCTCCAAATACATTGGTTGTGTGGTAACATTTGGTCACTTTTTTTTCTTAATGCTTGTGCAAAAATCTGACTTCTCTTTTGCTTTCTTGTAGGCATCCAAGCCCACCTGTAGGGACTGGCACTGCTCCCAGTGTACCTGTGCCAGAGGAAAACTTGGAATATGTTCGGACTCTGTATGACTTCCCTGGTAATGATGCTGAGGACTTACCTTTTAAGAAAGGCGAGATTTTAGTTATTGTAGAGAAGCCAGAGGAACAATGGTGGAGTGCCCGGAACAAAGATGGCCGGCTTGGCATGATACCAGTTCCCTATGTGGAAAAGCTATCCCGTCTTTCCCTTCATGGGAAAATGGGCAACCGAAATTCAAACAGCTATGGAATTCCTGAGCCTGCCCATGCTTATGCTCAGCCTCAGACCCCCAGTCCCCTGCCTGCTTCATCCACCCCTCCTGCTGTCATAAACCCTTTACCATCAACACAGAATGGACCTGTTTATGCTAAAGCAATTCAAAAACGAGTGCCGTGTGCTTATGACAAGACAGCACTAGCGTTGGAGGTAAGCTTCAATACAGAACTCTTGAAAATGATGAACAAACCTTTAGCTTGTACCTTATTGGCTTTACAGTCCAAATTACAAGGTTACAAAACAAATGTTTTTGTATCGGACAAAAAAAAATGGTTATCCCATGCTAGAGTCCTGCATCGAGTCGGGTACCTGCGGGTTAGGGGTAGAAGTTCAGGGTGCGGGTATAGACGCGGGTTTGCGGGTCTTCTCAATAGGGATTTTTACTACTTTTTCTGATCACGTCTACTTCCAATGTCACTTCTGGTTTACAATGAAAGCACTTTCTGATTCTTGATGGTCAGCGGGTCTGGGTTGCGGATAAGGGACTTGCCGGTCGGGTAGCGGTTCCAAGCGGGTAAGAATGCGGGTTCCAAAAAATGGACCTGCGCAGGACTGTATCCCATGTTTTAATTAAATTGCAGAATATGCCTGAATCCTAATCATCTTTCGGGTTAAGGCCAAGTGCCCAACTGATAGGGGGCAGGGAGGCACACAGTTTGGCATCCCGTGCTGCAAGCAGTTTTGTTGGACAGAATTATATTTATATATGTATAATTTTACTTTTTCTTAAATGTATTCCTTTTTCAGTTAAAAATCAAGTCAGACAAGTAAAGTAGGCCAGATGTAAAGATCAGAATAAGTAACCGTATACAGACTTATTAACTTCTACAACATATTCCTTCATTTTCCCATTTAATACAACCCTGGCAATTAGCAAAACATAATCACTGCTTTCCCCTGTGCATTTTCTAATTAGGTTAGATATATTTTTTAACTGACCCACTGTGTAATACGGTTTTAGTTAAGTAGGTTACATTGTTCTAAGTGGGGGTGTTACAATACCAACCAAGAAGAGCTGGGTCACTTGAAGGGAAAGTTACACAATGTTACTATCTAGGGATTATAGTCGGTCTATTTTATAGTTGCACATTGAAATCCAAAAGCTTTGTATATTTGGAGAGAACTTTTTCACTTGACTGTTTGAAGATATACATGAGTGGAAGCTGTCATATTGCTTGCTCTCCACAGAGATTATGGAAAATGTTAAATTAAGGTGAATATTGCTGCTCCCACTTGTGAGTGTATATGCAGCAGTTACATGTTTTATGCTCATTATAATCTATACCCTCATACCTAAAGCAAAACGGAAACCTAACAAAGTAGCAGGTTAGAATACTGCACATTATGTTTTAGGGTTACGTACCAGCCTATGGCAACGACAGCCCTTTAGCAGTGGAAATTTGTGCCTCCAAATTTGCCCCCCCCCCCCCCCCCCCCAGTGCTACTGTCACTTACCTGAGCTTATGGACCCACTCACAACATACAGAATATAACTTTTAGGATATAAAGCTGATTAGAAAGAAGCACAGTTTGCATCAGAATTTAATATTCTGCTTCTATAATAGGCAAACCTTGTGCTTGAATTGCGATGGCCTTTAAGCTTCTCAGCAGCTGCCCAGAGAACACTGAGTATGTATGTGTCACTGACACTAAAAAGGTGACTTGATGAAAACCAGTATGACCTAGTTTGTTATTGGAAGTTTTAGCCGTTGAAAATGTTTAATATATATTGGAAAGGTGCTTAAAATTTTTTTTTTAATCATTAAGCAAAGAAACGTATTTAATGGGGAAGTCCCCTGTTCAAACTTTACATCCGGCCTGCTGCTGGGGATGTTTGCTTGCTGATGCTGCCCAGACCAGCCATGTTAAGCTTGTGTTTATTCATTGCTGATCTTTCATTCAATGTGTGTCTATGAATGTTTCAAATTTTAAAGCTCCTCATCCTAGCTGATAGAACGTATAATATTAAAGGACGAGAAAGGTTTAATCACTGGGGAGTTGAGTTTGTCACACCTTCTAGTGATTATATTCACTTACCTCAGACCCTGGGCCAGTGCTACTGCAGAAAGCCTGGGGTGTTCTAGCAAGCAATGCACCACCATCTTCTTATGTCTCTGCAATCTGTTACAGCTGCTGTGTGTTGTTGCATGCACACTACAGTAAAGCTGGCCATAGAAGCAACGATCCGGTCGTAAGAATCGTGGATTCATACGATTTTCGGACCATGTGTGTAGAGTCCCGACATTTTTCATCCGGCGGAGATCGGACAGGTTAGAACATTTGTCGCCTGCCAATCATATCTCTGCATGTATTGCCGATCGTACGATTTTCAGTGGGAGACTGTCACTAGCTTTGTCTATCGTACGATTGCTGTCAGAGGTAGAACATTGGCTGATCTGTTCTTTTACTACTTTATTTGATCGGAATGGTAAGACTTTGATATGAATGGTTAGTGGAGGGTCGGGAGATGGGAAAGTCCGATCGTACGTTGATTTGTACGATCGGATCTTTGCGTCTACGGCCAGCTTAAGTTTGGATTTCACTGTGCTATGTGTGTGCGCGCGCATTGTTCAGATCAGCCGCGAGGGTATCCAGAGACAAGGTGGCTGTGCAGACTATTCAAGTTCCCCCAGCTGGTGTGACTTTAAGCAAGAGGCTTGACGGCTCGGGGGGCTCTAACAAACTGTGGTTAAACCATCTCCTTGTCCTTTAATAGACATTTAGGGGCATGTTTACTAACATTGGAGATAAATATCTGGAGAGATTTCTGGAGATATTGCCCATGGCAACCAATCGGCAATTAGATTTAAGCAGCCACAGCCATGTTAGAAAACAAAAGCAAAGATCTGATTGGTTGCTATGGGCAACATCTCCAGAAATCTCTCCAGATATTTATCTCCAATGTTAGTAAACATGCCCCTTAGTGTAAAATGATCTCAATTGTAGTGCAGCTCTTGTGATCTTGCTGCATCTGGTTCTCTGGCATTGATTATTACTGCAGCAATACTAACATGTCACGCACTGCTACAATGAACTGGCCAATGCTGGTTTTTGCTGGCCACACATATAAGCATGTGGTGTTGCCATAAAAAAAAAGTTAACTTTAAAGGCTCCCTGTCTGTTCTAATCTTCCCATGGGACGTCCGATGTGGGCCGCTTGTTAAAGGTACTTGCAACCTGCAACATTGCTGCTCATCTTGTATTTTTGAGGCAGGGGTGTCTAAAGTAAGGTGTGTGCTGGCCAAGTTGTTGCAGTCTATTTTAGTGCTCCCCAAGGTGAATGGTCCAACAGGGACTGTGTGCCAACATTAAAGGGCCTGGGCCCAAAAGATGGGGAATCTGCACTGGAAAAGACGTGTATAGTGAGTGGCCATGTGTGGGGAGGGGCACTCAATGACCAACTAGCGTTTGAGGCGAGTTTTGATTGATAAGGGTCTGTGCAAGTGTACAGATTTGCTGAAGGCTAAGAGTAACTTTGTATAACAATTTTCCATCTTATGAGAGCAACCTATTGGGCTGTAACAATGGTCCTACATTTGTAACCATTTCCCTGTATTAAAGGACCAGTAACATTAAAAAATTCGTTAGTACACAATGAAAAAAAACACCAACACAAATTATACTTTAAAAAAGCAAAGTCTTTATTAAGAAATAACTTACAGAAACTCACTTGATTTCTCCTCCCTGGCTCTCTGCTGCTGGATCTTTTAGCTGCCACATTCTGTGCTTTCTGTAGTACAGCAGCGCTTCCAGCATGAACTTTCGGCAGATCTGCGGTGCCTTGCTCATCGGTTCCAGCCACGGTGCAATTACCAACATCCCCGAGGCGCCTTCTGCATTCGCTAATTATCCCAGATCTATGGGTACAGGATGGGAAGGTCCGGACATTAAAAGCCGGCTCTGGATGCTGCTGCTGCTGCCCTTCGCCTCTTGAGCCGGTTGATCTCTTACTGCTGCCCCTGCGCACCAGCACCGTATCTTCCTGGCCCAGTCTCCCCTCTTGCTGGCTGCCCGGAAACAACTGCCGGCGAATTGCTTTGTTTGAATTCCATTTCCGACGCATTCCATTTCCCTGCGCACCGGCACCGTGTCTTCCACCGTGTGTATAATATCTGTGCACAACTCAATGCGTGTTCCGGTGCGCAGGGAAATGGAATGCGTCGGAAATGGAATTCAAACAAAGCAATTCGCCGGCAGTTGTTCCCGGGCAGCCAGCAAGAAAGGAGACTGGGCCGGGAAGATACGGTGCTGGTGCGCAGGGGCAGCAGTAAGAGATCAACCGGGGCACTTGCCTGTGGCTGACTAGGCATCCTTTTACTAAACCTGTATATGGTACATTTCCAGGGAAGCACAAGTGTGTCGGCAGTAGTTATCAGTCGTAGCAGCCTGTCAGTGAGTCAGAGGGTTAGTAGCAGCCTTGTATTTATCAGCGAGAGGGTTAGTAGCACCTTGTATTTATCAGTGAGTTCCCATGATGAGGTGGAAGTGACACATACATGGTGCTTGTACCCTACTTAGTCACAGGAACAGTGAGCCTTCAGGTGGGACACAATACAGAATGTGTGGAATTTCTGAGTCACTTTCCTCACCCTTAAAGGAACAGTTCAGTGTGAAAATAAAAACTGGGTAAATAAAGGCTGTGCAAAATAAAAAATGTTTCTAAAATAGTTAGGCAAAAATGTAATGTATAAAGGCTGGAGTGACTGGGTGTCTAACATGATATCCATAACACTACTTCCTGCTTTTCAGCTCTATAACTCTGAGCTAGTCAGCGACTTGAAGGGGGGCCACATGGTACATTTCTGTTCAGTGAGTTTGTAATTGATCCTCAGCATTCAGCTCAAAAGCAACAGATATGACCCATGTGGCCCCACCTCAAGTCTCTGATTGGTTACTGCCTGGTAACCAGGGTAACCAAGAGAGCTGTGTAAACCAAGAGAGCTGAAAAGCAGGAAGTGGTGTTCTGGCTATTATGTTAGACATCCAGTCACTCCAGCCTTTATACATTACATTTTTGCCTAACTATATTAGAAACATTTTTATTTTATTTCACGCAGCCTGTCTATTTACCCAGTTTTTTTATTTTTATACTGAACAATTCCTTTAAGATGTAGATTGCAGCCCAAACTGGTAGTTAATGAGAAGCTGCTGGTAATGTCCTGAGGATACACGTAGGATAGAGCAAACCTTGCTTAGAGTCACTGTATAAGTGACATGTTGGGGTGTCTGTAAATAGTAACCCTGAAGGGCCCTGCTTCTTTCTATTCCATGACCATTACTGATTATAAAGTTAATCTATAGTAAATACCAATTATCTGACCAGGACTTCCTCTTATACCTTTGTAGTTTTCTTCCAGAAATGAATGAGAAACTCTGTAATCCGTGTTTATCAGATTACATCATATAGAGATGGGTGAAGGGTTCCTCCATACCTTGGTCATCCTCCTTAACCCAACTAGAGGGGTACAACCAGGCATTACCTAAAAAAAAAATTAGCAAAGCCCAGTTGCATAGTTGGTTAAGTTACGTTAACGATTTACGATTTTTGGAATACTTTTGACATTTATCCGGTGCTTAATGGTCTATTAACAGAAACACATTCTTTCTATCCTTAATATTCTCGTGTTCTCTTTTTATCTAGAAGCCTTAATATTGTCATGTTTCCTATAATGACATATTGGAAATGTATGAGATAACGTGTGTATCGTATGGAAGGTAGTTATGTTTTTAAAGGGGTTGTTAACCTTCCAAGCACTTTTCATTTGAGTTGTTAATTGTTCACCATAAAGACGTTTTTTTCATTCTTTTCCCAAAACTGAAGTTTAAAGTTGAATGTTCATGTCTCTGGTGTTTGTCTGGCAGCTCAGTAATTCAGGTGCAGATAACCATTTATTACATTTAGTTGATACATTTCTCAGCAGCATCCCTGGAGTATTGGCAACTATTGTATCAATTCTAACAGCTGCCTATAATGAAACTCGGGGATTCTGATCAGCGGGGACAAAAAAGAAATGTATCAATTTAGAAGTTAGTCGGCGACCCCCCCCCAAGTTGCTTTTGAAGGTGGAAAATTTTACTTTTCACTCCAATATTAGCAAAATGGTCACAAATAGAAAATAATTGGAAAAAGTCCTTTATTTCTGGTGAACAATCTGAAACCATAGAGCTGAAAATCAGCCAGCTTGCCACTTTATTTCAGGAGTCCAAGGCAAAAGTGCAGGGCATGTAAATGATAAATGTCAATTATTTTTAACTCTTTGAAAATATGTGCTTCATGTATATTGGGATTTTGATTAAAGTTTTAAAGTTGTAATTTTTTTTTCTGGATGAAAATAGCTTTTGGGTGAAAATACACTGAGCTACTAGTAGCAGTTACTTATCATTGATACAAAATGCCATTAAATACCCTGCTATAGACAGTATTGTGAATTGTCCCTGCTAAGGGTCAAGGCACACGCTTAGATTCGGGGAGATTAGTGGCCCGGCGACAAATCTCCTCTTCGGTAATATGAGTCTCTCACCGGCTAGAATATAAATCAACGGCAGGACGGCACTCGGAGGAAACTTCAGGCGACTTTGGTAAACAAAGCGCTCAGAGTGGCATTCTAGCCGGTGGGAGGCAGAAACTAGTCACCCAAACGAAGAGGAAATTTGTCGCAGGGCGACTAATCTCACAGAATCTGAGTGTGTGCCCTGACCCTAAAGCACATGTAGAGACAATTAACTGTAAGGGCACACGGGCAGATTCAGGGAGATTAGTCGTCCCAGCGACAAATAGCCTCTTCTTAGGGGTGACACTCTCCCCTGAACTGCCTTCCCCTACCGTCCCGCCGGTTATAATGAAAAATCGCCAGCGGGATGGCACTTGCGCGATTCGTTTTCCGAAGTCGCCAGAAGTAGCAACTTCGGAAAATGAAGCGCCACGTGTGCCATCCTGCTGGCGATTTTTCATTATAGCCAGTCGGGAAGGTATGGGGAAGGCAGGTCGGGGAGATTGTCGCCCCATAGAAGAGACAATTTGTCGCAAGGGCGACTAATCTGCCTGAATCTGCACGTGTGCCCTTACCCTAAATTAGCAGCATTGTCTATTTTTGTAGCCATGACATGTAGCTGTTACTAGGGTCTTTAACCTGATGTGGCAGTTGCCTAAGTACCTATTCTACAGTGTAAAAGTGCATATCATTTGCAATAATTGCAGCTATAAAATATATAGGCCCCAGATAATGTCAGTGCTAGAATTACATACCTTTTACACAATCATATATTTTTATTATAGAATCAGTAAGCAAGTAGCTAGTCACATGACTTGCTTTCATGTGCAGATTTGTTTAATCCTCCATACTAAGTGATCGTCTTTGTGACAGTGTCAGACACCCACAGTACAATGACTTGCACAATCCCTAGTCATTGTGTAAGGGCTCAGAGACTTTCCTGTACCCTGTGAGGTGGGGCTACATTTAAGGGGACTTGTTTGGCTTGGGTGTGTTTTATCAAATCAATTGCATTTGCATAATAAATACCCCAGTTCCGCAGCCAGCCTAAAGCTGGGTTGGTCGATTGCAATGAACAATCGTTTGACGTATACAAGAATAAAATCTGCATGTCTATGGCCAGCTTAAAGGAACAGTTGCGCCAAAAAATTAGCGTTTTTGAGTAATTAAAATATAATGTACTGTTGTGCTGCACCTGTTTGCTTCAGAAATGCAACTATAGTTTATATAAACAAGCTGCTGTGTAGCCACGGGGCAGCCTTTCAAAGCTGAAAAAGTAGAAAAGGCCCAGGATAAACAGATAAGCTCTGAAGTAGATTCTGCAGTGCTTATCTGTTATCTACTGTGTATCCTGTGCTTGAATGGCTGCCCCCATGGCTACAAAGCAGCTTGTTTATATATGAACTATAGTTCTGTTTCTGAAGAAAACACCCCTGTTTTCCTAATGGGGGCAACGCTTTAATTTGTTGTTACTATTCCTTTAGTGTTAGTTCACACGAGGAGATTCGGGGAGATTTTGTCGCCTGGCAACTAATCGCCTCTTTTTCTGTTCGACAATCTCCCCAAACTGCCTTCACGTGTCTTCCTATCCGCTATAATGAAAAGCCGCCTGCACTAAAGCACACGCAGAGCTTCGTTTTCCGAAGTCGCCCAAAGTTTCCTCGTGAGGCACTGTGTAAGTGCTGAGGTCTGATGGAGCCACTCTTCAGTGAGTCTGAACGCAGTCATCCAGGCTGTTTAGGTACCTCCTGCCATTGAATGTTGTGTGTTCCTGAGCCAGAGCCTTCCAGTATTGTAACATATACCTTGACACTCATGGTAAACATGCATACATTAAACACACATGTACCAGATGCTAAACTACAGTTGATCCCATAGCAACCTTACACATTATGCACATGACTTTAGGGTTCTGTGTGATATTCTCCATGTTGGTAAGGCACATGACCATTCTAAAATGTATTTTTGCTGCACACAAGATGTTTATTGCATGGTCGAATCCTGAACTTTTCTGTACATTTCTATTGCAGGTAGGGGACCTGGTGAAAGTGACCCGCATGAATATTAATGGTCAGTGGGAAGGAGAGGTGAATGGTCGGAAAGGGTTATTTCCCTTCACACACGTCAAAATCATTGACCCGCAGAACCCAGATGAAAATGAGTGACCAGCGATCTGTCCCTTCCTCTTCCTGCTTCTCCATCCGCTCTATTCGTCTCTCTCTGGATGCCCTGAAATTTCCCCGGCATTTCCTTCAACTTTGTTTTTTCATCGGCCTTGTTATGACACTGCAGAGAATAACACACTGCAGAGTTCACCTACTGACGCATGTAACATAGCGTGTTTGTCCCTAATGCAAAGCTGCTTACCATGTGCAGAAGTTTGAGACAGCAGATCCCACTCCTTGCTTATTGGGAGAACAATATGGCTTAGATCACAAACACTCATGGATTGATTTTTCTCGAACAAATTCACATCGTGGTTGAACAATTCTGATGTCTGACCCCGGCTGTTGCCACACACAATATACAAACAAAACCGAGACTTGAAGCCTCTCGCTCTGCTCTAAAAACAAGGATTTTTATATACTATAGGGGAAATTATGGGGTATGGCAAGGAATGGCTTGCTTGTTCTGCTCTTGTCACATATATATATATATATATATATATATATATATATTATATATATATATATATATATATATATATATATATATATATATATATATATATATATATATATATATATATATATATATATATATATATATATATATATATATATATATATATATATATACTGAGGCCTTTATAAAGTGAAACCATATTAATGGCGGATCTGTGTAATACACAGTTAAATGATGCTGACGTCTATACGCAAGAGTGCTGAAGGTTAACCTTCCTGCAGTTCCCTATGCTCACTGGATTTCGCAGCATGCAGTGTTCATTAACTCTTGTTCCAGTGCCAACACAAAACATTGAAGCCAAGCGTAAAGTCAACGGAAAAATACTGTGTTTTTAGCGAACAATGAAAGTGTATTGCAGTGGGCAAACCTGCATCAGGTATTTCACTGAGGGAAGCTGCCAAGCATGAAAGCATTTTACACTTGTCCACTAACTTATGATTTGCCATTGTCATGCCCAACCATTTGTGCTCCATAATTCCATTGAAACCTGCTTTCTTTACCCTTTTGCTTGGAGGCTTAAAGGGATAGTGTCATGGGAAAAAATGTTTGGTTTTGTTTTTTGTCAAAATGCATCAGTTAATATTGCTGCTCCAGCAGAATTCTGCACTGAAATCAGTTCTCAAAAGAGCAAACAGATTCAGGTTAGACATACTGTCAGTTTCCCAGCTGCCCCAGTCATGTGACTTGTGCTCTGATAAACTTCAGTCACTCTTTATTGCTGTACTGCAACTTGGACTGATATCCCCCCCGACTAACAGAACAATTGGAAGGTAACCAGATGGCAGCTCCCTAATACAAGATAACAGCTGCCTGGTAGATCTAAGAACAACACTCTAGTAAAATCCAGGTCCCATTGCGACACATTCAGTTATATTGAGTAGGAGAAACAGCCTGCCAGAAAGCAGTTCCATCCTAAAGTGCTGACTCTTTCTGAATGACCTGAGATGGAGCCTACACACCAAATATTATAACTAAAAGAATACTCTACAATATAAAATGTAATTCCTGAACCAGCAAGTGTGAATTATTTGCAGTGTAAACAGAGTCCTTTAGAAATAAAATCGACACCATAAAGATCATGACAGAATCCCTTTAACAAGCTTTCCCGGGGGTTTCTCGTCGCTTTCTCTGTTCATTTAGTTTTAGTGAGTGCAATTAAAAGTTTGACTACAAGACTATGATAAAAGTGTTTGATTAGTAAAGACCAGATGAACATCTAGAACATCCACTGCAGTAGTTCTTCAGCAAGCAGGGGGTCTAAAGTAGAACAGGTGTATATTTATTGAAATGGAAGTGTATGGTGGCACATATGGGCCAATCCTTGGCTCATTCCTTTAGCAGTACCAGTTTCCTGGATCCTATCATTCTACCCCAAATCCTGTCATGGGCTGCATGAGAGCAAAGCCCCTTATTTAATGAGCTGGATGCTACTGAGGCCCGAGTAAGCTTAGCGGCTTCTGTTCTGCTGCCATCATTTTGCTTTGGGCAGGTATTAAAAAGCAGATCTGTCATGTTGGGGCATCTTCCTATGGCAGGTTGTCTCATATTTTTATTTTTGTAAAGGGATGACAAATACATTTGTGCCATTTTGTTTGCTTTGTAAATTGTAATTTTATATTGTATTTCCTTCCTGGGATTGTGTGTCTGGGTTGCTTTTCTGATCGAGTGTAATTAACATTCAACTGTAAATTTTCAATCCATTGATGCTCCGCCTGCAGGCTCCTCTTTTTACATGTCCCTGCGGGATGTTTTTAGAGTGGCGGCATTCACTGACTTGGATTTCACCATGAGAACACGTACAATATCTTAGGTGTAACCTTTTAACTCTGTTTTGTTTTCTGGGGAGGGAATGGGGGAAATCATAGCTTTGAGTTTTATTTTTTGTGCTGTAAAATTAACAGTATTAAATGACTTATATTCTTAGAGCTCAGTTTGTCTTCATTTCCAAGTATTGTTGGCATTTTCATTTAGTTATAATTAGCTCATGCAAAGCTTTACATGCATCGCTGCTGGGTAATTGCGATTTGTCAACTGCTGCTGATTTGCTCCTTTATCTGCTGGGACAGGAATGCCATTGTGACCCACAATCTACACTGCATATCTACATAAAGGCAGACACTATTCCTGACACTGCACATATATAAAGAAGTCTGTGTGTGCGACATTAGCCTTAATACAGTTTATAGCAATAACCATAGGAGCATTCACTCAGACTGAATAGGGCTGCAAGGCTCATGTTTACAAAGCAAATAACAGATAAGCTCTGCAGAATACAATGGGTTTAGTTTGAGGAAGATCAGCAGGAGCCAAATGCCGAGAATGGAAACTTCACAAAATAGGATGCTTGTTGCCTATAAATAAGTTTGTAGATGCTTGAGCAACAAACTTAAAATGTAAAGTCCTGATCTTTTAAAGGGGAAGTAAAGTCTAAAATTGAATAACGCTAGACATTTTGTATACTAAACATAAACTTACTGCACCACAAGCCTAATCAAACAAATGATTTATGTTTTCAAAGTTGGCCACAGGGGGTCACCATCTTGTAACTTCGGTAAACATCTCTGCAAGACCAAGACTGTGCACATGCTCAGTGTGGCCTGTGCTACTTAGGGATCAACATCAATTATCAAAAGAGCACAAGTCAAATAATATCTGCCAGAAGCTGATACAGCAAGACTGATTAATAATCAGAATATACAGACTGCACTGGGTCCTGTGTTGTTATGTGATCTAATGTGGATTTTATAGTTTTTGTTTTGTTTAATACAAATTTTCTCCAACTCTGCAGAACCAGGGCTGCAGCAAAATAATCCTCTAAATAGAATTCCAGTTTATCTGTTTAAATCTGGCTCCATGATGTTTGTCTCTGCAGCTGGAGTTGGAAGCAGGAAAGGCAAAAAAAAAATCCAATACAAATCTCTCCACAGTCTCGCCGACTGCTCTACAGGGAAACAAACAAAGCTGCTTGAATTCTGCATGGCTGGTAAGTAAGGCGGGGGCTCCCTCTGTTCATAAGTATGATTGTTTCCCTGCAGAGGGACCGTCTGACAATTCCTATCCACAGCAGTAAATGAAGGGGGAATTTCACTGCATAGTCAGGTTTCTTATAAAAACAATACACATTTTTTTTAATTCAAGTGAAAGATCAGTGCAGAATCTCTTCAATGTAAAAAAGTACATCCATTAAAAGCATAAAGCTTATATAAATAGTATGGGGCAAAGTTACGCTAGCATTGGGTAATTTGCATACGGTGTTCAGTTAAAGTACAATGGCCGTATTTGTTGCAGCAAATACATTACATTACACAAGGCCAGGGAACCTTCATAAAATAAAATAGAGTTGTTATAATGCTCTACACATGCGCCCACTGTATAGTTTATGTGCCGAATGTTATCAAATGTAAGGGGGGAAGGAGGGTACCCCAAAAAAAAAATTTGATCTTTTTCAGCCTGTCACCATGTAAAAAGGAAGATGCCAGTGTTTTTTTGGGACTTGGAAAAATTTTCAACAAAATTTCAAGTAAGTCCTATCTACTCTATTGCACTTTGCCTGGTCTGAGGTGGCGAAGGCAAATCTGGTGATAGAGGTAACGGTCAGTAAAATCAAAAACTTAGTGAATTTGAATAGCAATGCTCTTTTGCCAGTGCGAAAATTCACCTGGCGTTAAGAGTGCGAAATTACACCAGAGTCTATCTCCTTCGCTAGCGAAATTATACCAGCGACTGCCGAATTTTCGCCAGCGTTGGCCACTTCACCCTTTAGTAAATTTGCCCTTAATGTGTAAAGAGCTAAAATAGATATGCAAAATTCTTGAAAAAAATACTTTTCCCTAATATATTTAACCCAAATAGTATTGTAGCGTATAATACGAAATAAAACACAGTGGGGGTCATTTATCAACACTGGGCAAATTTTCCCATGGGCAGTAACCCATGGCAACCAATCAAATTGCTGCATTCATTGTTCTACTTGCAGCTGGCTTCAAAAAGCTAATCACTGGTTGCTATAGGTAACTGCCCATGGGCAAATTTGCCCAGTGTTGATAAATGAGCCGCAATATATCCAAAAAATTCAGGAAATAGCATAAATAATTCAATAATGTAAACCATGTGTAAACCAAGTGTATTCACACTTCAGGTTACTGCATTCTAGACATCCTAACGGATTGAATGAGGAATGTCCTGTTTCTTGTGAATATTTAACTTGATTTTATCTTTTTCTCTATCAGGGACAGTTCTTGTGCTCGCCTTCATTTAGGGTAAGAAGTGTGAATGTATTGGGAAATACTATGGAAAACTGTTTCAAGAATCTATTTTAGCTCTTTACACATTAACTGTTTATATAAGCTTCATGGTTTTAATGGATGTCATTTTTACATAAAAGAGATTCTACTCTGATCTTTCAGTTGAATACGTAACTACTGCGGAGGCTCGTCCATTGGAATTGGTTTACCACTATTGGTGGATGGACTTTAATTGAATATTGGTTACGCTTTATATACACCCTTTGCACTTGTGTTCCGTACGCTTGATAAAGGGGCGTGGCCCCGAAAAGTTGCACGCGCAAGGCAATCTTGCTTGTATCTATGGAGCATTGGACGTGAGGTGGCCGAGCCTCTACCTTGGTGCTCCAGGTATCGTTAAGTTATTTGAAGTCAGGGTGTGCGAGAGCCAATGTTGTTCCTAATCCAGTTTATATCCCAGCCAACCCCACCCTCTCCTTGTTGAATTAAGATGGAGGGGATTTAGCCATTGTGTACATCTGTGGCATTATATTGAGCATAATGAAGTTGATATGATCCAGAACACCAACCCCTGGCAAAGAGGTGGCATTGCATTCATCTTTGGGCTTTACTGCTAAATGAAATTGAAATGCAACTCTAGAGTTCTTCACCACAAGGTGGCAACAGCATCCCTGAGATATTTTGTGCAGAAAAGTGCATTTCGAGCCTCTGTACATACAAACCTAAATGGCTGACATGCTCCCTGATACTGAATATTCTGGACCACTTTAAGAAATGGCTTTAGGCCGTGACTCATCAGCTCTCTCCGCTGCAATCCTTTTTATACTACTGTTAGGGTTGCCACCTTTTCTGGAATAAAAAACTGGCCTTCCTTCCAGTACAGCACACTGCCATTTTATTCTGGACCATGTGGGTAAATGATAATGCAGTTTGGATCCAATATTCCCCCTCGCTTATCTTGTGAATAATGTGTGTGACTGAGCCTGAGCGTGCCATCACTGGCAAACCCCGCACTCATTTACATGACACTGTAACATTGCAGATTATAACTGCAGATTCAGATGATCGGAAGAACCAAACCTGGAGGTAACAACCCACTGGCAATAGTACTGTACTGTATTGTATCCTATAGAATCGATGTGCCAGAGGGTAGTACAGGTGTGAAATCTAGTTTTGAAAATTCTATTGGGTGGCTCTCAGTGCTCCATTTCTTTTTATTGTACTCCCCTATTGTTCCATCTTTCAGAATTTCCCTTCATACAATGTCAAACTTACAACCCTCTGCTTATATTTCCTCTATATGCACTTTTATACTTTATAACGTTCTCCTCACTCCCAGAGCCTTTCCCTTATTCTCTTCCTTTTCCTGCTTTCTTATAGTCCACTGCCCTTCCTTTTTCCTTATAGTCCACTACCCTTTCTCTTCCTGTTTCCTTATAGTTCAATACCCTTCCTGTTTCCTTATCGTCCATTAACCTTTCTCTTCCTGTTTCCTTATAGTTCGTAACCCTTCCTCTTCCTGTTTCCTTATAGTCTACTACCCTTCCTGTTTCCATATAGTCCACAACCCTTCATCTTTCTGTTTCCTTATAGTCCACTACCCTTCCTGTTTCCATATAGTCCACTGCCCTTCCACTTCCTGTCTGCTCCCTTTATTGTCTACCTCCCTTTCTATTGTTTCCGTCTGTTCCCTTTATTGTTTGCCTCCCTTTATAATCACCTGCATCCACCTCATTAATGATTAGTACCACCCACTATGGTACTTACAACATATAATAATAACAATGTGGTGGCTGGGGATCCAACTACTACATTGAAAGTGACAGTTGGCATTCATAAATTTTACCTATTTTATCTATGTGATGAAAAGTTTACATCAATCAAGAATGGAGGAGTTGCAGTTACTTCAATATCTTGACTATAGATGGATTTATTTTATTTTATTCAGTTTTTTATATTTTCACAAATAGGGGTACACTACAGGGCCATCCATCTTTGTAAGGACCCAGTGACAGCATGGACCCAGAAGCAACAATCTGTGCACACTGAGCTGGACTACTTACTGCATTTGGCTTGTGAGTTCCCCTCTCCTCATGACAGAATAAGTCTGCAAAAAAAGATCTTCAGCCTGCCATAGGAAACAATGACTATTACTAGTACATTCCTTTACACTGTACACATTGTGTAACCTTGGGACAGGCTTTAAAGGGGGCATAAAACCTGTGTACAAAATAAGAGTGCCTTCAGGTAAAAGTTATTGCATTTTAAAGATGAATTTGCTTTGCAACATCCACCAATAGCAGTAGCACTTCTGTATCGTAGCCGGCAGTATAGATGTGCCCATAATCATATTGGGTGTCTGTCAACTCTCACTTCTGTTCATTGTATTTCCCGATTTCCCTTTCTTTTATGCTTCCCCTTTATACAGTGTTAGACTGGCCCATCAGGATACCAGGAAAACTCCCAGTGGGCTCAGGTGTCAGTGGGCCTCTTGCTTCTAACCATTTGGCCTATTTAATGGTCAGTTCCTGTTTCTTTATGGCAACAAAGAGGCTTAATAATGGAAGAATACAGTACAGTATATAGGGAAAAGAGTCTAGGAGAATAAAGAGGTTGACTGAGGCATAATTAAGTTAATTAAGTTAAGAAAGTGGGCCCTCAGCCTAAGGTTTTCTGGTGGGCCCCTGGCATTCCAGTCCAACACTGCCTTGATAACAATGCTAAACCTTCAACCCTCCATTTCTTCTTATGTTCTCCTCTATGTCCACTCCTGTGGTTTGGTAACAGAATCTCTTAGTATCCCTTCATAATACTGATAAATAGTAATGTAATAGGAAAGGAAAGTCGCAAAATTGGCTTTTGCTACCTGAGGCTTCTGGGAGTTGTAGGTCAGTAGTTAGGGTACATAACTCCCAATAGTATATAGGGAAAGTTG
The DNA here is from genome assembly GCA_038501925.1 of Xenopus petersii. Classification (NCBI taxonomy): domain Eukaryota; kingdom Metazoa; phylum Chordata; class Amphibia; order Anura; family Pipidae; genus Xenopus; species Xenopus petersii. Next base: position 146,155,363 of record CM076673.1, read on the forward strand.
GTCAGTACATGGTGATTGCTGCAGAATGCAAATCTCTGCTTTACATAACACAAGGTTCACTTTTAGGCAGTATTTTTTTTTGGCTTCCCTTCCCCATCATGGTGTGACCTGTGCTGTGTGTTTGGTAAAATAAATATACAGAGATGCCATTTATACACTGTATATACTGTATGTAAAATCGCTCTGTACCTCTGGCCAAGTTTATCAAACTGACATGATGACTAGCTATGGGTGCTCTGATTTATAGTCCAATACAGTCTGGTTCTTATAAAGTCAGATCAATTGCTAGGATAGATTATATGAATATATTATTTATTATTATATATTTTATATAATTAATTTCTTTCTATTTGTCCATCTTTGTTTTTGCTACATGCAGTGAGCCCAGCGGTCAGTCCTGGTCGGAGTGCAGCAGAACAAACACATTAACAATATAAAAGCCAAAACATATCAACTTGGAGCCCACTTGTAAATTGTCTTTGAATAGCATTGTCTCCATCAACAAGGGAATTGTCAGGTGAATGTTCCCTTTAATGTGCTTTGGGTTGTTCAGACTGTCTGGACATGAGAGAAAGTGAATGAAAAAAGAAAACAAGGTTTGTGTAATTGGAAAAAGAAATAAAAGGAGCAAGAGGAAGGGGAAAAGGCAGAGACAGAAAGGTAAATTCCCAGTAAAGTTCCTTTGCACATCAAAGTAGAGATGTGTGGGGTGGAGACTCAATCCACATCCCAGACAAGGGGCTTGGAGGCAAGTGGGGAAAGGCAGACAGAGATGAGCTGCTTCAGTCTGCAGGAAAGAGGAAGTCTCTTGCAAGAACACTTTATATTCATCATCAGCATCCTTAACATTATCACTTATTTATAAAGTGCCAGCATATTCCGTATTCCATGCCTGCTTTTCTTTTGTATAAACTTCTTGGCCATTCCACATTACCATATTTACATATATATATATATATATATATAAAACAAGGGAAAGTTGTGCTCTCCACTAATTTTTAAAAACCACAAAATACATATAGACAAATACAAGAGTCCTCTGCACTCAACCCATTATCAATATATTTAAGACAGAGACATTTTGTGTATACGGAAAAAGGTCCAAATGTGGACCGAAACGTCGGGCATTTGATACTACGACAATAAAATTATTACGTTTTTAAAGGGAGTGCTGGTCTGCTGATAATTGAGATATATATATATATATATATATATATATATATATATATATATATCTCTCCTATATAATAAAGTTCAAGTGTCTCTGCGTCCAGTCCCTGTGTCCGTGGGATTGCGCTACTGCGCATGTGCCCCACAGACCGTCCCCTAACGACGTAGATAGACGCGCAACGGACTACATATGTTCTAGCGCCCGTAAATTTAACGGGCTTAATGTCTAGTATATATATAATCCCTTCAATGACGGCACTCCAAATTCAATCAGGCTTAGACAAACAGTTCAATTCATGTAGGTTTATTAGGTGGACCTAATAAACCTACATGAATTGAACTGTTTGTCTAAGCCTGATTGAATTTGGAGTTCCGTCATCAAAGGGATTGTTTAAATATTTAAAAACTGGCACCCAGCCTTCAGCTCTTCCTTATGATTGCACGTTCCTTTTTGTTTGGTATATTTATAGGGTCACCGGGACTTAAACTCAGTGACCAATAAGGGGAAGTAATGGACAGAAGATACCTCCCCTTGTGCTCCTGCCCTGCCTTCCCAAAGTCAGCAGCTCTCAGAAAGCAGGGGGGCCCGGCTAATCAAGAAAGTGCGGTGTGGCCAGGCCCCCTTACCCTCGGGGTCCCCTACAACCCTCCCCCCCGTCCCCCCCTGATGGCTGCCCTGTATATATATATATATATATATATATATATATATTTAAAACAAAAAGGTGAGGTGCACACCAGGAACGTTTTTTAAATAGTTAAAAAGGTTAATTTTTATTTAATGCATTTAAAAAAAGGTCAACGTTTCGGTCTGTGTCTGAGACCTTTCTCAAGACCATACATGCAACAGTAAAAATGTTCAGTGAATAAATAGCTAAAACCAATTGCACTCACCCAACCCCCGTGCTACCGCATGACCCATGTGATTAAAAAAATCACTCCCCTCCCTCAGGGGGGTTAAAAACCACATGAAATCTATCAATGGACTATATTGAGACATACAAAATCCTTATTACAAAAGCAATTAAGTAACTAACCTGTTCCCATATTAAACATTGTAACCAATTCTCAGGTAATGTTTCAAATATCAAGTCTAATAGCTCTTACACATGAGCGTTCCGACCTGCGCTGCCCTGCGTTCCGTTTTTTGGCGTTCAGCCGCAGGGGAGCGCAGGACTAGACGCAAGTCATTATTTGAAATGGGGCTGTACTCACTCAGGCGCGTGTAGGCGCCGAACGCAGGAAAAATGCAGCATGTTGCGTCTGAACCTGCGTACAGCCCCATTTCAAATAATGACTTGCGTCTATTCCTGCGCTCCCCTGCGGCTGAACGCCACAAAACGGAACGCAGGGGAGCGCAGGTCGGAACGCTCATGTGTAAGAAGAGCCATAAGACATAATTTAAATAGATACAAAAAACAAACAGCATCCTGCCCAAATCACTTCAGCGTTGTTCCAAGAAACATAGAAGGGAACAGTGCTCGTTTAACCCTGCCAGTGCCAGGGTGTTCAACTTTCTTATCCAAAACACTTCCCTCTGCAGTAGAATTTTTGATCTATCACCCCCTCTCCTAGGAGGGGGGATATGGTCAATGGCTATGTATCGAAACATAGGCAGCCTGTGACCGACTGCCAAAAAATGGTTCGCCACCGGTTTATTTGTATAGCCATCGCGAAATGCCGTTCTAATGGCTGAACGATGTCCATCCATGCGTAGACGTAGTGTCTGATCGGTTTTCCCGACATAAGACAATCCGCATGGACATGTTATTAAATATATTATATGAGTAGTTGTACAGGTTATGTGATGTTTAATCAAAAACCGTTTCCCTGTTTGTGGATGCAAAAAACTGTTGCCCGGTGTCACGAATCTGCAAGAGGTACAATTCGGGCACTTAAAACACCCCGGTAGATGGAAGATAGTTCATAGTTCAAGTTGCTAGTAGAAATAATTTAGGGAAATAATTCCACATCTTCACAGCTCTCACTGTAAAAAAAAAACTTTTCCTAATATTTAGTAGGTGGATTCTGGACCTATGCACCTGGTTATATATGGGGTTTTTTTATCCAGAAAGGATATCATAATGCCAGTTATTTATGGGGATATTTGCTGGTTGGAGTAATTCTTCCCTAATATAATCCATTTGGAATTGAAAATATACAGTATCACTTGTCACATTTGGTCACATGATTATAACAACTCTTATGGTAGCTATCTTGCTCAGAGACAAACGTGTCAAGGGACCTGATACATATATATCAGAGATTCTAAGTATATGGTGGAAAAACTCCTTTACTTGAACAAGAACCATGTGGTGCATCATGGGGGAAAGTATAATCCCTATATCTGACACAGACATGTTCTCAGCACATGCTATATACTTGGGCACTTGTTACACACATGCACCAATATTTAAAAGTGCAGCTTGTAAGCCTCTATCTATACATATATATTTAAATATTTAATATTATATATAAATATATATATATATATATATATATAAAATATTTAAGCCATATGGAAGTGCTTTAAAGGGGTTGTTTACCTTCCAATAGAGTCCTGCATGAATCCTATTGGAAGGACCTGTGCCTGAACCAGACCCACCACTCAACACATCCCCCTACCCAGAGCCGCTACCTGACCTGGACCCTATACAGTTAATCTATCCTTCTGGCCTGGGACCATGCAAAGCCAGACATGCTATCATTGTTGTGATGTCACTCTAGCACTGATCCAACAGGAAAGACAAAAGAATTGCCTACAACACGAGGAAGGGAGCAAGCAGTCTGAACAAGGTACCCATGGATTTTCTGCCCAAAGCCCGACCCTGTGGAGGACTCTACCTGCCAACACTTTTACACAAGAAATAAAAACATTTTCCAATTATTTTCTATTTGTGACAATTTTTTTTTTAATTCATTTTCAAAGTTTCATTTTAAAGGGGTGGTTGACCTTAAAGTTAACTCTTGGCATGCTATAGAATGGCCAGTTCTAAGCAACTTTACAATTGACCTTCATTATTTATTTTCTATAGTTTTTGGATGATGTGGCTTCTTTTTTCCAGCTTTCAAATGGGAGTCACTGACCCCATCTAAAAAACAAATTCTCTTTAAGGCCTACAAATGTATTGTTATTGCTACTTATGTTTACATTTCAATCAGCTCTCTGTAATGGTTCCAATGGATACATTTCTTTCTTTGTCCCTGCTGAGCAGAATCCCAGATTTTCATTAAAGGCAGCTTTATTGATACAATAGTTGCTAATATTCCACAGATACTGCTTAGAAATATATCCACTAATGTAGCAAATTTTGCACCCGGACCACCGAGCTGTCAGACTGAAATGCTAGAGACTAGTAAATAGTTGAGTGTCTAAAATAATACCATCTATAATAGTGCTGAATTGAGGGTCCCCTCCTTGAAATGCATGGTTTGCTTTTATGGGTTAGGTATTTTAGTTACACTGGAATAAATGAGGGCTTTTATCTGTTGAATGGCTTTCATTATACACTATGAAAAATTACTCTTGGATATCTGAGGGTTAAATCTTTGGTTATAGTCATTTCTTTATTTCTAGTAATAGAAGACAACCTGGATAACATCACCTTACTACTGACCGGACAACATTGAGCTTAAAGGGATACTGTCATGGGAAAAAAAAAAATTCTCAAATGGAATTCTGCACTGAAATCCATTTTTCAAAAAGAGCAAACAGATTTTTTTTATATTCAATTTTGAAATCTGACATGGGGATAGACATATGGTCAATTTCCCAGCTGCCCCAGTCATGTGACTTGTCCTCTGATAAACTTCACTCTTTACTGCTGTACTTTAAGTTGGAGTGATGTCACCCCCCTCCCCCCCCCAGCAGCCAAACAAAAGAACAATGGGAAGTTAACCAGATAGCAGCTCCCTAACACAAGATAACAGCTGCCTGGTAGATTTTAGAACAGCACTCAATAGTAAAAACCCATGTCCCACTGAGACACATTCAGTTACAATGAGAAGGAAAAACAGCAGCCTGCCAGAAAGCATTTCTCTCCTAAACTGCAGGCAAAAGTCACATGACTGGTGCAGCTGGGAAATTGACAATTTGTCTAGCCCCATGTCAGATTTCAAAATTGAATATAAAAAAAAAAATCTGTTTGCTCTTTTGAGAAATGGATTTCAGTGCAGAATTCTGCTGGAGTAGCACTATTAACTGATGCGTTTTGAAAAAAACATGTTTTCCGATGACAGAATCCCTTTAAATATAGTCATTTGTTATTACACAGAGTTTACTTTGCCTAGCAAGGCATTCTGGCTACTGAATTATAAGATAGACTGCTCCTATAATTTTATAGTCCCAGATGCAGGCTTGTGCCTACGGTCTTGAGAAAAGGCATCAACATTTCTGGCTGAAATTACAGCAATGAGAGTATCAGTTGTTGTCCACCCAATCTACCAAATATCAGGTCCGGATCATTTTCTACCTGACATCTGCGGGTTCGTCAAGGAGAAATAAATAATTTTCTCTGTATGTTTACAGGATATTGGAAACTTTTCAAGAGCTTGATGGCTATCGAAGGAAGTTTGTTGTTAGATTGCATCTATGTTCAGCTACTCAACCCCCCCCCCCAACACTAGTGTATCATAAAGTAATTATAATACAATGGGAGGGCATTAGGATGTGATAAGGAAGTCCAGGTCAAGCAGAATGGTTTTACATCATTGTACAGCATTTATCGTTTTACTGAAATGGAGGCTCCGAGGCACAGCCAGCATTGTTTTAGGCTACGGGCTGAAGGCTTTGGCTTTCAGCCTGGGATTTTTTGCAGGCTGAGAGAAACAGATCTTCTCAATGCCCTTCTCCATTGATTCAAATCTACACACAGTGGAGCAGAGGTCAGCCTGGAGATGCCTCCTTTGAGTATTTGGGCAGACCTCCGCTTCAGCTCAGCTGTGTGAGAGACACAGGCTGATCAAATTTGAATAAATGGAGCAGGGGCACCGAGCAGATCTGCTTCTCTCAGCCTGCAAAATGTTGCAGGATTACAACAGCCAGTGCCAACAGCCTGTGTGCCCATAGCCTTATTCTTACCATCAAGAGAAGGTTCACCTTTGATATCAGAGCAGCTTCCATTTATCCTTTATAGTAAATGCGCTGAGGCTGATTCCCCCACCAAGGAACCCAGTACTATAAATGCATTCGGAATACTGAACACAACATTGATTTGGAATAAAGAGGACATTTATTGACTGTGTATATCCAGATGGAGACAAAACAAATGATTCTTCATTAAGGTTTCCTCAGTTCATTCCATTAAATAAAAGTCACATTAAAACACATTTCAGTCAAAAAGGGAAAATTCTTAAATAAAATCTATTTACAGATGTGTTCTAAACAGAATGCATACTATTCTGCCTGTACCCCCTCCCACAAAACCCAGCTTTACAAGCAATTACATGAACCATTTAACTACCGAATTGCAACTGAATCAGTAGAACAGAGGAAACCATCCTAAATTATTTAACATATCATAGAATGCGAGGATTAAAATTGATCATGTCTCTCACAATTTTGGTGTCAATTATCCCAATTATTGCCAGACGTTATGCTAATGTGAATAAGCAAAGTTAGGCCATCTTTGGTGCTCCTGCGGTAGCAGAAGTATTGCTTCTCAGCTAGGGGCAATACCGGAAGCTGTAGCTTTGCCTTAGAAGGAATACCAAATTTTGCCTATCCCTGTGAATATGGCACAGCATTAGTTTCATAGTAAGCAGTTCAATCTTTAGTGAACACACATTCCCCCCAAATACACACACATTTCCCGAGCAGTGCAGAAAAGCACAAACACCTGCTGTACACTCTTTCACAGATTAGTGCTGCAAACCACCACCCTGGAAAATGTAAGGTGCAAAACTGCAATCACAATTATATAGTTAAGAAAAAAGAAAAAAAAAAAAAAGACCATTTTAGGATTTAGTGAAAGGCAATAACTGGGGACATTAAGTGAATGGAGAGTTCTAGAAATCCATAGCTTCTTTCCTGGGTTCTCTTCTGGAGATCTGCTTTAATGCACACCCCTCTGATTCTCACATTTACTTGCTAATCTTTAAAATAAATACATTTAGTTAAATTACAGGTCGAGATTCCCCTGATCACAAGCACAGGAGGCACCCTATTGTTTGCGCTTATAATGCAACACCTTTTAGTCCAACAAATGCTGTAACCAAACTGCATCATGCAATCTTCCCAACGCACGGTTTTTAATGAGGTCCTGAAGCCTCAGAGATGCAATACCATGCAGCCCTGCTCCCCACCTCCCCCCAACAAGCAATCAGAACTGAGGTATTAGAATGGAAGGGTAGGACTGTGGATACGCATTTCCTTTTACCAGCAGCTGTAGGGGAAGAGAGAATATTGGCTCCAGTCCGACATCCCACTATGTGGGTGAGCTACTGCTCCTTGTGCACTTAAGTCTGTTGGGTATGCAGTATAGCCGACAGGCTGATATGGACCTTGAGCTGGAACCATCCACTGCTCTGTTCCATAAGGGCTGTATATGGCACCCCGGAGGGGCTGTTTCATTGGGGTTTCCATGGAAAAGTTCATAGAACATGTGCGTTCCTGAGCAGAATTCTGTGTTGGAATGACATGAAGCACTGCTAAAGAATCTGGATCAGAATCCGGCACTGTAGCAACATCAGGGGCAAGACGTCTGCTAGAGGGCTCTTCCAAATCATATGGTGAGGAAAGATGTTGGGAACTCCTTCGATATTGGCTACTAAGAAACGCAAATTCAATATAAAAGATTAAAAATAAGCACCAGGCATAAAATTTGTAAACTCAATGACCAATGTCTCACATTTTAAGGTTTCAACATTTTGTTATTGCTATGGATACATTCTAAAAATCTTAGCCTGTGTCACATATCTATTTATATATTAACAGCAGCCATGAGTAACCAAATTTTGCCAATCCCCTTGATGCGGAATAGCAGCACTCAACTTACAAATGGAATTTGGGAATATTAGCTCTGCAGTAGCTAGAAAGTTTTTTCCTTCTCGCAAGTTTTGCACTTCCCATAAAGGTTATACAGGCTTTACCAAAGAAAGCACAACGTAGCCTGTGGTAAACATTTCCACAACCCTTTAATTTTAGACTGGTTATCACTAAGATCTGCCCTTTACTTTCCCTCATTTAAAAAAAAAACAAAAAAAAAAAAAACCTCACTTGTTATAGAAGTTCGAGGAAGATGTGGGGACCTGCTGCTCCTGATTGACACCCTCAGACTCAGGGGAGTGGGGTGTCAAGCCTTGATTAGCCTCATGATCTGAAACCCAGTTCTGGTAAACTCCTGCTGGATCCATAATGGATTCCTCCTTAATGCGTGTAGCCTTGGGGAAATCTGAAATGCAGAATATTGGCAAAGTTATATTAACAGGATAAATTGAGAAGAGTGCTTGGGTAAAAGATGTAAAGTGATGCCTCATGGCGTTTCTACTGTTTAGATGGTAGAATTACCTGAAATATCAGCCTCGGGACTGTCCTCCCACTTCTTCCTCTTCTGGCTCTTACTGGGACTTTGTTGTAGAGTCTTTAAGACATCATCCCTGGAAAAAAATACAACAATGGGTGAACACTCACTGGAGCTAATGTTAAAGTAAGTAAAATGTAACTGTTCTGTAGGCAGAACACTACTTGAGGGAGAAAAAAAAAAAAAAAATAAAAACACACCAATGGCCAACCTGCCATTCTAGCAAAGGCAACGGTCATCGCTCACCACAACATTTTGCTCATACAGGAAGGCATTAGACTGGACATCCCTGTTTTATGGGTACCTAGTGTTGCCAGTGCACCACAGACAAGCCATTCTCATCACCTCATACATTATGTGCCTGCACTAGTGTCGAACCATGAATGAACAAGCAGCAAAATAAGTGCTGAACTTACCTCTTGTGACTCCTTTCTTGCTCCCGGAATCCTTTAGCAAATGGGTTGTGATTAATTTTCAGTTTAGTAATCTGCAATAAAAGAAGAAAAAAAATACAGTGAGTGAATGTTTCGTAGAGAATCCAAAGGGCATGATCCAAATATTTTCCCCTAAGAAGTCTAGCATGGGAGAATGGCTGTACCTTTTCATTCTGGTAGGCAGTTACTGCAGTGAACTCAGTCTCTGGGAAGCTAAACACCTGCACCAATCCCCATGGAGAATTGTACATGTCGTCAGACTGAACAACATGGAACCTGGGCTTGTAGCGATGCATTGAATGCAAGATAATCTAGTAAAGAGAATAAAAACATTAATGGAAAAGTTCAGAAATGCTTAACTTAAATAAACAACATTTAGGCATGCACCCATAGGCATCTAACTTATTCCTCACAAAGTGTTCACACTTACATGGCCTTGTTGATCCAGTGTGTTATTGGTGAGTTTGAGCTTCTGGAAGCAGATTGGATCCTTCATCCAGTGGGCACCAGAGGCAGGTGAGTCTGGGTGGACATACGTCCTGCAGGGTGGGTGAGGTTCTGCTTTGCCTGCTGCTTCCCACTGGTTCTTATTCCACTAAAGAAAAAAAAAAAAAAAAAAAGGAGGGGGGGTTACAATGGAATTGTCAGTGCCTAATGGAGACTGGGATAATGGATAACAGAAAACTATGCAACTTCACTAAGGCAGTCAACATGGCTTTCAAAAATACTAAGTAAAATGTCTATTGACTAATAACCAACTTCACTTTTTATCCACTCATTTAGAGCAATGGGTCACTCATGGAAACTTTAACCAATTGATTCTAACCATGTTGAATCTTTTTGCAATGAAACCCTGCGTATATAATTAGAAGCCCTACAGTCGCACCATGCTTACCTTATACCTGAAGTTGTCCAGAGGAACAAAGTCCACCAGCAGCATGTACTTGGTATAAGGATGAAGACCAAAGAGCCGGATCTTACACTGAGGAAACATCCTCCTGATGAAAAGAGAAAACAGTTGTTTGGATGAGCAGCAAAGCAATGAGACACTTCAGCTCAGTACGTGCTGAAATGCAACTAACTGTATATGAATATATGTATATAATGTGTGCTACGGAGAAGTTCAAATACAGACGCACACCCTGGTCCTCTAATCACGAAGTCCTTGTCCACAGTGAGATAGGTATCAGCCACCTAACAAATGTATACAGCAAAAGATTCAGTGGCACACGGCTAATGCTGGCAGGGTGATACCCTTGCTTTAAATTTATTTAATGCAGCATGGAACGTTTCGGGGATGTCCCCCTTTATCAAGCATGATGCTGCAATGTTGCATGCTGCATTAAATAAATTTAAAACAAGGGTATCACCCTGCCAGCATTAGCCATGTGCCAGTGAATCGTTTGCTGTATAATGTGTGCTACCCCATTAGCTGCTAGAGAAACTGGGGAGCTCTCCTGAAGAGCTACTAGACATGGATCTGAACTGGCAGTTTAAAGAGGCCATGGAATTTAAAGTACACATAGGCCCAAACAGCCCTCACCAGCTCACTAAACAGTCACTCTCTATGGCATTTTACAGCAGCCCCTCCAGCATGTCAGAACCCACAGATTGGCAGCCTGTGCCTGAATAGACATATTACTGAGTATCTAAAAAGAGCCATTGGCCAGTCAATGCACAAACCCTGCTGTATATTAATGCCGCACATAATTATTTTCCACCCTCAAGTCACTTACCTTCCAGACTTAGTGATGATCATCTCTGTCCCCTCTTGGTGGAACTGGGTCCAGAGATTTTGGTCTTCCAGGGAGGCACCAATAGAGTTGGGCAGGTAGTGGGAGTCTTGGCTGGAGACACTGTCCATGTCTGGGGAAGATTTTACATCTAATGAGGAAGGAAAGAGGACACCGTTATTATTCAGCCCCTGTAGTGTAACATTACATATGGAGTTGGCTGCTTATTATAAAGCTATAGGGAACAATGGTCCTTGAAAATGTTAAGAGGTCACCACCTGGCAACCTATGTGTATTGTAGTTGGTGCTGTCTGGTAGCCCCTTCATACATCCCAATATGTGCCTACGGTTTCCCCCAAATAGCCACGTGATCTCCTGCTCCTGTATCTCATAACCACCATGGAAATGTCCCTGTCAAATAGCACAGACTCCTCCCTATAGGCAACTTGAGATACAAAGTTGCCACTGAATGATGTAAAGTTAGAATTAAAAGCCCATACCGTGCTGCATCTAGAAGTCTGGCTATAGGTCACCCTGCAGATTGCCCTGTGTTGTCAGTTCAGCAGCCCCAAAACCCCGCTCCACAGCGAGCTCCTTACCTGCAAGAGAAGTCATGTCCCTCAGCTAATCCACCTCACTTCTATTCGCTGTTCCCTCAACTCCTGCTATTTAAGGCAGAGGGGAGGAGTGTGGGCCACGCCCCCTCCTCCTCACACTGAAGTCACGCATAGGCCTTTGATGTCTATTGACACAAAGAGAGGAAGGATCCTGTTTAATGACAGGGGCAGGCGGGCTAGTGATTAGCATGGGCCTGATACACAGGAAACCCTGCAGGGGAAATGTCCCTGATTTAGTGCTAACTCACTGCAAAACAAACTATGGCACCCTGTCTCGTGGCTGCCCACTCACCTGCCACTGAGGCGATGGTTGGCTTTAAAGAAAGCTTTTATTCCAGTGTGCCACACATACATGGTACTGGGTTAGTCAGCATCCCTTGTGCTAGTGATCCTAGATTCGGGCAACATACTGGCCTGGGCCCTGGCCCCCAGCTCACAGGCAGTACTAGGCATGGCCACATAAACCACTTTCAGGCTCATTCATTGCCCAGTACAGGTCTGGGAGTCAAAATAGGCCCTGGCATTTCAAGTACACAGAGGCCCAATCAGTCCCCAACATCCCACTCCACTGCAGGCCTGGACTGAGAATCAAAATAGGCCCTGGCATTTTAGGTTCCTAGAGGCCCAAACAGCTCCTCACCAGCCCAATAAATAGTAATGGTCTGTGGCAACTTACAGCAGCCCCAGTTCAGGCCTGTTCCACAGTGACTGTCTAATGCATCTTACAGCAGTCCTTCTGGCATTTGCCAGAACATACAGATTGTCAGTCCAGGCCTGGCCCAGTGCTTGCAAATGGGTCCCTGTGTGTCTTAAAATCGTCTGTTACGCTCAGTGAAGACAGTGAGGGAGGCTGGTGTAGGGCAGAGGGTGGCTATAGGTACTGAACGCAGAGAAACTTCACTGCCCATTGAAATAACTAAATATACTGAATGAGCAGCGCCACAGGAACCCCAACACCAGGCACAGAGCAGCACCCACATAATCAATCAGTACAGTAACTTGCACCTGCAGATCAGAGGGAAATGTGCTGCCGGCAGCTAGACAGTACAGTCTGAATCAGGTGTTACTACATAGATAAACGTGGGCCCAATAGCCATACTTGCAAGAATTAATGGAATTAATGTTTCAGGAACTTGGCTTTTTTTTGGAGGAATATAAAGTACAAAAATCTGTTCAGCATGGTACCTTCATTTAAGCAAGTGTTTTACTGGAGCTGGTCAAGTCATAAATATGGTAGTGTTGCTTCTTTAAAAGATATCTCTCAATCATGCATAAAGTAAACAATCTGCATCATTTTCTAAGATAACGCCATCTTTCCCCATTTACTTTTTTAAAGAAATCCACTGGACATCACCCCCGCCATAGTACTAATCTGTGGCCAGCAAGAGTCTTCGGTACTGAAGGAGTGATGTATTAAGGTCATGCATTTTTATCAGCCCCAATCTTGCCAATACAAAGCACTGGCCTATAGCAGCCAGTTATGGGTCAGACATATCTGCAAGAACTTTGAGTCCATGAACTACAAAAAATGTACCAGAGATTGGTAATAGAACTGGGGATCCAATGTATTTTTCAACTCAGATTTATAGGTGGGAGTATTGTTTCACTACAAATGTAAAGAAAAACTAAACCTAAAGTATAAAAAGGTTTATATAAATAATTACGGACACGTTCTGTAGGAAAACTGTATATTCCTCAAATTAGGCTTGAGGAATATATATGGGTCATGTGATCATCTGTAATTTCAGTTGCAACTAGAGAGCAAATTGGGTCTGCAGTCCAAACAGAACTGCTCAAAGTATAACACAGCTGGTAGCCATGATTTATTAACCGAGTCTAGGAAAGATTCTAGAATTATATTGAATGGCCTTTTTAAACAGAATATCCAAATAATAAAAAAAAAAACATTTATTTCTAATGGAAAATAGGAACACTAAAAATTCATGGTTGTGATCTTACTCTGGAGATCCAGTTTTATATTATTATTTGTATACAGTGGAGGCTCAAGCAGAATATTTTTACAGGGGTTGGTTATGGGAATGCCATTTTGTGTATTGATGGGTCTAGACACAAGGTGCAGTTTTGTTAATTGACTAAGTTCCTCTGTCCCTCACTGAAGCAGGAACTGAAGCATCCTTGAGTCTTACTTAGCATTCACACACACAGCAAGGAGTCTCATTGAACCCCCTCAGGCTAAGAACATGGCCAGAGTCAAATGCAAAGTGATCTGGGAACTTCAATCTCTCTACTCCTTTCAACTCCTAATGCCCCTAATTGATGCTGTGTCCCAGCCCAGTCAGACCCCTATTGTCACGATCACATACACTAGTAGCTCAATGTCTTTAAATCCACAAGAGCAGCACATTTGGCCATGGCAGGACAGACAGAACAGGACAATAGAAGCAGCTACTGTAGCTAAATACACATACAGCTGTTGCATCTGCCTTGTGGCCACAGACACTACATGATGTTTTGTGTGTTTAGCTAGTTGGCTTTTAAGAGGACACAATATTTTGTCAATTGTTTCTGGATACGTGCCCTTTAATTTTACTTGGGTTAGAGAGGAAAACAAAAACAAATGTACTTGCATAGTTTTAGGATATAGCATTCCCATCTTATCTGAATGTATATTCATTGCAACGGCAGACAACTCTTAACTTAGCTCTGTTACCTGAATACAACTATATACAAAACAATTACACTCACTGTATGTTATGTATTTATATATGTATATGTGTATACACACACGTATATAAAACCACAAAATGCTACCACACATACATGTATCTTCATATGTAAAGCCAAGGCAGCCCTGCAATAAGCTTGTTGTATAGCAAACACTGCAGGTTTTGCAGTAAATGGCACTTTCCCTCTTGGGTGCATTATCAAGACTTTAAGGCAATCGGCACTTTGCTTTTAACACTTGGTAATGGAAACAGTGGAAGTGCTTAATCCATCAGCAATTGATGAGAATATTGCAGGGGACAGCTTTATGATGGCACAAAGTGCTGGAATACTGCTCAGTGCATGCTCATTGATGTAGGCCTGGCACTGGGGGATATTTATATTGAAAGCAATTCCGGGTGGTTTGTAAAAAGATGCAAATTCGGATAATAAAAATGATAAAAGCAGAGTTAAATGGAAGCTTGGAGTCAGGCACCATAACTTAATTTGGGGTTTCTATACCAAAGCCAGACAACTACAGAAATGGGGGTGAAGTAAAGTGCAGTTCCAGGTTTTCTTACTACAGTATGTATCCTGTTATCCAGAATGTTCGGGACCTGGGGGTTTCTGGATAACGGATCTTTTTACCCATGTAATTTAATATTATTTGTAGGATGCGTGTGTCATTGAGTGTCATTCAGCCCAATTCCAAGAACATAGATCATTGACCTATTTTGCTACACACATACTTGTAGCTTATTGGTCAGTATAGGTCCATGTTCACACATTCTTACTCCCTGGTAACCAATACACAAGTCCTCCTGTATCATCACCAATTGCTCACTTTTACGAAATGGGTAATATTTAGCAGTGGTGAGAAATACAGTCCCTGATGCCTCTCTGAATACCACACAAGTAGGAGAGGTCACAGAATGCTTGCTTGCAGCTTTGGGTCCCAGACTGCCTTTATTTCGAGTAAACAATGGTATGAAACAACATACAAGCGTAATAAGCCAGCTGTTAAGCCGAGCTTTAACTATTATATCATCACCAAGATCCTGCATTTAGCATATAACATAGGCTACCCTAAGGCAATTGCTGTGTATGGTTTTCACATAAGCAGTAGGGCAGACGGGGAGATTAGTCGGCCAGCGACAAATCTTTTCTACTGTGGGCGACTTATCTCCCCAAATGCCTTTACGCCGGCAAGAATACGAATTGCCGGGTGAGATGGCATACGAAATGCTTCGGATATCCGAAGTTGCTTCACAAGGAAACTTTGGAAATCCAAAGCAATTCGTATGCCATCCCGTTGGCAATTTGTATTCTTGCCAACGGAAAGGCATTTTGGGGAGATTAGTCGCCCATAGTAGAGAAGATGTGTCGCTGGGGTTTGCCACCACTAGGGTTGCCACCTTTTCTGGAAAAAAATACTGTCCTTCCTATATATTTATCTGTTCCCTATTAATAACATTGGGCTCAGCCATCATTTTTACCGGCCAGGTGGCAACCCTAGCCACCACCCGAATATATTAGAAGAATCAGCAGGAGTGGTCAGTATGGAAAGTCTATGTATAGAGGGCATGTCCCTACATGCAGCATTGAGGCTATGTACTAGGAAATTACTTTATATTAGAATCAATACAGGTCCTGGCATTTGAATACTCATAGCTCCCACAGACCCCCTCCCCCAAGGCCCAATAAATAGTGGCTGTCTGTGACATATTACAGCAGCCCCCTTGGCATTGTCAGAATTCAGACTGCCCACTATCTTGTCCAATGTTAAATGGGTCTACATTTACAGTTAGGCGAGTAAAGGGTTAACACTTTGCAGCAGTGGCACTTAGGATTTATACGACTAGCCAATGTCTGATGTGAGTTTTATGCGTTAATGAAGCTTCTGTCTGATATTTAGCAGCCATCAATCCACAAGCAGGTGATGGGAGCTGGGAGAGCTATGAAGCTTGGGAGAAAAGCTAAGGAACAAATCAACTACTTTAACACCTCTCTCCAGATCCTCGTGAGACACAATAACTATTGATTAGGGTGGAATAAAGCTGCTGAGAAATCAGTTTCCTGAGGGCCTGGGAAAACCACATTGTAATATGACAAAGCATCAGACTGTATTGTGCAGCTTGAGTACCTGTGTGATTTGGTAGGGCGGAGACCTGTTTACCTTTATTAATGGCTTTCACACTCTGGAACACATTTCTGAAGGGCATCCTTTTTTACTATAGGCCATGTCTGTAATGGCATCCCTTCCTGGGGAAAAACTAGAGATAGTAACAGATACATGGCTCATTCATAAGAGGAAGAAAGATTGCCAGTGCACAATAGTTTTATTCTGCATATTTGCCACACTGCTTGCCTCAGCTGAAGGATTCTTCATCAACAATAGCAATATATTCATGGTCATGGTGCAGTTCTGCTCATGCCAATGGAAAAGTGTCTATAAAGCAGTGTGGTCTATCCAATATGGGCATCTGTGAATGGACAAATAAGTTTCACACTCACAATCTATGGGTTCTGGCAGATGGCAGAGGGGCTGCTTTAAGGTGCCCTAGACCAGGGGTGCCCAAAAGGTAGATCAGGATCTACCCATTATTTACCCCAGTGAATGCTGGGAAATTAACCTATCATAGCCATTTGCTGCATGAAATAAAACTGCCCATCTGCTTATCACAACTTACATTCTCAGCTGGGAGCATGGTAGACCCCTACCTTTCTTAGAACAAGTACGTATATTTTATAAGGGGCGGCAGAGAGGGCATCTGACCTGAACTCCACGTTCCACAGGGTATCGTTTTTTTCAAGAGCAGCTGGAGGGCTCATTTATAATTACATGAAAGGAACACCAAAAAATGAAAGTGTTTTAAAGGAATGACAATAGAATGGACTGGTGCCCTGCAATGGCAAAACTGGTGTGTTTGCTTCAGAAACACAACTATAGTTTATATAAATAATCTGCTGTGTAGCCATGGGGCTAGCCATTCAAGCACAGGCTACACAGTACATAACAGAAGTACTAAATAATTCCATTCTATACAGCAGAGCTTATCTGTGATCTGCTGTGTATCCTGTGCCTTTTCTCCTTTTTCAGTTTTGAATGTCTGCCCCCCATGGCTACACAGCAGCTTGTTTATGTAAACAATGGCAGGAGCGGCCATACTTTACTAATGTGAGGTCTACTTTTAGTGATGTTGTCCCATTATGATCTACATCCATAAAAGCACTGTTAGCATTCTGTTCCATCGAAAATATTCATTATTACTTAATTATACTTAATTGATTTGAGAAAAATGATATTGCTATATTTAACAAACCACTATTTCTTACATAACCTTAACATAAATTATCTGACTGAAAAGAATGAAACAGAGGGCGATTTAGACAAGCGGTTTGTTGGCAGTGTCTTGAGATCTACTGGTAGATCCCAATCTAATCTAATTTTGGGCACCCCTGAACTGTTGTATTGAGTTTCTGAAGCAAACACCAGTTGCAGCACAACAGAACATTACATTAAACACTTTTTTTGGGGTTACTGTTCCTTAAAGTCTTTTGGGAGAGATGGTGAGAGCAGCAGTTCTAGAACAACTACAAAAGTATTATAGCCGGATTTATGCGGCTCTCCTCTCTGTAATCTATAGCTCTGACTCTGCTGAACAAAAGACAAACGTGAACTACAACTCACTTATTTTTAATTTGGTGCAATCACTGGAGTCTCATGATGTGAGAAATCCTAAACCTGTGGAATTGGTCACGCTGCACACAGGAACAGTTACATACCCTAAAATTGTGACTTGGCTATAAATAAGGGGCTTGCAAATCCTGCATGGAAATAGTCACAATAATTTGGCCTTGCGCCTTTATCTGTACAAATGATAATAATGTTGGGAGACCTTATACTAAAAATAATGGACCAATGCAAGTGTGATTTAGTACAGGCATAGAGAATCCTTTCATCTGCATGGTCAAATGCTGCAAGATACACCAGGGATTCCAATGGGTTGGAGAACAACATGTTGTTTATGAGCCATCACTCATCACTGCCATAGACAGTCACTATTTATTGGGCTGGTGGGGGGCTGTTTGGGCCTGTGTACTTGAAATACCAGGGCTTATTTTGAATCCCAGTCTGGGCCTGCCCCCACATTAGGGAGAGGTACAATGCTCTGCACACTGGGTTCTTCTATCAAAGGCCATTACCCAGGCGAGGGTTACCTGATGCACAGCTAAAGGAAGTCTCTGGTTCCAGACGCCCCACAGAGAATCCACGTTCCCGACAGCAGTTTCTCATTCCAGCACTGTAGCTATAGGCTATCACATGGGCCCTGCAGGTGAATGCTCAATATAATCTGCTGCAGGTGTTCCCCTGCTAATGTGATGATGGGAGGGAGCCGCCTCCTTGCTTTTAAACCCACAGCACACCACGTATTTGTAGGAATGACTCCATTTCCTTAGCCATAGTCAGAAAAATGGATGAGCACAAGTTTCACGGCCCAAACAATCCACAGTCCTCTACATTATAAAACATTTCTTTCTATGAGAGCTTTGTGCAGTGATAACATTAAAACTGTTCTTCGGCTTGGCTGAATTTGTGACCATGTGGTTAATTCAGGGAAATTTCAAGAGGTAACCTGGGGAGCAGTTTTCCCCTGAAAGATCATCCTTTTCATTCAGAAGCCTATAGTGGGACATGTCTAGATTGAGCAGGAAGTGATAAAGTCACTTTACACTAAAACAATTCATGTTGTTTATCAATATACAGAGACATATACATGAGAATGCTATACAGAGCCCTTTCATATACATGCAGTGTGTATTCTGGCATTAGGCTGAGCAATGGTTCCCAAACTGAAGGGATGCCCCACCCAAGAAGGTCCCACAGTACCTTCAATTATACATTGGTGGCCTATGTCCAGTAATGGAGTTTGCTAGGGGTACACGCATAAGCAGCACATTGACTATGTGATTGGTGCATTTCAAGTACACAAGGGTCCAAACAGCCCCCACAGCCTCTATATAAAACACTGGTCTGTGCAGATTTCTCTGCACAGTGGGAAAAGTACAGTCATTGATACAGTAGTCACTATAGGGCTTAAACACCTCCCTGTTTTTTTCATTTCAATCATTTCTGGTTTTAACATAAACATTCCCCTACATAAATCTGATTGAACAAACATGGACAATTAAACATGCTATATCCATTTATGAAATATAATCTGCTCCTTTTCATTGCATATATATTGTGTAATATTGTGAAGTTTGACTTCTATTTGGTTTCTATATGGCCAAAAAGCACTATTTGCCCAATGGCATCATCTGTAAAGAACAATTCACCAAGATCTACATCCATTCCAGCAAGTTTTTTTTTTTTTTAATCTCTTTTATTTCATTCCAGCATGTTTTTATATCCCTTTCATTATGATTGTGGCCTTGTGAATTGACAACACTGCAAATTGTACAGAGCACCAGAAGTTTGATTCATAAAATCTTCGTTTATTTCAGTCGGATTAAAAAACTGAAATCAGACTGAAATAAACAAAGATTTTTTTGAATCAAGCTTCTGGTGCTCCGTACAATGTCGTATAAAGTCCGTCCAGATCCGGGGGCGTTACTACGAGTCAGCACAGGGAGCTGGTTAGGTCCTTGGCGCCAAAGGGGGTGAGTGCTCTCGTTTCTAGTTGTGTGGCCTTGTGAATTGCCATTTGAAAGTAACATAAATACATACACACATTCAATGCTGTTAGGGCCACTGTATATACATTATCTGCTCAGGCTCTCTGAATTGAGATCCGCTCCCCTTCAGGCCCTTACTGGCAGTCAAAATAGGCCTCGACATTTCAATAAGACAGAGGGCCAAACAGCTCCCCACTAGTCCAATAAACAGTGACTGTCTATGGCTGCTCCCTGCCAGTTCCTCTGATATTTGCCAGAATCCACAAATTGCCAGTCCAGGCCTGCCCTCCTTAGTCAGTAAGTGTCATACTAGAAATCACAAGCTTCTTATTATAACAATATATAACAGCCCTTAGTAAAATTATCACAGATTTCCAACCTTCTGCCCTACAACTTTCAGCAATCTATGTGGAATGGTGGTGCTAGGGACCCTACTCTTCCCTCACCAGGAAGAACCTTAACATATTAAAGAAGAAAAGTCGTTTTATACTTGGGGATGTCAAAAGTTAGGCACTCCCAAATGATTGTATTTTACCTGACGCTTTGGTCTGTGCTCCTATCGGCAGAAAACTGCACCGGCCCGGGTTCTTCCAGCGAGTACCATGGAGCGATACTCTTCCTGCTTCTTTCTTCTTGTGGTGGGGCATGCGCAATAGATCGAAAAGCTGACTATTACCTTCTACTGCACGTGTTTGCCAGAGGAAATTTGAAGAGCGAAAAAGCAGGAAGAGAATCGCTTTGTGGTGCTTGCGGGAAGAACCCGGGCCAGTGCACTTGGGGGTGCCTAAATTTTGAAACCCCCAAGTATAAAATGGCTTTCCTTCTCCTTTAAGTACCTTTCATTTCTTTAGTGCTCAGTTAAAGCGGTTGTTCACCTTTGAGTTAACTATTATTATCAGGGTCAGACTGGGGAAAAAACCCAGTGGGCCAGCGGCACTTGTGTGCCCGGCCGGCCCAGATCCACAACCAGGTCTGAAATTCAGAAACTTCTTCGTGCAACGACCTCCCTTTGTCAGGCGGACGCGGCAGAAACATTGCGCGCATGCACACACACGTGGGGCAGCATGCAAGCGAACACATACGGCGCAGCATGTCGGTGCGCTGGCTCAGCAAGAGAGGCCGGAGGGGGGCCCTGGGACAGCAGTAGATTTTGAGTTATTTAGCTTTTTATTCAGCAGCTCTCCTGTTTGCAATTTCAGCAATCTGGTTGCTAAGGTTCAAATTACCCTAGCAATTTGAATAAAAGACCTGGATATAAATAGGGGAGGCCTAAAAAGAAAGAAGAGTAGCAGTAATAAAACATTTGTGTAGTCTTACAGAGACTTTGTTTTTTTAGATGGGGTCAGTGAACCCTCCTGTTTGAATGTTGGGAAGAGTCAAAAGAAAAAGGTAAATAATTTAAAAAAAATCTATCAAAAATAAATAGAAGACCAATTGAAAAGTTGCTTAGAAATGGCCATGCTATAACATAGTAAAATGTCAGTGAAAAGAGTTCAGACTATGGGGTAAATTTATCAAAGAGTGAAGTTCCGCCACTAGAGTGAAATGCCGCAGCTCTCAATTCATTTCTATGGGATTTTGAAAGGCGTATTTATCAATGGGTGAAGTGAAAGTTCACCCTTTGATAAATACGCCTATAAAAATCCCATAGAAATGAATGGAGAGTGGCGGAACTTCACTATTAACTTCACTCTTTGATAAATATACCCCTTAGTGGTCATAAAACGAAGTACTAGAAATATTTTTCCCCTTGTTGTTGCTGCTACTGATGATTGCTACAAATTATAATCAGTTATTCAGGTACAGCATTTGCAATATAAGCCATTGTTGCCTGAGGCATATAGATATTACATTTTTATTATTTATGATGCACACATTGATATTCTGAAATAATTTCTAACTGGTCTTTCATTTCTATTTTCTTTTGCATAAATTGCCTTTCTATTCTACTTCTCTGTGATCAGCCATGTATTGTGCTCTCTGCTTTCCAGGCTCGATTCTCCCCTGCTTTCTAAGGATAGATTTATATTGTTACTACAGATGGGACAGTATCTGCAATTCAAACAACCTGGTTGCTAGGATCTGTGGGACCATAGCAAACATTGATGGCATGCCAGGTCTAGATGTGTATGATATGCCCATCTGCTAAAAGCTCAAAAGTCAGCATTTGTATCTGGCACTCAGACATCTATAAGGGCAAATAAGGTCTTGAGCTGTATTAAAAGTGGCATTGATTCACGGGAGGAGGGGGTCGTTCTTCCACTTTACAGAGCACTTGTAAGGCCCCATCTAGAATATGCGTATAGTTTTGGTCTCCATCACTCAAACAAGACATTATTGAATTAGAGAGGGTACAGAGAAGGAAGGGCAACAAAGCAGATAAAAGTTATGGATTATTATTAATAAAAATTGGGGATGTTCACGCTGGAGAAGAGGCTCTTAAGGGGAGATATGATAACTATGTATAAATATATAAGGGGATCATATAATAATCTCTCTAATGCTTTATTTACCTGTAGGTCTTTCCAGCTGACAAGAGGGCATCCATTCCGATTAGAAGAAAAGAGGTTCCGCCTAAATATTCGGAAGGGGTTTTTTACAGTGAGAGCTGTGAAGATGTGGAATTCTCTCCCTGAATCAGTGGTACAGGCTGATACATTAGATAGCTTTAAGAAGGGGTTGGATGGCTTTTTAGCAAGTGAGGGAATACAGGGTTATGGAAGATAGCTCATAATACAAGTTGATCGAGGGTCTATTCCGGAATTTTTCCTCCTCCGAGGCAAATTGGAGAATCTTCAGAAGGGGTAGAGGTGTTTTTTTCGCCTTCCTCTGGATCAACTGGCAGTTAGGCAGGTTAAAATAGAGTTAAAAGGTTGAACTTGATGGATGTGCCTTTTTAACTTACTATGTTACTATGTATAATGACAAATTATTGTCCCACTGCATATAAAACATTGCTACAGCATACTAGTTTTAATGGTTTATCCAATTTAAGTGGCTATCCACAAGGAGCTGGTACAGGAGTAACAAGCAGGAATGAAAAAGTAAGAGTCCAGTGACTTAACCACGGAGCCATTCCTTCTGCCTGCATTGCTGCCCTTACATGGAATGAGAGCGGTGCCTGATTAGCGTCACTGCACAAACACACTGTATCCATGTGATGCCGAATGGGCTCATTTCACTGATCACAGTATAATATTGTCGGAAATGTAATTATAAAAGCCAGTACAGCCACTGAACTTCTGCCTGAACAGTTCAGCTGATTTTAAAATATTATTGGACTCGGGGGGATGTTGGAAAGTGTGGGTTTTGATATAACAGGACATTCACCAAAACAGCACATATACTGTACCCCTGGGGCAAAAGGCCGGGCTGCAAAGCAATGTAAGAATGTAATGCTACACCTAGAAGTAATCCTGCACAATCACTTACAAATGCAAGGCTGACTGCAGACTGTTCTATGGTTTGAAAAAGCTGAAAGTTATCAAGAGGGGCTTTTTGTCTTCCCTGGAAACCTGCAGAGCACTGTAACTCAATTGGCTTCATTGGTGCAGAGCACCTTTAGAAAACTTTCAATTCATGTGATTATTAACACTGTGTGCCTCATTTCCATGGAGCCTGCCCACAGAGCTTGCCATGACCTTGTCAATTTTAGAGTATAGGACAAAAAGGTCAAGTTCTTGGCACCATATTGCATTGTGTACTATTTTCTGTATAATCGGCCCTGGGTCAAATGCACATACAGTAGATGTAATTATTAAATGGGATTCAATGATTAAATGGAATGACAATCTAGGACATGTGGAGGGTACAATACACACACATTGCTAGCCAGAATGAAACCATATATAAACAAGAATGTTAGGGCTGACCAGTACGTGGCCTACAAAATGTTGGCAAACTACAACTTCTAGTATCCCCTGACTGACAGCTGTAGTTGAATAACAGCTGGAGGCTGTATGTATCATTAAGGACAGTCCTGCATGGTTTTCCATAGCATAATGGATAGCTTAGAATTAAAAGGGAAACAAACACTTCAAAACTAACTTCAACAGAATTGGATTCCGGACTTGTAAAACGCTGGGATGCCCAATAACGTATTGCGTACACACAGAGGCACAATTATCAATACTCGATTTTTAATTAATGTGAGTTTTTTTTTTTTTTAACTCACATGAATTCGATTATGTATTATAAAAATTCAATATCTTAAACTTGGACGAATTTCATCGAGTCAAAAACTGGAATCGAAATCGATCAAACTCAATTCAAGTTTTTTCTCCAAAAAAAACTCGAAGGTCAGGAAGGCTACAACCATCTCCAAATTGCTCACTGGACCTCTCCCATTGACTTATACAGCAATTTGGCATGTTTTAGGTGGCGAATAGTAGAATTTGAATTCTTTAAGGGCCACAGTATGACATATCACGAAAATCGAATTTGTATTTTTTTTTCTCTAAAAAGTCAAATCGAGTTTGGATAATTCAAAGTCGAATTTGATAGTTTTGACCATAAAAAATGTTAAAAATTCTAATTTTCAATTCGACCCTTAAATCTGCCCCACATTGTGTTATACACAGAGAACAGACTCGCATGCTGTCTACTTAGAACTAACCCCGAGAAGTTCAGACTGCAAGGTAAATAAGGGTATGTTAATGCCAAACTCCAGCCATTTGCACTACAACCAACACTGCTCATTATGCTGATTTGGTAGGCTCCCAGGACTCCTTCTATACAGCTAAGGAAATGACCATTAGAGACAGACAACTGTTTAGCGGGTGTGGCTAACTTTTCCTAAATTGCTCCTGCCATCCAGGAGAGCTTTTGCATCCGATTAGTATTTCTCATGGTACTCTACTGGACTATACATGCAGCCTTAAATGAACAGCCTTTGCTAAAGATGAGCATATTTTTGTGGCCCCCCTTCATTATAAACACATTATTTTGTCCAGAGTTCTTGATCTACCATTAAACAAACAATGCCTCTCTTCCCTAAGCTAAATATATCATTATCAGATGGTTTCTCAGTGGAGAGGTAATTTGTTTTTATTAGTTCTTCAATGCTCGGCAGAACCAGGAAGTGGTTTCATTATCTTGAAGATGAATAGGCTTCAGCACTCCGAATCTTGTCAAATTATACGTAGCTCCTTGAGCAGTGGGGCCAGCAGCCTGCACCTGATGCTACAACAAGCGATTGGTACAGCTGAGCATTGCCTTCAATACTTGTATGGTTTCATTATCTTGTTTTGTGCCAGGAATAAAAAAAAAAATAAATAAAAAGAAGATTGTAGATATTTCTTAATTAAAACAATGTTCAGCACCAGCCTTATTCACTAAACTTATTTTGAAAAGTGGTGTATAGGGTCCTTTAAAACGAAGAGCAACTACATGATTTGGACAGTCAGTTCCAGTATTCTGAATAATACAAACCTTGTACTTGTATGGCCATAATGAGCCTTCTGACACAAGCCACTACTACCAGTAACAGATTAGTAGTTCTTAGAGAGACAGGCAAAAATCCTGTGCTTCTTTCAGAAAAATACAAGGAAATGTTATGACCATTTTATTAGAAAACTGTTGTAGAATCCCTTGTGATATTGTTTTTTCACTTTCCCCCCAATTTAAACTTTTTTTTTTTTTATTTTACAAACTTCACATTCTGTAAAAAAAAACCATGGCTTTAACGAAGTCTATAAAGCCTTTTGGGATCTGCACAAGTTAAATGTCTGTCGTGCTTCACGTGAGCCTCAAGCAAGCCAGTTATATCCTAGGCACATCACTGCTAAAGTCTGGTCATTCAGGAATGATCTCATTATGTGATGTTAAAAACATGATTCCAGTAGAATCAAAACATACTTTTATGTCAGTTTCCTTCTTCTTTGTCTCAGGGGTCTCTGCGTGTCCCAATTTTTGTGACTAATAAATGTGAAACACCCTGGATCAAATGAGACAGAAGATATTCTGAGGGCTTCTGACCTTATTTTGTTTAACGGCCACAGACATAAGAGAAACATAAGACACAGTGGCTGTACTGGGGGAGCTGCAAAGCAATCCACATGCCGGGAGCTGTAACATGCAAGCACAGAGTGCAGCCTTTTCTGTTGCAAGATGTTAAATTGCAAGCACCGTGCAGTCTTTAAATGTCCATGTAATCATCATCCTCATCTGTGTCACTCTCAATTGATGACTCCTGGCTCGAAGTGTCCAGGATTTCGAGGGCAGGCTGGCACAGAGTCTCTTTCTTCACATTGGCAGCAGATTGAGAAGACAGGATGACTGACTAGAAGAACAGAAAGGGGAACTGGTAAAAAAGCAGCTCAGCACAACTGGCTTCATTGATCCTTCCATTCATTTATTAGAAATCCCACTCCCTATCCATGTATTCTTCATTCATCTTACCTTGAGCTTCTGTTTGGTCTCCTCAGAAACACTCCCTTTCGGTGACAGAAGGGTTGGCGTTGGGGGAGTCACTGTGATCTCTGGAGGGAATTTGGTAACACTGGAGGAAGGAATGAAGAGCTTTGGCACATGGGGTGGAAACCGGGCTTTATTACGAACACTGTCCCCTTTACTGGACTGGACACCTGCATCTGTTGTAGACTTGGAGTTGCATGCTGATGGCAAAGGCAAACATATAGAAAATGTAATTTCCATGCTATCAGTGTGACTAACAAAATCAACAAATAATATTCTCATTATACAAGGATTTGCAAGCAGAGATGCCAAAGTTTCCTCAAAAGTTATCCATTTGAGCAAACTAGTTGTGACATGAACATATAAGTGTAGTTCTCAGCTCATCTAAAATCCCAGCTAAGACGGCACATCCTGATTTACAAACTTTTAGGGCAATAACGCAAAGTGTGTTTTGTTGCACATTGCCCTTAACCCTAAGGAGAAGCCTCATTTATGATCCCAACTACAAGTGCACAGAGCTATAATGGACGCAAAAGTAAGTGTGCATTGATTCTATTCACAAAGCAGTGTTCTCTACAGAAAAATAAATGTACAGTTGGGGACAGGAGGCTACCTTTTTGGTTTTCTGTTCACAATCGCAGTCATTAAACAGATTTTCCAGAAGCTGGTACGACTTTGTGCTTCTGCAAATACACCACACGGCCCAACTGGTTTTCTGTTCTTTCATTTTTATTACTGTGAGTGAAGTGTAGATGGAAGAGGAGTCGGATGGCCACAAAAAAATGTCAAGTGATGCAAAAAATGCTCTGGGGAGCAGGTCTGGACTGAGAATCAAAATAGGCCCTGGCATTTCAGGTACCCAAAGGAAGCACGCATGAAGTGGCACCATTCTAATAGAAATTCTATGGAAGCTGCATTTATCAAGTTGCAAAACGACCACAAATGTGCACCCTGGGTAAAAAAACGAAACATGGCAATTTGCAAATCTTCCCCATGGTACAAACTGAAGTTTAATAAATGAGGCTGATATAAATCTGTGTGCAGCAGGCACTTTAAACTGTATCCATTATATGTAGGGATTTCTTTGGGTTTATCTGCAGTATTTCTTGCAACATATTTACTGACACAAAAACGAACTGTGTGTTTTAGTGGTGGTGACCTCCAAAAGCAACAGATATACAAAGGTGTTCAGTATAATAGCAGTCCAGCATCACTAACCTGATCAATCACTGGTTTTGGTAGAAATTATATTTCTACATGACAATTTACTAGTAGATGTAGTAGAGTAATAGAAACCCAACAGTCATGACATGCATGCTGCTGATTCTGTGTAATTGAAACTGAGTAAATTGGGTTGTTCCAGATAATGTTTAGAAGAACAGTGTAATTTGATTAAAAAGTTGATTGAAGAGGTGGAAACATATAAAGAAGTGCAGAAGTATAGACGGGTCAGCTAAAATGATCTCAAATGCTTTAAAATGGCAACCAAAACCTGAAAGATGTGGAAGAAAATGGAAAACTACCATTCAAATGGATAGAAGAATTGCCAAAATGGCAAAGGCTTAGCCAATGATCAGCTCCAGGAAGATCAAAGAAGGTCTAAAATTACCTTTGATACTGTTACACTTAGAAGATAAATATGTGAAGACAAGCTATTGGCAAGAGTCCCCCCACAAAGTCCCATTGTTGAAAAAAAAAAAACATACTGAAGAGGCCATTGACTGGTCTAAAGAGAAATGGCGCAACATTTGTGGACTGTTGAAAGCAAAATTGTTCTTTTTAGGTCTAGCGGCCTCAGACAGTTTGTCAATTGTCTTTTATGTATCTCTGCATTGATATTCATTTCTAATAAATATGTCAATATTAACAGGCTAATGTATCGTCTGCAGTATTTTACCTAAGCTGCATATGTTCTGTATCAATTTCATCTTTATGGTTTAAAGTAAAAATCAAATGAAATATTTCAAACTAAAAATATTTCAAACTAATTCAAGCCACAATACACTGTGAAGACCGTGGCACATAAGGAAATAAAAGCTATCATAATGATTTTGAGCTTTATTCGCTTCTTTTAAACACACTGCTATTATTCTGAACACAATTGTACCTGTAATAGAACAGAATAATAGAATTGGCCATTTTTTTCCCATTAAAACTAGAATATCACCCTGAATGTATCTCTTTTAAGATAACCGTAGCCAAAGGGTAAATTGTTTTTACATGAATTAAAAAAATAAAATTAAAAGATCACTTCATAAATATACAGCTTTTCATTCAAAGAAATACAGTTTACAGTAGATCAATTTGCAATCCCATAAGTGGTTAAAAACATTGTGTTTGTGATAAGGGGAATCCCAGGCTGCAGTTAGTATTAGAAAATCAGTCAATGCCTGTTGAACAGATTAGGGAGCCTTGCGAAATGTATAACATAATATACCAAGTAGAAACGTTTGTATTGTAAGGTTTATGATACCTGAGTCTGTGCGACTGGCGCTTGCAAAGGCTGCTGTGCTCGTTACAAGTTCTGAGTGCCACGGAAAAGGCTCTGCTGTAGGGCTAACAGTTGTAGTTTTCACTGGTTTGCAGATTTGGGAATACTGAAGTGGAAATCCTGATGTAGCTTCCGAATGTTCACCTTCTTGGTGGGAAAATGAAAAGCAAGGATTTTAAACTCAAACTTAATTCAAGATAATGGTTCTAAATCATATAATGAGTGAAATGATGTTCCAGAGAGGTAGAAAAGTGAGTTCCTTCCTCAGACTTTATGCTTACCTCTGGTTGCTTGTGCCATGGCAGTGCAGATTTTTGAGCTTTGCCCACGTGCAGCGTCAGGCTGGGAAGAGGTAGTGGCTGGTGATATCTTTATTTTTGCTTGGTGTTCAGTCAGACGCAGGAGGGTCTCGGGACAGACAGAGGACAGGTTGAGGGGAGTAAGCTGTACGGACACAGCCGGAAGAGGAAAGGTGATGTCCCATGTGTCCTTGGTGCTCTTTGGAGTGCTGGGTGTATCACAGAGCGGCTGTTTGCAGAGAAAGCAGTTATGAAAATATTAGTTCACAAGAGCATCATGGTTTCTGCAGCTCTTCTATCTTTATAAATAAACAATAAAAATGTTCCTTATTGTACTGCCATGTTATAATATAGAGGTATATCTTACAGTCATGTCATGGAGACTCTAGCAGCACTGGATTAAGTAGGGATATTAAAGAGATACATACACCGGAAGATAACCTTTTTTTATATCCATTATAACATTGTATTTGAATGCTATTTATAATTTAACCATTAAAGTATTTGCCTGATACTTTTCTTACCCCTGGGTTCCTCTAAGAGGGGGCTGCCATGTTAGTTCAGCAGGAGCCTGTTTGCATTAGAAACTGTAACTGACAGTCTGAGAAGGGACAGTCAGGTCGGCAAAACAGTCAGATTTAGGAACTTCAAGTAACAATAACTTACAAAAAATTTTTGTTTTAGTGTCAGTATAACTTTAAACAGATAAATATCTCCTGCATCTATCTCACAAAGGAAAATAAGTATGAGGAGCTATGGATCTGACCATACCTACTAGTCAATCCGTGGGGTGTAGTTGTAGTTAGTGCAGGTTTTTGGCTGGACCACAGCAGATGGACAGTATCTGAGCACTATTCCTCACTTAACAGCAGCAGGGAAAGGCCAAAACCACATGCTATTAAACAAACAAAGTCAATGTTCCCTCTAATTCCTTCTCAGCTATGTGTGCCAAAAAAAAAAAAAAAAAAACCTTTAGTGCGCACAATTAAAACTTGTGTGCACATTTTTTAAAACTGTGTGGTCAGAATAAATGCAACATTTAGAGTTTTCACAATAATTTCTTTATGCGCACCACAATTTGTTATGTGCGCTGGCCTCAAAATTTGTGCGCGCACCCATGACTTTGTGGGAACATTGCACAGAGTATATCAGAGGAGATTACGTGTAGAGGATGTCTGGGATACATCTGTGAAATAAATCATAATACAAAAGAGCTGTACACATACAGTGAAATATAGGAGTCATAAATAACTTGTAATAAATATATATTCATCCATTACTGATGTCACTGATGTTTATTAAACATAATATACCCCTGACTGAAATATTGGAAGTCATCCTGACCTGTATAACTGCACACAGCTTTCATTGGAAAACTCCTCATGAATTGTAATATCGTATACTTCTCAGCTGGATTCCCACACCAAATATTTACATAGACAGTGCAAATCCATAGATTCCTGAATATACCCCTTGGCACAGAACTTGTGGTTCCTAGTTCCACGTTTGTGTCCCAAGGAGCAGCCCTTTTCTACTGGCCCAGTATCAGCTGTTTGGATTCCATACAGGAGTGGGGGGGGGGGGGTTGTCTCTTCTCACTACAATTCATTTGTGGCTTATAGTGAGAAAGATATTTTTCAGCCTGTGCAGGAGAAAAGCATGTGAATGCCAGGGAGAGCACCATGGCAACCAGGGATACGGTCTCCATGCAGAGGAGAAACACAGAATGCCTCCTGCATCTTCTCAGCTACATTCGCTGTTTCTAGCTATGGAGGGCTGATTTCTACTGAAACATTTAGCTCTTATTGGATGATTCCAGGAACATTTAACTCTTATGGGACAATTCCAGCAACATTTTCATGACATTTATTTAGTCAGATATATGTATATAAAATATTTATCCAGTTATATACATATATAGAAAATGGTCCAGTACACATCACAGTTTATTTGCAACATCAGAGCGCTGCATGGCTAGAGAGATGGTGAGCCAACTGCATATATATGATCTATAACACAAGTACACCAGATTTAAGATGGTGCCTCTGGCCCTTTAATCCAAGCTGGACCATGCTGGTATAGTGATGCGGTCCTCTCCAGAGCGGCTTGCACAGGGACCTATGATATGCAACTGTTGGCCCAAGGGCTAAAAGATAAGATCAGCCTGATTTGGTCCAGAATGTAGAAGGCCAGATCATTATTGTGTATGGCCAGCTTAATCTGTACACTAACCCAAACTCACACACACAACCAGGAAAATGTGACTGTGAAAAACCCAAACACACAGACTCACATGAATCCAAACACACATACTGTCATTGTTCATACAGCTGCAACACATTGAATGCTATAGGACAGTTCACACGAGTCAGCTTAGAGGGTTGTAGCATTCTCTCCTGCAGTGCTATGTTTGGGAAAAACCCTACATTCATTTCAACATACAGTTTCTTTGTGATACAGTCTGATATCCTTTAATTAATTCTTCACATATTATATGAATACTTAATTGCACTGAAGCTCATGAAATTTAGGAGTGATTTACTCCAGATTTTGTTTTTGCTGCAGAGTACGCATTAAAAGTAGACAAGGCAGTAAAACATGTGGGTTCTGGCAAATGCCAGAAGGACTGATGTTACATGCCATAGACAGTTTATTTCTCTGTAGTTATTTGCAAATAATTTTCAAGCACACGGCATAAATGTGGGTAGTGAGTTAAGTGTATGTGAATTAAGCTGTTGGAGAGGGTTATCTTTCCTGCATGTGAGTGGATGAAACAGAGCTCCCAAAACTGGCTCTTTTGAGCATGTCAGCATTGTAATAGTAAGGTTCAGCCTATCTCAATGATCTTAGCAATTCAGGTGATAAATGGCAATGTTTATTTTCTTTGTACGAGGAAGAGTGTGAACCAGCCATACTGGGTGACTAAGCTGCCCACACAGCCCAAACTATCAGGCTAGGGCCAGATCTAGTGGATTGGCTCCTTTGTTGCTCCTCCACTGTTCCATGTACCTGCACCCAGATACACTGCCTCTGCGTGGGTGCAGGCAGATGCAGAGGATTTCAATGCATACTGTTCTGGTGTCGAAATCTGCCGCTTTTGTCTACACCTGAGCCGAGGCAATGTATCCGGGTGCAGGCACATGAAACAGCGGAGGAGAATATTCTCTGCCTGCATTTCTCCACAGGCCGAGATCTGATATGCCTGACCCTTGCCTAAAAAGAACAATCTCACATCTCTTACAAATTCAATTAGCTTTTTTTATTGCCTGTTGTCTTTAAAAATTCAGTTTGTCATATCAGTTAAAGGAAAACTATACCCCCCAAACAATGTAGGTCTCTATAAAAATATATTGCATAACAGCTCACGGTAAAACCCTGCTTCGTGTAAATAACCCATTTTCATAATAATATACTTTTTAGTAGTATGTGCCATTGGGTAATCATAAATAGAAAATTGCCATTTTAAAAAATAAGGGCCACCCCTTAGGATCCTATGATTCACGGTGCACACAAACAAATCAAACAAACTATACTTGTTAGGTCACATGAGCCAATTAACAGACAGAGTTGTGTCTTTTGCTTCCACACTTCTTCCTGTTACAGTTAGAGTTGTAGTATTTCTGGTCAGGTGATCTCTGAGGCAGCACACAGACCATCAGGAAATGGTGGTTCAAGGCAAGAGATGTAAAAGGACAATATTTACTTAAATATACATACCAGTTTGTATAATATGCCACTTAATATGATATAATCTGTTGCTTTAGTATTAATTTTGGGGGTATAGTTGTCCTTTAAGGGCCTTTCTCCTTGCAGCAAATATAAGAAAGCCTGTGACGTGTGTCATATAATGAATAAGTTACTACCATTATAATGTGAGCTTCGAGATGCCATAAGCTTTAAAAAAGAATGTGTGGGCTCTTTAGCAAGCAATGATTTCATAAAAAGTTCCACCCTGTACAACTAAATAGCCTTGAGTTATTTAATCATATTTGCCTGCAGAAGCGACTTAGAAGAGAGGACACAAGTCAGACCTGCCATGTGTGATACTGTAGCTAGAAGCCTGACAAGCACGGAAGTGTAACTCAGGGCAGTTCTGGAGGAAACAGCAGGATTCCTAAAATAGGTACAGCCAGGAAATGTGAAACACATACTGTGGCTAGTGATCAAGGCCTCCCTCATACTAACAACACTGTAGCATGGATGCAATTGGACTGAACTGTATCAGACAGACCCACAACATTTTCACATACAAATCACTTATCCCTGGAACTGGGGTACTCACTGTCTCATAAGTTGTTAAAGGATAAGTAAACTTTTAAAATAAGTGAATATAAAATATGAGAGTGCTATTCTAAGCACTTTTGTAGTTTACATTCATTTTTTTTCTTTTTTTCTCGAAGATATTAAGGGATACATGTGCTGTTAATATGAATGAATTTTGTTACCACAGCGCCACCTGCTGGTCAGTTTCTGACCAGTCTGACCATCAAGTAGTCAGGAGAAAGAAAGAGGCTGCTCTAATGTTCTTCTGCTTAGGAAAGATTTGAGAAAGGTTTCCAATTTTTTTCCTAAGCAGAACATCATATCAGCCTCTTTCTTTCTTTCTCTTGACACCTTCCTTGACTACTTGATGGTAGAGTCCTGCGTGGAAACAATTTCTAAGACCTGGTCCCGACCCCGCAACCTGAACCGCAACCCGCATATTTGCCCACTTTGATCCGCAACCCAACCCGCAACTGCCTTATCCGCAACTCAACCCGCAACCAGCCAGAAGGTGCTGCAAACTGGAAGTGACGTCTTCAAAAGTGGGCGAGGACAGAAACAAGTTTTGTAAAACTTTAAAAGGAGCAAAATATAGACAATATTACATAACATAAGAAATTTAGATGAGACCCACAACCCGACCCGCAGGTATACCGGCACCTGAAAATCCTCCCCTCATTCCGCAGGGTGCCCGCTTTTTTTGCGAGTAATCTGTGGGTAGCCGACCCGTTGCAGGACTCTACTTGATGGTCAGAAACTGACCAGCAGCTGGCACTGTTGTAACAAAATTCATTCATATTAAGGGGGTAAGTATGGAGCATCTCCCCGGGTGGGGGAGGTAGTTAGCCTGGGGGGAGGAGGGAGGTCTACCTGGGGTGGGGGTAGGGTTTTTTCCCCCACAGGTTGATTTCTCCTTTAATGAAACTCAGGGACAAAGGTAAGAAATCTATCAACTAAATGTATCAATTTAGAACAGTTAAGGGTCAGGGCACATGCTCATATTCGGGGAGATTAGTCGCCTGGTGAATAATCGTTTCCAGGTTCAGAGCTATTTAAGTTTTAATAACGGCTAATACACTGTATTCTGTATCAACAGCAGCACCTGCTGGTCGGTTGTCATAACTGTACATGGAAAAAGATACACCTTCAGAAGGAAAACAGAGAAGTGTTCTGATGTTGCTTTGCTCAGGAAATAGATAAGAAGTCTTTAGATGCCCCTTTCCATCTCCTTCCTGAGTACAGTAACATCACAACAGTTTTCTTTTTGTCTGTAGAGACTGGAACTGTTCATGTTTCATGTTGATGAAATTTGCTTCCATTCAGGCACAAGAGCATCAGTCTGGTTTATGGATCAGGGCTGTTCTGCAGGTATACGGTCAGCCAGGTTCTTCTAGGAAACCTGTTTTTTTATAGCCCTTGCTTTATGCATGGGGCATAATTGTGCTATATCCCCAACCCATTGCCACAAAGTAGAAAGAACAGAATTGTCAAGAATGCCTTTGTATACTATAGCCTTAGGATTTGCTTTCAGCAAAATCACACCCCTCTTTTCACTATACTTTAAAAGCCAGAGCTCCCACGCATAATTTAAAGTGATACTTTTGAATTATCTTATGAAAATATTAATCTGCATTAAAAGTTACCTAAAAGTCATTTTAATAGTTTTCAATGATAGTTAAGTAATTGTTACTTGAAGTTCCTAAACCTGACTGTTTTGCCAACCTGACTGTCCCGGTTTCTAATGCTAACGGACTCCGGCTGCACAAATATGGCAGCCTCCTCATAGAGGAACATGTGGGTAAGAAAAGTAAAAATGTTAAAGCATCAGGTAAACACTTTTATAGCAAAATTATAAATAACATTCAAATACAATGTTATGATAGATATGAAAATAGTATTTTTCGATGTCAGTATATATTTAGGATTCATATTAGTGCATAATCTCCTTCTATTCATAGTACGCCACTCTAATTGGCAAGTTGGACATCCTAGCTCTACTCTCAAATCAGAGTTCAGCACCATTTAGAAGAAGGATATAAATCATACACTGCAGAAAGATAGTAAGCGCTTCTGGAATATTGCCCACCCCCTAGGTTCTTTGGTGGGCCCCAGTTACACCAAAAAACTTAAGAACTGGCAAAAGTTAAACAGCTACAATTACAGATTGGAACACATGGGGGCGGTGCAGTGTCATTGTTAGTCACTATAATTAAGCATGTTGCTCATGAGCAAGTGGTTGGGGATCACTGTACTAAAGGAAGCAATCATACATGAAATATGTTTGTTATTTTTTAAACAAAATATATAAAAGCATTTCTAAATATATAGCAAATCAATTGTCTCAAAATGTACTTTCATTACCGTAATGCATTCTGGTACTCACCGGTTTCTGGGCTGCAGCCCCCATTTGTAATTGGCAAAACTTGACAGCTTGCTCTAGCACAGCTCCTTCATCCACCTGGGAAATAAGAAATTGGAGATAGGTAGCAACATTACTAAGCACATAGCACATACAGATAACTTGTAATGTCCTTTAGTAGAGGTAATAGAATGACCTTAGAGAACCCCTATGTGACAAACACGGCCATTTACCTAACTTTGGTTTAGAGAAAAATGGCAACTTAGTATGATACGAGAAGCAATTGAAATACACAGGCAACATGTAAAGATACGCAAGGCATATTAGCTGACAAGTATCACTCTCACAAAATCACAGCATTTGCCAGTGGTTGCTGATGGGGCAATGTATCATGCACTCTGTGCTCTGGATAAAAGGTCTGGTGGAAGATGCAGAGTTCAGCACCGCTGGACTCAAGGCAGCCCTTAAAAGAAACGTGATACTGACATGTTCCTATAACAAAGAGGGATGCTTCAGTATTACAGGTATGGTACCTGTTGTCCAGAATGTTTGGGACCTAGGGTATTCTGGATAATGGATCTTTCCGTAATTTGGATATTCATACCATAAGTGTTCCAGAAAATCATAAAAACATTTAATAAACCTAATAGGCTGGCTTTGCTTCCAATAAGGATTAGTTATATCTTAGTTGGGATCAAGTACAGGCTACTGTTTTTATTATTACAGTGAAATAGAAAATAATTATAAAAAAAATTGGGATATTTAATGTCTATAAACAGCCCTCAGCTCAGTACTAATTATCCCTAAAAACACTATGACCAGATGAAACTTCCCTCTTCATTCTTGCTGGGGTGGGGCTGTACAATGTTTCCATGAGTAGGATTATGGCTTACATGTGTACACAACCTATGAAATAAGTACACTAAACCCAGTACAACGTGAAACTAAAGTTGCTCATTTTGCACATAGCTGGAGAGGTAATCGCTGCTGTTTTCAAATGGTTCATGGGGCTGCTAACTGCTTTCAGGAAAAACATTTCACACTGCTTACCTGTTTGATCAACATGTAGGTTTTACACATAATTTTTTCAATCTTTCCCATATCATATTTTGTGAGTTTTTGACCCTGCTGCCACACACGGTAGGCCTCCAACAACAGATTTTTGCTACTCTCAGTATCGTCCAGGAGCTTACGTTTGCGGCTAGCTCTTGGTGGATGATCCTTACTGTGAGGAGGCATGGAGACCCAGCTCCCAGCAGGCTGCTGCTGTTTAGAACTAATGCTCAATTCTTCTAATGACAGTTCTGTGCCCTCAGGGCCCTTGTCTTTAAGTGCTCTGGGCAATTCATTTTGTTGATTCTCTCCTCGTCTCTCAGGATCACTAAAATGCAAATCTTGGTCCATAGGCTCAGTAGTCTGAGAATTAACTGACTCCTTAAAACTCCTGGATCCCCCTGTCACCATGGTGTGAAGAGCAGAGTCCTGTATTTTCTCTTTGCCTCCATTCTCTAGTCCTGAGGCGACACCTTCACACAACATTGAGCTCTTCCTTGGTGGCACATCTTTCCGGTCCTCCGATGCAGGCCGGCCTGACACGTCTGTTGTCATGGAAACAAGCTGGAGTCTGAAGTGTGCAGATCCTAGTGCGAGGCAAGTAAAAATTAGTAATATACCTCAAACCGGTTAATCCTATATTACATATGAGTGAAAAAGTGTGCTCTTACATTCATTTTCTGTTTTTAGTGGTTTCAAAGATATAAGCAGCATTAGACAGCAAATACCAGGCTTTTGCTCAACTTAGAGTCAGCAAGCTGAGTGTTAGCTAAATACAGGAAATGCATAGATAGATAGGATTGACACTCTAGGGCAGGGGTCCCCAACTTTTTTTTTTTAATTTTTACCAGTGAGCCACATTCAATTGTAGAAAGAGTTGGGGGGCAATACCAGCATGGAAAAAGTTCCTGGGGATGCCAAATAAGGGCTCTGGTTGGCTATTTGGTAGCCCTATGTTGACAGGCAATCTAAAGGAGGCCTTGTTTAGCAGTGCATTTCGT
This sequence comes from Xenopus petersii, assembly GCA_038501925.1. Lineage (NCBI taxonomy): Eukaryota > Metazoa > Chordata > Amphibia > Anura > Pipidae > Xenopus > Xenopus petersii. The sequence continues at coordinate 146,193,060 of CM076673.1, forward strand.
TTTATGCAATTAAAACATGCCTCCAAGCCAGGAATTGAAAAATAAGCACCTGTTTTGAGGCCACTGGGGCAACAGCCAAGGGGTTGGTGAGCAACATGTTGCTCATGAGCCCCTGGTTGGGGATCACTGTTCTAGGCCTTCAAAAGAGAATCACTGAGCTGAACACCTGCAACAAGCAGTTTTAATCTGTTATTTACTAAAAAAGTTAATTATAAAAAATGGCAATACTTTCTGTCTTGTATTAGCAGTACTAATACCATAAATTAACGGAGGAATTGGTTCTGATTCTCAATTCATATTGCCTCTGGATATGATCCCATGCAAATAATTTTAAAGCCATTGAACCCTTTCATTGAATTCATATTGGAAAGTGGAGAGGACAAATATATGAAAATGTTCAGCACAAAAAGGGTTAATCATCTGAACCAACTTGTAAACTAATGGATTGTATTCATTCAGGATTTTGTTGCTGGATCCAGGCAAAGTCAGAGCATGAGCACAGAACACATCATCACCAAAACTATAACAGATTTACATATAGATTTTTCAGATAGCTTAGAATAAAAGATGATAATTTGGTGCTATTAAATAGCGTAATACAAGCATATAGGTGTCTCTGGAAGGACAGAAATATACAGCTAAACACACATAGCTATATTAGGACTTTCTAATAAAGCAACTACTTTGTTATTTTTTTCTATATTATGTTGTGAGTGATGAGTTATAATTGCTGTGCACGACTGATCTTCTATAACATGAAGTGTAACAGACAAAACCTCACAGATGCTCTTACCCCAGTTAGTTCACTCAGAGTGTCCTGTAACACTTTCACGTTAAGTATGGAAGCTTTTTGCGCCAAGACCTGGCGATCCACATCCCGCAAATATTTCCTGCGAATACATTGAGGAAAAATACATTTATTTATTTAGGAAGCAAGATACAAGAATATTTTGCATATATATGTATTTTTTTCTGTGGTTAGGATGCATATTTCTTTGCCTATTTTTCTTTATTTAGTTTATTCCAGAATATATTTCTTAAATTCACCCATAACTTAACATTTATATATGGATTCTGAATTACGTCAGCCGTTATGACATACACTAAAAGCTAAAAGTAGTGAAACTCTCCTAATATCCCCATTTCATGGTATTGTGACAAGTGCTCCACAAATCATTAAAACCAGCCCCTTCCACAATCTTATCATATGCTGCTAGGTACTCGATGAAACTATAGAGCAGTTGAAGGCCATGGCACACAAACAATTTTTAAACAATTTTCTTTTAAACTTTATTACATAATCCATTTTACAAATCAATATGCAAGTCTAGGAATGCAAGTGCTTTATGCCCCCTATCATGGCAGCCATCAGAAGTCTTGGGGCTAGGGTGGCCACCTTACTTTTAAAATATTCCAGGCCAAGGTGAGCAGGATGGGGCCGGGATCAAGAGAGGGTGGAATAAGCAATACATTGACAGTAAATTTATAATATAGGACCTGGCCTTGATGGCACCACTACTTGGGGCCCTGTACAAGTTATATGTCTGGGGTACAGTATTAACACACACACACACAAACACACACTATGGATACATATATATAAGGGGATCATATAATCATCTCTCTAATGCTTTATTTAAGGACACCCATTCGAATTAGAAGAAGGAGGTTCCACCTAAATATTCAGAAGGGTTTTTTTTTTTTTACAGTTAGAGCTGTGAAGATGTGAAATTCTCTCCCTGAATTAGTCGTACAGGCTGATACATTAGATAGATACAGGGTTATGGAAGATAACTCATAGTACAAGTTGATCCAGGGACTCGTCTGAATTTGGAGTCAGGAAGGATTTTTTTCCCCCTCTGAGGCAAATTGGAGAGGCTTCAAATGGGTTTTTCTGCCTTCCTCTAGATCAGGGCTGTCCAACTGGTCTCCCTTGTGTGCCCCCCCCCCCACATGAACGTCTGCCTAATGTGTCTGCTTATGATATGTAAGCTTTAAAAGGTATCAGTACTGATATAAACTGGCCCCTGCATTGTTTAAACCTGAAATTCAGACTGTAATCCACTGTATTGTTCACATATGTAATACCCCACACATTAGGGCCTTTATCAATGACAGTTTGCAAGTGAATCTGTGCTCATTGAAAACCTTAGCCCGATCAGCAATAGTGCCAAATCTGACCCTGCTCCCATGAAAAAAGAAAGACCGGTTTGAGTGAGGATATATATATATATATATATATATATATATATATATATATATATATATATATATATATATATAGGGCCAGCTACACTGCAACATTAATTAAAACAGTTTAAAACGTTCGCATATTCCTGTCTCTGTCATGCTTCTCTGAGCTACTTGATGCAGACGTTTTTGCTAATGTTTCTACAGAAGTTATGAAAGATTTTATGTAAATTCCCTAAGTGTATACTATATGTACTTTGTGCAGATTACGTGAGTTTGTGCTTCCTCCAGTCATAAATTGACCAGGCTCAGGATATACCCCCATTATTGCGTCCCTGGCCCCATGACCATTCCCATTCAATTTTGTTTGTGAACACCAGGCCTGACTCAAAATGTGGATCAACACGTATTCCTTTGATAGTTGTTCACTTTGACTATAAGCCTAGCAATCTTCATAATTCATGCAGGAAAGTGGTGTGAGAAAATTCCTAGTGGTTTTGGAATGTTCTCTTCCTAATAAAAATGCCACTTAGCATTACTCTTAAAAACATTTTTAAAATACCATTGATTTTTTCTGTCTTCCTTTAGCTTACTTATCTAATTAACACACTTTATCCTATTCATTCTATATGACGCAAAACAATAGATTTTATATAGAGTTATAGGCTACATTGGAGGTCGATCATTTGGTCAAGCTTCACAGAAGCTAAGAAAGACCCCCTTTAAACTAAGCCAAAACTGTTTTTAGGGGCAATAAAACCACTTTCTTTCACTTCCACAAAGGTGTAGACATTTTCACTTATGACTTACAGACTAACAGACAAATTGAATGATGGGGGACACTTACTTCCCCTGGTCGGGGGTCCTTTGAAGCATGCACAAGAGTTTGAACAGTGTATTGGAGTCTTTCAGTTGAGCCAGAATGTCCAGAAGCAACACAATAGAGCAGTTCATATGGGAAGCAAGACTGCCAGGACGATCTATTTCATCCACAGGGATTCGCCAGATTCCCTAGATGGAAAACAATGAGGAGGTCAAAAAACACATGACAAATGAAAAATAAGTATCATCATTCTTTCAAATTCTATTAATATTTTTCAGGTAGATTTTAGTGTTCGTGTAACACATATGGGTAATAAATATCAATGGCAACAAGGATATTATAGGTCTACCTAACTGAACGCTTATGATCCAGCCCTCTAAGGGTTTTCTTTATTTAATGCCCACTAGCTATAGTATGCGTTTCCTGGATAATTTTGTTTTATTAGCAGTTGTAGAGAATTCAGCCCAGAGCAATGAGTCTAGAAAGTGTAACTCTAACCAAGTTGTTAGAAAGATATCCACTATTCCACATTTACAGGAGCAATGCTGATAAAATGAAAGTGCCAGTGAAGCAGTCTGGGAGAAAGAAAAAATTGGAGGGCCACGTCCAGCACACAGGTCTACAGCTGGACAGATCTGCTCTTGAGCAACTGACTTAACATAACATGGTATTATAACAAACAACTAGAACACACCACTGTCAAAAAAAATGATGGCAAAGAACAAACTGATACCATATATAGGCAAGAGAGAATTTTCCTACCCTTTTTAATACAAGTTGCCTGCAGGCACACATATTGCTTCCAAGTATTACAAACTATCATTTATATAATATATTATGGTGGTATGCGCTGCTGTTCTAAATCTGATTCCATCGTTTTTCAAACTGCTTCTTTGGCTGGGTGAAAAATAAAGGGATTGCTATACAACAACAAATGGGTGTAAAAAAAAAAGTAAGAATTCAGAACTTAACTACAATGGTAAAAGGTTCTATCATGGGAAATGGCAGAATGGAGCTATGAAAGAGGGCATTCTGGGAAAAAGATATAGCAGGTGCAGAATGGGTTAGTAAGGGGGATGTTGCGTCAGGCTACAGTAGCTATTTATATAAGAAAGAATTAGAAGTGTAAATTATATTAAAAAATGGGTCTTTATTTGCTGTAACATGTTTAGAATTCGGCTAAATTTGGATCCTTAAAATCAGGTGACATTAAAGCTCTGAACATTTTTGCTCAGTATTGATGACATTTGTTCTGATCTGGCAATCACTTGTGTATCCGCTTGGGAAATGTTACTTTATGTTGTGGCAAAGTTGCCCAACTTATATTAAAGGGGGAGTTCACCTTTAAATTAAGGTTTACTATGACATGGAGCAATATTCTGAGACAATTTACAATAGGTTTTAAATTCTTATGGTTTTTAAATAATTTTCAGTTTGAAATTTCAGCAGCTCCCTGGTTGCTAGTGTCCAGATCACCCTAGCAACCATAAAGAGGTTTAAGCAAGAGCGTTAAAGGAACAGTAACACCAAAAAATTAAAGTGTTTTAAAGGAATAAAAATGTAATGTACTGTTGCCTTGCACTGGTAAAAATGGTGTGTTTGCTTCAGAAACACCACTATAGTTTATATAAACAAGCTGCTGTGTAGCCATGGGGGCAGCCATTCTAGCGCAGGACACACAGCTGATAACAGATACATTCTGAAGAATCCCATTGTATATTACAGAGCTTATCGGTTATCTGCTGGGTATCCTGTACCTTTTCTCCTTTTTCATCTTAGAATGGCTCCCCCGATGGCTACACAGCAGCTTGTTTATATGAACTATCGTAGTGTTTCTGAAGCAACCCCACCAGTTGTACCAGTGCATGGCTACAGTACATTATATTTTCATTACTTTAAAACGCTTTCATTTTTTGGTGCTACTGCTCCTTTGACTGAAGATGGACTGAATGGAAAGGACAGTAATAAAAAGTAACAATTTTAAAAATGTAGCCTATAGTTATTTATGGCTGCTGGAGTCAGAGACCCTAATTGGAAAGCTGGAAAGTTGGAAAATCATGCAAAAATTAAATATGCATACCAATTGTTGTGATATAAGGTGCACTCTGGCTACAGATCAGAAACATGCCCTTAGTACAAAGCATAAAACTCTGAGTAGTGCAAGACTTTGCCAAAGGTTGCAAGTGCTCAGGTGAAAACAAAGCCCTAGCTACAAAGTCAGAGACATGGGATCCCAAGTCTGGTGGGAAATAGCACATCTGTATAAGATGAGCAGGGTAAATCCCACGAGGAAATACGTAATAAAGCCGTGACTGTTTACTCTGTTTTTAATTTGTTTAATACAGTGCTGCGTTTCAGAATGGAAAACTGTCTTGCTCTCTAATCACTGACTGAATCCTTTCACTGACAATGAAACCTTAATTAATGCTTGGATTATTTCAGTCTCAGGGATCACAATAAACAATCCAGCATGTCTTCAATACACACACACAGCACACTGGCAAACAGGGCGACATCTTTATGCAGGGAATTCAACAAAACTAAAAAGAAAGCAAATTAATATTTATAAATTTATATTTAAAATGGAAAAGCACCAGCTGACCTAGTCAGCCCTGTAACCTGCCCCCCTCTTCCACTTCCCACTGATCCCCCAAAGTATAACACATAATCTGGCTGCCTCCACTGCTTATTTTTGGGTTAGCTTGATTGTGCTTAATTAGTAAGCCACCCAAACATCTTGATGGAGTAAGCGTAGGAGGAAGGGGCGTGGGAGGAAGGGGGGGGGGGAGACATGGGGGGAAAGAGACTGGCACTCCTCATTCTGACACTATATTTATGCAGTACCAAATGTAAGGGTGCCCTTCCTAAACAGCAGAATACTAAGAGGTTTCTGTGTGTGTATAGAGCCCTGCCCCTGGTACCTCACACATTTTTCTCCCCAGTCCTGCCTTGCCTTTAGATGGATACTGAAGTATAAACTTAGCCCAGCTTTACACGGATACAAACATGCTGCCATGTTCCTGATGATCCCATTCATCACCCAGTTCAAATAAACAAGCATGTTGTAGCATTTCAATATATTTACAAGATACTAATGTTTTCTTTTTCCTGCTCTACCATGAGACAGGTCCTTCTATGCCAGACAGCAAGACATGAAAATAATTATACATACTTTCTTAAAATACAGTCATCAAACTGTGTGGCCTTCCCCTGAGTGAATACATTTTAAAGAACTTGCAAAATGCTATTTTACTAGCAAATGAGTCCACTGAGCTGACAACACCAAACAGAAGTCTCAAACAGCCTCATTCCCTGGTATAAGCGGGTTCATGGTTTATTTAAAAAAGAAGCTACCATAAAAAGAGAAGTACATGATAGCCGGTCTATGGTAGTCACCAAGTCATGAAAAACCATTTAACTGAATGCTAAAATTGTACATAACTTTATGAGAAAATGTAAAGCAATTATTTTTGTACTTTAGTTTTACATAATGGTACCCAATATAAACTACAAATAAAATAACTACAAATAAAACAAGTAACTATTAAACATAAAATGAATGATATTGTACAGAGAGCCCTTGTATTTCGGAGGGAGGCATCCAGACCATAGGCCTATAGCTGGACAGTATTGCATTTTTTGTGTTACCTGCAAAGAAGCAGTTATAAAAACTATGTTTTATATATTGGGGAGTAATGTTATTCCAATCAAGTCATGTAGTATATCACAGAATAGGAAAGAGCGCATTCTTTTTGTACTGGCGTGACTTGACAATGCCTCCAGGATGGGAACCTACAATATGTCAATTCAGGGAGAGTCTTAATGTGAAGGCTATATTCAAAAGGTCACCTGCTTGGTGAAACTAAACCTACTATTTCTCAGTTGCACTGCTATTGGAAATCCACTCACTGTTGTTTCAAGGTTCCTGTTGCTACTTTTCTGATTTGTAAGGCTTTGAGCGATTCCAGGTCTTCAGCTGAATCCCAATCAGGGTTGCAGTACATGTTCTTACAGAAGCACAGATCCCAGGCACACACAGCTTAGCAACCCTCCCCATAGCCTGTTTTACTTCCTAAGACTTTCATGCAGTCAGATCCATGGATCAGGCACTGCACAGTGTTCAGCAGGCTGCTCGAATACCTACAGAAGAATGTATGCCAAACATGTATAATAGAGAGAAACATTGTGTTACAATCATAAAGTAAGGGGAACTGGGGCTGGCCAGGTTTTATGTTCTGGGAACAGATTTGACTTTTGCATTAGATATGGAAGTTATCAGTTCCAGACTTTAGGGAGCAGTGAAAGAGTGCAATGCTGCTGAATAATTCATTATTTTCCTGTGTGTGCTCCCGCAGAGAAAACCAAACAGCAGACACAGGAACACAGCCAGCCGTGCAACTAAACACTAAAGCATGCAAGGAAGGGGAGGAGTAGAGAGAGGGAGTGAAAGAAAGTGAGTTACATTAAAAGGAGAGAAAGAAGAGCATTGCAAAGAAGATAAAACTATGTAGTTAAATAAGGAAGAGCAAACTATGGTGCTATACAGCGCACAGGAGACACAGGGAAAGGTGCAGCAGTGGGAAATCCCCCACACTTCCTGAACACTTACAGGGGGAGAGGGCTGAGCCTTCCTTGAAGAACTTTACCAACAATATAAAGTGCTATTTCTAGAGTAACAGGAAAAGTCATTCAGCCAAATGAGGAGAGGACCCACACTCATAGAGCTCTGTTATCACAAACATGGCTACAAACAAGGCTGAGTAAGAAAAAAGCTCCATTGACCGAGATGTAAATATTTAGACAGAGGCAAGGAGGCTGCTAAAGACAAATGCATATGAAGCAGAAAATCGACTGCTAGGAGCTGTTATTAGTAATGTTATTAAAATGGATCCGCTTATTTCTGGGTTTTGCCTTACAGTTTCGCTAGTAAGTCCAAATCTGCTTAAAAGTCATGAAACTTTGACCACAGGTGCTCCTGTTCAGTACTGACACTCTTTTGTACACTAAAGCACATCATACACATGCCACACATTGACACTACTAGTAACTAATGCCGTATCACGCCTCACACATATTCTATACAGACATAGAAGAAGAGGCAGTTGCATATTTTAGCACACAGCGGTGAGTGGATATGATTGTGTGCAGCATAGGGGACTGTAGATGAACACACACAGAGTACTACACAAGAAGCTTGCACATCTGGGCAGGAAAAGAACTCACCATCACAGAGAGGAAAGGCCCCTCCAGTGTCACATCCCTTCCAGATGACTTGAGGCAACTCTAGAGTGAGGTGCAGGCGGTGGAGGCTGGTTGTGTGTTTGCCGCTCAGGCCTGGCACAGCCTAGGAAGCAGCACTGACAGGATTGTCTGTATCTTCCACTGCCTTCCGCTTCACACCCACGCACCCCCCTCTTCCCTCCTGACCCTGCACTAGTCCAGCTTGTTAGTATGTGTGTGTGTGGGCTTCCTTAGGGCCGCCCATAGCTAGGAGCAACCAATCGCACGCTACCAGTGTATCCTCCTACATATACACCCACGCACAAAGCCATAGAGCTAATGCACCTAGCAGACTGAATACACACACATAAACTGTATACAAACAGCTCACTCTGTGTGTGTGTGTGTGTTTTAAGTTTCCCTCATTTTACATTGTTGTTTTATGGCCCCACCTATATATTATGCATAGTACATTTCCCTGATTTTACATTTTCCTGTATTTTACACCATTTTTTTCTGGTCCCCTGAAAAACTTAAAATGGGGGTTCTACTGTATGTGTATCAGCAATCTGTGCACACGCTGCATACAATTAACCATATCAATCATACAAGTGCCACTCAAGCATATTAGAAACAAATATTAATAAGCAAATGAATTCAAGGATAGGCCACCTCACAGTTACATAGCTACATAAAATAACACGCTGCAATAAAGTGGCTTTAAAGGGAACATAAATCTTATTTAACCACAGGGCATACTGACATTTTGTTTATTTTTACAGAAAAAGGTAATTTTGCACAAACAGCCTATTTTATCTGTTAACAATAAAGTATAATGCACAACATATGTTGTAATGTTGCTAATTATTAGTATGTGTATATATATATATATATATATATATATATATATATATATATATATATATATATATATATATTTCAAGAGATATAGGGGGCCCTGCTTACAGCCTAAAAGTAGAAGGTGTTAAGAGAGACTAACAATTGTGGGAGTTGCCATATAGCAAAGTAAAATGACATACTGGCCATAGACTCCAGTGAAACAATGTACCTAATGGCCAATTTTTCTGGGAAAATTCTAAAAATGTCAGTATGCTATCCTGGCTGTACATGCTCTGTATTCATCAACAAAAGTTTTACAGATTTTCCTAACAATAACAATACTGTTCTATTTCATGTAACAAAGAGAAAATATGTGCCCAGTAGCTAGAGGATCTAGACCTCTGTAAGACTGCACATAAATGGCTTCTTAAACCTTTGTTCAAGTGCTGCTATACTGATTAAATGAAACTAGCTCCTAACTACCCCTTTCCCATTATCTCCTATACCTAGCTTCTGTACCTAGTTGTTCATGGAAAACAAAATTCAATTTAAGGCCTCAAAACACTGATAAATTGACCTATTCTACCTGACTAAAGGGGACTGTAACCTATGTCGGTAACCCAGGGGTGTCTAAAAGGTAGATTGGGCTCTACCAGTAGACCTTTAGCTGGTGACCAGTAGATCTAAAGACACTGTAAAAAAAAAAAAAAACTGGTCTAAATCACCCTCCTGTTTCATGCTTTTCATTCAGATTATGTTAAGGGTACATAAAAAATATATGTTTAAATATAACAATATACATTTTCTCATAAATTAATAGTTTAGTAATATTTTGCATGAAACATAATGATAACAATGCTATTATAGATGTTGATCATAATAGGACATCAGTAAAAGTAAACCTAGCATTACTAAATCTAGTACTCCTGCTGTAGCCTATATTATATATGTCTATAACCTACAGGGCTGGAACTAGGGGTAGGCAGAAGAGGCACGTGCCTAGGGCTCAAAGGTTAAGGGGGCACCGGGCACATACCTCTTCCTTTCACCCCTAGCCTGGGCCCCCTTCTCTGCACTAAACACCAGGTCAGGTCCACACTCTCTGGCGCCCTGCGTGAGGTCACCAAGCAAACAAGTGTGTATACATGATGTCATTGCGGAGATGGAGCGAAGGGGCCGGCCAGGTTGAATAGGGAGTTCAGCAGGCTTAGCCCGGCCCTGGAAACCTATGACCTGGCCCAGAAGTTTAGTGAATAATTCTTGTCCCATGTTTACATAAGGAATGGGAGCACACTTGTCAATCGCTTTGTCTCTACCTTGTATCAGGGGTGGATAAACTGGGAGGCTGGCGCACAAAGCACCAGTATCAAGCACTGAACCCTAAAATGACCAACAACCTTAGAGTAGGGTTGCCACCTTTCCATGGGGACAGGGCGGGACAGTACATACAGTATATCAAACATTGCTGTATAGTAGAGAGATGCCAAAGCAGCATAATCTAATACAAGATTTTACTGCATTAATGGTCAGTTTCCCTAGATTATGAAGTAAATAACTGTAAATTAAAAGCCTACTGCAATATGCTGCCATGACATGCCACTTTCTTGTCTCATTAGTGTTATAAATGGATGTGGGGTTTTCTCATTTCATCAGAATGTGGAGTTTTCTAGATTTGTGCCAAGTGATTTCAATATGACAATGATCAGATTCCACTTGCAACTAAAGTATCTGTACCACAAGACCAAATGTCCAATTTCCCCAATAGAATGTCTTCTGACTTCTGCTGCCTTATACACCTGTCAGACCAGAAGCATATTTTAAATGTACAGTTGTGTTCAGAATAGCAGTCCTACATCAATAACCTGATCAATCACTGGTTTTGGCAGAAATTATATTTCTACATGGCAAATTATTTACTAGTAAGTGTAGTAGAGTAATAGAAGACCAACAGTCTGGGAATTCATAGTTATAGCAAGCAGGAAGGCACCATTTTGTGGACCGGTAGGCAGGTCTGGACTGAGAATCAAAATAGGCCCTGGCATTTCAGGTACCCAAAGGCCCCAACAGGCCACACAAAGGCCCAAAAAGCCCCCCACCAGCTGCATAGTGAGTGTCTATGGAATCTTACAGCAGCCCCTCTGGCATTTGCCAGAACCCACAGATTGCCAGATTTTGTTTGTGCACCAGAATGGCATGCACTGGCTACACAATTAAATGGTGAACAAAGAGGGGGAAATGTGTGGAAAGCAGTGACATCTAGGAAGTGCTGAATGGAAAGAGAAAGTAATTGTCTGCCCCCCCTCAATGCCTAAGGCATAGAGGAGGGGCAGGCAATATTTGATTGACAGCTGAGATCTTTAAATGTGTTTACAACAGCTATGAATGCTTTAATAAAAAAAAAAGAATTTGGATTTCATGTTTTCTTTGAAAAGGACTTTTATTATACCATTTTTTAAGTATGGATGACAGGTCCACTTTAAGTCCACTAGAAAATCATGTAAACATGAAATAAACCCAATGGGCTGATTTTGCTTTCAATAAAGGATTGATTACATCTTGGTTGGGATCAAGTAAAAGAACACATTGACTGGCCAAAAGCAAAATGGCACAACATTTTGTGGACTGATGAAAGCAAGATTGTTCTTTTTGGGTCTAGAGGCCACAGAGAGTTTGTCAGACAACCCCCAAGCTATGAATTCACAGTACACTGAAACACTGAATTCCACAATACACTGTGAAGACAGTGTGAAGACACATGATATGGGGATGTTTCTCATACTATGGTGTTGGGCCTATTTATCAAGTTTCAATACATCAAAATACTTGAAGAGGTCATGTTGCCTTATGCAGAAGAGGAATTGCCCTTGAAATGGGGTTCAACAAGACAACAACCCCAAACACACCAGTATACACGCAACACCTTGGTTCCAGACCAACAAGATTGAGGTTACGGAGTGACCAGCACAATCCCTGGTCCTTAATCCAATAGAAAACTTGTGGGTGACATCAAAAATGCTGTTTCTGAGGCAAAACTAAGAAATGCAGAAGAATTGTGGAATGTAACAGGTGCCAGAAGTTGGTGGACTCCACAGATGTGCAGCAGTTCTCAGAAACACTGCCTATACAACTAAATATTAGTTCAGTGATTCAAAGTAAAGCAAAATCTTTTTTTTTTTCAGTTTATACCGTGAATGTTTGAGTTTGTTAAGAAGAATGCAGAAATTCTTCATTGTCATTTTTTTGGAAAAGCCTAATATTTCCTTTTCTTCACTTTCTGTTTTGATTTGGAATAGAATGTGCAGTGTTCCCAATGCATTTGTGTGTATGGAAATAAAAGCTATTTTAAGGATTTTGAGCTTATTCACTTTTTTAAACACTGCTATTATTCTGAACCCAACAGTACATGTTAGCATGGTATCACATGGATTAACTGATTGCATATTTCATATGCATCCACCATAAGGGTGGTGATCACCACCAATTAAAATAGGTCTTGCTCAATATTTACTGCATTCAGCACTGATTTTCCCTCTTCCATGTACAGGCGTCCTATCTACAAATATGAGATTGATTCCTTGTTATGTGCTGAAATAAATCACAGAACAACACTGCAGGGCAAAGACGTTTAGAAAATGATTTTTGACTGCAATTTGTTTGCACCCTAGGAACTGATATTACACCAGACTAAAAAAAAATATCCTAAAGAAAAGAATGTTTTGTATAATCCACTGAAATATCTTATCTTGCTACAGGCAAGAATTTTACCCAGGCTGCTTTTATGGGAACATTTTTCTCAAGTGCCTTTGGAAAGTATGATTTATAGAACACCACTACATTAGGAAAACAGATTTGCACAAAGTTTAGTAGCACTTAACAGATTCCCAAGAAACACGTGTGTAGTCAGCAATAGAAAGTCCACAAACTACAGTTTACAAAAGCATTGAAAGAAATATGCACAAGACCTTTTACATGAAACCACAATGATATACAATTATATACAATTGCCCTGGTATATCAGGATGACAGCTAACATCCTAACCACATTGTACTGTATTAAAGCTAAACTGCACATTTGCCTGCACAGATATGTTGTATTATTATATGTAGAAGCTGCAATACAGCTTACCCTCTCAAGATTAAAAACTATTGGTCAAATAAAAAAATTGTGGAAACTTTGCTTTTGCTTAGTTTAGTAAAGGTATGGCTATTGTTTAGAAAACTATTACCAAGAATGCTCTGAAATACAGTACTGCCATTTCCCATAAAGTTAATTTTAAGTAAACAATTTTTATGTTTTTAAAGGAGAATTCAACCCCCCAACTAATAAAACCCTACCCTACATAGTCCCCCTTCCCTGCTCCCCATCCGCACAGGTGTTAACACCTGTAAATTACCCATATCCTGCAATTACCCCTCGTTGTAGAGTCAGCGCAGCAGAGCACACGGGCGTCATCTTTGGCTCTTTGGAAAGTAAGTGGCATATTGGTGCATGCGCAGTTCGAGCAGTCTTTCGCTTTGTGAAAATTGCGCATGTGTCGAAAGTTACATAAATTTGCCGAAGGGAAGGAAGAAGACCTGAAGATTACCTAAGCGCCGGAAGATGGCGCCGTGAGCTCTTCTGCGCTGACTCTGCATTAATTACATGATATGGAGCATTTACAGGTGTTAAAACCTGTGTGGGTGGAGCAGGGAGGGGGGACTATGTAGGGTAGGGGTTTTTATTAGTTAGGGGGGTTGCATCCTCCTTTAAAGTGAAAAACATTATTTAAGCTCAATCAGATGATTTTTATGCAGTTAAGTCCCGCTGCTTTTCCTAGAGGATGGTGCACAGATTCTTTGGAATGCGAGGGACTTCTAGATCCAGAATTCATAATTACCATAACAGTGGTTTAATGACTGGCAGCCGAAAGGGGTCTGAGAAAAGGTTCATACAAGTAGGTTAGACTATGATGATTTGCTCTCAATCGAAGTAATTATCAATGTGTGGGGAAAAAAATTATGTTAAATTAAAAACTTAAATTAGTTTTTTTTGGCGGTTCCGACAGTGTTTAAACAACATTTCTTTTTTCAAGAACCCAGCTGAATAAACTCATGCCAAAAAGTTGGACATATTCTCTGTAATAATAAAACACTACCTTGTACTTGATGGTAGCTTCACAAATATAATTGTGAAAAAAATTAATTTTACAAGAGTTTACAAGCTTAAAAAAGCAACACAATAAGAAATTTGTGCGTTTACAAGGTTAAAAAAAACCTCAAAAATCTCGAATTAAAAAACAGCTTGAATTTTGCCTAGGACAACTCCCATTGACTTCTTCATGAACTCACAAATTTTAAGATGGCTGATTTTTTTTTGTGCTTATTAAATACCAAACATTCAAGTTTTTGAAAACATAATTTTAAATTTGTGTGTTTTATGCAAAAAAAATTGAATCGTGGCAAAAATTCAAATTTGAATGTTGATAAATCACCCCCTTGAGGTATAGTGATCAAAATTATGGAAAGAACCTTTATTCGGAAACGCCAAGTCCCCAAAAAATTCCAGATCAGATTAATCCTATACTCTGGACATTATGATCACTATGACACAAATGTATGCTAGTTTTAGAAAAATCATAAAAAAGTATGGTTTTAAAAAGCGGAATGACTAGCAAAATTGAGTTTACTTTTTTTATACGGGCAAATACATCTATCTATGTGCGGCACATAGATAGATGGTATAAGAAATGCCAACATATCCCTTCTGCTTAGTGCATAATGACTGTTGATTTGGTGCTCGGGCTGCTCAACCCTGGAATACCAGACACACTGCTTGACACAGTAGGTAATATGTGGGGCCAAGGCTAGTCCTACAAAAGATATAGTAATATAAAAACTGGAAACACACATAGCCATGATCCATGGAGCACATATACTGATACAAAATAACATACATAAAAATATAAATATACAATTTTTCAACACTATTAACAGATAATGCTATATGTAGCATGAAGTAAAATGGGAACTATAATTAAAGTCCCTATTTGCTGAAAAGGCAAGTATCCAAAATAGACCAATATTCCTTGTTTAAATAGCAGCTGAGTTAAAGTTCTTAGAAGGTTTGAGTGAATAAATAGATCTGGATAAATGCAAAGTGTGATGAAAGTGACAGCTGCGTGCATGTGAACATCAAAACTTCCCTTACATGGAGCAAAACCGTGGAAAGCTGAAGCCATTATTGACAATGTGCAAAATGGCACACCTAGAGGCCCATTTATCAAAGGTCTAATTATCGGATTCATGTGAGTTTTTTTAAACTCCCATAAACTCGAAATTCAACCTTTGATAAAGAAAGTGTATTATAAAAATCGAATTTTTTTAAACTTGGGTGAATAGGATGGACCCGAAAACTCAATTAGTTTTTTCCTCCAAAAAAACATGAATGTCAGGAAGGCTACAAACAACTCAAAAATTATCCCTGGACGTCTCCCATTGACTTAAACAGCAATTCGGCAGGTTTTAGGTGGCGAATAGTCGAAATTCAAGCTGTTAAAGGGCCAGAGTATGATAAATCTTGAAAATCAAATTAGAATTTTTTTTAAAAACTAAAATCGAATTTGTATAACTCCCTAGTCAAATTTGACAGTTTTGACCATGAAAAAACATGGTAAATTCTAATTTTGAAATTTCAATAAATCTGCCCTCTAAAGTGATGCAATAAGAAAGGCTTGTACTGCAACTTGAGCATAAACACTAACTTGTATCTGCGTTAATAAGATAGTGGCAGTTTTGTCACCAGATGTAAGATGGGCATCTGCTTCAACTAGAATTATTGGAATTTTGGGGATTTATGTCTGTTTTTATGCTTAGCTCATTGCACTTTTTTTATATTGTTAGGGAGAATGGGCAGCAGTGCCATGCCTGGGTATTCTGGCAGCATAGGCAAAGAAAGACCACTGTACCCCCCCCCCCCCGGCCTGAAACTTTATAAACAAGCAGATGATATCACATTAGTAGGATGAGCTGATATAGACTATGTGGAGTAGACTAAATTGGGGGAGGATATTGGGGGAGGGGGAAGAGTTAGCATGGGTCAGCATACCTATAGAATTCAATACCTTCCTGAGTCCATATCCAGTCATATTGATGCTATTCTAAAGGAAATATGGAGCGCAGTGCAATATTAGAAAGTTGAGACTGTTTTGTAAATTTGTATATTACTATAAGTGCCTTTAATTTATACATTTTCAAACAGCTACTTATGACAACAGAGAGTGTCATTCAACGCTTAAAACTGCCCTCTTGTTAGTGAGGCCATAATAGTGATTTATTAATTTGTAGATTGTTTCAAAGTTGACCAAGCAGCAAGACTTAGGGGCAAATTTACGAACCTCCGAAAATTTGCCAGTGACAGCTTCGCTCACAACGCTAATTTACTAAAATCTGAAGTTGCGTCCAGGGTGCCGAACGCTAGAGAAGTAGCTCTAGCATTAATGCGGCAAGCAAAGTTGTGCTAGCGTTGCATAATTTCCATACGATGGGAAGTTAAAGTTTAATGGACGTATATGTTAAAGTCAATACATCACACTACACAAGCCCTGGAAACATTAATAAAATAGAGTTGTTATATTGCCCTACACATGAGCCCAGTGTATAGTATATGTGCCATATGTTAGGAAATGTAGGGGGAAAGCTGGGTACCCCAGAAAAAGTTTATGATCTTTTGCAGCCTATCACCCTGAAAAATGAAAATTCCCCAGCGTTTTTTGGGACTTAGAAAAATTTTCAACTATTTTTTAAGTCCTATCTACTCTATTGCACTTCCCCTGTTCTGAGGTTTGAATAGTTACGTCCATTCGCAAGATCACTACTTCATCAGGCATAAGGGAGCAAAGTACTGCTAGAGTCTCTTTCACTAGCGACTGTTAGTAATTCGGTAACGAAATGATGTCACGCTGGCGAATTTTCGCTAGCGTTACTCATTCGCCCTTTAGTAAATCTGCCCCTAACATGGCTGACAAAACATGCTGACAGAAGTAAAACACCAATACTGTGCCAAACTGCACTGGTGCTTTTGGCCCAAAATGGCAGCTACTCAATATTGCAATACTAGAAGTACACATTTAACTTATGAACTCAGTATTACTACTGCATAATAAGACATGTATGTCCTGTTTGTGAAAGAATAAAAAAAGGATGTGGTCTTATCGCCTTCCAAAACATCTAGACACAACAAAGAGATTAATGGGGGGGGGGTAGTTAATTAGGCAGGCAGTGCTATTTTGCATTAAAGGAAAATTCAGTATAAAAATAAAAACATTTATCTATTTACCCTGTTTTTATTTTTACACTGCGCTGTTCCTTTGAGGGCCAGGGCACACTGAGTGTTGCTCTGCTCTAAGCCTTCGTTTTTCAGCTCCCGTCTGCCTCTTCATGCAACTTTCACCTGCTTGTAGCAATACAGAGCAAAATGGAAGCAGAGATTGGGCCGCAAAAAAAAAAAAAACACAGGCTGAGAAAAGTGGAGCCAACAAACCAGGCCAGGCAATCTGTGGGTTCTGTCAAAGGCCATAAGGTGCCATAGAAAGTCAGTATTTAGTGGGCTGGCGGGGGCTGATTGGGCCGCTGTGTGGGCTGATTGGACCTCTGTGTACCTGAAATACCAGGGCCTATTTTAATTCTCATATAGTATTCTCTATAGTTATTCACAGCAGCATCCTGCTTTTTAAACTTCCACTTATTTGTGTAGGCTACTGGAGACACGGAACACAATGATCAAAGTGGTTTTAAGATGGTGCAGTAATTCCTGAACCTAAGTTTGTGAAACAAGAGAATGCTTTTCACATACCTGGAGGAACAGTTTCTGGTCATTGCTTTCTCAGAATAAAGAGCATGTACAATGCACAGCAAGGAACTCTACATACACTTTAACTAGTCTTTTTTATGGTGCTATGAGTAATGTTACTCCATTTCATCATAGGGACAAAGAAAATCAAAAAAAAGGCACAGGCAGTTAAGTTTAACATAGAGGAGATTTGACAAAGTATTTCTATTATGCTTTGACAAAGCTATTTCTTATTTAAGGGCCTGTGTAATAGTTTCTAGCAACATTTGCCTGAAAGTGAGACAAAATTAATTCCCAGCTTTGGCTATTTATGAAGGTTCTGGTTTGTTAATACTAGGAGATGCTGTTCAGGGCTCAAGGGACGATAGTTGGTCAATTCAGATGCAGCAGGCACTGCTTTCTATGCTATATTCCATGTGTTCGGTTTGCACACTCAAATAAATACAAGAAAAAGGTGGTATCAAAAAATGATCTTGTTATATATAGCACTATACATCAATCAAAATCTTATCTCATCAAAAAAATAACCAGAACTAGGCATAGGGAAACAGATGTAAGAGGCACACGCTATCATATATATATCCTTAGTGCCTCCCAATTTATTTTTCACTATTCCCCTCTAAGCAATCTGTATGCAGTTTGTGTCAGAATGACCTCAAGTATAAAGCCAAAACTACAGAACAGATTTAAAACAACAATGTTAATGTCCATGAATTAGAGCCCAAGCTCTAAATCCAACAGGGTAGGGAATTGTTGCTGGACTTTCACTTACGATCTCTCTCCATACAGACCGAAAGCTGTAATGGTTTATCAGCTACTAAATACTAACTTGAAGGGGGTGAATACTTAATGCAATCTGGAATTTTGTGTAATTTCATTGTAATTAATTTAGATCACTTTGAAGAGATGAGTGGACCAAGTCACTGATTTAATACTATATTCATGCTGAGAAATATTTTATTCGATGTTAGTATGATGGTCTGGTGCAGTGGAAATGATTTTAATAGCGACAGGCTTGGATGATTTCTTAGACAAGCATAATATCATAGGATATGGTGAAACTAGAATCTACAATTAGCATAGATATTGGTATACGTAGTTTATGTGAGTGTAGAGATAAGTCAGTAGTGTGTAGGTGCACTGTGGATCATTTGGAGGGGCTGAACCTGATGGATTTGGGTCTTTTTTCAAGCTAACTTAAAGGGATACTGTCATGGGAAAAACATTTTTTTTCAAAATGAATCAGTTAATAGTGCTGCTCCAGCAGAATTCTGCACTGAAATCCATCCAAGGAACAAACAGTTTTTTTATATTCAATTTTGAAATCTGACATGGGGCTAGACATATTGTCAATTTCCCAGCTGCCCCAAGTCATGTGACTTGTGCTCTGATAAACTTCAATCACTCTTTACTGCTGTACTGCAAGTTGGAGTGATATCACCCCCTCCCTCCCCCCCCCCCCCAGCAGCCAAACAAAAGGACAATGGGAAGGTAACCAGATAGCAGCTCCCTAACACAAGATAACAGCTGCCTGGTAGATCTAAGAACAGCACTCAATAGTAAAAACCCACGTCCCAATGAGACACATTCAGTTACATTGAGAAGGAAAAACAGCAGTCTGCCAGAAAATATTTCTCTACTAAAGTGCAGGCACAAGTCACATGACTGGGGGCAGCTGGGAAATTGACAAAATGTCTAGCCCCATGTCAGATTTTCTCCTTTGAGAAATGGATTTCAGTGCAGACTTCTGCTGGAGTAGCACTATTAACAGATGCGTTTTGAAAAAAAACATGTTTTCCAATGACAGGATCCCTTTAACTATGTAACTAGTGCAGTAAATTTACAATTGCATTTTTTCTGATCCTGAGAAGGGCTTATATTATATATGTGGGTTAAGGTGGCATACATTAAAAGATCCATTCACTTGGTGAGGTTGCTAAACAAGCAGACCTTCCACAGATTATCCCACCCTGAGGTGGACGATATCGGTCTGACCCGATCACAAAGATGGAGATACAGGCCGTTATTGGAGGACGAGCCAATGTGGCCCTTACTACATCAGGATTGTTAAACCTTTCCAATCAATATCTGCCTGATTTTGGGCCAGATATAGGTTGGTGAAGGCAGTTGGAGGACGCCATACAAGGGCCAATAAGCTACCAACCAAGCAGCTTAACACCTATTTCAATAAATGAGCCTCTTCTATTTTTTTTAGCTGTCACATTCACTTTTGTAGAGTGAAAACCATAAAATGACATACAACAAATGGAAGGGGTTGTTTGGCAATATTAAGGTCACAGAATATATGCAGATTAAATTAACAGCGTAATTATAAATGTGTTACATAAACTAAGAAGCAGTGCTCTCACCTTATACCTGTCTTTAAATGTGTGATTTACCGTTTATGTCTTACTCTAATTGTATATTGCTGTGACAGTTGCTGGAGACAAATTTGATTGCTTTTTATGATGAGGTAAGTAGGATGCTGGCCAGGGGGGGCGGCAGTAAATGTGATTTATGCGGATTTTGCCAAAGCGTTTGATACCGTGCCCCACAAACGACTGCTTTCCAAACTAAGGTCTGTTGGGCTTAATGAAGTTGTTTGCACATGGATATGAAACTGGCTACAGGATCGGGTACAGAGGGTGGATGTTAATGGTACATTCTCCACTTGGAGTAAGGTTCTTAGTGGGGTCCCCCAGGGCTCTGTATTGGGTCCACTTTTATTTAACTTGCTAATTAATGACTTAGGGGAGGGTAATGTACGTAATGTATCAGTGTTTGCAGATGACACAAAACTATCCAGCCTAATAAATTCCACACAGGATGCGGCATCCTTGCAACAGGATCTTGACAAACTGGCAATCTGGGCAGCTAAGTGGCAAATGAGATTCAATGTTGATCAATGTAAAGTCATGCACCTGGGATGTAAAAATATCCAAGCCACTTATACCCTTAATGGGACTGCACTAGGCAAATGAAATTTTCTATTACCGCACACCTCCTTCCACTTATTCTGCGTAGTGGTGCTGGTCCTCCGTTGACCTTGCCAGGTCACCTTATTGCCTTGTAAATTCGAAAAACGGTCCGCACACACCAATATTGCAGTCGGGGATTGTGCCCCTTTTATTAATGCCACCAACAATAAAAATTCAACGTTTCGGGGGGACGCAGCCTCCATTCTTCAGGAAGAAGGGAGGCTGCGTCCCCCTGAAACGTTGAATTTTGATTGTTGGTGGCATTAATAAAAGGGGCACAATCCCCGACTGCAATATTGGTGTGTGCGGACCGTTTTTCGAATTTACTGCACTAGGCAAATCCATTATGGAAAAAGTCCTTGTAGATGTTAAACTTGGATGTAGCATCAAGGGCAAATAATGCTTGAGCTGTATTAAAAGAGGCATTAATTCACGGCAGGAAGTGGTCATTCCTCCACTTTACAGAGCACTGGTAAGACTCCATCTAGAATATGCCGTAGAGTTTTGATCTCCATCACTCAAACAGGACATTATTGTATTAGAGAAGTGTGGTGTTTATACAAATGGCCTGTAGATGAAGTGAGACGCCATCGAGGACCATACACATATGAACTGTCTGATGGACGCATATGGAATGCAAGTCGTCTTGCTCCTGTTAGATATGACTTTGGAGAAGCTCCATTTGACGAAGGACGTTTTCCTACTCCTGATGTCAACTGCAATAGGCCTGAAGAAAGTGAACCTATAAGGCGTACTGAGAGAATCAGAGAACTACCTGCATGGACCCAGGACTATGTGATGTGAATAATGTATATTATTGCTTTAAGATGCATTGTTGTTGTTTATTATATTTGCCCAAATGCTTTCCTACTATAGGGGGAATACCTGGTGTTTATACAAATGGCCTGTAGATGTCACTGTGCCCAGACATACTGTGCATACTTCCTGACAGCTTAAAAGTGAAAGTTACTGTTGTGTAATGGCTGCTTGAGAGCCTGCTAATAAAGCACTATTATACACTGCTCATCCTCGGCTACCCAAAACATAACAAGAAGGTACCTTTTTCAACAGTCAGTTTAACATGCAACACAATATACTGCTTATTTGATGCAAAAAGACCCCTGGTGCAGGTCTCTCTCTCTCTCTCAGTTATCATATTAAGAAGAATATATAGCTGAGTGCAACAAAGTGGGTATTGGTAAGAATCGCAGTTATTTATATCACTGGAGGCACCTTCCTCCATGAAATGCGCTTTCCTTATCCTTTATGTCAAACAGGGTATATACGTTATTTCTATATGAGGTCATTTCAAAGTAAAAGCTTAAATAACAATAATAATCATTTTAGCTTTTATTTACTATATCTAATTGCCTGTGGATCAAAAGTTTATAAGAGCTTGATCATTTTTAGCATAGATGTACCTAAAATGTATGTCACAACTGGGTATATATACATCTTATTTAATACACTCATTTACCAAAGCTACTGAATGGGTGGTGTTGGTAGCAAAAGCTGAGCTGGGAAGGTTTTTTTTGTATCTGCACCATCTAGTGGTTGCATATGTAGCTATAAATATTTCTGAATTACTATAGAATAGAGCTATAGAATGGAGAAACAAATAACTATATTTAGCAATTAACACAGAGATGCATTACTTATGTAAACAGAAGCAGTTAACTAGAGCGAATTTTAAGGGTGCCCACCTTCCCCCTTACATTTTATAACATATAGCACCTTAAACTATACTGCGGGGACATGTAGGGCATTAGAACACCCCTATATACTTTTATTCCCTTTCCCTGGGCTTGTGTAGTGTTAGTTATGCGCTGAAGCATACGCGTCCATTCATTTTTAAATTTGGCGCCATATGCAAATTAGCCTTCGCTAGTGTAACTTCGGACTGCTGATCATAACATCACTAGTGAAACTTCGCAAACGATTGGTAACTTATGCGGAACTTCATGATCTTCATGAACTTGCAATTTCCTGACGAAACTACGTCTGGCGAAGTGCAGCTAAGACAATGCTAGCTGATTTTTGGAGGTAAGTAAATTTTCCCCTACATATGCAATAGCAATAACTTAGTTAAGCTGTTCACATCCACCCCCTCGTTCCCAGAAGACAAGCTGATTTTGAATACCTTCAGTACACATTCTAGCGTACCTGTTGTTCTTAACGTTTATATGTTAAAGTGATACCGACACTAAAAAAAACCTAATTTTTAAAATATGAATGTAAATTAAATATGACTATGAAGATTTTCATTCATCCAGGTCATAGTATATCTAGTATAGGTCAATCTAAAAAAAAAATTGTAAATGGATTAGTGGAAGAGTTTATATGCCGAGAACTTCCCACACCAGTCAGTTGAACTGAAGAAGCTGCTCAGATGAGTAGTGAAATGTCTTCATTGATTACTCAGCAAGTCCAGTTGTTTTTAGATTGACCTATACTAGATATGTAAATTAAATGTTACCTATAGGCCATGTTGATAATTTTTTGCTGAGACGTTTGTTTTTTGTAAGTAATTGTTAGCAGAAGTTTCTAAACCTGGCTGTTTTGTCAACCTCACTGTCCAATCTCAGCCTGTCAGTTAAAGTTTCTAATGCTAACAGACTACTGCTACACAAATATGGCAGCCCCCTCAGGAACATGGGGCATCAGACATAAATAGGGTTGCCACCTTTTAAAATAACCTTTACCGGCAGGTGGAGGGGCGGTCTTAAAGGGGTGGGGCCGTGACAATAAAGGGGACGGGCCAGGGTGCGCTATTGGCTGGCCGGATCGTGACCTCAAAGGGGGCGGAGCCAAACGTGTCAATTTGGGAAGAAGCCCAGGAAAAAAGGTACGTTTGGAGCAGGCTGGGGGCAGGCCACGGGCTTTTTTTAAGTGTATTACAAATTTACCGGCAGCTACATTGCCGGTAAATTTGTAATACCGGCCCCGGCCTTCGCTGGTGCTTTATCGGCTAGGTCGGTAAAATACCGGCCAGGTGGCAACACTAGACATAAAGCCAATATTATGATAGATGTAAAAAAAAGAGTTTCATTTCTGGTGTCAGTCTCTCTTTAAGGTGGCCATACACGTAGAGATCCGCTTGTTTGGCGATTTCGCCAAATGAGCGGAACTCTCCCCGATATGCCCACATTGAGGTGGGCGATATCGGATGGATACGATCGTGGGACCTAGGGCCCAGCAATTGGATCATAATGCTGCCAATACGGACGGTCGGATCGCGGGACCGCATCTACATACAGATGCGTCCTGCCATCCGACAGGATTTTTAACCCTGCCTTGATCAACATCTGCCCGACATTCGGACAGATATTGATTGTGGAAGCCCGTCGAAGGGCCCCACACATGGGCCAATAAGCTGCCGACCTGGTCTGTCTGCAGCTTTTATTGCCCCGTGTATGGGGACCATTACTCCCTGTGATTGTGAATATATAACCCAGGTCCAAGCATTCTAGACAATAGAGTCTATACCTTTACTAACAAGTCAGAGTTCATTTAACGGCTATAATTTACATAGCAATTCAGCTACCGACAAAACAATCAATCTGGTGTATTGTATTAAATCATATGTAGTGTACAATAAATAGTGGTGAACAAGATGACTGGAATTTGCATGGTCTACCCCACTTCTAGTACCATTCTTCATAGAGCTCTTCACAGTATCATATGAATCTACAAAGTATTGAAGCTGGATAAGTATTGATGTACTACTTCATTCGATTACATAGTCAAGTATAATACAGCAATCATAACCAAGGTTAATATGTCACTTCGGAACTTCCAGTCATAATTCTACATGGGAAAACCTTGATTTGGGGTAAGGATCTCTGTATTTTAACCTTACAGACAGATAAAGGTATTCTGTCTTAGAGGATTCAGTTCTAGGAGAATTCCTAATGCATTTTAGGATGTACAGAAGGGGAAAAGCCCAAATATTAAAGTAAATGTTAAAAAAAAGAACAAGGCTTGAATAATAGAACCAAAGTTTATTAATAGTAGCCCTGATTAATATGCTTACTGGCACGTGTTATGACCTTTAATTATCTGTCTTTCGGCCAGATATCGATCAGGGACGCCCGTCGGATGGCCCCACGCACAGGCCAATAAGCTGTCGACTCTGAGGCTTTACAAGAGTGACACCTCTGCTGACCTTTGTCATAGACTACAACTTACATTGAAGAAATTGGTCTTGTTCCTCTCATAGAAGAGTCCCTGTGCTGGCATGTGCTTCAGCTGCTGCCACGGGATACTGCTGCCTAGCAACACATCTCTGGCCCACTGCAGGTTCTAAGAAGACAACAAGTAGACGGAAGGAGAGATATTGGTTATGTTCTCATACCTTGATTTCAATAACACAATACAGTATATACACATTACCTACAAATATTTTGTGCCTATTTAACAAAGGAGTAAGTTTTTTAGAATTCAGGCTTTTGGAACAGAAACCTGATATGAAATGCTTTTTTTCTTAATGAGGGGTGTCAGCGAATATAATAAATTTGCACGGATGCCTCATAGTCCCCCTACCCTTTTCTGTTTTACATTTAATAGCATTCTGTCTGAGTCACAGCATCTCTGCAGCTCTCCCTACATCTACATTCAGTATCCATTCCCCTTCTTCACCTCCCGCTCCCTCCCTTATGAATTCTGCTTTATTCCCCATCTTTGCCTCCCTCAGTTTAGATGAGTAATAATATACTATACTATAATATGTAACTTAATGGCAAATTCCACTTTTCTGCTTTTGTTAGTTCTGGTTCTCCTTGCAAGTTACTCCTTTATTTCAGCAAACCCCTGTGTAATTTATGTATCAATTCAATTACCGCCATTTACCTATCTCTGTTCTTAATTTAGTCTGTTTATTACATTATAACTGTACTTGGAACTTTTAGTGCAATAAGTATTACTGCATCTTTTTTAAATGTTATTGACTGTAATACTACACAACATCTACATACATGCCCCCCTCAGTTATAGCTACTGTAGTCAATTATTCCCCCATTTAACTTATTTAAAGGATACATATAGGATAAGGGAAAACCCCTTTTAAATTAATATGATCTTCAATAGTTGCCCATGTATTGGAGATCCTTATATTTGAGCTGTCAATGTTTTAAATAAGCACATTCTTTATTTTTAAGAGAGTATAGTGCACTGGCACATTCTTGGTTTTCACACAATAGGTCTCCTGTAATCAGTACCTTCTCGACTATACTTATACATGCCATATGTACTTTAACTCAGTGTGCTTAAACCCACACTAGTTATGCATTTATATACTCCACACAGGCATGCATTTTACACTTATCTATAGTCTCATGGCATTATACAAACTAGTAACACAAGCCTTGTGAAGATGTCCTTGAAAATTGTTGGGGTATTGCTAAAATAAATGATGGCATAACCCGTGCAAGGCTATTTTAAAGAGCTTGCCTCTGTAGCTTAAATACAGTTTATTAAAGTTTTTCTTCTACCATATGCTTAATGACATTCCTACTTTAGCACCTCCACTCTGATGGAGAAACCTAGAGAAAAAGTTAATAAGGGGTGAGAGGTGAGGTGGTGGTGAGATGCAGTAAGGAATAGTGAGGTAGAGAGACAAATAAACAGGGCTCCTTGAAAACAATCCAGACTGCTCACTTGGTGAATATTCGGTTACCAAAACAAAAGCAGCTTGAAATAATAAACTATGTACAATGTGACTGCCAAGCTATTCCTATTGCAAGCATCCAAATACACACAGTGCCTAGACATACACAACAGCTGAGCTCTGCCCAGACAGACCGATAGATAAGCTAAAAGAACAGTGTAAGCAGAATTTTATCAAGACCACATGGACACACCAGCACTTAGATAAGTACGTGGGAAACAAAGATTTAATTGTCTATTAAGATTTTCCTTCATCCAGGCCATGATATATAGTATCTAGTACAAACATCTAAAGCAATTGGCATGGCTCCTAGACGTCTCCCCAGAAATCCCCTTCTTCCAACCCTTCAAAACTACACTATTGCAATTTAGCGCTTTTCTTAGTAAATCATCCCCACTGTATTTATCGCCATTGTTCATCCTTAAAAATAGCATACATTCTAACATAGCCCTAACTCAATGACACATACATGAAGAGAAAGCATACCAATTGTGTACCAATGATAGACAATATAGCAATGCCTTAGATCTCACATCAAACTCTTTCTAATACCAAAAAAAGGAAATGTAAAAACAGAAAATATGCAATAAGAGTATTTCCATTTTCTATTAACTTGGTTTAATAATTATTTCTATTTGTGTTCAGCCTAGATGCCTATGCTTCTTTCTAGGCTATTACCTCAGTCCCCTACTACTACCACCTACTTCCCTTACTAATCTCCTTTCTCCCTACTCTCACAGCTAGGTACATACCTACTTAATTTTCAAGCATGCCTTCCCTTTCCATTATTTCTCTTAGCCAATTCCTTTCCATTTTTCCCTTAGCCGACCCCTTTCCATTTTTTTCCTTAGCTGATCACACCACTCGCCTCTCAGGCTTGGCTCTTATGATTACTACCATCAGCTTCCTTCCAGTCCACCTCCCAATCAGTTCTTAGGCCTGACCGCTGTACTGCTAACCTCAACTCCTATATGACTAATCTCACAGCTTTTATGCATGGCTTCTAGACTACTCCCCAGAAGCTCCCTTCTCCACCCTCCAGCCAGCCACTGAGGTTTGCCTGCTGAATTAGGTCCTGCAGACACTTTGCTCTTTCACTTTAGACTTTAAAGCTTGGATTCTCCTATCATTCTTTAAAGGAATTGTTTAGTAAAAATATAAAAAGTGGGTAAATAGATAGGCTGTGCAAAATAAAAAATGTTTTAATATAGTTAGTTAGCAAAAAATGTGATGTATAAAGGCTGGAGTGACTGGATGTCTAACATAATGTCCAGAACCCAACTTCCTGCTTTGCAGCTGTCTTGTTTCCACTGATTGGTTACCAGGCAGTAACCAATCAGTGACTTAAGGGGGGGGGCAATATGAGTCATAACTGTTGAATCTGAGCTGAATGCTAAGGATCAATTGCAAACTCACTGAACAGTTATGTCCCATGTGGCCCCCCTTAAAGTCACTGACTAACTCAGAGTTAGAGAGCTGAAAAGCAGGAGTTGGGTTCTTTTATGTAAGAATTCTGGCCACTCCAGCCTTTATAGATTACATTTTTAACCAACTAATTATATTAGTAACAATTTTTATTTTGCAAAGCCTATCTATTCACCTAGTTTTTATTTTTACTCTGAACTATTCCTTTAACCTCCATCATCCTCCCCATTTACCTCTCAAGTTTGTGAACTAGTGCAAATAAAGAGACAACTGTACATGCAACAGAAGCATAAACTGTTCTTTTCTAGTTATTTAACATTTTGCATTATCCTTAAAGGAATAGTTCAGTGTGAAAATAAAAACAGGGTACATAGATAGGCTGTGCAAAATAAAAAATGTTTCTAATATAGTTAGTTAGCCAAAAATGTAATATATAAAAGCTGGAGTGACTGGATGTCTAATATAATAGCCAGAACACTACTTCCTGCTTTTCAGCTCTATAACTCTGAACTAGTCAGCGACTTGAAGGGGAGCCACATGGGTCATATCTGTTCAGTGAGTTTGCAATTGATCCTCAGCATTCAGCTCAGATTCAAAAGCAACAGATATGACCCATGTGCCCCCCCCCTCAAGTGTCTGATTGGTTACTGCCTGGTAACCAGTCAGTATAAACCAAGAGAGCTGAAAAGCAGGAAGTAGTCTTCTGACACATCCAGTCACTCCAGCCTTTATACATTACATTTTTGCCTAACAAACTATATTAGAAACATTTTTATTTTGAACAGCCTATTTACCCAGTTTTTATTTTTACACTGAACAATTCCTTTAAATATCTAAATCTTATCATTCCATTAAAATATTTACACCATCAGATACTTTAAACTGCTTTGAATTAAAAAGTGTCTGTACTGGTATCACTATACTGTGTCAGTAATATCATGCCCAGGGCAAATGCAAAATTTTAATGGTTGGATTCTACTCTCACTTTTTTTCAAACACTGGCACAATGGTGCGTTCAAACCAGGCGTTGACAGAAATCAGCTTTATAATATTTAGACACAAACATATGCCATATCTTCACACAACATATGTACTGCATATGCTGAAAAACTCATACAGAGCAGATATTCTCCATTTTAAAACCCATATGTGACATGATGATATTGATCAAGGAGGGTATAATTTTGATACAGAGTCCTTAGCTGACTCGTTCAAGACTTGACCAGACAGCAACCAATGTCTTGTCATCTATGGCCATTTTTACTCCTCTACACTCAATTCTTGGCTTCTGGCTTGTGTAGCAGTTACAGGCAGACTCACCTTTCAGATTTGCCTTCTAGATTTACTTTAGTTCCATTCCTGCACCCCATGCTATTTTAAAAGTCCTTGTAAACCCTTTGGTTGATATATCCACCATCGTACATCCACCTGTCCTACCTTAAATGCCTATTTTGTTTTAATAAAGCTTAATGAATTACAATTACAATTTAAGCTATGTGTACCTGTGCCTTAGAAGATTTTTCTAAAAACATAATTGTGACTACTATAAAGTAAACATTTTTTTCACTTTAGGAACTATGGTACACAATCAAAATGGCATGTGTGTCATCAGATATGCTGGTGAAAAGGAAAAACAAGGGCATCTTTACCCTATTTGGTCACCCATGAGCAGAGGGAAATCATTTGGGCCTCAAGCAAGCATAGTACGATCTGTTCATCAACTAAAAGGACAGTTTCAAGCAATATTGTCTGGTTGAAGCTCTGAAAACTGTGGGTAGCTGCCTGCTTGGCCCTGCAAACAATTGGACACTGGATACATTTCACTGTAAACAATAAACATTTTCTAACCTGACCAATCGATTTTCTGACAATGTCAGACAAAAAAATCGTTAGATGCACGATCGTTGGGTGCCCACTAACCTCATGATAATTTATGGATTCATCAGATCACACTTAAAATGGTCATGAGGGAGAGAAAAATCTTAACATCTATGCCCTCTTATACATTATTTTCTAGTGTAAACAAAACTTTTATTGGCCAATAAATTGTGATGGAAATCCATTCTGCCTGTTGTTTTGCAACAAAATACTGAACCAAACAGTATAAATTCAAAGGACTTTAATTTTATATTTAATCCCACCTCTATAGTTCCATCAGAACAACAGTGGGGCGGAAGCAGTTTCCTGAGATTATGTTACTATGTTTCTATTTGAACACCCTTTATAACAAACTATACGAAAAAGCCAGTGATTAGATGAAGGCTTAGCTCATTTGGGGAGACCACAGTAGGTAGTAAGGGTAAAAAAAACATTCATAAATGCGTTACAATAAAATAATAAAGGAAGAAAGGCCGGTGGCTGAACACAATGTACAATATGCTTAATGGTTGGACTATATTATTATTACAATGTCATACCAAAAAGTCTTTAGAGCTCTGTATTCATTTTTGTTGTAATATTGATGTGTAGGCAGCCATCTCAGGTTATTTTGCCTAGTCATGTGCTTTCAGAAAGAGCTAGTGCTGCACTATGGAACTGCTTTCAGGCAGGCTATTGTTTCTCCTACTCAATGTAACTGAAGGAGTCACAGTGGGACCTGGATTTTCACTGCTGAGGGCTGTTCTTATATTTATCAGGGAGCTGTCATTTGGTCACCTTACCATTGTTCTACTGATGGGCTGTTGGGGTGATATCACTCTAAATTGCAGTGCAGCAGCAAAGAGTTACAGAAGTTTATCAGAGCACAAGTCACACTCAGAATTCCATAACATTATCATGGTCTCCATTCACTTTTGTGTACCATCCAGACCAGTCTTTGAGATAACTTTTAGTATGATGTAGAGAGTGATATAGTGATATAATTTGCAATTTGTTTTAATTTTTTATTATTGAAGGTTTTTGAGTTATTTAGCTTTTTATTCAGCAGCTCTTCAATTTGCATTTTAAGCAATCTGGTAACTAGGGTCCAAATTAGCAACCATGCATTGATTTGAATAAGAGAATGGAATATCATTAGGAGAGAGTCTGAGTAGAAGGATCAGTAATAAAAAGTAACAATAACAATACATTTGTAGCCTTACAGAGCATTTGTTTTTTTAGAAGAGGACAGCGATGCCCATTTGAAAGCTGCAAAGAATCAGAAGAAAAAGACACATAACTATTAAAAATAAATTATGAAAACCAATTATAAAGTTGCTTGGTCGTTCTATAACATAATAAAAGTTACTTTAAAGGTGAACCACCCCTTTAAATAAACACAATAGGTTGGTTCCCTTCCAATAAGGTTTAATTATATCTTAGTTTGGATCAAGTACAAGGTACTGTTTTATTTTTGTAGAGAAAAAGGAAATTATTTTTAAAAACTTCCATAATTTGGAGCTTTCTAGATAACAGACTTCCGGAAAATAGATCCCATATCTGTATATATCTATCTATATACATACATACACTTTATACACATGCATCTATATAAATATATATATGAAATATTTTTAACAGCAATTTATATGTTGCTCTCCCTTTAAGAGGGGAATTATTCTTGCTCCCTCACTGGGAGCTGCTGGTGACTGTAGTGCGTGGGCTATGAAAATATTAATTCCTATGTGGAAGGGCCTGTAGGAAGACAGCTCTGTTCTCACGGGTCTGCCATTCCATGCTCAAGATGAATCATTACAGGCTTGCTATTGTACATAAACGAGAGGAACGAAACAGTGCAAACATCAGCTAACAAACGCATATGTTCTCTACCATTACAGTATGTCTAAAAGGAGGAAACGTGCCACAATATGCACAGTTAAACACAAAATCTTATAAAACGACACGGCAGGTTGGAAAAAAAATGTCTTTTCTAACTTAGTCTGGGTTTCCAACAGTTACAAACAGGGGACAAAGTGGCACATATCCCCAGTGAATAGGGATGCCACCTGGCTGGTATTTTACAGGTAAAACACCTGCCAAGGCCGGGGCTGGTATTACAAATTTACTGGCAATGTAGTTACCAGTAATTTGTAATACCCTTAAGAAAAAGCCCTTGGCCCGCCCCCAATTCGCTCAGTACTTACCTTTTTTGTTTCAGGTTTCTATCCATTGCTCTGATGCTCTGCCCCTTTTGTGTTACTGGGCGGTGCTCCGCCCCTTTTGTATAACAGCCCACCCTTTTTTGTTTTCGCATGTTCAGAATCACTGGAGGTGCAAAGTCAGCATATCAGCTTTTCTCTGCTGATGTGTATATACTAACAGACAGTCAGCCTGTGAGCCCACACACTCAACAAATTTTGACATACATTTTACTTTTTGCACCAAAATGTGCTCTGTTTGTTTCTAGAAAAAGCCAATGAACATACCTCCCACCATTTTGGAAATAAAAAGAGGGACAAAAAAGTTGGCGTGTGTAGCACAGTGAATTTTTTTGACCATGCCCATTTTTCTGGCCACTAATTACCATGTTCATTTCCCCCTAATTACCATGTTCATTTTACAAAACTTGGCAGGTTACGTTTAAACATATTTCTGTGTTTTTTTTCCGTTATTATAGTTTTTCTAATGAAGGTGAATTGCCCTTTAAGCTGTGAGTCTAACTTTTCCCAAAGGACCTGTTATCTTATCTGCTGCTGTGGCTGTTCTGGGCTCTCTGACAAAAGCCAATTAAGTTAGGAACATTGTTTCTTTTTCTGGCTGTTCACTGCAGAGAACAAAAAGAGGGACCGTCCCTCTGAAAACGGGACAGTTGGGAGGTATGAATGAATAGCCACAAGAAGCTGCTACTGAAGACACAAAACATGTTATGTACGAAGTTCAAGCATCAAGTTGCTTTTCATTCTGAAAAAACAGCCCTTGACATAACTCCAAAATCGTCCACACAGTTTTTCAAACTGTGTTCTCTGCAGCGCTGAATGAGTCACTACATAACTGAGCTGCCTTGCCGAAATCGACTCCCTAATTCATAATCATTGGCAGATAAGCAGTGAATCAGGCTATGCTGACACAAAGTGGATCTTTCTCTGCTGCAAGTTTTTTAAGTTTGAAAACTGCAGGAAGATTGTGCAGGGTTGTCTCCCACTGACATGTCTGCATATGCCCTTATCATGATATTCTTATTGAACACGGCATAACCTCACTTCTTCAGCAATTCTGTGCACAGGTGTTACAGATCATAGACACATTTCTAGAATTGTTCATGGGGAATGTGAATGCTAGTTTTCTTTTTAAATTAATTGTTATATGTACAACTTTATTGGGGTTAGTCTGCCTTTCCTTTTCATACTTCCTATCATGACAGGGACATGGTCACCCCAGACTGTGATCCCCTGGTCTCGCCTACAATCCACTGCACTGTTACAGAGGTGTATAGTAAAATAGTTTGGTTTGTTAAGAGCATGACTGCAAATTGCTCGTCACTGGCTTCTCTAAATTTACATCACACAGTTGTTACTCTTAGGGGCAGATTTATCGAGGGTTGAATTTCATCGAAATGCATTTAAAAAAAAAAATCTAATTTTTCAAAGTTGGGTGAATAGGATCGACTCGAATTCAAATAGAATTCGATTCGAGCTTTTCAAAATCAATTAGTTTTTTCTGCAGAAAAAAAATTGAATGTCAGGAAGGCTGCAAACATCTCCAAATTGATCCCTGTGTGTCTTCCATAGGCTAAAACAGCAATTTGGCAGGTTTAAGGTGGTGAATAGTCGAGTTCTGCCAGTGTATGATAAATCTCGAAAATCAAATTCAAATTTTTTAAAAAACTCAAATAGAATTTGAACAATTCCCTAGTCGAATTTGACAGTTTTGGCGATAAAAAAACGTGAAAATTCTAAATTTCACTTTGACTATTGATAAATCTGCCCATTAATCTAGTTTTAACTATTCTACTTTTTAACATTTATACTTTTCCCCTTAGATGGTTTTACGTCTTTGCTATGCTGGTTTCTATCTTGTTCTTTCCTGCATCTTGCCTCTAAAACTTTGTTTTCCGTTGCACACTTTTAGTATATTTAACACATATTTTCATGCAAAATTACTTCCCTATTCTTGTTTTTTTATTTTTACCCATCTATTATTCTGTTCGCTAAATTTACACCTTCCCCGTTACTTCAGTGACACAGCATCTGTGTTTCAAAGTCTCTAATGTGACAGTGTCTCCAAGTTTTTCACCTAAAAATTACAAGATACTGTATATATCATGGGCCAGCACAGCATGATTTAAAGTTACCGTAATTCAACTCTAGTTTATATGGGATCCATAAGACTTGTTCTCATTATACCACATATCCATCCAGTGTTCTATGAAATCTAGATTCCCAAAGAACTTCATCAGACATTGTTGCATTACAATTCCCACAGTGCTTTAGCACTTTATTAAGAATACAAGTTGCAGTTCAGCAACATCTGGGGAAAGGGCTCTAGTATATACTGATTTATAGAATTCTGATTTTTCTACTCTACTACTCATGGGCTAATTTTCTCCTGGGGAGGGGTAAGTGTGTTTC
Source organism: Xenopus petersii (assembly GCA_038501925.1). Taxonomy (NCBI): domain Eukaryota; kingdom Metazoa; phylum Chordata; class Amphibia; order Anura; family Pipidae; genus Xenopus; species Xenopus petersii. Next base: position 146,227,513 of record CM076673.1, read on the forward strand.
ATAGTACTATCCAAAATCCTCTGAAAGGATACAAGTTAATTTTATAATAACGTCTAACAAATACAAGTTGCTGTTCTGCCTGGTAAAGCCCTTTCAGTTGGCCTTTCTAGAGGTGAACCATTTTTGACATGATTAGTTAAGCTTACTATACAATGTCCATGAAAAAGTAACAGGTTATGCACTTAAATATAATTAATATAATTAATTATACTTAAATTAAATATAATGTAACATATACAGCACTTACCTGGCAAGTGTTGCTGTGGGTATACAGGTAAACTAATCTGTATAAGCTCTTGCAGTGCTGAGGAAAACAGCTCAGACACAACCTGAAGGAGTTGATGCGCTGCTCGATAAGAACTTTGCGCTGCTCTTCTAATCCATCAGGGAGTATTTGGGGATATTCACATCCACATATACACATCCCCTACAGTCTTCTTCTTATCTCCCATTAGAAAGTCCTTACTCCTTAGTCCTTACAGGTGTTGTACATGTAACATAGATATAAGATTCAGGATGCACTTCTAACTCCGCTGTGGTAGAAGGGTTATCCACATGATCTTCCATTTTTCCTGCAAATAATACAATTTATTAGTATTTTGCAGTACTACTCATTTGATATTTAAAGTGTACATGTCATCAATTCTTGGTTACATACTGAATTAAGAAAAAGTAAAACTAATTAATGTTCACCAAGAATCACCCAGATCATAGGCAAGGTAAGCTCTTACCAACTGTCATTATAATAATTGCAGAATATCTCAGGAGTCAGGTCTTTTTGATTGTTGTCTGTGGCTATGAAACAGAACCTCTATAAAAGTTCTGTATAAAGCAAAATCTTCTTTTTCATATAAATTATATTTTTATAATCATTATCAGTTTATTGGGAAGTACCAACCTTTTCTGTGCAGCACATACTGAGGAAAACATAGCGACAAAAACACAAATTTAGAAATTCATGAATACATGTATATTTTTATTTTTAGACAGCCGTATGGCTGAATGTTCGGATCCGATAACAAACACACCCAATGAGCTTGTTTATGAAATCAACAAGGTATTGTTTTTAGAAAATATGACAAAATATTAATCTTGGTATATACAATCTTGCCACAAATGGATAATTGAATAGCTAAAGAAACCACAAGCTCTTCAGATTATACCATACCTCTTTCATCAGCTGGTGCCTGAATCTCTCGGTAATGAACTGCAGTGTATGAACAGCTGGCTTTCTTTTCTAAGAACGGTCGCTTTGTGCTGTCCTTGGAGCTCGCAGGTTCTGTGAATGTAACCTGTGTGGAGCTGGAGTCTGACAAGATGACTGGCATGCTGTCCTGGCTATGTTCTAGAAAAAGAAAGAAATAGAATGAGCCACATCAGTAACTGCAGACTCCACCAGCAGCCAATAAACATAGGTTAGAGAAAGTAAGGTCAACGTAGAGACATTTCAACCAGCAGCCCTAGAACCTGAGGACATGGAATGTGGAACACCTGCCATCCTTTCTACCATTCCATGCATTTATATAATATACACCAATATCTGCAGATAATATAATATATTATGGTATGTACAATACAAATCTCTTATATGATTTGCATTCTTTCTGAAAACTGACATATGACGTGGCCCTGTGCATCATAGAACATAATGACATGCACCCCTACCAATGTGCTTCTGCTAGTTAGTTACCTCTAGTGCTTCCATAGACAGCTCTGGAGGATTATGGTAATGAATTGTTTTTGGCATAACAGGTAGCTTCCTTGTGCAAGTAGTGAGCAGCCTGTTTGTACTGCTGTAGATAAACCTCAGAGGCTAGCATTTGTTTTTATGAGATTTTGCATAGCATGTAGTGAATCAGCCATTCTTCTTCATCCCCATCTCCCTCACAGCGTGAAGTAGAAGTAAAGCACAGTTTGGCTGTCTGCAGCATGCTGTCCCGCCGTTCTTTTAACTGTGTAATAGAAAAGAAGCTATAATCAAACATGCATGAATCTGTAGAAACATTTTATATTTCTGTTTCTTCTCCTTTAATAGTATAAGAAAAATAAAACAAGGCAAGTTGACATATTTGTGAGAAATAAAGAGATTTATTAAATGTTCTAAAGACGCAGCACTACTGGCACATTTCTGAAATATTTATCTTATTTAATTCTGCCAGTAGTAAGACCACTACATGCGTGCAAGTAAATACAACTTAAACTGTCCTATAAACAGGGTCAATTGCTAAATCTAAAAGGCAGAGCACCTTTCTTTGTTCACAACAAAGAACATCTATTTGCTCTTGAAAAAAAGAGTTCATGTTTTTTTGCCATTTAATTCTACCTTTATAACAAATTCCAGAAACCATCTAGGAATATTAATTAGTTTTAGGAGTAGTACCTACCGTATAACTTTGCAACAACTATTTTATGCTATGTGAACTTACAGCATGTGTATGGTCAGGCACTAATCACCTGCAATTTGCCATTTTTATTTGTAATTACTGATCGGGTTGTGAGTAAAAACTGATGTAATTTTATTTTGTTATGCAACACTTGCTTGTTTTGGTAAGAAATGATGGTACACCCTACACACTGGTTGCACTGAAGTGAATTCATTATGCTTCTTTGATTTGAAAATATTGCCTCTATGACTACAATTTACAAGTTGCACAGTCTCATGTGAGTCACCACCTCTGGAGACACCTCTTTAAGTGACTGTTTCAGCTGGCGAGAGGCAAAGGTGTGGAGTGTGTAGGACAAAGAAACATACTCAATCCACAGAGACAGATTTGAACTATCAATCTCAAGCGCCCTCTTAAAAGAGTTCAGGACAGGAGTAGCATGCTTCCAGATCGGACCACTACTCTTTAGGTCATTTGAATTTAATTTATTTTCGATATGGCTTGCTTGTGCAAGAGCCATACCAGTCCAAGAGTCAAATCTGCTAAGAAAAGATAATGAACAGCAACACATTAAAAGAGACAAGAACGCTAAAAGTTATATTATGAGAAGAAGTGGTGAAGTGGAAATGGGTAATTGCAGGTGGGGAGAAAATATTAAAGGGCATCTGTCATCCAGACATAAAAAGCTGTATAATCGAAGTCCTTTTAAAATTAAACAAGACACACAATTTATTATTATTAATAAATCATCCATACCTGTTATTCATATACTTATTTAAAAGCTCAGCTGTCAAAAATTCAGTCACATTGCCTGCACCTCATCTATGCCTTAGGAGGGGGCAGGCAATTACTTTTACTTTCCATTCTGCACTTCCAAGATGCCACTGCACTCCCCATATTGCCCCTCCCTTGTAACTGTTAAATTGTGAAACCAGTGCATGGGCATGGGCATCAGGTCCCCCATTCTGGTGCATAAACAAGATTTTGGCATGATGCAAATCTTCTGTCCACAAAATTGAGACTGCCTGCTTGCTGTGATTGTGAATTCCAAGATTAACAGAAACAATATTTAAATGATATATATAATGTAAGTAAAGTTTATTTTGCTTGACTAACTTCATAAAATAGGATTTTGAGTTATTTCTTATGCTAAACAAAAAAAAGAAAGTAAAGATAGCATATGGGAAAAAACAAATGAATCTACCTATTAGAATGCATGACATTTTTTTCCCATATTTGTAGCTATTTAAGACCCAAGTCATGAATATGGGTTTTCTACAGTTCCATTCTGCATAGACTGCATTTTGTAAGCAATATAATGAATGTCTGTTGACATCAGAACTCAGAGCAACCACAATTAAAAGCTTAAAACAAATGTGTTTACCTGAACAATAATTATTGGTGTTATTTGGCTTTTAAGAGGCACCAGCATTTCAGTGACAAGCAATAGCATATCTTACTACTTGTTCCCTCAATATAAGCAGACACGCTTTCCATGCTCAGCTTTGGCTTTTCTGATTGGGGTACAATGGATCACATCTTCTTTAACAAGTTAGCTAAATCAGCAAATACAGTGCTGGTTGTGTAGCTGTCAAATTCGGGAAGAGTTTTTGGTCTGAAGTATTCAAACATGATAACCACATCTTCCCATAGCAGGTCCACCTAAAATGAAAGGGAATAATACATGTATAAAATGTACATTAACATTCTAAAGTTGTGCTTCACAACAGTTCCCACTTTTGACTACTTTAGGATGCGTGTCCAAGTAATATTCAATGTCCATTTAGATGGCTGGGTTCAAGTAAATACTAAATATTTCATTACATTCATTTGGAAACACTAATTGCTATTGTAAATCCTCTTCTGTAACCCCATCAACACCAAAATATTGCGATGATTCTCATTTGGTTTGTATATTAACTTTCCTATATGCTCTTTACCCTGTTAAGTCAATACAGGTTTCTGATCAGGTTCCATGGAGGATAGCTACTTTACAGTAAACAAAAAGAAAAAAAGAGCAAATATACTTATGAGTTGTTACAGTAATTTATTCAGGGAAGGGAATAATCAAAATGAAAAGTTTTTGAGACCAGGAGACAATTATTGGCAATGGACTTAAGCTGGCCATAAATGCAAAGATCCGATCGAGGATTCATATGTTTTTCGGACCGTGTGTGCAGAGCCCTGACATTTTTCGTCCCACAGAGATCGGTCGTTTGGTTGATTGGCCAGGTTAAAAGATTTCTGTTGGCTGCCGATAATTTCTCTGCATGTATTGCCGATAGGACAATTTTCAGTGGGGGACTGTCACCAGCTTTGTCGGACATATCTTTCGTACGATTGCTGCCAAGGGCAGAACATTGGCTGATCTGTTCTTTTAGTACTTTATTTGATCTGAATGGTTAGTGGCAGGTCGGGAGATGGTGACGTTCGATCATTCGAGGATTAGAATGATCGGATCTTTGCATCTATGGTCAGCTTTAGGCCTCTGCTCTTTCCAACGTACTGTGCATTTTATTATTCTATTCAACAGTTATATGCACAGATTGGATTAACAACTTTACTGGGCACCAAGGTGTTAACGGTTCAACTTTAGGGCAAGGTTGGCATAGAATATGTGTTAAAAAGAAAAAAAAAAAGGAGATTTTTAGTATAACTTACCGTTAAATCTCTTTCTCTCTAGTCAATTGGGGGACACAGTAACCACTGGGTTAAGCTCCTCCAACCAGGAGGCAGGACACTGACAAAAAATAAAATGTTGCTCCTCCCCTTCCCTATATCCCCTGTGCTTAACACTCCTACCTCAGTTTAGTATATCAACCGAGAATAGGATAACTCAAAATAAGGCATAACTGCCACTCTAATAAAAAGAAAAAACTTATGTCTCAGGGAGGGAGGTCCTGTGTCCCCCAATTGACTAGAGAGAAAGAGATTTAACGGTAAGTTATACTAAAAATCTCCTTTTCTCTAACGTCATTGGGGGACACAGGAACCACTGGGACTTACCAAAGCAGTCCCTTAATAACCAGGGAGGGAAGAGACAATCCGCCCTTAGTCGGTCATGACTACCGTATGAAGAACCTTCCTACCGAAACACATCAAAACGATAGAACTTTGTAAAAGTATGGACTGACAACCACGTCGCGCTTTGCACAACTGCTCTGCAGAAGCCTCATTCCTCCATGCCCAGGAAGTACTTAAAGCCCAGGTTGAATGAGCCTTTACCTGTGCTGGGGAACTTCTGTGAGAACTCTCATATGCCTGATATATAGACTTCTTAATCCATCTTGCTATAGTAGCCTTAGTTGCAGCTGTTCCCTTCCTTGGACCTGAGGGAATGACAAACAGAGAATCTGAACGCCTAAATGAGGCTGTCCTATCCACATAATATCTTAAGGCCCGGACTACATCCAGGGTATGTAGCATTTTTTCCTTTTCGTTCCTAGGTTCTGGACAAAAAGAAGGTACTACAATAGGCTGATTCACATGAAAATCAGATACCACCTTGGGCAAAAAAGTCGGAACCGTACGTAAGGTCACCTTATCTCTATGGAAGACCATTAGCTCCAACACTCTCCTGGCCGAACAGATGGCCAATAAGAACACCACCTTTGACGTCAACCAACCCAAAGCTACCGACCTCATAGGCTCGAACTGAACTACCTGAAAAGCTCTTAAAACCAAGTTAAGATCCCATACCGGTACAGGTGGACGAAATAGAAGGATTTTTAACTTACCGAAAAATCTTTTTCTAGACAGCCTGGACTGTCAGTGCAGACGCTATGGGTTAAGTATCCATCTCCGGAGGCAGGACAGAAGAAAAAAGATTCGGCTCCACCCCCTTGATATATACTGATGCTCCTCCTGAACCCCTCAGTTAGTTTGCCAGCTTAGTATGGAGGAGAAGAGCAGAAAAAAACATGCAAACAGTGCACAACATAACCACATCAGAACATGTGAACCTAACAACGTAACAGACAGGAATTATCAGGGTGGGGCTTACTGCACTGACAGTCCAGGCCGTCTAGAAAAAGATTTTTCGGTAAGTTAAAAATCCTTCTTTCTCTAGCCGGCCCTTCCTGTCAGTGCAGACGCTATGGGGATGTCCAAAAGCTGGACCCCGAACTGGGTGGGATGAGATAATTACTAGCGCCGCACTACAGCCTGTAAAACTTTGCTACCAAAGGCTGCAGGTGCGGAATGAAAGACGTGTAGTCTGTAAAATTTTGAAAAGGTTGAGAGCGAAGCCCAAGTGGCTGCTCTACAAATTTGTTCAGGGGTTGCCGAATTATAAAGAGCCCAAGAAGTGCTCATTGCTCTGGTGGAATGAGCTTTGACTTTAAACGGTCTGGGTTTGCCAAGGACATCGTAAGCACAATTAATAGTGTCCACTAACCACCGAGCAATAGTTCTCTTAGAAGCCGGAGAACCCTGGTTGTACCCATAAGTCACCAAAAAAGAATCTGTCTTCCTATAAGATTTGGACCTATCCAAATAATAACGAATTGCCCTGACCACATCTAGCTTGTGCAATTCTTTTTCTTTCACATTAGAGGGCCGTGGACATAGTGAAGGTAAGTTGATTTCCTCGTTAATGTGAAAGGAAGAGACCACCTTGGGAGTAAAAGATGGAACCGTACAAAAAACCGCCCTGTCTTGGTGCAGAATAAGCCAAGGTTCTTTTTGGGATAGGGCCGCTATATCTGAAACCCGCTTTGCAGATGTAATTGCTAAGAGAAAGGACATCTTCCAGGTAAGGAACTTCAAGGAACAAGAAGCTAATGGCTCAAATGGAGGCCCCTGCAAGACTTGGAGCACCATGGTAAGGTCCCAAGGGGGAGTGGGGTCCCTGAAGGGAGGTCTAACCTTACCCACCCCTTGAAGAAACTGCATAAGGTCTGGTTCCCTAGCCCACTGATGCTGAAGCAATAAGGAGAGCGCTGAAACCTGGCCTTTCAGAGTAGCTAAGGATAAGCCGAGTTGAAAACCTTCAGTGAGAAATTCGACAATGGTTTGTATCGAAGCACGGCGCCATGGAGTCCCCATGGCCTCACACCAGTCAATAAATGTCTTCCATGTTCTATGGTAAACCTTAGATGTGGATGGTTTGCGGGCCTTCAGCAGAATGTCTGTGGCTTGTTCCGAAAACCCCTTGGCTTGCCAGATGTCGGATTCAAGAGCCACGCCGTTAAATGGAGACTTTGTAAATTGTCGTGTTTTACTGGTCCTTGCATTAGTAAATCTTGTCTGAGAGGTAACCGCCACGGAGGAGCTACTAGTAAGGTCACAATCTCGGAGTACCAAGCCCTCCTTGGCCAATCTGGGGCGATGAGTATGGTGTGCGTCCCCTCCTGCCGGATCTTGCGGATGACTCGTGGCAATAGAGCTAGAGGCGGAAAAGCATAAACCTTTCTGAAAGTCCATGGTATGACTAAGGCGTCCACAAACGCCGCCCCCGGGTCTTGCGACCTGGCGCAGTAAGTAGGAACTTTGAAGTTGTGTCTTGAGGCCAACATGTCTATGTCTGGTGCCCCCCATCTGGAAACGAGTTGTTGGAACACCTCTGGATGCAGTTCCCACTCTCCCTGGTCTATCAGTTGCCGGCTGAGGTAGTCCGCCTCCCAATTTAGAACGCCCGGAATGAATACTGCGGAGACTACTGGAACATGGGATTCCGCCCAGATTTCTAGAACATTGATTGGTAACCTGGATTCTGCTGGCGACCAGGTGCCCTGGCAAGTGTGAGGTGGCCAAGTGGCCACCCAACCTGTGAGACTGGCGTCTGTTGTGACCACTGTCCATTGGTGTGTGGACCACTTTCTCCCTGAGGCTAGGTTGTGCGTTAATGTCCACCATTGTAACGACTGCTTTACTGACTCTGTCAATGGAATCTGTTGGGACAGGTTGAAGTGATCCTTGTTCCAATGCCTCAAAAAATGATTCTGAAACACTCTCATGCGAAACCTGCCGAAAGGTAGGGCCTCCAGTGCTGCTACCATGTAGCCCAACAAACGAAGGCAAAGTTCCGCGGGCACCGTGGATAGGAGGCGGACATGATGAGCTGTGAGCGAGATTGTTTGGATCTTCTCTGAGGTCAATGAGATAGTCTGCAGGGAGGAGTCGAACCACATCCCCAGGAACTGGATTTTTTGTGACGGTATAGAAGGCAGATGATGGACTTCTGGCACTTGCCCTTCCATCACTCTTGAGGGTTGGACCAAGCCTGCTCTGGTGCTGAGTTTTTGGCAGAGGTGGGAATCGAACCCACAAGCTTTTGGACCAGGTTATCATCCAGAGCTGTGCGCTCTACCGACTGAGCTATTTAACCAGGCTCCTTGGAGCTGGCTCTTTTTGTGGTTGATGAGCCAACCGTGTTGTTTGAGAGCATTGACACAAATTTGAGTGTCCTGAAGACTCTGCTCGTAGGAGGGCGACCGTATTAGGAGGTCGTCCAAATATGGAGATATGGTGATCCCTTGGCGTCTGAGGTAAGCAACGAGAGGACTGAGGACCTTCGTAAATACCCTGGGCGCTGTGCAGAGGCCGAAGGGAAGAGCTCGGAACTGATAATGGTCCTGGAGGATTGTGAACCGCAAGTATTTTTGAGAGATTGCTCTGATGGGGACGTGTAAGTATGCATCCTGTAGGTCTACTTTTGTCATGTAACAGTGGTCCGTCATGGACATCAGGACTGATCGAATTGATTCCATGCGAAATTTCTGCTTGGATACAAACTGATTTAGGGGCTTCAAGTTGAGTATCGGCCTGAAGGAGCCCTCCTTCTTTGTAATCAGAAACAAATTGGAATAAAAGCCTTTGTAATACTCTTGTACAGGAACTTTGGTAATGACATTGTTGCGCAACAGGTCGCTGACGATGTGGAGGAGGGCTTGTAACTTGACGGGATCGTTTGGTATGGACGATTTTATGAAAGTTCGGGGAGGAAGCGTGTTGAAAGGAATCCTGTAACCTGTGCTGATAATAGTTAGAACCCAATCGTCTTGAATCTGTGACTGCCAATTTGGGAGAAACTCGAACAGGCGGCCACCTACTCCCCCCGACTTGAACTGTGTGAGTCAGGTGGAAGTGGTCTTGGGGGGACCTGGCTTCCTATGCTGCCGTGGTTGGTTTGACCAAGCGGTTCTGCCCTTCTTCGAGTCCGAGCCGGCTTTCGAGGACCGAAAGTTGGAGTTACGAAAGGGTCGAAAAGAACGGTTCTGGGAGTTCCATTGTCTATTATAGGGCCTACTGGAAGAGTCTTGTCTAGGCCGTTTACCAGACGGTAAGAAAGTGCTTTTGCCTCCCGTAACCTCAGTAATGATTTGCTTTAAATCGGGACCAAAAAGTGTATCACCGGTAAACTTGAGATTAATCAACCTGGTTTTGGACGCTGTATCCCCAGTCCATTGTCGCAACCAAAGTGCTCTTCTGGCAACTGTTGTGTCGACACCAGCTTTGGCTGCCAGTTTTACTGTATCCATAGCTGCGTCAGATAAAAAAGCCAAGGCGGAACTAAGACGTTGTAGTTCCTCCTGCAATTGCTCAGGTGGTAAGGGCTTGTGTAGGAGCTCCTGACACCAGAAACGTGCTAAACCAGCTAAAGCCACCGCTGGCCGGAGGATCGCTGTGGCGTATGTATAACCCTTCCTCAGGGAAGCTTCCATCTTCTTATCCATTGGATCCTTAAAAGCAGAGTCTTCAGTGGGTAGTGTGGTATTTCTGGATAATCTGGCAACAGCTGAATCTACTTTAGGAGCCCTATCCCAGACCTTTTGGTGATCCGCAGGGATAGGGTAGGTGCTAAGGAAACGCTGTGTTAGCGTGAGCCTGTGATTAGGTTTTGACCAATCATTGTCAATAATCTGTGCTACAGATTTAAACACCGGAAAAACTCTAGATTTTTTGGGTTGCACTCCTAAGACCTTGTCGGCTTTGGAGGTAGCAGTGGTATCATCTTTGATTTCTAAAGTGGCTAGCATTTCACGTAGTAAGCGTTTGGCTATGTCAGGACCTGCAAGAGAGCGATATTGATGCTCATTGTCTGAGTCGTCCGAAGACACTTCGCAAACAGAAAGTTCCCCTGGTTCTGGATCACTATCCTGATCACTGTTAGGACTGGAATCTGACGACTCTGTGTCTAACCGTGGTTGGGGTTTCCGTTTCTTACTATGAGGCGGTATGTTATGGACTGATGATTGAATAGTGGATTTAATCCAGTCAAATAGTTTTTCGATTTGAGGTGTTTTAGTTGAAGTGGAAGGATTTTGTTGTGGTGCAATTATTTGAGGAGTCTCCTAAACATCCTGGGATAGAATTGGGTGAGGTGATAAAACTGGCGCTGAATCAAGTGGATCTGCACAGTCTAAGCAAATGCTATATTCCCCTTTGCGTAATGTATGTTTAGATTTCTTGCACTTCTTGAATTGGGTATGGGTTCGTTTGCCTGTGGCCTTTTTGGCCTTTGGTGTAGAGATGGCATTAGACATATCATTTCTGAGGTCTTCTAGGACACCTTCAGTGTCCATGATACTGTATCTGTAAGACAGAATTTAGTAGGGTAGTATCATAGGAAAACATGATGCTTTTAGTAGGTAGATGTGAGCATAATGTAAAGTAAAACCTAATGCCAAAGCTGTACGCACATATAAGGCTTTACACAGTAATGAGAGCCTACAGGCTATATTACTGAAAAGAAACGGTTTGTTTCATATAAGAATGGTACCTACAAGCTGAGTAAGCCGTCCGGGATGAGCGCTGCAGCTAACCGCTGTCTGTGTCTCCTGTGAGAGCGCCTGCTGCCGACACACTACAGAACAAAATGGCGGTCGCGTAGAAGCGTACACGTACGTCAGAGTTGGCGCCAATGCCCAGACCCGCGCGGTTAGTCTGAAAAACTGCCGTGTGGAAGAGAAGGAAACCGGAAGTGCGGTAGCTGTGTAAGCTCCATACACTCCTGGCCATGCTACCCACTGAACCGCTAACCTAAGAAAGACATGCGGTTAGGGAGCGAAACACAGTAGTCGTCTGTGTAAGACTTTACTGTGTAGATCATCCGGATCCAAAAGCAGTGATCCAGTTGTTTAGTGCCCCAACCGACTCTGAGAGAGGTATAGGGGTAGTGGAAGTTGAAGATAAGAAATCCATAAGAGAAGAAAATGCTAAAATAAATAAAATAAAATAAATTAAAAAAAAAAAACAGTGCTGTCCTAACCTCCAGCAGGACTGAAGAAAAAAACTGAGGGGTTCAGGAGGAGCATCAGTATATATCAAGGGGGTGGAGCCGAATGTTTTTTCTTCTGTCCTGCCTCCGGAGATGGATACTTAACCCATAGCGTCTGCACTGACAGGAAGGGCCGGCTAGAGAAAAGGGAGTAACGTGAGCTGCACCCTGAAGAAACGTCTTTACATCATCTCGTTGGGCTAACCGCTCCTGAAATAAGACTGATAAGGCAGAAACTTGAACCTTTAATGAAGACAGCTTGAGACCGCCGTCCAGTCCCTGCTGGAGGAACTGCAACACATTGTTAATCTGCAACTGCTCGAATGGAGCCTGATGTCTCTCACACCACGTACTGTAAGCCCTCCAGACCCTATAGTAGGCCTTAGCAGATACGGGCTTCCTGGCCTTAATCATGGTCTCCACCACCCTATCCGAGAACCCCTTCCTCCTCAGGATAGCTGTCTCAACCACCATGCCGTCAAAGACAGTAGGGCAGGATTGTGGTGAAAAATTGGACCCTGACGCAGCAGGTCCGGCCTTAACAGTAGTTTGAACCAATCTCCGTCTGCCAGGGAGATCAGGTCTGAAAACCAGGCTCTTCTTGGCCAAAAAGGAGCCACCATCAACAAGGTCAGTTTCTCTCTCCAAAACCTTTTTAGGATCCTTGGAATCATGGGAATTGGTGGAAACACAAACGCCCTGTGATAACTCCAAGGAAACGTCATTGCATCCACTCCCTCTGCTCTTGGATCCCTGGATCCTGCCAGGAACCTCGGTAGCTTTGAATTGTGGCGGGATGCCATCAGATCGATGTCTGGCTGACCCCACCTGTCTACCAGCAGGGAGAACACCTCCGGTAGGAGTTCCCATTCTCCTGGATCCAGGCGGTTTCAACTTATCACTGATATCACTACCCTGTGGTGCTCTGTCCACTCCATTATCCTCTGTGTCTCTTTCCATGCTGATACACTCCTTGTGCCTCCCTGATGATTCAGGTAGGCCACTGCAGTAGCATTGTCCGATTGGACCTTTATGTGTTTGTGCTTTAACTGATCCTGCCACTGTACTAAAGCCTGGTAAATGGCCTGAAACGCTAAAATATTTATGGGCAGTTTGGACTCCGCGGGAGACCATGTGCCTTGTGCCCACATCTGATTGAGCCTTGCCCCCCATCTGGTCAGGCTTGCATCTGTTGTCAACAGCGTCCACTGTGGATCCTCCCATGACTGCCCCTGAGCCAATCTTGATGGAACTGTCCACCAATTCAATGACTCTCGTGTTATCCTGTCTAGCATAATGGTCTGCTCTAGCGAACCCCTCTTCCATCTGCGGAGAATGCACAATTGCAGAGGTCTTAGATGATATTGGGCCCAAGGCACCGCCTCCATTGCGGCCACCATTAACCCCAGAATCTGCATGCAGAATCTCACTGTGGGTGTGCGTTCCTGGCGAAGCCGCTCTACCATACTCCTGAGTCTCGACTGCCTCTCGATGGGCAGAATAACTCTCTGTGAGCTTGTGTTGAACACTAGCCCCAGGAACTGTAAAACCTGGCTTGGCACCAGGGATGACTTCTGTTGATTGATCATCCACCCAAAAGATTCCAAGGTTGTCACCGTGATGGACACATCCCTTGTGGCCATCTCTAAGGAATCCGCCTTTACCAAGATGTCGTCCAGGTATGGGATAATGGAAATCCCCTGAAGTCGTAGCGATTTTCGTAAACACCCTGGGTGCAGACGTCAGGCCGAATGGAAGGGCCACAAATTGGTAATGCTGCTGAAGGAAAGCAAACCTTAGAAACTTGTGATGTCCTAGCCAAAGGGGAACGTGAAGATACGCGTCCTTGATGTCCATTGACGCTAAAAACTCCCCTTCTCTCATGGATCTGATCACTGAGCGAATGGACTCCATGTGAAAACGGGAGTATCTTATGAACTTGTTCAGTGCCTTCAAGTCTAACACTGGACGGAAGGACCCGTCCTTTTTCGGCACAATAAATAGATTTGAGTAAAAACCGCCACAGCACTGGTCGAACAGAATTGGTACCACTACTCCTGACTGTAGTAGTGTCCTCACCGCTCCAAAAAAGGCCTTGCGCTTCGGCTCCTTTACCGGCACCCTGGATAACATGAACCGTCGAGGTGGAGGGGCCTGAAATTCCAACTTGTACCCCTCGCTGACCAATGTCCGAACCCAAGAATCGGACACCTCTCTTACCCAAATTTCCTGGAACCTCGCGAGCCGCCCTCCTACGTCTCGACCGAGGTCCCGTGACCCTGTCCAGTCATTGGGCAGGGGGCTTGTCAGTGACTGACTTGCTGCTGGACTTGTGGTTCTGCCACTGAGGTTTTCCTTGTTGCTGGAACCTCCCCTTTGAACGGTATGAATCCGATGTCTGAGCTCTTCGTGGGGAACGAAAACTAGAGCCTCGAAAAAATCTTCCACGTTTCGAACCCGATCCAAAACGAGCCCTAGGCTGTGGCAATAAAGTACTCTTACCCCCTGTTGCTTGGGAAATAATTTTTTCTAGCTCCTCTCCGAATAGACGTTTCCCTCTAAACTGCAATGATGTCAGAGACTTCTTAGAGCTCAAGTCTGCTGTCCAATTCTTTAGCCACAATGTCCGGCGCGCCGCCACCGAAGAAGTGGATGTCCTGGTCGTGGTCTGTATTGCATCTAGAATTGCATCGGTCAAAAAAGCATTTCCCTCTATAATCTTGGAAGCCAATGAACATAGCTCCTCTCTAGGAGTATCACCTCCCAATCCTTCTAAGAGAGCCTGAGACCACAAGGTAATTGCCCTGCTGGTCCAAGCTCCTGCTATCATAGGTCTAAGAGTGGATCCTGCTGAACTAAAGATCGCCTTAAGCGAACTCTCTAAACGTTTGTCTGTGGGATCCTTAAAAGCTGCCGCATCAGGAACCGGAAGAGCCGTGTTCCTGGATAGTCTCGACACCGGGGCATCCACCGTGGGTGGGACACTCCATTTCTCCACCAACTCCTTGGCAAAAGGGTTTGAGCGAGAAAAACGTCTTGACGGCTGAAACTTCTTCTCTGGGGAGTCCCACTCCTGTTGTATAATATCTCCCAGCTGTTCATGAAACGGAAACTCAGCTGCCTGTTTAGACTGGCGCTTAAAAGGTCCCTTATGGATTGACCCAGTAGAACTCGAGTCTACCAATTCTAATGTTTCCTTCAGGGCCCTGATCAAGCCCTCCACATCATGAGGAATCTCTCTATCCGGTTCCATGCTCCATTCGTCATCCTCAGATGACGAACCCACCTCCCCCTCACTATGGTCAGATAAAGACTCCTCAGCAGAGGAGTCCCCTGAGACTAAGGAGGTCAGAGCCTCTCTCTTCAAAACCTGTTTCCTTTGTTTTGGGCTAGTGCCCTGCAAAAGGTTAGGTACCTCAGATAGGTGAGAGATAAACCTATCTAGAGAAGAGGACAGACTTGCAATGCCCTGCAGGTTCACCAAGGACTGCACCGCCCATAATGGAGCTGGATCATTTAAAGAGGAAGACCCCAACACAGAGTTCCCCTCAGATTCCCCAGCAGAGGCACTGGCCGCAATAAATTTGCCTATATTGGTATCATTAGGGGCAATAGAAGGAGAAGACTGCTCCCCAGCAGCAGTGCATGCCAGGCAAATGGCCTCCTTTTGACCCTTGGGCATTTTTGCATTGCAAGCCGTACATGAAAAATATGTGACCGCGGCCAGGGGCTTGGCCTTCCCTCCTCTGGTAAACATATTGATTATGCTCAAACTGGGCCTTCAACCTCTAGTCAAACGCCTTTACTCCTCTCCCCCCCCCTTATCCTGCCTCCAAAGAAAACCCCGCTGCACCCCGGTTGCCAGCAGCCAAGTAACCCCTTCGGCGAAGAGAAGAGAAAAAACGCCGCAGCCAGCCCTAGATACATCCGATAACAGCGCACAGAACCCCACGCAACCACTAAGGCATCAACCCAGAGGCAGGAAACAGTTAAGTACAGTGGGGGGAGGAGGGGGGCGGAAGTAGAGGGAAGACTTACCCGGCTCCATCCTTGCACTGCATATACTCTATACAAGCCGCGTGTCCCGGTTGTACCTCAGTGCTACCTCTGCGCGCCCCTCCGCTCCTGCCCTCCACAAGAAGGATATAGCAGCTCGATGGTCTGCTTCTTAGAAGTCTCACGACCCTACAGAGGTATCCCGCGTAGGGGGCTAACATAACGGAGCTCAGGTGTGTCCCTGACTCCTGTCTCACCCCTGGTGTCAGTGCTATTCACTGACCGAAGCATTCCTTGAGTAGGGTCTCCCTAGAGACCAAAGTCCTACCATCCTAGTCAAGGACACTGAAAAAACTGAGGTAGGAGGGTTAAGCACATGGGATATAGGGAAGGGGAGGAGCAACATTTTATTTTTTGTCAGTGTCCTGCCTCCTGGTTGGAGGAGCTTAACCCAGTGGTTCCTGTGTCCCCCAATGACGTTAGAGAAAAGAACCTTACCATTTACCGCAGATTGATACTAACAAGGTTATATATCAAATAACGCATTAATAACAATAATTAGTACCTTGGAGTACAGCTTCCCAATCTTTGGGTACTGCAGAAAATAATAGCGCTAACAGAATTAAATCTCTTTTATTAAACCATAAAATGTTTAATATTGCACTCACTTTTAAGTAGAATATAATGACAAATTGCATAAAACCAGTAGGTCGAATCCTACTGAAAATGTCCGAGTCCTTAACCGAATCTGAATTCAGTGCATTCCTACCTCTCAATAGGGGGTCAGTGTCTCAACCTCTCTGTGTGATTCCCAGTAGATGTGCACCACTGTGGTGTCACAGCCTGAGGTCTGGTTTTATGCACTATGACATTTCATTCTACACATTAAATATTTAACCTCTAGCAGGCGGAGTACTCACAGAAGGAATAAAAGGAGAGAACTATCCTCGTCTCTCCTGCTTTACCTAACAAATACATGGAAAGATTAATTAACAGTTTTTGAGGTAAAAGTGAAGAAAGTTAATGGGCGACTATAGACCAAGAAAAACTAAATGTCTGCAAGAAGCAAGGGGGAGGAGTGTAACAGCAGGGGAAATAAAAGTTATAGCATCAAAAAGCTCCCAATTTTGAGACCCTTTGGTCCAATGAAATGGTCAAGTAAAAGATCACTTTACAAAAAAGCTGTGCTGTTAATAATGGTCACACTTACATTAACTCTCCAAGAAGGGAGAGAATGTGGCAAGAAAATAAATCATTTATATAACAGACTTATGGACATATTAAAAAAGGCTCACAAAGGACTGTACTTATACTTATGAAGCTATAAAATCAACAAGTTGCACAAACTGACCCAACAATACAGAAAACCAAGAAATTCAAACGGACATAACAAGGATAGTATTATCAGTCACATAATATGAAAAAAAGGTCACCTGCTGCACAGAGTGCTCCTTGAGGTAGCGAGCTTTGCTTTTCCTGCTAGAGTAGCCAAAGAGACAGTAGAAGCACTGCTCCATTGCCATCTCCAACTCTTCTTTGTAAGGATGGGTAAGGATGGGTCTTCAATATTGGAGGCAGACAGTTCTTTATGCAACACATGTACCTAAAATAATTTACCTGAGGGTAGAAGTCAAGACATGCAGAGTGACAAATATTGTTTTAATCTTTTTTCATTTTTTTTGTTTCAACAGTTAAATTACATACATTCCTGTACAGCAAATTGAAAAAATAGAATCTTAAAAGGACCATCCCATCATACAATTGAACCCCAATCAATTAACATTCCCTTGATGTTATATTATTAATAAGTGTCTCTGTATACAACTACCAATATTGTAACAATTCACTATACCTATACATGATACCTGTGCATTATCATTTTAAAATACCAGTGTTGTTTTAAATTTACTGTTGTGAATTTACCATATATTATTTGTAAACGTATATCCTTCCATTTATTAGTTCTTCTTCCCCTTTAAAACCAAGTGGCAGTGCTAATAGTGCTAAATAAGAGGGAAAAAAATAATTAATTAATGCCAGTGAACAATAGTGCCAGTGCCAATGCTAATATACCCACCGATTCCTTGTAATACTGCGGCGCATTACCCTTGTTACTTAACCCATATCAAAGCCTAATTATTTAGTGCTCGTGGATTTACTCATAATTAACAGGTGCAAGTGTTCTTTAGGGAATTGATGTTGGTTCCCAACCAAAAGCTTAAACTATTTGTTCCTTCCAGATCTCAACTGTACCCAATTAGAACACACCTTCACTACATACAGAAATAAAAAGACAAACCCAGCGACAACACAGAAACAAAAAAAAAAAAAAAAAGGAAAAACCCAAAAAGGGGAGGGAATTCACTTATCTCAGTTTCATGTTTAGTATTCTATCGCATATCTTCTTATCACAAATGTAAACAAATAAAATTCTCCCACCAATGCTGGCCCAATTCGCATATTATTAGGAATAGAGCAATAGTGCCTCAATTCCCCATCAGATTAATATCCAGCCACGATTCCCATATTCTCTCAAATTTCCCCATACACCCTCTAGCCAGATAAGTAAGTTTAATAGACGGAAGTATTTTATTAATTAAGTTAACCCATTGGATGACAGTGGGACTATTTATACCCATCCAGTTCATTATCACCAACTTTTTAGCATAGAACAGTATAACCCTCATAAGTGTTCTGGTTTTGCTTAAAGGTACAAGATCGTCCACCAATCCCAATAAACAAATTTCCGGGGAGTGCACCAGGGGAAACGCTAAGTTATCAGCCAAATACTGTAACACATCCTTCCAAAACTGCTGCACTGGAGGAGAGTGCCACACCAGGTGCAGAAAAGATGCATCTAACTCCTGGCACCTTGGGCATCTGGCTTCCAATTCTCTACCCATTGTCTGAAGCTTTATATATATATATATAATTGATGAATAAATTTGTATTGGACCAGCCTGTCACGCAAAGAAATTAAAACACAATAAAGTGAGTCAGTAGCCTCCTCCCACTGTTCCTCACTAAGAGCAGGAAATACCTTTTCCCAACGCCTCTGGGCCCTACTAATTGGTGGAGGAATAGTTTTAATCTAAGGGCTGGGACACACTGGGCGATTTGGGGAGATTTAGTCGCCTGGCAACTAATCGCCGCGACTTTCCGCGACCAATCTTCCCTGAATGCCTCCCCTCGCTCTGCGCCTGGCTAAAATGAAAAATCGCCTGCGCTAATCACACGCGGCGATTCGTTTTCCGAAGTCGCCCGAAGTTTCCTCGTGATGAGAGATCCATTCTATACACCATGAGCGCCAAAATGTATTCTGTAGCCAAGAGGGGCAGACTGGGAGTGGCAAGAAGGTGTCTCCTTGCCCAAGCCTAAAGATAAAATGTTTAGATAAATTCAGGTAGGCACTTTAACATAACCAGGAAAAAAAACAAGTTTTCTTTGCAGTTTACTCAAATGAGAAAATGCCTGGGTAGTGCTGAACAGCTGAGATTGAACTTTCAACAAATAATATGGCACCATACCCTTATTGAATATGCAGCTATGTTACAGTAAAATTCATCACCTTCCTTTCCATTACTGATGCGTTGTTGAAGGCACATGTAGTGGAATGCTTCCTCCTTGTACTAGACGATTCGATGCAGGATGATCCAGGGAAGTACAGAGGAACCAGAAGGTTATTTGTGGTCCTCCTGTATGGCCATACTACTGCAATTAATTGACTAAATTAGAAAAAAAAAAAAGGAAATAAGCTCAACGTTTAGCCCACTGCTGTATATCCCACCACGTTCGATAACAGAACAAGGGCTGTTCCTTGCTACAACTAGAAAGGGTGTAATTTTTAAACTGTGCAACTGGGCTCTCTTTAAGGCATGCACTGGGGAGTTTTAAGACATCAAGGCTGATCATATGTTATGCACCATAGCATTAAAGGGGTTGTTCACCTTTGAGATAACTTTTAATATGATGTAGAGAGTAATATTCTGACAGTTTGCAATTGGTTTTCATTTTTTATTATTTGTGGTTTTTGAGTTATTTTGCTTTTTATTCAGCAGCTCTTGAATTTGCATCTTAACCAATCTGGTAACTAGGGTTCAAATTACCCTAGCAACCTTGCATTGATTTGAATAAGAGACTGGAATATGAATAAGAGAGGCCTGAATAGAAAGATCAGTAATAAAAAGTAACAATAACAATACATTTGTAGCCATACAGAGCATTTGTTTTTTAGAAGAGAGTGCGCCCATTTGAAAGCTGCAAAGAGTCAGAAGAAAAAGGCAAATAACTATAAAACTATAAAAAATTGTTGAAAAGTTGCCGTTCTATAACATAATAAAAGTTACCTTAAAGGTGAACCACCCCTTTAAATTGATTAACTAAAAAGCCTGCATTGCATGAAAATAGCTTATCATTTTTACCAGACTTGAAATAAGTTAGATGTTTGTTGAAGATTAAATGATTTAGGTACAAATATCACGATGCTTTACTTCTGTCTACGATCAACTTTTACTGTACATATAGACTGCAAAGAAGATACAGCCTCTGGTGACAGTTACCTGTATGAGGTTTTTGCTCAGGCAGATCAGCCTGGGCTCCTGCAAGATATTGCTGTCAGATGACAAAGACAGATCAATCCTTGTGAGGAGTTGTGTTGCTGTGACAACCCATTCGTCTTTCACCGTGGCTGACGTCAGGTTCATTATTCTCTGGATTGATTCATGAAAAGCAACTTCTGAGCACTCAAAACACTGTTTAAAGTCTTCTAGCTTTAGTAGTGGGTCCTGTGAAGGTGAACACATGAGACACATCCTAGTAAAATCAGTATTAGAGAGGTTGCTTGTACAAGAAAAAAGGGAATGTATTTTATTACTTTGTGATAAACAATGTATTGTTAACTATTGGTAGGTGTTAATGATAGCACTTGAAATCATAAACAATACTCCATACCTGCATGAGAAGAAGCTGTTGTGGTCTCTCTGGGGCATTCCACCATTTCATGCAGCCTCTGAATCACCTCTAGTGACTGGCACCTCTCTATGGATTTAAGACTGTTTTCAATCTATGGGTCAAAATATAATATACAAAAATAGGAAAATATTAGAAGCAATTAGGATCCACCAAAAAGTCAGCAGAAACACGTGTGACTAACTTTTTACTAGTTGTAAGATGCCATTCTATAAAATCACTTTAACATACTCTAGCGGTGTACAAGATTTATTTAAAATGGGTTGTCCACCAATATCCTGTTTTTTTATAACAAAAGAAAATGCAATTCAAAGCATTTTTCCAACATATAGAAAAATAAAAATGATCAATTATTTTAAAGTTATTGGCAAATGTAACATCTACGTAAAGCATTATATGTCTAGTCTGTCTATATTTTCTGATGTTCTGGCTCTGACTCTTCAGACCAAATTGGTTGGATTAGCTCGTTAAAGGTGGCCATAGACACACAGATCCGATCGTACGAATCAAGGATTCGTACGATTTTCGGATCGTGTGTGGCATGTGCCAACATCTTTCGCCAGGCGGAGATTGGTTGTTTGGTCGATCGGTCAGGTTTGATTTTGACCCGACCGATCCCGCCGGAGCTCATGGCACATCGCAATCTGATCGGTCGGCCATACGGCCGAACAATCAGATTACCCCCGATATAGCCATGCCTGTTAATGGCATATCGGGGAAAGATCCGCTTGTTTGGCAACATCGCCAAACGAGCGGATCTTTGCATCTATGGCCACCTTTAGCCTTGAACTCCATACTCAGGTGTGTCCAATCATGAGAAAAGGTATTTAAGGTGGCCAATTGCAAGTTGTGCTTCTGTTTGACTCTCCTCTGAAGGGTGACAGCATGGGAGCCTCAAAGCAACTCTCAAAAGATTTGAGAGTTATTTGGTCATAACAAAAAAGCTATTTTTATTTGGTCATAACAAAAAAGCTTTTTGCATGGTGGAAAAACAACACCGCATTCAAAGAAAAACACCTGCTACCTACTGTCAAATTTCGTGGAGGTTCCGACATCCCAGGACACAGGGAACCATATACACGCAGGGAAAGAAGTCGCAAGAGGTAAACAACCTTGTTGTTGATCTATCCTCTTTCTCCCTGTCTGCAGCTGAAACTGCTGCTATCAATAAAGGTTTGGGGTTTGTACCACATTACAAACTGGACCCATTTGGGTGGGAAGTAGACTTCTTTAAATTCTGTAGAATGCTTAAGCTCAAAATGTATTTCAAAGATACAGTTTCAATTCCTAAGAGCTTGGCTAAAAACATCTGATTTTTTACCAGATTTAAAAGGGGAACTCCACACAAACGTAACAATCTTTTTGAAAAGTAAACATAATTGCAAGCAACTTTGCAATATACATCAATTAAAAATTTTTTACAGTTTGGAACAGTTCCCTAAGCCTAGCCCCTGCTCTCCTGCTGAGCTGGCCAACTACGTTGCTGAGCTGGCTGACTACTGTTACTTTGTATAAAAAGCCCGCTGTCCTTAGCCTGCATCCTCCTAACCTCACAATTCCCTACACATTTAATTTCAATAAGTACAGGAACATAACAGTGTAATGCTTTGTGGGGTATGTAGTTCCTGCATGCTGTCTGTAAACTGTGGAGAAGTTGTTACAATTTGTAACATCAGTGCTTAGTCCCTCCTTCCCTGCCAGTATTTCAAATGATGCAGAAAGAGAAGAACTGTTAGCTTAATTTCAGCATAGAAAATGGTATGTATTCCTACTTTTTGAAGAAACAGGTAACTGTGATGGATATTTTAGGGGTTCTGTATTATGTAGGTCTCTTTACCCAATTTTTGTTTGGAAGCCGGAGTTTCCCTTTAAATTCTGTTGTTAGTTGCACTGGTTTCTGTGCTGCAATGTAGTAATTATCTATATTAATTACTAATCAGCCTTATATTGTGACATTTCAATTCTATGTGTATTGTATATTGTGAGTGCGTCCTTAAGCTCAGTAAGTGACAGCAGCACAGAGCATGTGCAGTGAATCAGCAGAAAAGAAGATGGGGAGCTACTTGGGCATCTTTGTAGACACAGATCTTTACTGCTAATGGGCTGTGGTTGCCTTGAGCTGGTACAGAAACCCAAAACATAATGTACAACATTTCTAGCTTACTTCTCAACTCTCAAGTTAAGCTTTAGTTTTCCTTTAAGGCAAGAGTCTTCTAAGAAGATAATGTCCAACGATTAGGTATTAGATAGAATAAGGTCATAGACAGATAATGCAATAAAAATCTTTGGGTGGGGTTAAAAGGTTACATAGACAACATCATGTTTATTTGTGTACATGCAGTTTGGGAGTGTTTATATTCATATCTGGGGGCATATCCACTTTATGAGGTGAATGCACAGTGTTCAATAGCCCAGACAGAGCACATACTGCATTTCCAACACACACAGGACATGAAACTGCACTAAATATCGGTGATTTACTCTAACAGCGCAACCACATTTAAGTGCACTTGTAAAATATTAATGGCAAAGCAAACATTCTTATACTTACAGCTCAACATTCAGTTTCTTCTCACTGCAGCACAGCTGACATCTCCATTTGCACACTTAACAGGGACAAGATGCATGGCGCCAGGTTCTGTACAAAATATTCTCCTCTTCACATATCGCCCAACAGTCCAGATTTTTTTATCACAACCCCCAGTTACCAATAAGTCCCGCAACACCGTTAACATTCAGCTGCTGCATTCCAAGTTCCCTACCGCTAATCCAGATTTCACAAATCTCATCTCGCGGGCGTGTGACGTCACGCCACACAGATATAAGCGCACTACCGTCGCACAGCGTACAGTTTGAGTTAATTCAAGCTCAGGCAATATGGGTTAGTGGCGGGGACTGCGAGCTGCGTTGTTTACAAGTTTTTTTTTTTTTTTTACTTTAGTTGCCTTAGTCACTGTTATTTTCTTTTACATTTGCTGTAGCTCTTTCCATGTGTGTGTTACAAATTCTCTCTTGGGGATCACCCTGCATGCACAATATTGCACATAAGGGAAAATTTACTAAAGGGCGAAGTGACTAATGTGAGAGAAAATTTGCCAGCGTGATGTCTTTTTGGTCGTGATGTCATTTTGGCTGATTTACTAACGGTCGCTGGCATATCTTCGCTAGAGAAGAGGATAGACTTCTCCCTAACGCCTGGCGAATTTGCGCTCTGGCGAATGGACGTAACTACGCAAATTCACTAAGATGCGGATTTTACTGAACGTTACCTCTTGCGCCAGACTTGCCTTCGCCACCTCAGACCCGGCGAAGTGCAATAGAGTAGATAGGAGTTATTCAAAAAATAGTTGAAAATTTTTCTAAGTCCCTTTTTGAGGGTTATAGGCTGAAAAAGAGCATACTTTTTTTGGGGGTAACCAGCTTCCCCCCTACATTTTCATATCATATGGCACATAAACTATACACTGGGCTCATGTGTAGGGCAATATAACAACTCTATTTTCTTTTATTAAGGTTTTCCGGGCTTGTGCAGTGTAATATATTTGCTGCAGCATATATGTCCAAGCAAAGGCGTCGCTGGCGAATTTTCGGAGTTTGGTAAATTTGCCCCATAGGCTGAAGTGGAAGAAGGTGGCGTCTATGAAGTCCACTACTCAGTTCTGAATTTGCAGTCATTTTCCTAGCAATGACTGCAATTCATGTGGCCTTGGTTAAACTTTGTGCATGTTTACCTAACGTTCTGGCCTTCTCTACTTTTCAAAGGGCAGCCTAAAGTTGAATTCTTATTTAACCTGTTTTGTGCATTGAAGTTTGTTTTTTATTCAGTCAATTTATAAGTAACTGATGTTCTGGGGTGGACCGGATGCCCTAGGCAACCCAGACAGCCAGCCCACCTCCCAGTGCATGCTTGTGTAAACGTGCACGAGCACCAGGGTTGTCAGGTTGGTGATTTTCCAGCCAAATTGGGCTACTATTTTAAAACCCAGGCGGGGTTTTAAAGAACAAAGTAGCCAAGGTACAGATATGGGTTACTTTTTGGGCCTTTGGCTGGTTTGTACTTTGGAAACCAACCAAAGTGTTTTTTTTTTGCACTAATGTGCCAAGCTTGCATCTCCCAATACATGTTGGGTAATGTAGTTTTTGTTTAACAATTGGCCGACTGGCGAGTTTAATGTAAGACTACAATAGCCAGCATGCAGTGGGACTGACGTGTAGAAGGTGGGGGTTACCAGAGTTTGGGCTGTGTACCCCAGCCTTCAGTCACTCTTAAGCATTCTCACATTTTCCGGTGACTTTACTAAATTCAGACAATTTTGGGGCAAAAATCTGCAAAATGTCTTGAGGTTGACCTGTTTATCAATTATTGAAATTGTATATGTTTTAGGGCCTTATGGGGCCCCTATACCTCCTGGGCCCCCCTCTGTACCTATGCCCCTGGTGACAGGCGAATCTGTCCCATTTTGCTTCATAGAGATTTGAAGAAGGCTTATTTTCACACATATTCATTTATTTTTTTTAGACTTTTTTTCACTGCACATATTGTATTTACATAGTTACATAGTTAAATTGGGTTGAAAAAAGACAAAGTCCATCAAGTCCAACCCCTCCAAATGAAAACCCAGCATCCATACACACACCCCTCCCTACTTTTAATTAAATTCTATATACCCATATCTATACTAACTATAGAGCTTAGTATCACAATAGCCTTTGATATTATGTCTGTCCAAAAAATTATCCAAGCCATTCTTAAAGGCATTAACTGAATCAGCCATCACAACATCACCCGGCAGTGCATTCCACAACCTCACTGTCCTGACTGTGAAGAACCCCCTACGTTGCTTCAAATGAAAGTTCTTTTCTTCTAAGTCTAAAGGGGTGGCCTCTGGTACAGTGATCCTCTTATGGGTAAAAAGGTCCCCTGCTATTTGTCTATAATGTCCTCTAATGTACTTGTAAAGTGTAATCATGTCCCCTTGTAAGCGCCTTTTTTCCAGAGAAAGGTTGGGGTTGTTTTCCAGAGAGCTTGACAGTCTACCCTCATAATTTAAGTACTATTTTTCGGTTACTTTTGGGCTGGTTTTGTAGCTGACTTTGGCTGGTTTTGAAAATTAGGGAGCGAGTTGTAGAGAACCAGCGGCAGCAAGAAATCCCGGACAAAGGTAGGTAGAAGGCTTTTCAAGAGGTACCTGCTCAGCCCCCCTCGGGTGTTGCTGCCTAGGTAGATGCCTCTTCTGCCTACCCCTAGTTCTGGCCCTGCTGATGTTTTAGAGAATTAAATTGAGGACATGGATTAAAAAGTATACATTTATATACAGGGCTGTTCTACATAAACTACAGCTTATTCCAGCCTGGACCAAAACAGCTGTGGGCATGAAAAGTGGCACCAAAGTGGCAATCATTTTTTCATTTGGACTGGTAAATAACTAATGCTTTAAAGGGTTAAATGATGTTGGGCCACCAATTTCAAAGTATAAATGTACAGAGAGGGATGCCCCTCATAAAACCCATTTTTTTCCAGCCTGGCCCAAATGGATTCTGGGCAGGAAAAGTGCATCAAAGTGGGCATCTTCTTTCTTTTTGAATATGTCACATAGGTTCTGAAGGGGATAAATTACTTTGGGTCACCAATTCCAAAGTGTATATGCACAGAAAAGGATGCCCTGCATGAAATTCATTTTGGCCTGAAAGGGTTCTGGGCAGGATAAGTGGGCATCATTGCAATCCTGCCTTTTTGAATATGTAATGGGTGCAAAAGGGGTTAAATGACTTTGGGTAACCAAT
The DNA here is from genome assembly GCA_038501925.1 of Xenopus petersii. NCBI lineage: Eukaryota > Metazoa > Chordata > Amphibia > Anura > Pipidae > Xenopus > Xenopus petersii. The sequence goes on from CM076673.1 coordinate 146,253,865, forward strand.
TTCAAAGTATAATGCACAGCAAGGGATTTCCCGCATAAAATCCAGAAGTAACAGGGGTGCTGAAGGGGTTAAACAAGGATGAGCTATTGATTTGAACCTATACATTTGCACAGGAAAAATGGCATCAAAGTGGAAATCTTTGCGATTTAGTCTTTTTGAATAAGTAACGGGTTCTGAAGGGTTAAAATGACTTTGGGCCTATGATTTAAATTATATAAACCTGTAGGCAGGGATGCCTTGCATTAGGTACATCTCATTCAAGCCAGGCCCAAAATAACTAGGAGTGCAAAGTGGCACCCATCAAAGTGAAATAAGTATATTGTTGGGACCTGTGAATAAGTAACTTATGATTCAAATTGGTAAATGGCTTTGGGCCATTGATTTACAGTATAGCTATGGTGGTATGGCTGCCCTGGGCATAAAAGTGGGTATCTTTGCAATTCTGCCTTTTTGAATAAGCAGCAGGGGAGCTGAAAGGGTTTAAAAGTCTTGGGCCACTGATTTCACAGTAGACAATGCACAGACAGGGAAGCCCTGAATAGTATGCGTCTCATCCCAACCTGGCCCGATGTGAACGGGAACATTAAATGCGGCACTGATATGGAAATTCTACCTATTTGAATGAGTAACTGGTGGTGTAAAGTGTAAGCCACTCATTTCAAAGTATATATGAACTTCAGGTGATGCCCTGCATAGTATGCATCTCATTCCATTCTGGTCCAAAATGGTTCTGGGCAGGTAGGAATTGCAGCATTTAGTCTGTTTGAATTGCCTGTACTTAAGAGGTTAAATGCCTTTGGGCCATGCCTTGCAAAGTACTGATCCACATGTAGTCATACACTGCATAGTATACCTCTCATTTCATCCTGGCCTCAACTGCTTATTTGGCATAAAGTTGGGCACCAAACATGACATCAATTCAGCCACTTTGAATAAATAGTTGGTTTTAAAAGGGTTAAATGATCTTGGGCCACTGAGTTCATAATAGTTGTGCACAGACATTTCCTTTCAGCATGGCTCAAAATGGCATAAAAAGTGATATTGATGAGAGCAGTTCTGCCAGTTTACATAAGTGGTGTTTTAAAAGTGTGAAATTGCACATGCGCCCCCCAGATAATCACTAGAGACAAGTCACAAACTCCACAGTGGCTGCGCCTGATACCCTTGTCATTTATAGTGGGGATACATTATCCCTTATAATACATGAGTGATACTCAGAGTTCCCTGTATAACTCAGCCTGCAGCCTTGTGACTTTATATGGTCACAGACCCCTCAGTGACTTCTAAAGTCCTTTTTTCATGTAACTTTTACATTAACTGTTGTTGCTAATTTTTAATGACTCATTTGTGTACAGTATTTAGGCCCTCTCCTATTCATATTTCAGTCTCATATTTAAATCGATGCATGGTTGCTATAGGACTTTGGACCCTAGTAACCAGACTACTGAAATTGCAAACTGGAGAGCTGCTGAATACAAAGCTAAATAACTCAAAACCCACAAATAATAAAAAATGAAAACCAATTGCAAATAGTGTCAGGATATCCCTCTCTATATCATACTAAAATGTAACTCATAGATGAACAATCCTTTTAGGGGGGGCCTAGTTGTAAATTTCTGTCCCAGGACCCTTGGGGGTCTAGTTACGCCACTGCTCTGTACTCAACCCATTATCAATATATTAAAGACATTAAAGGACCAGTAACGTAAATTTTTTTGAAAAAAAAAATCGTTAGTACACAACGAAAAAAAACACCAACACAAATTATACTTTAAAAAAGCAAAGTCTTTATTAAGAAATAACTTACAGAAACTCACTTGATTTCTCCTCCCTGGCTCTCTGCTGCTGGATCTTTTAGCTGCCACATTCTGTGCTTTCTGTAGTACAGCAGCGCTTCCAGCATGAACTTTCTGCAGATCTGCGGTGCTTTGCTCATCGGTTCCAGACGCGGTGCAATTACCAACATCCCCGAGGCGCCTTCTGCATTCACTAATTATCCCAGATCTATGGGTACAGGACGGGAAGGTCGGACATTAAAAGTCGGCTCTGGATGCTGCCCTTCGCCTCTTGTGCTGGTTGATCTCTTACTGCTGCCCCTGCGCACCGGCACCGTATCTTCCTGGCCCAGTCTCCCCTCTTGCTGGCTGCCCGGAAACAACTGCCGGCGAATTGCTTTGTTTGAATTCCATTTCCGACGTATTCCATTTCCCTGCACACCGGCACCGTGTCTTCCACCGTGTGAATAATATCTGTGCACAACTCAATGCGTGTTCTCAGTCCCATCTTCTTCTCCATCTCTGCAAATTCTTTATTCATGGGAACAGAAATTCGGCTATAGGATTCTGTGCTTGGGAATCCGAAATATCGCCGGTGTGAGCACCCAGGAGCAGGGACTGAGAACACGCATTGAGTTGTGCACAGATATTATACACACGGTGGAAGACACGGTGCTGGTGTGCAGGGAAATGGAATCCGTCGGAAATGGAATTCAAACAAAGCAATTCGCCGGCAGTTGTTCCCGGGCAGCCAGCAAGAGGGGAGACTGGGCCAGGAAGATACGGTGCCGGTATGCAGGGGCAGCAGTAAGAGATCAACCGGCTCAAGAGGTGAAGGGCAGCAGCAGCATCCAGAGCCGGCTTTTAATGTCCGGACCTTCCCGTCCTGTACCCATAGATCTGGGATAATTAGCGAATGTAGAAGGCGCCTTGGGGATGTTGGTAATTGCACCGCTGCTGGAACCGATGAGCAAGGCACTGCAGATCTGCAGAAAGTTCATGCTGGATGCGCTGCTGTACTACAGAAAGCACAGAATGTGGCAGCTAAAAGATCCAGCAGCAGAGAGCAAGGGAGGAGAAATCAAGTGTCGCTCAATGGATGGTCGCCCTTTCGCCGTTTCTGTACAAGACAGGAAGCAGAGTTTCTGTAAGTTATTTCTTAATAAAGACTTTGCTTTTATAAAGTATAATTTGTGTTGGTGTTTTTTTTCATTGTGTACTAACAAATTTTTTTTAAAAAAAATTTGACGTGACTGGTCCTTTAAGACATTTTGCGCATACTGCTACTACAAATGCCTTACCCTTTAAACAAAACAGGGATTGTTTGTCCATATATTGCAATATATTTAAGCTGGCCAACTACGTCAAAGTCATCCCATATCTGGCCGGTACTACACTCAACTTGCATCTGATTCATTAAGATTTTTATTGCTTCATTATGCATTTTACAAAGGGACTAAGTTTTACCTGCAACTTGACTTGAATAAACTGCGTACCTTTGGCCAGCTTGTATATTGTTTAAATGGTATTTATCTGCATTTGCTGTATTTTTTTTTGGTCGACGATTCATTCTTGGCTTTGGTCCTGAAACCTGAAAAATTCCTTTTTTAAATATGGTACAGGTATGGGACCTGTTATCCAGAATGCTCGGGACCTGGGGGTTTCAGGGAAAATATCTGTTCTGTAATTTGGATCTTCATACCTTCAGTCTACTAGAAAATAATGCAAACATTAAATAAACCCAATAGGCTGGTTTTGCTTCCAATAAGGATTAATTATATCTTAGTTGGGATCAAGTACAAGCTACTGTTTTAATATTACACAGAAAAAGGAAATCATTTTTAAAAAAATTGGATAAAATAAAGTCTATGGGAGACAGCCTTTCTATAGTTCTGAGCTTTCTGGATAACATAAAGCATCCCATATCTGTACAAAATTTTCTCATAAATATAAAACTTTAAAGTATGCTCTAGAGGTGCTTTAGTTTGGGAAGACTGTGGCGCTTTATTAGTCAGGGCTTGGCCTCCTGCCTCTTTTTTGTGTTCTGTGTACATGTGTAATGCTTTACAAGCAGAACTCAGGCCAACATGACAGATATAATGTGGGGAGTCCAGGTTAGAAAAATCAGAAGACAACAGTAAATACTGTATATACAAGTCGTGTTCCTTATTACTCTCCAAACAGACAATCTGAAGTGATCATATAAAATCCTCTGAAAGTAACAATGATTTTTCAACTCATCATAAGACATTCACAATCAATCCTGCGTGGAATAATAATGTATTTGTTTGAATTTTCTGTCTTCAGATTCTCTTACCACAATGAAATGTTACAATTACAAAATGATTTCAGAGGAATTACCCTCACTGTTCGACACAGGAATCTTTACGCAGAACTCTGTATTCCACGAATGGTTATATACAGGATTATTGAAATACAATGAGCCCATGCAGGGGATATACTGCATAAGCAAATATGAAATGATTCTACTGTATATATATATATATATATATATATATATATATAGATATATATATATTTGTTATATTACTTTCCAATCTGAAATTTTGAACCCAACCCACACAACAGATTGTGGTGTGCACAAAATAATTTATTTGCGCATATAGCTGAGAAGGAATTAGAGGGAACATTGCTGGAAATATCCTCTCACAACGATTTTCCCTCTCATCCACAATCAGTTCTGCTTGCTATAATGATCATAAAGAGCTTCCAGTGCAGGGGATATACTGCATACACAGTTCTGAATGGCAATGGAATGGAAACTTAAAACAAAATCATACTGAATATTAAAAAGTGATGTCATAAAGAGCTGCTCATGCAGGGCAATTATGAATGAAAAATAATATTATTCACAGACTCGCTCCACTGAAACAAAGACCCTCCAGTAACTTGGTGAAATAATATTTGGCAATAAAAATATTTTACTTCTCTATTTTACAGTTATTTCATTTGTTTATTGTACTACAAACTATATTCGGTTACACTTTACATTGACATTTGGTATAAGACAGAAGAATGATACACTATGCACTGTATGCATGCCAGTTGTACTTTAGTATAAAGGTATAGGATCCGTTATCCGGCAACACATTTCCCAGAACGCTCCTAATTACAGAAAAGACCGTCTCACATAGACTCTATTATAATCAAATAACCCACATTTTCAAAAATGATTTCCTTTTTCTATGTAATAATAAAACAGTACCTTGCACTTTATCCCAACTAAGATATAATTAATCCTTATTGGTATAAGCTTAAGAGGTTAAATGCCTTTGGGCCATGCCTTGCAAAGTACTGATCCACATGTAGTCATACATACACTGCATAGTATACCTCTCATTTCATCCTGGCCTCAACTGCTTATTTGGCATAAAGTTGGGCACCAAACATGACATCAATTCAGCCACTTTGAATAAATAGTTGGTTTTAAAAGTGTTAAATGATCTTGGGCCACTGAGTTCATAATAGTTGTGCACAGACATTTCCTTTCAGCATGGCTCAAAATGGCATAAAGAGTGATATTGATGAGAGCAGTTCTGCCAGTTTACATAAGTGGTGTTTTAAAAGTGTGAAATTGCACATGCGCCCCCCAGATAATCACTAGAGACAAGTCACAAACTCCACAGTGGCTGCGCCTGATACCCTTGTCATTTATAGTGGGGATATATTATCCCTTATAATACATAAGTGATACTCAGAGTTCCCTGTATAACTCAGCCTGCAGCCTTGTGACTTTATATGGTCACAGACCCCTCAATGACTTCTAATGTCCTTTTTTCATGTAACTTTTACATTAACTGTTGTTGCTAATTTTTAATGACTTATTTGTGTATTTAGGCCCTCTCCTATTCATATTTCAGTCTCATATTTAAATCAATGCATGGTTGCTAGGGGACTTTGGACCCTAGCAACCAGACTACTGAAATTGCAAACTGGAGAGCTGCTGAATACAAAGCTAAATAACTCAAAACCCACAAATAATAAAAAATGAAAACCAATTGCAAATAGTGTCAGGATATCCCTCTCTATATCATACTAAAATTTAACTCATAGATGAACACGGTGGAAGACACGGTGCCGGTGCGCAGGGAAATGGAATGCGTCGGAAATGGAATTCAAACAAAGCAATTCGCCGGCAGTTGTTCCCGGGCAGCCAGCAAGAGGGGAGACTGGGCCAGGAAGATATGAGATCTGCAGAAAGTTCATGCTGGAAGCTCTGCTGTAATTACAGAAAGCACAGAATGTGGCAGCTAAAAGATCCAGCAGCAGAGAGCCAGGGAGGAGAAATCAAGTGTCGCTCAATGAATGGTCGATGGTCAAAAAAAATTTGACGTGACTGGTCCTTTAAGACATTTTGTGCATACTGCTACTACAAATGCCTTACCCTTTAAACAAAACAGGGATTGTTTGTCCATATATTGCAATATATTTAAGCTGGCCAACTACGTCAGTCATCCCATATCTGGCCGGTACTACACTCAACTTGCATCTGATTCAGTAAGATTTTTATTGCTTCATTCTACATTTTACAAAGGGACTAAGTTTTACCTGCAACTTGACTTGAATAAACTGCGTACCTTTGGCCAGCTTGTATATTGTTTAAATGGTATTTATCTGCATTTGCTGTATTTTTTTTTGGTCGACGATTCATTCATGGCTTTGGTCCTGAAACCTGAAAAATTCCTTTTTTAAATATGGTACAGGTATGGGACCTGTTATCCAGAATGCTCGGGACCTGGGGGTTTCAGGGAAAATATCTGTTCTGTAATTTGGATCTTCATACCTTCAGTCTACTAGAAAATAATGTAAACATTAAATAAACCCAATAGGCTGGTTTTGCTTCCAATAAGGATTAATTATATCTTAGTTGGGATCAAGTACAAGGTACTGTTTTAATATTACACAGAAAAAGGAAAAAGGAAATCATTTTTAAAAAAATTGGATAAAATAAAGTCTATGGGAGACAGCCTTTCTATAGTTCTGAGCTTTCTGGATAAATAAATATAAAACTTTAAAGTATGCTCTAGAGGTGCTTTAGTTTGGGAAGACTGTGGCGCTTTATTACTTAGGGCTTGGCCTCCTGCCTCTTTTTTGTGTTCTGTGTACATGTGTAATGCTTTACAAGCAGAACTCAGGCCAACATGACAGATATAATGTGGGGAGTCCAGGTTAGAAAAATCAGAAGACAACAGTAAATACTGTATATACAAGTCGTGTTCCTTATTACTCTCCAAACAGACAATCTGAAGTGATCATATAAAATCCTCTGAAAGTAACAATGATTTTTCAACTCATCATAAGACATTCACAATCAATCCTGCGTGGAATAATAATGTATTTGTTTGAATTTTCTGTCTTCAGATTCTCTTACCACAATGAAATGTTACAATTACAAAATGATTTCAGAGGAATTACCCTCACTGTTCGACACAGGAATCTTTACGCAGAACTCTGTATTCCACGAATGATTATATACAGGATTATTGAAATACAATGAGCCCATGCAGGGGATATACTGCATAAGCAAATATGAAATGATTCTACTGTATATATATATAATTGTTATATTACTTTCCAATCTGAAATTTTGAACCCAACCCACACAACAGATTGTGGTGTGCACAAAAGAATTTATTTGCGCATATAGCTGAGAAGGAATTAGAGGGAACATTGCTGGAAATATCCTCTCACAACGATTTTCCCTCTCATCCACAATCAGTTCTGCTTGCTATAATGATCATAAAGAGCTTCCAGTGCAGGGGATATACTGCATACACAGTTGTGAATGGCAATGGAATGGAAACTTAAAACAAAATCATACCGAATATTAAAAAGTGATGTCATAAAGAGCTGCCCATGCAGGGCAATTATGAATGAAAAATAATATTATTCACAGACTCGCTCCACTGAAACAAAGACCCTCCAGTAACTTGGTGAAATAATATTCAGCAATAAAAATATTTGAAATTTCATTTGTTTATTGTACTACAAACTATATTCGGTTACACTTTACATTGACATTTGGTATAAGACAGAAGAATGATACACTATGCACTGTATGCGTGCCAGTTGTACTTTAGTATAAAGGTATAGGATCCGTTATCCGGAAACACATTTCCCAGAAAGCTCCTAATTACAGAAAAGACCGTCTCACATAGACTCTATTATAATCAAATAACCCACATTTTCAAAAATGATTTCCTTTTTCTCTGTAATAATAAAACAGTACCTTGCACTTTATCCCAACTAAGATATAATTAATCCTTATTGGAAGCAAAAGCAGCCGATTCTCCTGTGGTGTGGCTTTTGCTGGAGGAACAGAATGTAAAACAAATACATCAGCAAGAGAGCAGTGACATGGACCTACTGTATCTATAAGGCAAGTCGGCTCCTCCATCTAGTTATTACAATTATTGAACCTCGTGAAAAAAAGGGGGGATTGTTCTTCCCCTCTGCCCGTGCTGGGGTTAATCTGTCAGTGCTTCAATCCTCAGTGAAGGATTATCGCAATCCCATATAAACTCGTGAAATAGCAGCTAGAGGAGAGCACTCATAGAAGCAGATACTGCTAAAACATTTTATTATTGACAACAAATCACACGACATGTTTCGGGCATAGCCCTTTCTCAAGTGTAATCCCAGTGTAAAGCGTGAAAACTTTTAAACGCACCCATCCTCTCAATCAGAATCTTCAGGTGTGTCCATATCATTATATTCACTCAACACAGAACAGTCTTTTAAAAGTCCACATGTAAGCCAAGACAATCCATTTGCTAGAAAAAATAAATAGTTAATAAATGGTGCTGCAATATGTATCCAGTCTCTTTCCCCACCTTAAATAAAAAACATGCCCGAAACATGTTGTGTGATTTGTAGCAAGTAATGACTCACCACACTTAAAGATCAGATCGACACACGCAGAGTTGAATTGGCAGCAGGCGTGGGAGCGGAGGAAGCAGCTAGGCTACATGCACGCCATCGGGAAATTTTTGATAAACTCAGGCAGAGTATCTTGGACAGGGTCGGACTGGGGGGCCCGGGGCCCACCGGGACTAATGTCCAGGGCCCCCTCCGACCCCCTGCCTCCCTACTATGATGCGCCGAACACGCTTGCACGAAGGTGCTGCTCGGCGCGCCTGCGTGTAGGCGCCGCTCCTCAGTAAAAGGTGCCGCGCGCATGCGCAAATGGCGATGTGCAGCACGTAAAAAAACCTTATTTTCTTTTAAGGATGATCGGGACGGGGGACTGGCCCGGCGGGTGCCCATTAGGGGTCGGGGCCCACCGGGTTTTTTCCCGGTATCCCGCCGGGCCAGTCCGACACTGATCTTGGAAAATAACAAAGCTGGAAAGAGACGCGGAGAACTACGCGCACGAGAGTGTACACGTGGCGACTAGACAGAGAGAGGCAGCGGTCAGAGGAGGGATCTCCAAGAACCGGACTGCCAGGCCAGAGATCGCAAAGACGCCCTTGGGGAAATAGACGCAACTTCAACTGGCGAGATATACGCGGCCCCACAGTCTATACCAGCAGCGACGATGATCTAACCAGCGGCACACAGCTTCCTTTTTTAGGCACACGCACCGGGGAAGGAGGCGCAGAAAGGCCCAGAGAACAGAACAATTGCAGGCTTCCGATCATCAGGGACATTTACCTCCAAATACTGTAATCTCAGCAACTTTGCGCAGATGAAGTTACTTTAGAGGCTCTAACTTGTACTGTAATATTGTATAAAAAGAACAGAGGCGCCAAAAGAATAAAAGGAAATAAACGAGTTTAAAAACCAAAAAAAAGTGGACTTACCTCCTCCAAGCAGACACAAAACGACTGTAATTAAGCAGTCAAATTTTGTTAACAAACTCCAATCAGTACAACGCGTTTCACGGGCTCAGACCCGCTTCTTCAGGCAATAAACATAGGAGTTACAGCATCTGGCAGTAGTATACACACTTAGCGCCTCGAGATTTATTATACCTCGACCCTGGAAAAAGCTCAGATCCGAAAATTCACCATCTAAAACCTGTTCTGTAGAATGATTTGAGTGATTTGAGTTTCTTTTTCGATGAAAACTCGATTAATTCGAGTTGTGGGACTCAAACTCGCAGAAACAGTTTTTTCCCTTTTGAGTCTTTTATTACATTATCACATATTTAGTCTATTATTACAGAGAAAAAGGAAATCATTTTAAAGAATTTGGATTTTTTTGAGGGGTTTATCCTCAGTGTTTGAGACAGGAATTTTCAAGCAGACAGTTGTATACCTCAAATGTTTATAGTTACTGAAATAGACAGACACATTACACCAGGGGTCAGCAACCTTTACTATCAAAAGGGCCATTTTGCCCCTCTCCCACTAAAGAAAAATAGTCTGGAGCCGCAAAACATAACACAGCTTATAAACTTTTTTGCATTGTGTATATGCAGGGCTACTTTGAAATAAATTAAACACTGAATAGCCCTATTAAAGGGCAACTAAAGTCTAAAATAGAATAATGTTAGAAATGCTGTATTATGTATACTAAATATAAACATGAACTTACTGCACCGGCAGCCTAATAAGACAAATGATTTATGCTTTCAAAGCTGGGGCAGGGGGCTGTCATCTTGTAACTTTGTTAGACATTTCTGCGATATCAAGACTCGCACATGCTCAGTGTGGTATGGGCTTCAGTTGGGAGGTTAAGCTTAGGGATCGTCATAAATTATCAAAACAGCACAAGTCAAATAATATCTGCCATAGTAGCCAATACAGCAAGACTGATTAATAATCATAATATAAAGACTGCACTTCGTCTCTGGATACAAATATCTACAGGGAATCCAACAATGCTGCTCGAGTTCTGGGAAGTAAGGTGGGGGGGCTCCCCCTGCCATTTGAAACTATGATCGTTTACCTGCACAGCAGTTGGGGACCATCTGACAATTCCTATCCACAGCAGTAAAAGAAGGGGGGATTGCACTGCATACAGTCAGGTTTATTATAAAAACTGTAGATATTTTTTAATTAAAGTATATTGGAGATAGTTTGCTTTTTCATTACAGAAAGTAAAAATGGGATTTTATATGTTTGCCTTTACATGCCCTTTAAATGCTAGTGTTCTCATATGTTTAATGTGACTTCTGTTTCTGAAGCTCCATGCTGATCGTCTCTCTCTTGTCTTGAGTGTGTGACTGCGTAAGGACCATGATGAATCATCTTGCTGCTGCTCAGTCTTGCCTGTCACTCCTGGGACGTCTATACAGCCCTCACACCTGCTGGCGGCTTCTTGAGTGTGCTTACTGCGGTCGCACACTCAAGAAGCCACCAGCACGTGCGAGGGCTGTAAATACGACCTGGCAGGCAAAGCTGCAAGACTGAGCCGCAGCAAGCAGGATGAAGAGCCACAGGTTCCCTACCCCTGCATTACACAGTCCCATGAAGGAATATTCTGCATATACAATAATGAATGGAGGAAACAAAACAAAATCATACAGAATATTAAAAAACTGATGTCACATCAGATAATCTTAAAGAGCTGACCATGAAGGGGATATACTGCACAATTATGAATGAAAAATAATATTATTTACAGTGAGACAGAGCAGTAACTGGGTCAGATAAAATTTGGCAACAAAGTATTTCAATTGTCGATTTCAGTTGTTTCATTTGTTTTTTTGTACTACAAACATTAATCGGTTGCACTCTACATTGCTGCTTTGTAGTGTTACACATACGCAATATTCATGTCAGTTGTACTTTAGTATAAAATACTCTAAAACTAAAATGCAAAGTAAAGAGTTACAGCCATATACAGTATGTATAAAAGAAAGATTGGTTATTATAGCCATGCTGTCACACCAGTGCATTTGAACACAATATATGACGACAGAAAGACTTGAAACAGACAAATTCCACAAGATTTTGTAGTAATGTAAGCAGGGTCGCCATCAGGGGGGGCAAAGGAGGTAAAGCTGTACCGGGCCTGAAGGGGGGCCCGGCTGTGTTACACTTTTCAAATTAGACAGGCCCCCCTTAACAGCGCTGAAGGTCACCTGGTCATGTGCAGCTGAAAATCCAAAGCCGCGCCGAAGACCTGCTGCTTCTCAGTTGTCACTCACTAAACTCTGTGTGGCAAGGCAAGTACACTCTCTTGTTCTTCCGCTGCTGCTGCTGCTGACACAGAGGCTGAGCACAATTAAGCAGGAGCAATTTATAGGTATATCACCCTATAAAAGCTTTACTGATATGGATGAGAAGGAGGGAGGGGGAAAGGAGCAGAAGCTTTTCACCCTGCAACTCCAGACTGAGCAGTGGGGAAGAGTCAGGTATTGTAACATTGGCACTGGGAGTCTCTCTTTCCAGCCTGTATTTGTGTAATCATTTTAGCACCAGCCTAGTGTTGCTACCATTCTATCCTAGTATGTATGTTTTACATTATTATTATTTCTAGAAGTTAAAAAAAAAAGTTTACAATTTTTTAATAGAACCATAAGCAGCATTACTAAGGAGATAAAAAGCCTAGCTTGAAGGTCAGTTAAAGGAGTTGTTCACATTTAAATTAACTGTTAATATGATGTAGAGAGAGATATTCTGAGACAATTTGTAATTGGTTTTTATTTTGTATTATTTGTAGTTTTTGACTTATTTAGCTTTTTATTCAGCAGCTCTCCAGTTTGCCATTTCTGTAATCTGGTTGCTAGGGTCTAAATTCCCCTAGCAACCATGCACTGATTTAAATAAGAGACTGGAATATAAATAAGGGAGGACCTGAATAGAAAGATGAGTAGTAACAAGTAGCAATAACCTTGTAGCCTTACAAATCATTTGTTTTTGAATGGGGTCAGTTACCCACTTGAAAAGTTGCTTAAAATTGGCCATTTATAACATACTGAAATTTAACCTAAAGGTCAACCACCCCTTTAAGGTAAGAAAGGGGGTAATATGTATTTGCTGCCATAGATATGAAGAATGACAGAATTACTGACACTCTGATGTAATACTATACCTATACTCATCTCATGAGCTATGGGGGTTCTGACCAAAGGTTGGACCTTCCAGGGGGGCCCTTTCCAACAGATGGACCTTAAAGAGATACTGACACCAGAAATGAAACCTTCTTTTACATCAATCATAATATTGTCTTTGCCGAAGACCCAAAGCAGCGCACAAGAGCTGAAGCCATGAAAGTACCCGAAGTTGAAGTCCTGAAGCCACAAAAAGACCCAATGCTACAAAAGGAAACTGAAGAAGAACCTAGGATAAGTTCCACTGAACACCAATTTTTTATTTTATTGAACCCCTGGCCAACAATGTTTTTTTTAAAAAATTTTAATAGGGGCCCTGGCACCAATGTTTTTTTTTAACTTGTAGGGGGGCCCTGACCACCAATGTTGTTTTTAAAAACTTGTGAGTGAGGGGTTTACTGTTTTTAGCGCTGGTGTGTGTGTGGACTTTTTACTGTGGTGTGGGGTGGGATCTGGGATGGACAGGGCCAGGGGGGCCAGAAAAAGTTGCTGCACGGGGCCCCATGATTTCTGATGGTGGCCCTGGCTGCGCCTCACACAGGGTTACATAAGAAATAAACCCAATGTTTTTTACAGAACTCAAAGTATGGCAGCTTTCCATGCTCACAGTGTACCCAGCGTGACTATGTGACAAAGGGCAATTACTTTTACTATCCACATACTGGTAAACAGTTTCCAATCAGGAACTATTTCACATGTGAAACTTTTGTCATATACAGTGAAACCTCGATTTTAAGTCCCCTGATTTTAAGTTTTCCCGCATTTTCCATTTTTTTATTTGTGGTCCCACCAATTTATAATGCATTTCAATGGGTGCATTTCCCTGATTTTAAGTAATATTTTCCCGGATTTTACATCAAAATGTTGTCCTGATGTACCCAAAAACTGTTTTTTTTTCCTCTAGGAATGTTGTTAATTGTGAAATAAAGAGGTTTAAAATACTAACCAGTAGGGATGCATCGAATGCACTATTTTGGATTCAGCCGAACCCCCGAATCCTTTGCAAAAGATTTGACCGAATCCTAATTTGCATATGCAAAACATTTTTTAGTTCCTTGTTTTGTGACAAAAAGTCACTAGATTTCCCTTCCCAGCCCCTAATTTGCATCTGAGGAAAAAAGGCCGAATCCCAAACCGAATCCTGGATTTGGTGCATCCCAATTAACCAGATGTATATTTTGCCATGGTCCTGCCTGTAAATGGTTAATTCCAATGAGTCTGCCCCTTATACAGTCTTGTACCAATCACTTATTGCTTTACATTGTGTATGTGACAGAGAGTCTTGCACATGTCCCCCATAGTGTAACATTAACGCTGCAGTGTTTAACCCTTGCTATTAACACAGTAAATATTGTATCTCAAAGTAAAACTGACTACTGTGCTTAAATCCTTTTAGTACACATTTTCCTGATTTTATATTTTCCTGGATTTTACATAATTTTTTCCTAGTCCCCTCAAAAACGTAAAATGGGGGGGGGCACCCATGTTGCTTGGTTTATATAAACTCCATAAACGGGCAGCGATTGCATTTCAAAACACAAATCCACAATACTTAGAGGAGAAACCTCATTACCGGTCCACCAAGATTTTTATCAGGAGAGACATTCAATAAGCCAACTCAACTTCCAAGTCATAGATAAAGTGGACGTACCAATAAAAGGTGGCAATAGATTACTAAAGAAATATTGAGAAATATACTGGATACATAAATTTGACACAGTCTGGCCTGAGCTTTACACACCAGCAATGTTTATTTTTCAGTAAATCACTAACTAAATACACAGGATCAGTTTAAGTGTACTATGTGTTTAGATTTCAAGCAGAAAATTGACTCACACAAAAATATGGACTATGGCAATATATTATGGACTTGTCTAAAGGACAAGTGTGATGGATCTCATTTCTTGAGAGATAGCCGGTAGCTATGGCCACTGCACTCCCACCAGATAGAAATTGGTTATTGGCAAATGCCACAGGCACTGCAGATAATAATATGCCATAGACAGTCACTATTTATTGGGCCTGTTGGAGGCCATTTGGTCCTCTCTGTCCTTGAAATACAAGGGCCTGAGCATCATGGAATGTGACCTTAAAGCAGACAACCCTGTTGCCCTTCATTAGTCAGAGAGAAAAGGTGTTATACTGATCACCCCAGGCAAGAAAGCTTGATACAATTTACAGAAAATGTGTTAGTGGAAATCTGCAGGCCTTAGACCAAGGGCACACTAAGCAGATTGTCCCCTTTCCTCCACAGGCGTTTTTATAGAGACAGTGGAAATCAGATTCACTCTAATGTGCTCACCGCCACTACATGGAACAGATAGACACAAAAATGCATGCATGTGCATTTTTCAGCCAATATACGCTCCATGTAGCTCCACACATGCTGATGGACCTATGGGGTTGTGCACATAAGAGCGGATCTGCTTTCCTCTGCTTCTATAAAAACTGTCTGTTAAGGAAAGAGGACAATACATTTAGAATGACCAAGTTGTCATTCAGTGACATATACTACAGCTCCATTAGTTCCATCAGTTCCACAATCTGTGGTGTTCAGGCTCTTGTTTTGTGAAGACAATGCTTTTTATGCTATGGCTTGTGTCTTGTCAGGTGACATATAGCATACAGATGACTGTACACTCAGTATCTTGATTAGAGTAGAGATGGATATGATGATTCTGTGCAGCCGTGGCCTCTAATTTCTTATGAGAAGTTATAGAAAAGTCATAACAGTTCCATTTTTTCCAATCTGCCATGGCTCTATTGGCACAAATCTCAGCAAAATCCTTTGAAAAAATAAAGAAAGAGAAATGATTAATGAATAATTCTTTATGCACACAATAGGGTTCAGCTGACGACACAATTACCCAGCAATTTATGTTTTTCTATGGATCAGCTATATTTAAGAGCAGTGCTGTCCAACCGGTGGCCCGCGGGCCGAACCTCCCTTTTGAAAGTCTGCTTGCTCTTACTTCCCTTGTTAAAGCTTTTAAAGGTATCAGTACTGAAAGTAACTGGCCCCTGCATTGTTTACACCTCACATTCAGACAGTGAGCTCCTGCACTGTTCCCACCTGCAATCCCCCATGCATTGTTCACACCTGTAACACATATATTGTTCACATCCCTAAAGCCCAGTACTTTTCACCCAGACTGAAAGTGTCCACATTGTTCACACCTCACACAAACTGTTGGAGGGGCACCAGCATTGTGTCACTGTATGTAGCACAGTATGAACTCTCCATTTTAGTCCTGATAGGTTTCCTTGTCTCCTGTTCTATTCTGCCATCCCTATGCTCCCGGTGTGTGCCATACTCTGTTTGCCCTATGCTCCCTGTGTGTGCCATACTCTGCCTGCCCTATGCTCCCTGTGTGTGCCATACTCTGCTTGCCCTATGCTCCATGTGTGTATCATTCTCTGCCTGCCCTATGCTCCCTGTGTGTGCCATACTCTGCCTGCCCTATGTTCCCTGTGTGTGCCATAATCTGCCTGTCCTATGCTTCTTTACTAGCTAAAGGCAGAGTTAAATACGCTATTCATTTCTATGGGATTTTTAGGATATCCTAAAAGCAGGCACTCAAAGAGCAGTCCTCCAGGCAGTTACACTTAAAAAGCGGGTGTTTATTGAAGAACAGACATCGACAGGGAGCCTATGATTTGTGTGTTGTGAGAACACGAAACAAGTAAGGCTGTAATTTATGTTTGTACTTCAATAAACACTAGCTTTTTAGCTGTAACTGCATGGAGGACTGCTCTGAGGGCCTGCTCTACAAACAACATGGGGATAACGCTCCAACATACATTAAACATTTTCAGTGGTCTTATTATTTGTTACATTTATTATTTGTAATTGCAATTGAATGTAGTATATACATTTTTCTGTTCTCTTTTCTTGTTCCTGGTTCTGACTCTTGAAACAATATATCAGAATGGCTTCCATTGCATTGTTTTAGAAATCAAAATAACTAGACACTATAAACAGCCAAACAGATATGGTTTTTCCATAGCATTTAGGCTAGTGCCACACAAGGACTGAAATTGGCCTGCTAAAATACACGGGCTGTAACCTCCTCTTCTTTTGGGATCCGGAACTGTTGTGTCGACTCTGGCACACACACACACACGGCTGATTTTAGCGCAAAATGCAAAGTCCAGTGTTTCTTTGCCAGAGTATGTTTGTGCAGAAGCTGACACAATGGTCCTGAATAGGAAAAGGCCTGTATAATTCAGCAGGTTGATTTCAGTCCTTGTGGCACTAGCCGTACTCCCAAAACATTTTCATACCCTTTCTCCGCCAGAGTCCTTTAACCTTCACTTGCACAAACCTATAGGGAAAATGTAGATTCTGTGTCGTGGTGCCGGTAGAAAATCCTGGGTTTAATTCAGTTGGCAGCTCCATACATATATATTCTGCCAAGTCTGTAATCCCAGAATGAGTCTAACATTTAGATTGTAAACTCTATAACACAAGGATTTAATGTGATAAAAACATTCTCTGCAAGGTGTGATATAAAAATATAACAATACATTACACTGAACCCATTTTTACCTGTCCTGTGCAAGGCCCAGTTGTTCTGTCAGGAAATTAAAGAACTTAGCGCTGTGTTCCTTGTTCTGTTCCGCAGTTCCCACCACTCCAATAGAGGAGATAAACAGCTGGGTGCATGGCGCTGAAGAACCTCCCACTACCATGGAGACTCCAGTCCTCACTGTCACATTTACCCTCTGGGGAGACAGACAAGTAAAATTGTGGTACAGGAAAAACCACACAGTGACCCAGAACCTCTTTCCGCCAGATTAGGACCAGTTAGCACAGGAATGCAGAATTCAGTATAGTCCAATATTAGTCACATTTTAGAACATAAAAAGTTATACTGTGTGTTCATTACCAAGGGTTCAATTTAATGTATCCGATAATACATATACAGTCATTTCTAACATTACACTGAACATGCTTGAAATGGCATAAAATCATCCCAAGTTTCTACCTTTTCCCGACTCCTCATTCTTGTTGGGCAGTAGCCCTCGCTCTGCTTTCAAATCCAGTGGAAGAACTTAAACATTATGGGGCCTTATTTGTGTAATGTAGTGTAGAGTGGGGAGGGGAGCTGGAGGAAGCATGAGGAGCAGTGTTACAGCCGTACAGCCATTGCAATGGGCCCCAGGCAGTACTGGTTCTACAGGGGAGAAGCACAATATATAATAAATACAGTAATGTTACAGGCAGAATAAAGAGTGAGTAAAACTGAAGTGACACTTCCGAATAGACGTGTACAAAGACAGAAAGAAAGAGCTGAGACTGCAGGTCATTCACTGTATTGGGATCTGATTCTATGACCTCCAGGCCTGTGAATGACGCCATTCTCCATCTTGTGATTTTGCCCTGCCCCCCCCCCCTCCAACTTAGATCTCCCCTGCTTTACATGACCAATAACTAATAGTTGTTCCTGTCATGTAGCTTGAGTATGAAGTGCCATGAAAATAAAAGCAGGCAAGCAAAACCCAGGGACCCAGTGAGAAGCCCCACTCCTTTACTTTCTGCTTCAGCCAGTGCCAAGCCTGGGCTGTAAATGCCAACTCACCTCCCTTGGTTTGCCCAGAATGGTAGCGGTGGCTGAGCAGAGCTTCTCTGCCAGGTCCTGGGGTACATTTTGAGAAGGCAGATTTGTTTCCAGCTCTACAAACGGCATTATGCTTCCTTTCTCTTGCACCTCTCTGTGCTGAAATGAGGGTGAAATATTCCTCTAGCATAAAGCACAACCGGATGCAGGCTTCTCATTGGCTGAACCATGATACACCTCCCAAATTCTGAGCTTCCTTTTAAAGGAGCAGTAACACAGATATTTTACATGAAAGACTTAAACATAAAATTATTAGTATATATATATATATAGCATACAGAAATGTCAACATTACAAGTGGATTTTGAATACCGTGGATCTTTACAAACTGTTATTCTAGTCAGCTCCCCTCTCCAACCCCTCCATTTCCCTGTGCAAACTTAGCCAGCAGCACTCCATTCTCACAGGCATACACACTCAGCAGGAGAGGCTCTGCGTCCACAAATAAGGGCAGTTTGTACCTCAGAAGAAAGAATATTTGCCTTTGACTTAAATGCATACAGTATACAGTATATATTCCTTTTTTTACATCAGAGTAGCTTTAGCATCAAAACCTGGTCCAACAAGTTAAATCAGTGCTTAAATGTATGTGAAGCCCCCTTCAAAAAGAAATGGGCCCTGCTTAAACTACTCAGACTAATAAAAAATATGCTACACATCTTAACCCTTCCTTTTATAAGGATCTCCCAGTCCCAGCACTTCAACAGTACAAGGAATTGGATGAACTGTTTCCTCCAAATATTTCAGGTTCCTTTTTGAATGTAGATGTTTGTGAATCTTTCTTCCTTGGCCCTCACACGCAGGTGTTTGATTATTAAGGATTAATGCAGGGGGTGCAGGAACAAAGGCCTGTGTGCAAGTGAGCGAGTCTGTGCATTTGTATAAGTGTGACAAATTGTGTGTCTAGGGTGTATTTAACACATAAGTACTTTAACTCCTTTACTCAGTTACCCTACTCCACCATTTAACACAATATAAACTTACCCCTGCTATTTCTCAGTACTGCTCCCATTCACTTCCCCATTTATGCTAGTATATTCATTCTATATTCCATTCTACACTTGTCCCCCACACCAAACAGTTCAATTTAACCCCTCTACATGATTTCTTTTTGCATTCAACAGGCAGGACCGCCATCAGGGGGGCACAGGGGGCACTGTTGTATGGGGCCAGGGCCTGAAGTGGGGCCCAGCTGTACTGCACTTTTCGAAATAGCCGGGTCCACCTTGACATTGCTGAAGCTATGGGAAGCCCGCAGAAGTCACAAAGAGCCGATGTCCCATAGCCACTAAAAGACCCGAAGAGACGTAGTCATGAAGCCGCGAAAAGAACCGAAGAGATGAAGTCCCGAAGCAGCAAAAAGACCCAAAGCCATGAAAAGAGCCGAAGTTGAAGCCCCGAAGCCGCAAAAAGACCCATAGCCACGAAAGGAGCTGAAGTTGAGGTTCCGAAGACGTGAAAAGACCCAAAGCCACGAAAGGAGCCGAAGTTGAAGTCCTAAAGCTGCGAATAAAGCTGAACCCACGAAAAGAGCCAAAATTTAAGTCTTGAAGCCGCAAGTTCAGTTCTAATGGACTCCAATATTTTTTTTTTATTTTATTAAACCCTTGACCACCAATGTATTATTTCAATACCCTAAAGGCCCCTGAACATTTTGTTGTATGGCGCCCCGTGATTTCTAATGGTGGCCCTGTCAACAGGTATAGTTATATTATCTGAAGCTTTTGGGACCAGGGGTTTTTCAGATAAGAGGACCTTTTCGTAATCTACATCAACATAATTTAAATTTGCTAGAACATTTAAACATCAAATAATCTCAGGAGGATTATTTTACTTCAATATGCAGTTTATTTACCATCAAGTACAAGGTACAGAAACTAGGAAATAGGTATTTGCCTAAAATAGACTCTGTGGGAGATTGTCTTCTGTAATTTTGAGCTTTCTGAATAATGGGTTTTCAGATAAGAGATCCCTACCATTTCTTACATAGATCTTAACCCTCTACTTTCTGCACAGTCATGCTAATCTGTAAACCATATATTTTCCCCCTAATTTAAAACAAGTTTCTACATTGCTGGCAGTCTCTTAACCCCGATTTACAATGTAGACAGGGCTGCTCCTGCTATGGTGGAAACCTTGCCTTAGGCAGCAGCAAGTGGCCGGTTACAAGGGGTGGCAAAAAGCCATCTCTTGTAACTTTAAGAGCCAATATTCTGGGTTTTAACACGGAAATTTGGCTCTGCTAGTGCAGAGAGCGTGATAGCATTTAACATATAGCATTAGCAATGTAGCTCCCCTTTGACCCCCTCCGATGCTGATGTTTCTCAAAATATTTCTGCAGGTCCCCCATCCTTTTACTGGAATGAAAAAAAAAATGAATCATTTACTATACAGACTCTGAACATGCTAAGGAATGCAGGAAACCAACTTCTGGATGGAACATCAGTGGTCTAGACTTTGTCTCCATGATGGGTCGCGCAAAGTCTCGTAAGAGCCACAATGGCAGATCCTTTTGAGCACAGGAAGTGGTGTGAGGAACAACTTAGCCCCCACAGTATGCCATCCTTCCGACATGCCATCACATACCTTGTATCACCAGGAGAGGAGGCAGCTTGGGCAGCATAGGATTCAGAGGGATGCCTGCAGGCCACACTCCATCACAGATTGTACCTCAAGTTTCTCTTGGCCACTTCGTAGTTCCAGAAGTAGAGGTGCTTCCTTAGGGCTCTTACATACGGGTGTTTTTACCTGTTCTCCCCTGCATTGCGCTTTTTTTCCGTTCAGCCGCAGGGGAGGGGAGGAGTAGACGCAGTCAATTGTATTGAAGGAGGCTGTACTCACACAGACACATGTAAGCGCCAAACGCAGGTTGGGAAGCAGTTTGTTGCATTTCACCTGCGTTCGGGGCATACATGAGTCTGTGTGAGTCTGAAATCGCAACGTAGGGGAGCGCAGGTAAAAACAGCCGTGTGTAAGATCCCTTATTCACCCAAACACAATCACTTCCATAACCCCAGAATGATGCACAGAATCATAAGTCATAGTCCTGGACAAAGCCACACCAACTTTCTTACACAGCTTCACAGTGTTTTAATCCCTTTTATTTTATTAACTGTTTGTATTTTTGTATTTTAAGTATGTTTTCTTGGTAACAACTTTTTTAAAATCTATAAACACTGCTTAGTTCCGTAATATTTAATATAGAATTGAATAAAAACTTGTGCCTATGTGTATTAATTCTGCGTGGGTGTGGAAAGGGAAAGTTATCTGTTGATATGCTAAATTACTAGTACAGCTAGTGTGAGAGTATAAATGTCATTTAACCCTTTGGCTGCTGGAGTATTTGTTGAACTAGTGAGAACTAACCCTGACTACAGCAGGAGAGAGTGGCTGATGCATTGGTGTATTGTGAGTTGGTAATGGATGGTGGCAGCAAATACATTTTCTGGGTGTTGGTATGTTTTGGGCTGTCTGATGTTAGTCTAACCCATGTGTAACCCCTTGTGACCATGCCCAAAAGTCACATGTGGCTAAAAGTCCCATTGTAATAAAGACTCACCCTGGTGGTCTAGTGGGGGGGCGGCGGCACAAATCTTCTGTGCCTCAGACGCCGGTACTTTAGGGAGCGTGCGGCGCTCCTCCTTTGGATGACGTCAACACACAGTGGCGTGCAATTTAAAAGTACTGAAGGTACATTTTCTTTTTACACATTGCCCATTATAGGAGTTTGTTCCTGGTGCTTTCTGAGTGTTTGCTATCCTGTTTTGATTCCTGTTGTTGACTATTCTGACCTTTGCCTGAATACCGACTACCTCTTCTGCTTAACCCCTTTGATTGACTTCCTGGTTTGACCCTTGCCCGCCTGACTACGTTTATTGTCTGCCTGCCCAGACCCGGCCTGATCTGACTACTCTATTGCCTAACGCCTTGTACTACAACCTTCTGCCCAAAGACTCTTGCTAATAGTTGTGCCCCTCTGCCTATCCAGAACATCTGACCTTGCACCTCTCGTTTAAGTCCTGGCGGCAACCAAGTAGCTGTGGGCTCCTCTCGAGACCAGGGTGCTTGGCATTTGTTCTGGTGTTGGGTGCCGACCGTGACCCATTTTCCTGACACTAATGAAAATGAAATTGCCCTTTAAGCTTTGAGTCTCACTAGATACTTGTTTATCTTAAATAGTTACATTTGTAATCTTTGCTTATCTTAAATTGTTACAAATGTATCTTAAGCTGCTGAGTCTTCTGGTTTCTCTGCCAAAAAGTCTCTTTATTTTAATTAAGTTTCAGAAACTGTTGGAGATTAAGGAGAATTTTGGCAAAAAAAATCTAGGACTGAGCAGTAAAAATTGGGACTGTCCCACAACACAACACAGCCCAGCAAAATAAATTCCGCAGCAGAGCCAGGAAGTACAGGAGCAGGTCCCCAGATGGGTATAGGCATAAAATGGTTAGCAATGAGCATGTGGCCCCATTATGCTTGTTTATTTGCAGACGTAAGTTGCAACACAAGTAAAGCAGACGAGCATGAAGGAAAATCTGACCACACAGCTAATACCAATGAGAATGTAATTTAAAAAAAAGAAACTCAACAGTAACAAGGGTCAGCAAGTTTGAACCTGGATGAACAGGCAGGACAGGCTACATGTGGTTCTTCAGGGTCAAAAATACTTGACGTGTTGAAAAAATATCCCAGGGTTGTTGGCCTGTGGCTGAAAAACAAAGTATAATAAAAGTGGCCTCAGCAGGAGATACATATAGTATTTTATCTATACATAAGCATTTAGCGAAGAAAACAGTTCATACATGCAGAAAAGTCCAATGATATATTTGAGGTAAAGCTTACAGGAAGGAAAAGAAAAGACTAAACTTACTGAATTTATATGTCTGAGCATCCAAAAAATGTGTGAATTTGCTGAAATACGTGTATATGATTCTTTCATGACTTATAGTAGTAATTCTTTCATTTAACAATATACTGAGTTTTGGCTTGAAAGACTATGGCGCAAATTCACTAACCTGCGGAGTTACACTAGCGCAGGCTTTGCCGCACTTTGGCAGACTAATGGCGCTAATTCACTAAAATCCGAAGTTGCGCTCAGGGAGGCGAAAGGTAGCAAAGTTGCGCTAGCGTTGATTCGTCAAGGAAAGCGCAGTTACACTAGCGATGCCTAATTTGCATACAGCACCAAGTTAAAGTTGAATGGACATATATGCAGCAGCAAATACATTACACTACACAAGCCTGCGAAAGCTTCATAAAATAAAATAGAGTTGTTATATTGCCCTACACATGTGGCCAGTGTATAGTTTAGGTGCCATATGTTAGGAAATGTAGGGGGGAAGGAGGGTAGCCCAAAAAAAGTATGATCTTTTTCAGCCTATCACCCTTAAAAAAGGAAAAGACACCAGCATTTTTTGGGACTTAGATAAAATTTCAACTTTTTTGAAGCAATCCCTATCTACTCTATTGCACTTCGCCTGGTCTGAAGTGGCGAAGGGAAGTCTGGCGCAAGAGGTAACGTTCAGTAAAATGCGCAAGTTAGTGAATTACCGTAGTTACATCCCTTCGTCATAGTGTAACTTCGTCTGGCATAAGGGTGCGAAGTAGCGCTAGAGTAGGTACACTTCACTAGCAAATTTACGCCAGCACCCGTTAGTAAATCGGCGAAGTAACGACATGACGTCACGCTGGCGAATTTGCGCTAGCATTAGGTGCTTTGCACTTTAGTGAATTTGCCCCATAGAGGTTTGGATGCTGTGGGTGAGGGTATAAAATAACATATAGATAATGAATGATAAACAGGTCACCAGTTGAAGGCAAAAAAGGTGTTTTGGTGATTTAATGAAAACTGATGTGAGGGGGCTGATGGTAAGTTCAAGCATGCTTGTTCTTGCTGTGGGGGTAACTATGCATCAGATAACTGTGGAAGCAATTGCCACATGTAGTTTATTCCCAGCTCTGCTGGCAAGGAAGCCAAACCCAATTAAAGCAGAAAACTGATCCCATGGTTAAAAGTATACCAATAGAGTTGCTGCTACATTTTTGAAGGATGGTTTTGTTAAAGATTTTAGGACCTTGTAAGCTGGGTAAAAAGCGAGAAAAAGAAAACAGTGAATGAATTATGAAGGAGGAGGTGTTGTTGGGAAGGATATATAAATCAATGGCAGATGTCCCGTTTTTGGAATTGGAAGATCTTCAATTGGAAGATATCCTGAACTGCACTGGGTTTCATTCAATAATCTGAAAATGTTGTGCTTTTTAAGCGATAATCTGAAAAAGCTGCAGGTTTCATGCATCAAATCTGAAAAAGCCTCAGTCTTCAGCAATAAAATTTTTTACAATTCTGATTTTTTCTTGGGTGAGCGATATCGTGGTAATGCAATCATTTGTCCCTAGGGCCAAACAATTGCATTACAATGAAGGGGATGTGAAAAGTATGAGCTTATGCAGTCCTCAATCCGACAGAGAAAACAAGCCTTCCCTATTGAGATCTGGCCAATTTTAGGCCACATATAGTTTGGGGAGGCCTGTCTGAGGGCTCCATAAACCGGCAGATAACCTGCCGAATCTGTAAAGGATCTGTCGTGTATGGCAGACACAGACCCACTTCCAGTATGGGATCAGTTTAATCATTACTAAGGTTTACACAATAACAGTTTGGGAACATGCAGATCACAAGGGGTCAGAGATTTCTGTTCAAGATAAAATCCTTGCCATCTCTTAAATCATTTCTGACTGAAGCTGTTGGCTGCTGCTACAAAACAGGTAATTTATGCATGAAGACATAGGGGCTTCCATTCATCACTGGTGCAGATTGTTTTGCTTGTGAACAGAAATTCTGCACACAGACAATGAATGGAATGGGAGTAACACTGAGTCTTCAGATGGTTTATCAGGAGCAATCAT
Source organism: Xenopus petersii (assembly GCA_038501925.1). Classification (NCBI taxonomy): domain Eukaryota; kingdom Metazoa; phylum Chordata; class Amphibia; order Anura; family Pipidae; genus Xenopus; species Xenopus petersii. The sequence continues at coordinate 146,279,190 of CM076673.1, forward strand.
GTATCATGCATTTGCCTTAAAGGAGAAGTCAACCCCTTTGGCGCTAAAATTCCTCCCCTGTGCTGCCCCCCTCCCTCCTCCCCCCTGGCCTACATCCCCCCCAGGCAAATGCCCCAAAGTTGCTACTTAACCCTCTGCGCAGGTCCTGTCCATGGAGTTCACAGGCCCTCGGGTGCCTTAATATAAATACGCCCCTGTCCTCTCCAAGAGATAACACGGCTCCTACATCAGATGCAGTTTCTGGAAACCGCAGATATTTTGTATGTACAATATTATAGCAGGTGCTGAGGAAGGCATCCACCTTCTAATTAAATCTGACAAGGACAGTGTTTGTATGCAGTGCTTCCTTTAATGAGGACTGAGAGAAAAACAAACTGTTTGTTGCATAATATTTCCAGGGTTGTGCCTGGGTAAATTAAACATATGCTGTCTGTTTCTGAGAGAGTTAATTTGAATGACCATTGCAATGTAGCACCGAAGAATTAAGCATACACTACCATATGTTTATATTTTTCATAAGCAACTAGGTGTAATGGCAGGGCCAATCACTTAGCAAACCAAGTCAAATTGCATGGCAACAGCAATTCCTTCCAGGGCCCCAGGCTTTAGAGTTACAATCCCATGGATCTCCTTCACCCATCATGCCCTTTACAATCTGAGCTGCAGTTGATGTGGATGGATTCTAAGAGTTCTATGTGAAGTTGCAGCTTTTGTTTTTGGGCAGAGCAAGCACTGGTATTGCCCCCTGAAAGAAGTACAAATAAAGTGCATTGAAGGACACCATAGCACCATAAATATACTGTAGCAGCTCTGTCCTTCTGTAAGCACGCTGAGAAGAGAAACTCTAGTCACACTTATGTATGATACTTAGTAGAAAATAACAGACAATATAACATTTATATTGTTAACACCAGCCAGGTGCTTAAAAGCAATTAAATTCGAGTGCACCTGCTACTGTAAATCAGGATGCTCCCATGATATACCCCAAAAGCCAAATTTGTTTTGCAAAACCACAGTGTCACATCGCACCATGAAACGTAACACAAACCATGAAATACTTCTCTTTTCTGTTTGCGTGATTAATGGTTCTTGGGGATTCACTAAGGCAAAAGGCTTTCATTTAAGAGAGCAAAAAAACACATAATAACGCTGAATAAAATGTTCAGCAAGGGCAGATGCTCCAAACAACTGCACAATGTGACCAAGCTCCTGTTTTTGTTTTCTTTTTCCAGGGACAAAATCATCTTGGGAAGTATCATCAGAAAAATTAACTGGAGGTGAGGTATATCAAGAGAGAAACAAGTGTTTGAATAATATTGAGTAGATTGTAATCAAAGGACTGTCAGAGTATGAGAGCAGTAAAGATATAGGATTGCTCACTAATTGCTCTGAGATGCAGAGAGGACAAGTCAATGGAAGTACCGTATATACTCGAGAATAAGCCGAGTTTTTCAGCCCCCAAAATATGCTGAAAAACTCTACCTCGGCTTATACTCGGGTCAAGCGCAAAAACGGTTGCCTAAGAATATTCGCCGGCGCCTTAGAATAGTGTCCGGCGCCTAAGAATATTCGCCAGCGCCTTAGAATATTCGCCGGCGCCTATGAATATTCGCCGGCGCCTAAGAATATTCGCCGGCGCCTAAGAATAGTCATCCAAAAACGAGATTGAAATTTACCAGAAGCTGCTACATTTCTCACCCTCGGCTTATACTCGAGTCAATAAGCTTTCCCAGTTTTTGGAGGTAAAATTAGGTACCTCGGCTTATCCTTGGGACGGCTTATACTCGAGTATATACGGTATCCACAAGAAATGTACTTGTGCAAAAAAATTTTTAAAAAAATCCATGTTCAGTCCCAAGTGAAAACTTATATGAAGACCTGACCATTGAAAACATGGATAGTTAGGACCATAGTACTTTTTGTAGATACAGGATATGTATTTCCCCAGGCAGAGTACTTTTAGCCAAACCATGGAGTGACTTCAGATGTCCCTTAAAATGTGTTATTTTAGACAAACAGAATGCATTACTCGACACCCAGCTTATGGCAACTGTGGCATATCTAGCCATCACTGACCTCCTCTTTCCCCCTTTTGTACAAAGAGATGCACCGACTCATACCTCCATCCCTCTCTTCTGGACCCATTATTTATAGGAAACCTAGCTTACCAGTATGGTTCTCTGTTAATTAAATACAAACAGTACCTGGTGTGGAGGTAACAGGCTTCTAGAGAATCATTGTTTGCTGATGGAACTGCCTAGAAGAAATGCCTTGACCCCCTTGAAATTTGAACCAATATCTTTAAAACTTTTGATTTCAATTACCTTGTTATAGTTCAACATTGGGTCAGTGGCCATCCTAGCAAGGCTAACGTTATTTCAAGCTGTTGTCTGAGTCATCCAGCCAATCTCAGTTTAATTCAAATTCAGTATTGGCCCTTTTTGGTCATTCTAGGGGCGATCTAGGTTTTAACTTTTTAAACCATACATTATTATAATAAGTGACTACATCACTATATGATGAAAATTACCTCAACACACTGACTTTAAATACATATTCAACTGTCAGTCTTTCACATTACCTCTTCCTGGAAGACACAGAATTAGTCAGAACTCACTAGTGAAACATGAACGGCAAAGAAATATGTCAATCATAGATAGATAGATGGATAGATAGATAGATAGATAGATAGGATCAGCTACCATCTCACAGTATACAATTAAAAGCATATCTAAAATCCCATATGTATAAAAGTAGCCTTGTGAATACTGCAAGACCTGGCAGTAATTCTTTGTTTTAGAATATGTAGAGTAAGATAAAGGAGAATCTTTATGGAGGCTGTTGGGAAGCTGTAGATTCATTAAGAAACACAAATGTTGCTGTGCCGCAGTACAAATTAGAACTATAGATTTAATTGTGTATTTCTAGCCGAGAGGTGCACCTGCCATCTAAGTTTCCCCAATTTACTGACAACACTGTCACATTGCTGAAATAAACTATATATTTATATATTAATAGACGAATACAAGAGTCCTCTGCACTCAACCCATTATCAATATATTTAAGACAGAGACATTTTGTGCATACTGCTACTAAAAAATGCCTTACCCTTTAAACAAAACAGGGATTGTTTGTCCATATATTGTAATATATTTAAGCTGGCCAACTACATCAGTCATCCCATATCTGGCCAGTCCTACGCTCAATTTTCATCTGATTCATTAAGAATTCAATTGCTTCATTATTCATTTTACAAAGGGACTAAGTTTTACCTGCAACTTACTTGCTGCTTTCAAAGTAAAACCCCCCAAACTTGGCTGCCCTTTTATTAGACACCAGTGGGATCACCTGACTATAGCTGGGAAGGGTGGGAGCTACAACATGGAGCTGGTCACTGCTCCTGTATAACTATAACAAACAAGGGAAAGTTGTGCTCAGCACTAATTTTTAAAACCATTAGGCGGGGGTGCAATGAGGCTGTGACCACAAAATGAATATAGACAAAGGACTCTAGTATTTGTCTATATGTATTTTGTGATCACAGCCTCATTGCACCCCCGCCTAATGGTTTTAAAAATTAGTGGTGAGCACAACTTTCCCTTGTTTTTTTTATATATTAATAAATATATATTTTTTGATGGATGAACTCACTCTACAAATGAATACAGTGCTAACCCATTCGTCAGGGTTTCTTAAGATTTTCTCTTGATGTTCCCACATAAAATTGCATATGTAAGTTTGTTGTGTAACTCATTTAATTACCATTGTGTATTGTAGAAATAGATTTTACACTGTTATGGGGGAATGTAATAAAAGTCGGTAACGGAAAAACTATCTGCAATTGAAAAGTTATGCTTTTACGCAATCAAATTTTGCTTTGCGCTGATCAAATCTAGATTTTGTGAACCCGGAAACTGTTTAGCGACCACTTCTGAGAGTGGAAAACTGTTTTTGAATTTTCTAGTTTGCGCCAATGCGCAGTAAATGTAATAAAACTTCTTACTGAAAAAGTCGTTAAGTTTACTCCAAAAGAATATGACACCTTCAAGCACTTCTTATAAGTGCGCAATTACAATGCGCAATTACAATTCGCAAGGCACTAACAGTTTAAGGAACAATATTACATTGCGAGATGTGGATTTTTAGTCTTATTGGTACGAATAGTTTTGCTCTTTGCGACTTTTATTACATCTCCCCCCTTAGTCTTAATGGGAAGCTACATCTGGCACAGAAGTTAATAAGGCGTTGGTAACCACTGTAAAAGGAACATGATTCTGTGAATCTGAGTTAATTGCTAATCAGTCTATTACAATATTCTTTTATATTTTCTATATTGTTTATATTCGATGTATCCTGTGTAGTGTGAGGCTAATGGACAGCAGCCAGGGCAGGTGTAGCATATCTAGCCTAAAGCCTTGCTTTAGTTCTACTTTAAGAAAGCCGGCCACGAGATTTATAACCTAGTGAGGCCAAGATATATGGGGTGCCGTTTGTCACAAATGCATTCTGTATACAGAACTATCCCTAATACACAGAATTAATGTATTTGGGACAAACGGCACCCCCTACTGGTGCTCCATCATTTGACTGTTTAGTCAAGCTCAAGGAAAATTCTGTTTGATTGGATACTGGATAGCATTTGATCCTATTGGAGGAAGCGTACCCTTATCCTTTGTATGAATCAACAGACTGAATCTTATGTACAGGGTACATCTGTAAAAAGACCAATGATGAACTGGAGAAGATTCGGAGAAGAGAAACTGCACTTTGCAAATTAACGGAAAATGTAATTTTAAACAACATCCGACAGTAAATTAATTGCATTTCTCAGTGGTTTTCAAGATACCGGTACTTGTAAATGTAGTTGCTGCTAACAGCAGTATCTGTCTGGCTGTTTATAGTCTCTGCACATCTGGTTCAGAGTCCCGAATGAAGGTAGCAGAAGCCAACTAATTAACAAACCTGAAGAGAACAGGCTTTTACTATATTGTTTCAAGAGTCAGAACCAGAGAACCGAAAAGGATAAACAAATGCAGCTTTCAGCAACTACACTTAACAACTTTAAGACCATTGACAATTTTTAAATAAAGTATAATGTAAGGCTGCTTAGAATTCTGTTTTCTTTCATTATGCCATTAGTATATGTTGGCTGAAAAGTCAGATGAAGGGTAATGAAATAAAAGGAGCAGCCAATCACGTATTTGCTTTTAAACTGCTGACATTAAAGGGATACTGTCATGGGAAAACATGTTTTTTTCAAAACACATCAGTTAATAGTGCTACTCCAGCAGAATTCTGTACTGAAATCCAATTCTCAAAAGAGCAAACAGGTTTTTTTATATTTCATTTTGAAATATGACATGGGGCTAGACATATTGTCAGTTTCCCAGCTGCCCCCAGTCATGTGACTTGTGCCTGCACCTTAGGATGGAACTACTTTCTGGCAGGCTGTAATCTCTCCTACTTAAAGGGATCCTGTAATTGGAAAACATGTTTTTTTCAAAACGCATCAGTTAATAGTGCTACTCCAGCAGAAGCACAAGTCACATGACTTGGGGCAGCTGGGAAATTGACAAAATGTCTAGCCCCATGTCAGATTTCAAAATTGAATATAAAAAAATCTGTTTGCTCTTTTGAGAAATGGATTTCAGCGCAGAATTCTGCTGGAGCAGCACTATTAACAGATTAATTTTGAAAAAAATGTTTTTTCCCATGACAGTATACCTATAAATAACATTTCCACACTACTACTTTCTGACCCACCTAGTTCACTAGTCATTGTTATTCACCCAGGGCTTAATTTCTCATTGTTATTCACAAATCATGTTCTTACTTCTCACGGCTAGAAAGGTGGTTGGGCTCCTCTCTCTTTCAGCACCACCCAATCAATGGATTTATAAAATGGATGGCAACTAATGTCTCCTTGCACCACAAGCTGCTTTTCTGGGTTCAACTTAAGGAGCTAAAATATAAAATGACACATTTTAATAATGCAGTTTTTTATTTACTAACATAGCTATGTTTGCAAGGTAAGATATTCACATTTGTTGAAATTAATTTGGCATAATGCCTATCAGCTCTACTCTAAAACCTTGTGATTAGCAAGAATCTGGCAGTTTAAGCCATCAGTTTAAGTATCCCTATAAAAATGCAGCTGATGGAAAAAATAGCTTTATAATGGCAAACAGAAATTAAAATATGGGTTTTGAATGCATTTTCAGTTCAAGTTCTGTTTCCTGTTCCACTGTTTTTCATACCCAAAAGGTGATGCCAAGGTGATAAACTCTGATAAACAAATCAGATTCAGAGATTTTCGGTTCCGCTTTATCCAAGGCAAAGGAGCAGGAATGGGTCATAAACATATTTGTATTACAATGCCATCCCCTTCTACTCGATCCCACTTTTGCTATTTACCATTTTCATAAGATCTATCAGATCCACCAAGTGAGGTTTTTCAGGATCATACAACATGATGGAATAGCTGAACTCACTGTAGCTGTTAAAGGGGGCCTTTCCGGTGGCCATTTTGCAGGTGGTGATGCCAAATGACCACCAGTCAACTGCCACATTGTATGGCTATCCCTGTAGAATCATGAAAGAAAAAAAATCAATTAAGTGCAAAATGGTCCCTTCTACACATGCCATACAGGGTGTGTACAGAGTACAGTGTGAAATGCATGTGACCCAATGAGAAAGAGCTATATGAGTACAAACACATCAAAGAACCGGCATGCTATTTATCCTCTCTATTTTATTGGCCTGTAATAAATAAATCTGTGAATAGTCACATGCTGATTTATTGATCGATTTCTTACCTCCAGGGTATCATATCTGGTCCTCTTCCTTTGTGTACATGTGCAACTTTTCAGCATCTGGTCTGGAGTATTGGGGACTGGTGCACAGGAAATTTTAAAAACTATTGTATCTCATGTAAATCCCCCGGTGCTTCTGAACCAATGCGCGTGCGGTTTGGCGGCATGCTGCCCCCTAAAATTCTGCCACCCTAGGCCCAGACCTTTCCACAAATTCGGGCATGCACAGGTTGGAAGATACCATTGCAGCTCAGAGTCAGGTACATATCTCTACCTGGGCACAGGCTGGAAGATACCATTGCAGCACAGAGCCAGGTATATATCTCTAGAATCAGTTACAGATCCAAAGTTCTCTGATTAGGGTTCTTTGACATTGGGAGGGATAAACAGTGTGGGCTCAAATGGGGGTTATATGATACATTTCCCTTTAAACCTGTAGGTACAATGATTATTTGCAGAACCTCCATAAGAGTAGTAGTGTAGTAGTGCAGCTAGCAAACCCCATACATTCACTATGCTGTTATTTTATCGGCTTTCTGTTTCATTCTATTTGTCCAGTTTGTGGGGTATATATTTATCAAAGAGTGAAGTTAGAGATGGACACAGTCCACTAGTGTGAAATTCCACCACTCTCCCTTCATTTCTATGGCATGTCACCTGTATCTTCTCCTTAATGACCAGGGACTACATATACTTTTATACATAGCATAATAAACCATTGTAGGTGAGTCCAGAGAAATGTGTCAACTTTAAACAGCAGCAAAGCACAGTCAAGTATTATCAGCTTTACCAGAATACTTTGTGGTTATCAACCGTAGGAGCAGGGCCAACATAAATAATAATGGACCCCATACTGCTAAGGGCCCTCTCCCAAATTATTAGTCTTTCTGTCATCTGGGCTCCCTGGGTGGTGGCCCTGCCAACAAGGAAAGTGGGGCCTGAAAAAAATATGCATTACATGCAAAATCATGGCCCTGATCCATTCATAAATCATACCTTTCCATCTCAGGGCTCCTGACTGCAGTACCCGCTGTACCCCCCAGTGACAGTCCTGTTTGGCAGTGTGTGGCACAATACTAATATTTGAAATTTTCACCTCATTCTCTGCTCCTCTCAAAGTCACATTCTTCGTACACATCCACATGCACTGCTACCTCTGATCTAAAACCTTTCTATCTAGCTGCTCCTTACCTCTAGAATTCCATCTCTGGGAACTATTTATCAAAGAGTGAAGTTAGAAATCAACCACAGTTCGCTAGAGTGAAATTCAGCCACTCTCCATTCATTTCTATGGGATTTCTAAAAGAGTATTTATCACTGGGTGAAAGTTCATCCTTTGATAAATACGCCTTTCAAAATGCCATTGAAATTAATGGAAATTGGCGGAAAATCACTCTAGAGGACTGTGGCGATCTCTGACTTCACTCTTTGATAAATATACCCCTCTGAATTCCTCCGTAAGGAGTGCTCTCTCTATAAATCACTTCATGAAAAAACTAAGGGGTATGTTTATGAAAAAATGAAGTTAGAGATTGTTACAGTCTTCTATCTAGAGTGAAATTCCACCTCTCTCTGTTCATTTCTATGGGATTTTGAAAGGCGTATTTATCAAAGGAAGACCTTTCACTTTCACCCATTGATAAATACTCTTTAAAAAATCCCCTCCAATTTGTGCCTTTATGTTACTCACCCTCCCACTTAGTCTGTAAGCTCTAGGGGCAGGGATCTCCTTCCCTGTGTCTCTTATCACATAGCTGTGTCCTTATATGAACTATGTGTACTGTGTATATTTATTGCGTACTTTTATATATTGTACTTTTATTTATATTGTACTTTTATGCATTGTAAGGCACTGCAGCTGCTTAACAGCAATTTACAAATAAACGTATACATACAGCACATATATACATTACTTCTACCAGGGGCATCTCTTACACCACCCCCTTAGGGCAAGGCCAGATGTGGTTTTATGTTGCATTTTTAAAAAAGAACATTAGTTTCAGTGGTAGTGCAGTTTACATATAAACTGCACTACCACTGAAACTAATGGAAAACACACTATGGCAATTCACACAGGACGCCAGTATTGGCGTTTTTTAGCAGAAATGCCAATACGTCAAGAAACTACCAAATCAATAGACTCTATGGGATCTGCACGTTTGAAACCACACTTTGCGTAAATATGCAGCGTATTTTAAATATGGTGTCCAAATTCAATGAGAACAATGAGATATGCATGTTAGGAAAAGAATCCTACGTGCTGAAAACCGTATGAAAAACGCATGTTGATGGTCGCATGTGGTTTCAGTGGCGTATTTATGCCTGGCTGTTCTTCTTTAAAAGCGCAACGTAAAAACGCCACGTCTGGCCTTAGGGTGGTGGCACATGTGGAGATTCCGAAGAGATTAGTCACCCAGCGACAAATCTCCTTTTCTTCAGGTGAATAATCTCCCTTTGGTTTTCGAAGTCGTCCGAAGTTACATCAGGAAACAAAGCGCCACTGATCGCTTAGTTTTACTGAAGTCCCCATGAAAGTTTCCTCAGTAAACTTTGAGCGACTTCGAAAAACAAAGTGTTACTATGCCATCCTGCCGGAGATTCACATTCTTGCCAACGGGAAGGCATTTTGGGGAGATTAGTCGCCCAATAAGAGGAGATTTGTCACTGGGCTACTAATGTCCCTGGAATGTGCTTACCTTCTGAAGCTACGGTTGAGTTGAGAGGGGGCCACATTGCTTGAGCAGGAAGCACAATTACAAAACTGGAATTTCAGCTCTTAAAGTTACCAGTAGTGCCATTCTGCTACCCAGATAATGTGTGGGGTACTGCCTTCTGAGCCAAGATTCTCTTAGTAGCACTTCAACAGTTACAATGTGAATGTGAGTTAATTTCTCTAGTTCTCTTGTTTTCAGTATTTTTTGTGTATTTTACACATTCAGTGAACATGACATCTCTTCAGTTTCGGGGGTAGAATGGCTTGTAATGCAGTGTGCTGATGTTTTTTAAACCATTAAAATTGCCTGGCATTTATTAGTTAATGTCTATCAGTCCATTGTCAGATGTAGTATGTTATAAATATGAGTTGGAAAAGATACAAGAGCTTTATAGGCACACATAAGCTTCCCAATTTAAACTGAGATGTTTCCATACTATTAATTCCAGGATGTAATCCAGCCATGTTTGCTGTTCAAAGCTTGCTAGATATTACCTAGATATCTGAGACAAAGCAAATGGAAATACACTGTAAGGTCAAGAAATTCAAAGCACCATCATTTATAATTAAACACTTAATAACTAATTAAATAAAACACCCCCTGAAATTTGTGCCATAAATATGAAAGTCCCACAAAAGATAATCAGTACCCATTGCTGTATTGACCCCAGGCTGGCCTGAGATACTAATAAAAGGACAGGCTAATAATAGCACGCTACGGAGAAAGGGAACTCCGCTGGTTTGCAGAAGCAACACAGTGCAGGCCTAAGCTGGCCATAGACGCAAAGATAAAGTCGTACAAATTCATATGATTTTGAACCATATGTGGATCGTCCTAACATTTTTCATACCATGGCAATAGGTTGTTTAGTCGATTGGACAGGTTAGAAGATTTCTGTCAGCTAACGATAAGATCTCTGCCTGTATTGTCTTTCTGACGATATCAGTGGGTCACTGACACTACTATTCGTTGGGCATAACTTTCATACGATTGCTGTCACAGCCAAAACATTGTCTGATTTGTTCTTTTACTATCTTATTTAATCTGAATGGTTAGTGGCAGGTCAGAAGATTGCAATGTCCAATTGTTTGTTGGAAACAAGGCTAAAATCTGCACGTCTATGGCCAGCTTAACAGAAGTGGACTATTTGCTTGTTCTAGATAAATTTGAGGTTGCTGCCATAATGTGTTACAGGGATAGCCAGGTCAGACCCTGCAGTTAGGCAAAGTCATGTCTCCCTGCCTTTACCTGGTGGCTACCCAAGATCAGCTCAACAATCATTGTTAAAGATGGTCACAGAGGCAAATCTGTGCCTCTGCTACATTCAATAAGTATTCACCTCAACTCTTTACTGACCTGATGATGCTTTCCCAGTAAGGTTCTGTCACTGGAGGGTATTATACAAAAAATTGCCACTGTACCATCTGTGAGTTCTGGGGTATTTATACATGGAATTGCCGCTGTGTCATCCTGCTGTAAGTTGTGGGGGTTTAGATACATGGAATTGCCACTGTGCCATCCTGATATGAGTTCTGGGGGTATTTATACATAAAATGACCACAGTGTCATCCTGTTGATTTATACATGGAATCAGCACTGTGCCATCCTGCTGTGAGTTCTGGGGGTATTTATACATGGAATTGCCACTTTACCATCTTGTTATGAGTTCTGGGGTATATATACATTAAATTTCTAGGGGTATTTATATATGGAATTGCCACTGTGCCATCCTGCTATAGGTTCTGGGGGTATTTATACATTGAATTGCCACTGTACCATCTTGCTATGAGTTCTGGGGGTATATAGTTACATACAGTGGTGTGCAAAACTATTTGCCCCCTTCCTGATTTCTTATTCTTTTGCATGTTTGGCACACAAAATGTTTCTGATCATCAAACACATTTAACTATTAGTCAAAGATAACACAAGTAAACACAAAATGCAGTTTTTAAATTAGGGTTTTTATTATTTAGGGAGAAAAGAAATCCACATTTTTATGTGTGAAAAAGTAATTGCCCCCTAAACCTAATAACTGGTTGGGCCACCCTTAGCAGCAATAACTGCAATCAAGCGTTTGCGATAACTTGCAACGAGTCTTTTACATCGCTCTGGAGGAATTTTGGCCCACTCATCTTTGCAGAATTGTTGTAATTCAGCTTTATTTGAGGGTTTTCTAGCATGAACCGCCTTTTTAAGTTCATGCCACAACATCTCAATAGGATTCAGGTCAGGACTTTTACTAGGCCACTCCAAAGTCTTCATTTTGTTTTTCTTCAGCCATTCAGAGGTGGATTTGCTGGTGTGTTTTGGGTCATTGTCCTGCTGCAGCACCCAAGATCGCTTCAGCTTGAGTTGACGAACAGATGGCCGGACATTCTCCTTCAGGATTTTTTGGTAGACAGTAGAATTCATGGTTCCATCTATCACAGCAAGTCTTCCAGGTCCTGAAGCAGCAAAACAACCCCAGACCATCACACTACCACCACCATATTTTACTGTTGGTATGATGTTCTTTTTCTGAAATGCTGTGTTACTTTTACGCCAGATGTAACGGGACGTGCACCTTCCAAAAAGTTCAACTTTTGTCTCGTCGGTCCACAAGGTATTTTCCCAAAAGTCTTGGCAATCATTGAGATGTTTTTTAGCAAAATTGAGACGAGCCTTAATGTTCTTTTTGCTTAAAAGTGGTTTGCGCCTTGGAAATCTGCCATGCAGGCCGTTTTTGCCCAGTCTCTTTCTTATGGTGGAGTTGTGAACACTGACCTTAATCGAGACAAGTGAGGCCTGCAGTTCTTTAGATGTTGTCCTGGGGTCTTTTGTGGCCTCTCGGATGAGTTGTCTCTGCGCTCTTGGGGTAATTTTGGTCGGCCGGCCACTCCTGGGAAGGTTCACCACTGTTCCATGTTTTTGCCATTTGTGGATAATGGCTCTCACTGTGGTTCGCTGGAGTCCCAAAGCTTTAGAAATGGCTTTATAACCTTTAAAATTGAACTCAGGTGTGATAAATCACAGTTAAGTTATTTTTTAACAAGGGGGGCAATCACTTTTTCACACAGGCCCATGTAGATTTGGAGTTTTTTTTCTCCCTTAATAACGTAAACCTTCATTTAAAAAACTGCATTTTGTGTTCAATTATGTTATCTTTGACTAATAGTTAACGGTTTTTGATGAGCAGAAACATTTAAGTGTGACAAACATGCAAAAGAATAAGAAATCAGGAAGGGGGCAAATAGTTTTGCACACCACTGTATGTGTTCAGCACTTTGGTTGATAAAAATGGCACCATTATAAGGCACTGGCAAGCAATGTAATTTGTTGGTGAATACAAAGAAAAGAAAGTTTTTACAGTCATTTGTTGGCCAATGTGTATAACTATATTGGCATGGGTTACATAGCAACATAGTAAGTTAGGTTGAAAAAAGACAAGTCCATCAAGTTCAACCTTTTTACTCTATTTTAACCTGCCTAACTGCCAGTTGATACAGAGGAAGGCAAAAAACCCCATTTGAAGCCTCTCCAATTTGCCTCAGAATCAAAGTAGTCCCTGGATCAACTTGTACTAGGAGTTATCTTCCATAACCCTGTATTCCCTCACGTGCTAAAAAGCCATCCAACCCCCTTTTAAAGCTATCTAATATATCAGCCTGTATGACTGATTCAGGGAGAGAATTCCATATCTTCACAGCTTTCACTGTAAAAAAAAAAAAAAAAAAAAAAAACCCTTCTGAATATTTAGGCAGAACCTCTTTTCTTCTAAACGGAATGGGTGACCTTGTGCCAGCTCATAAATAAAGCATTAGAGAGATTATTATATGATCCCCTTATATATTTATACATAGTTTCCCTTCTCTGTGTCCTCTCTAATACAATGTCCTGTTTTGGAGACCAAAACTGTAGGGCATATTCTAGATTGTGCCTTACCAGTGCTCTATACAGTGGAAGAATAACCTCTTCCTGACCCTTTTAATACAGCTCAAGACCATATTTGCCCTTGATACTGTTGACTGGCATTGCTTGCTACATCCAAGTTTATCATCTACAAGGACTCCAAGGTCCTTTTCCATAATGGATTTGCCTAGTGCAGTCCCTAGGTATCACTGTCACAATGGATCTCACAGCATTACTGAATAGGTAACAGTAAACAAAAACCAGTAATGCACCAAATCCAGGATTTAGTTTAGGATTTGGATGAATCCTAGCACTTTTTCAGAATTCAGGCAAATCCAACTGAATGTGAACTTGTATTCAAAATTGATAGAATCTTTTGATTCTCCTAAATTCTGAATATCTAATTCATAGATCAGATCCAGTTCAGTGAACGCCAAAATGTTTTTGGTGGTGGATAAGGTTATTTATCCAAATCCAAAAATGATGGATTTGATGCATCCCCAGTTTGGTATACTGCTAATCTGACAGCATTAGCAAAAGGTGGCAAACCCTACCAAACACACATCTTTAAAATTAGCTTTTGCTTTGAGTCACATCTAGGGTTGCCACCTAGCTGGTATTTTACTGGCCGGTAAAAATGATCTTAGATCCCAATGTTATTAATAGGGAAACAAGATAAATATATAGGAAGGTCGGTATTTTTTTCCAGAAAAGGTGGCAACCCTAGTCACATCTAGGAGTTTAAACAACAGGACCAATGACAGACTGGGGCTTATAATATTTTGTGGTGCAAGTTAAACTTTAAACACTAGATGGCATAAACTGTACAGTCTGCAAATGATTTTACAATATGCCTGCAGTTAAAAAAAAAAAGCTTTTAGTGAAAGTTAGACAGATGAAATGTATTTTACATACCATTACATGTGTTTGCACTAGCCAAATGTGCCCGAACTGCTCTTTGAAGACAAAAGCTTACTTCAGTTTTTGCGTGTTTTTTACATTTAATTAGTTACGGAATTCATCATGCTTTGCTCCAAAGCTTTAGAGTTGTAGTGTATATACACAGTGGGACAACAGAAAAAACAAACTTTCTAAATTAAGCACAGAAGATATTTTGGATGGGAACACTAGATCTTGAAGTTATCAGCAAACAGGCCTCCTAAGCCACAAGCTCCTCGTTCATTGCGGTTGATGACCTGACTGATTAAAAGAGAAAACTTGGGTTGGGCTATGGGTGGATAACAATTATGGATAAAAATATCTTTTGGAGGAATGGATGGCTACATCACAGCTGCTGTGTTGGTCCCAGGATAATGGAATCTCTTGTGAGTCTCATAAATCTGACTCCAGCAGTAAACATAAACGGGGTCCCAGACAGTGGCCCGGTCAGGTCACTGAGAATTACAAACAGGGATGCCACATCTTTCTAGTTTGTGTTTCTACATAGCATATACTGGCTCTCAGCCAATCTCAGTTCATTGTCCTTTGTTATGACATGTCAAAAGACAAACGTGACCTCTCTTCTACCTGCCACTATAAACCCTATACATAAACATGCTGTATTATGCATAATGAGTAAAGGGGGTTTTAAAAAAAAAAAAAAAAAAACTCTTGTAAATATACCCCTGTAAAGCCTATAAATAAAGTGTTGTATTAAGGGGGATGAAAGGAACAGGTAAAATACAACTGTATGTACAGAGACAAGGATAGGGTGCTAAAAAATTTCTTTTTTTTGTGAAAAATTAAGGGTCATCTAACTTTCAAGAATGCTTGAGAAAAGGGTTAAAACAGAGGAATTCAGGAATATGGATAAGCAGAATAACAGATAAAATAAATCTGAAGAAAAAGCTGCCACAAGGCAGTGTTGCACAAAATGTAGATTGTGATCTACCAGAAGGGCTCCAGTTCCAGATTGTGCAAGATGTCTTTGTGATCTTGACCACAGTACAGCTGCTGGACAAGTTATTATTAAGTGAAGAGTTTGCTGAGCAATACCATCACCTCACATAAGCTGGGGACCAAAACACTTGTCTTTACAGTGAAATTAACGGTCAAGGAAACTATCCTATAAAAATTTTTAAATATTAGGGATATTCTGTCAATATCTTGAAATGAGAATAGATTATTTTTTAGTCTGATGTCTTAACTTAAAATAAGAGTCTAGAAGAATGTGCATGATACTTTTTAATTTTTCATCCAGTATTATAAAAAGGGGGTAATTTGGTGGCACAAATGGCTGCTATAGCGATGTCACATAGAATGGCCCTGCATCCTCTCAACCTAAAGCCAGTGAATACCAGCTTCCTGAGCTCTAATCTACACTCCCTATTGCAGACAATAAATAGCATATTTATTGCCATGACATCTAAAATGGAGGTGAACGAGGTAGATCTCCCCTTGCACAAATCGTTGGACAGAGTCAACTTTTTTCTAATTTTGGTTCTGTACATTACAACAATAAATTTTAAATGAAACAACTCAGATGCAGTTGAACTGCAGACTTTCAGCTTTAATTCAGTGGGTTGAACAAAAAGATTGCATAAAAATGAGGAACTAAAGCCTTTTTTTTTAACACAATCACTTCATTTCAGGGGCTCAAAAGTAATTGGACAATTAACTCAAATGCTATTTCATGGGCAGGCGTGGGCAATTCCTTCATTGTGTCATTGTGAGTTGATTTGAGTGGGGTGCTTGTATGTGGAAGATTTTGCAGTGAGCAGACAACTTAAGGTCAAAGGAGCTCTCCATGCAGGTGAAACAAGCCATCCTTAAGCTGCAAAAACAGAAAAAAACCATCCAAGAAATTGCTACAATATTAGGAGTGGCAAAATCTACAGTTTGGTACATCCTGAGAAAGAAAGCACTGGTGAATTCAGCAACGCAAAAAGACCTGGATGTCTACAGAAGACAACAGTGGTGGATGATTGCAGAATAATTTCCATGATGAAGAGCAACACTCTTCAGGAGGTAGGTGTATCGGTATCCAAGTCTATGCAGTTTTATCCTCTTTCTCCAATTTTCTCCAATGAATAGTAGGCCGGTAATTTGGTTGGAGGGGTCGGCACTTCTCCCAATATGCACAATAGAAAGTATACCAAACACATAAGCCAGTGTAGATGTAACGTTTCGGGGGCGTGCCCCTTCATCAGACATGCAGATTCTCCAACAGTTGTGTGTTTTAAACCTTACGTGAATTTACATAATTAATGCAAGTGAATCCGGGAAAAACCTGATCCCGATCATGTGGAAATAAGTACTTCATTATTTAACAACCCCATATAACCCAAGGAAAAAAAATTATTTCCAATAAATCATACACACATATTCAAACAAGTAAAAATTCTCCAAACGAAAAAAGTGAAAATTCATGTGGTTAATTCTCCTTTTTATGCAGAGTTCAATCTGAGGGTTAATTCCTGAACAAGTCTTTTTTTCAGTCCATCCATTTCTAATTAGTGCACAATACACAATATTAATTGTACAGCTTCTTACACCAATTGATATACAATCGGTATCCAAGTCTACCATGAAGAGAAGACTGCATGAAAGTAAATACAGAGGGTGCACCGCAAGGTGCAAGTCACTCATAAGCATCAAGAATAGAAAGGCTACATTGCTAAAAAAAAAAAATTAAAAAAAAAACATCTAAAAAAGCCAGCACAGTTCTGGAAAAGCATTCTTTGGACAGATGAAACCAAGATCAACCTCTATCAGATTGATGGCAAGAAAAAAGTATGGAGAAGGCGTGGAACAGCTCATGATCCAAAGCATACCACATCATCTGTAAAACATTTGGGAGGCAGTGTGATGGCTTGAGTGTGCATGGCTGTCAGTGGCACTGGGATACGAGTGTTTATCCATGATGTGACACAGGACAGAAGCAGCCAAATTAATTCTGAGGTGTTCAGAGATATACGGTCTGCTCAAATCCAGCTAAATGCAGTCAAATTGATTGGGAGGCGTTTCATAATACAGATGGACAATGACCCAAAACATAGAGCCAAAGCAACCCAGGAGTTTATTAAAGCAAAGAAGTGGGATATTCTTGAATGGCCAAGTCAGTCACCTGATCTGAACCCAATTGAGCATGCATTTCACTTGTTGAAGACTAAACTTCCAACAGAAAGGCCCACAAACAAACAGCAACTGAAAGCCGATGCAGTAAAGCCCTGGCAGAACATTAACCCTTTCCCTGCCAGCCGTTTTGTCCTAGATGCGAACATCTACTGCCAAGCAGTTTTCAGATATTTTGCACTCTTTCACTTTAAGGGCCTTTCCTGGGGTGGTCTTTTAGTTAACCCAGGAAAACAATATATTGTTTTTTTCAGGACAACCTGAACTTTCACAATATGCAAGAATTTTGGTGTAATTCTACTTCTGTAAAAAAATATTGGATTCTAAGTGTCAAATAAAATGAAAAAAAATCATGTTGCACGAAGAACAATCACATATATCAGAAACATCTTTCATTTTATGTATGAGAACACTGCCGATTTAGAAAGGTCTATGTCTCCTGAACGCGACAATACCAAATATATATAGTTTTATGGAGATTTCTCACTTGTATAGCTCAAAATCTACAAGCAGTACACAACCAAATTTCCAAAGCAACACTCCCCAAACGGCATACTTTTGATTTCAAGGCCAAACATTCCGCTAACAGTAGGTTTACCCTAGAAAACTACCCATTACTAGAAAGAACAGATTCTGGTGAATCAAAAATGGGTAGAAATATCTTTGTACTCCAAACCACCAAGTTGCAATTGTTTCCTAAAGTTATAATGTTTTATAGAAATTGGTGAATTTTTTGAAAAATTACCTCAAAGCTTCCACTCTACAGCAACATATCTCCCACACATCATTAGGTATCAATGTAAAACACCCCAAATATAAAATCCTGGGTCCACTGAACAGTTTGATGCCCAATATGAATAGATGTACCCAAGCACGTGGCATAGGAGGCCCCAAAAGGAAGCCCTCCTTTGTTCTGTCATTTCAGATACTGCAAAATCAACACATTTACATCGTTTTGGGGGGCGGCAAAGGTAGATTTCCCACATACTTTTAGGTATCAAGAGAAATCACCCCAAATATGAAAGCCTAGGGTCCTCTGAACAGTTTGATGCCCAATATATATAGGTGTACCCAAGCACGTGGCATATAGGGGCCCCACAAGGAAGACTCCCATATGGTCTGTCATTTGAGGTACTGCAAAATCAACACATTTACATCGTTTTGGGGGGGGCAAAAGTAGAAAACAGTAAGTTCACCCCAGAAAACCATATATTTTCGGAAAGTACACATTCCCACGAATCCAAATTGGGTATGCATGTCTTTCTACGCCAAAGTACCAAGCCGCAAATCATTCCTAAATTTGGTGATTTTGGTGACATTTCCAAAAATCACCTCAAAATATCTAACCTGCAGCATCGTATTACCCACATACTTTTAGGTATCAAGAGAAATCACCCCAAATATGAAAGCCTAGGGTCCTCTGAACAGTTTGATGCCCGATATGTATAGGTGTACCCAAGCACGTGGCATACAGAGGCCCCAAAAGGAAGACCCCCATATAGTCTGTCATTTCAGGTACTGCAAAATCAACACAATTACATCGTTTTGGGGGGGGGGGGCAAAAGTAGAAAACAGTAAGTTCACCCCAGAAAACCATATATTTTCGGAAAGTACAAATTCCAACGAATCCAAATTGGGTATGCATGTCTTTCTACGCCAAAGTACCAAGCCGCAAATCATTCCTAAATTTGGTGATTTAGGTGACATTTCCAAAAATCACCTCAAAATATCTACCCTGCAGCATCGTATTACCCACATACTTTTAGGTATCAAGAGAAATCACCCCAAATATGAAAGCCTAGCGTCCTCTGAACAGTTTGATGCCCGATATGTATAGGTGTACCCAAGCACGTGGCATACAGGGGCCCCAAAAGGAAGACCCCCATATAGTCTGTCATTTCAGGTACTGCAAAATCAACACATTTACATCGTTTTGGGGGGGGGCAAAAGTAGAAAACAGTAAGTTCACCCCAGAAAACCAAATATTTTCGGAAAGTACACATTCCAACGAATCCAAATTGGGTATGCATGTCTTTCTACGCCAAAGTACCAAGCCGCAAATCATTCCTAAATTTGGTGATTTAGGTGACATTTCCAAAAATCACCTCAAAATATCTACCCTGCAGCATCGTATTACCCACATACTTTTAGGTATCAAGACAAATCACCATAAATATGAAAGCCTAGGGTCCTCTGAACAGTTTGATGCCCAATATGTATAGGTGTACCCAAGCATGTGGCATATAGGGGCCCTAAAAGGAAGACCCCCATATAGTCTGACATTTCAGGTACTGCAAAATCAACACATTTACATTGTTTTGGGGGGGCAAAAGTAGAAAACAGTAAGTTCACCCCAGAAAACCATATATTTTCGGAAAGTACACATTCCCACGAATTCAAATTGGGTATGCATGTCTTTCTACACCAAAGTACCAAGCCGCAAATCATTCCTAAATTTGGTGATTTTGGTGACATTTCCAAAAATCACCTCAAAATATCTACCCTGCAGCATCGTATTACCCACATACTTTTAGGTATCAAGAGAAATCACCCCAAATATGAAAGCCTAGGGTCCTCTGAACAGTTTGATGCCAGATATGTATAGGTGTACCCAAGCACGTGGCATACAGGGGCCCCAAAAGTAAGACCCCCATATAGTCTGTCATTTCAGGTACTGCAAAATCAACACATTTACATCGTTTTGGGGGGGGGGGCAAAAGTAGACAACAGTAAGTTCACCCCAGAAAACCATATATTTTCGGAAAGTACACATTCCAACGAATTCAAATTGGGTATGCATGTCTTTCTACGCCAAAGTACCAAGCCGCAAATCATTCCTAAATTTGGTGATTTAGGTGACATTTCCAAAAATCACCTCAAAATATCTACCCTGCAGCATCGTATTACCCACATACTTTTAGATATCAAGACAAATCACCCCAAATATGAAAGCCTAGGGTCCTCTGAACAGTTTGATGCCCGATATGTATAGGTGTACCCAAGCACGTAGCATACAGGGGCCCCAAAAGGAAGACCACCATATATTCTGTCATTTCAGTTACTGCAAAAGCAACACATTTACATAGTTTTGGGGGGGGGCAAAAGTAGAAAACAGTAAGTTCACCCCAGAAAACCATATATTTTCGGAAAGTACACATTCCCACGAATCCAAATTGGGTATGCATGTCTTTCTACACCTAAGTACCAAGCCGCAAACCATTCCTAAATTTGGTGATTTTGGTGACATTTCCAAAAATCACCTTAAAATATCTACTCTGCAGCATCGTATTACCCACATACTTTTAGGTATCAAGAGAAATCACCCCAAATATGAAAGCCTAGGGTCCTCTGAACAGTTTGATGCCCAATATGTATAGGTGTACCCAAGCACGTGGCATATAGAGGCCCTAAAATGAAGACCCCCCCTTGTATGTTCTGTCATTTCAGGTACTGCAAAATCAACACATTTACATCGTTTTGGGGGGGGCAAAGGTAGAAAAAAGTAAGTTCACCCCAGAAAACCATATATTTTCGGAAAGTACACATTCCCACAAATCTAAATTGGGCATGCATGTCTTTCTACTACAAAGTACCAAGCCGCAAACCATTCCTAATTTGGTGATTTTGGGGTCATTTCCAAAAATGACTTCAAAATTTCGACCCTGCAGCATCGTATTACCCACATACTTTTAGGTATCAAGACAAATCACCCCAAATATGAAAGCCTGGGGTCCTCTGAACAGTTTGATGCCCAATATGTATAGGTGTACCCAAGCACGTGGTGTATAGGGGCCCCAAAACGAAGACCCCCATATGGTCTGTCATTTCAGGTACTGCAAAATCAACACATTTACATTGTTTTGAGGGGGGCAAATGTAGAAAAAAGTAAGTTCACCCCAGAAAACCATATATTTTCGGAAAGTACACATTCCCACGGATCTAAATTGGGTATGCATGTCTTTTTACTCCAAAGTACCAAGCCGCAAACCATTCCTAAATTTGGTGATTTTGGGGACATTTCCAAAAATGACTTCAAAATTTCGACCCTGCAGCATTGTATTACCCACATACTTTTAGGTATCAAGACAAATCACCCCAAATATGAAAGCCTGGGGTCCTCTGAACAGTTTGATGCCCAATATGTATAGGTGTACCCAAGCACGTGGCGTATAGGGGCCCCAAAACGAAGACCCCCATATGGTCTGTCATTTCAGGTACTGCAAAATCAACACATTTACATTGTTTTGAGGGGGGCAAATGTAGAAAAAAGTAAGTTCACCCCAGAAAACCATATATTTTCGGAAAGTACACATTCCAACGAATCCAAATTGGGTATGCATGTCTTTCTACGCCAAAGTACCCAGCCGCAAATCATTCCTAAATTTGGTGATTTAGGTGACATTTCCAAAAATCACCTCAAAATATCTACCCTGCAGCATCGTATTACCCACATACTTTTAGGTATCAAGACAAATCACCCCAAATATGAAAGCCTGGGGTCCTCTGAACAGTTTGATGCCCAATATGTATAGGTGTACCCAAGCACGTGGCGTATAGGGGCCCCAAAACGAAGACCCCCATATGGTCTGTCATTTCAGGTACTGCAAAATCAACACATTTACATTGTTTTGAGGGGGGCAAATGTAGAAAAAAGTAAGTTCACCCCAGAAAACCATATATTTTCGGAAAGTACACATTCTCACAAATCTAAATTGGGTATGCATATCTTTGTACTCCAAAGTACCAAGCCGCAAACCATTCCTAAATTTGGTGATTTTGGTGACATTTCCAAAAATCACCTCAAAATTTCTAACCTGCAGCATCATATAACCCACATACTTTTAGGTATCAAGAGAAATCACCCCAAATATGAAAGACTAGGGTCCTCTGAACAGTTTGGTGTCCAATATGTATAGGTGTACCCAAGCACGTGGCATACAGAGGCCCCAAAAGGAAGACCCCCATATAGTCTGTCATTTCAGGTACTGCAAAATCAACACAATTACATCGTTTTGGGGGGGGGGGCAAAAGTAGAAAACAGTAAGTTCACCCCAGAAAACCATATATTTTCGGAAAGTACAAATTCCAACGAATCCAAATTGGGTATGCATGTCTTTCTACGCCAAAGTACCAAGCCGCAAATCATTCCTAAATTTGGTGATTTAGGTGACATTTCCAAAAATCACCTCAAAATATCTACCCTGCAGCATCGTATTACCCACATACTTTTAGGTATCAAGAGAAATCACCCCAAATATGAAAGCCTAGCGTCCTCTGAACAGTTTGATGCCCGATATGTATAGGTGTACCCAAGCACGTGGCATACAGGGGCCCCAAAAGGAAGACCCCCATATAGTCTGTCATTTCAGGTACTGCAAAATCAACACATTTACATCGTTTTGGGGGGGGGCAAAAGTAGAAAACAGTAAGTTCACCCCAGAAAACCAAATATTTTCGGAAAGTACACATTCCAACGAATCCAAATTGGGTATGCATGTCTTTCTACGCCAAAGTACCAAGCCGCAAATCATTCCTAAATTTGGTGATTTAGGTGACATTTCCAAAAATCACCTCAAAATATCTACCCTGCAGCATCGTATTACCCACATACTTTTAGGTATCAAGACAAATCACCATAAATATGAAAGCCTAGGGTCCTCTGAACAGTTTGATGCCCAATATGTATAGGTGTACCCAAGCATGTGGCATATAGGGGCCCTAAAAGGAAGACCCCCATATAGTCTGACATTTCAGGTACTGCAAAATCAACACATTTACATTGTTTTGGGGGGGCAAAAGTAGAAAACAGTAAGTTCACCCCAGAAAACCATATATTTTCGGAAAGTACACATTCCCACGAATTCAAATTGGGTATGCATGTCTTTCTACACCAAAGTACCAAGCCGCAAATCATTCCTAAATTTGGTGATTTTGGTGACATTTCCAAAAATCACCTCAAAATATCTACCCTGCAGCATCGTATTACCCACATACTTTTAGGTATCAAGAGAAATCACCCCAAATATGAAAGCCTAGGGTCCTCTGAACAGTTTGATGCCAGATATGTATAGGTGTACCCAAGCACGTGGCATACAGGGGCCCCAAAAGTAAGACCCCCATATAGTCTGTCATTTCAGGTACTGCAAAATCAACACATTTACATCGTTTTGGGGGGGGGCAAAAGTAGACAACAGTAAGTTCACCCCAGAAAACCATATATTTTCGGAAAGTACACATTCCAACGAATTCAAATTGGGTATGCATGTCTTTCTACGCCAAAGTACCAAGCCGCAAATCATTCCTAAATTTGGTGATTTAGGTGACATTTCCAAAAATCACCTCAAAATATCTACCCTGCAGCATCGTATTACCCACATACTTTTAGATATCAAGACAAATCACCCCAAATATGAAAGCCTAGGGTCCTCTGAACAGTTTGATGCCCGATATGTATAGGTGTACCCAAGCACGTAGCATACAGGGGCCCCAAAAGGAAGACCACCATATATTCTGTCATTTCAGTTACTGCAAAAGCAACACATTTACATAGTTTTGGGGGGGGGCAAAAGTAGAAAACAGTAAGTTCACCCCAGAAAACCATATATTTTCGGAAAGTACACATTCCCACGAATCCAAATTGGGTATGCATGTCTTTCTACACCTAAGTACCAAGCCGCAAACCATTCCTAAATTTGGTGATTTTGGTGACATTTCCAAAAATCACCTTAAAATATCTACTCTGCAGCATCGTATTACCCACATACTTTTAGGTATCAAGAGAAATCACCCCAAATATGAAAGCCTAGGGTCCTCTGAACAGTTTGATGCCCAATATGTATAGGTGTACCCAAGCACGTGGCATATAGAGGCCCTAAAATGAAGACCCCCCCTTGTATGTTCTGTCATTTCAGGTACTGCAAAATCAACACATTTACATCGTTTTGGGGGGGGCAAAGGTAGAAAAAAGTAAGTTCACCCCAGAAAACCATATATTTTCGGAAAGTACACATTCCCACAAATCTAAATTGGGCATGCACGTCTTTCTACTACAAAGTACCAAGCCGCAAACCATTCCTAATTTGGTGATTTTGGGGTCATTTCCAAAAATGACTTCAAAATTTCGACCCTGCAGCATCGTATTACCCACATACTTTTAGGTATCAAGACAAATCACCCCAAATATGAAAGCCTGGGGTCCTCTGAACAGTTTGATGCCCAATATGTATAGGTGTACCCAAGCACGTGGTGTATAGGGGCCCCAAAACGAAGACCCCCATATGGTCTGTCATTTCAGGTACTGCAAAATCAACACATTTACATTGTTTTGAGGGGGGCAAATGTAGAAAAAAGTAAGTTCACCCCAGAAAACCATATATTTTCGGAAAGTACACATTCCCACGGATCTAAATTGGGTATGCATGTCTTTTTACTCCAAAGTACCAAGCCGCAAACCATTCCTAAATTTGGTGATTTTGGGGACATTTCCAAAAATGACTTCAAAATTTCGACCCTGCAGCATTGTATTACCCACATACTTTTAGGTATCAAGACAAATCACCCCAAATATGAAAGCCTGGGGTCCTCTGAACAGTTTGATGCCCAATATGTATAGGTGTACCCAAGCACGTGGCGTATAGGGGCCCCAAAACGAAGACCCCCATATGGTCTGTCATTTCAGGTACTGCAAAATCAACACATTTACATTGTTTTGAGGGGGGCAAATGTAGAAAAAAGTAAGTTCACCCCAGAAAACCATATATTTTCGGAAAGTACACATTCCAACGAATCCAAATTGGGTATGCATGTCTTTCTACGCCAAAGTACCCAGCCGCAAATCATTCCTAAATTTGGTGATTTAGGTGACATTTCCAAAAATCACCTCAAAATATCTACCCTGCAGCATCGTATTACCCACATACTTTTAGGTATCAAGACAAATCACCCCAAATATGAAAGCCTGGGGTCCTCTGAACAGTTTGATGCCCAATATGTATAGGTGTACCCAAGCACGTGGCGTATAGGGGCCCCAAAACGAAGACCCCCATATGGTCTGTCATTTCAGGTACTGCAAAATCAACACATTTACATTGTTTTGAGGGGGGCAAATGTAGAAAAAAGTAAGTTCACCCCAGAAAACCATATATTTTCGGAAAGTAAACATTACCATGAATCTAAATTGGGTATGCATGTCTTTGTACTCCAAAGTACCAAGCCGCAAACCATTCCTAAATTTGGTGATTTTGGTGACATTTCCAAAAATCACCTCAAAATTTCTACCCTGCAGCATCGTATTACACACATACTTTTAGGTATCAAGAGAAATCACCCCAAATATGAAAGCCTAGGGTTCTCTGAACAGTTTGATGCCCAATATGTATAGGTGTACCCAAGCACGCGGCATACAGGGGCCCCAAAAGGAAGACCCCCATATGGTCTGTCATTCCAGATACTGCAAAATCAACACATTTACATTGTTTTGGGGGGGGGCAAAAGTAGAAAAAAGTAGGTTCACCCCAGAAAACCATATATTTTCAGAAAGTACACATTCCCATGAATCTAAATTGGGTATGCATGTCTTTGTACTCCAAAGTACCAAGCCGCAAACCATTCCTAAATTTGGTGATTTTGGTGACATTTCCAAAAATCACCTCAAAATTTCTACCCTGCAGCATCGTATTACACACATACTTTTAGGTATCAAGAGAAATCACCCCAAATATGAAAGCCTAGGGTCCTCTGACCAGTTTGATGCCCAATACGTATAGGTGTACCCAAGCACGTGGCATACAGGGGCCCCAAAAGGAAGACCCCCATATGGTCTGTCATTTCAGGTACAGCTAAATCAACACATTTACATTGTTTTGGGGGGGTCAAAAGTAGAAAAAAGTAAGTTCACCCCAGAAAACCATATATTTTCGGAAAGTACACATTCTCACAAATCTAAATTGGGTATGCATATCTTTGTACTCCAAAGTACCAAGCCGCAAACCATTCCTAAATTTGGTGATTTTGGTGACATTTCCAAAAATCACCTCAAAATTTCTAACCTGCAGCATCATATAACCCACATACTTTTAGGTATCAAGAGAAATCACCCCAAATATGAAAGACTAGGGTCCTCTGAACAGTTTGGTGTCCAATATGTATAGGTGTACACAAGCACGTGGCATACAGGGGCCCCAAAAGGAGGACCCCCATATGGTCTGTCATTTCAGGTACTGCAAAATCAACACATTTATATTGTTTCGGGGGGCCCAAAGTAGAAAAAAGTAGGTTCATCCCAGAAAACCATATATTTTCGGAAAGTACACATTCCCACGAATCTAAATTGGGTATGCATATCTTTGTACTCCAAAGTACCAAGCCGCAAACCATTCCTAAATTTGGTGATTTTGCTGACATTTCCAAAAATCACCTCAAAATTTCTACCTTGCAGCATCGTATTACCCACATACTTTTAGGTATCAAGAGAAATCACCCCGAATATGAAAGCATGGGGTCCTCTGAATAGTTTGATGCCCAATATATATAGGTGTACCCATGCACGTGGCATACAGGGGCCCCAAAACGAAGACCCCCCATATGGTCTGTCATTTCAGGTACCGCAAAAGCTACCCATTTACATCATTTTGAGAGGGGCAAAGTTAGAAAAGAGTAATTTCACCCCAGAACACCATATATTTTTCGGAAAGTACACATTCCCCCGAATACAAACTGGGTATGCACGTCTTTGTACTCCAAAGTACCATACTGCAAAGCTACGCTAAATGCTGTGGTTTTTATGACATTTCTAACAAATCACCTAAAAATATTGTAATTGGCTGCATTTTTCTCACCCAATTTCTTACATACAATTGTAAAACACCCTAAATATTGATGCCAATGGTCTACTGAACAGTTTGATGCCCAATATGCATAGATATACCAAAGCAGCTGGCATGTGCGGACCCCAAATACAAATAGTGCATATGAATTTTCTCGGCTGCCGATTCGCCTTCTGTGAACAAAGACCTTTGACTGCACATTGTGTGCCACAAGACCCTCCTAACGGCACATGGACCCCCAAAACCATATATATTTGGAAAGTACACATTCTGACTAACCCAAATTTGCTAAAAATGTGTTTGTACTCCAAATGATCAAAGAGCAAATGACGCTAAAAAAAATGTAAGGAACAACAATGAAAGCATAAAAATCCCAAAAATCAAATACAATTAGGCAAATCAATAAAATAACAAAATAACTGATCCAACGGTGTGGTTAGTGGTCAAAATGCTTGATCCACTAGTCACACTGGTAAAGCAACAGTTTTTTAGGGAATAACAAGAAGGAAACTGGTAAACTGAAGAACTAAAAAAAAAAAAAAAAACTAACAAAGATCCTATAAGTGTGTGTCTGTGTATACATGTGTGTGTTTGTGTATACATGTGTGTACAGCTCTGACAAGTGTATAAGTGTGTGTATATCTGTATGTGACTCTGTAAAATACATAAAAAGCCAGTAAATTCAAAAAAAAAATCTACCTTTAGTTATATGTGTGCTGTGTATGTGTAAATGCATGTATGTATGTGTGATTGCATGTATGTGTGTGTGTAACTGTGTAAATAGAAGGGCACTTACAGTTTTTTGGAGAAGAAGGGATCAGAAGCAGATCTGCACACTCCAGGATCGCAGAGATCAACAGCAGGAAGTGCGTGGGCGGAGCTTCACACGAGGTCGATCCAGGAAGAAGCAGCACAGTGAGAGCAGCATTCAGCACACAGGATCAGGTAAGAAGTCGGGTCCTGCGACAATCGCAGCACAGGACCCGACTGGCAGCCCCCTAGGCTAGTTGTTTAGGGGGTGGAGGGGCCAGGAGAACCTCTCTGCACTTTGATTTTTGCAGGAGTGCAGAGAGGCAGCTGATTAAAGAAAGAACGTAGCTCCTACGTTCTTGGCACTTGCAGCTTTTTTTAAAATAACGTAGGAGCTACGTTCTTGGCAGGGAAAGGGTTAAAGGAGGAAACCCAGAATTTGGTGATGTCCATGAGTTCAATACTTCAGGCAGTCATTGCCAGCAAAGGGGGTTTCAACCAAGTATTAGAAATTAACATTTTATTTTCAGTTTTTTAATTTGTCCAATTACTTTTGAGCCTGAAATGAAGTGATAGTGTTAAAAAAAGCCTTTAGTTCCTCACGTTTTTATGCAATCTTTTGTTGAATTAAACAAAAATTAAAGCTGAAAGTCTGCAGTTCAACTGCATTTGAGTTGTTTAATTTAAAATTCATTGTGGTAATGTACAGAACCAAAATTAGAAAAAAAGTTGTCTCGGTCCAAAGATTTATGGGCCTAACTGTATATGTAGCGGGCTGTGAAGGCCAAAATATAGAATCCTTTACAGAGGCATGGTTCAAAGATAATCTAGAGGTGGAGACCTTTTTCTTCTTCACATGCTTCATGGTTGAAAGAGATCACAGAGTTCTGGTACAACATCCATCTCAGGACGCCCCTCTCAGACCAATTATCCATAAAATGCTGAACTTCAAATACAGAGATACAAAGTTTTGTTTATAAGTTTGGCTAGAAGGAGCACAGACCAGGCAAGATTACTTGCAATAAGCTTTTTTTATTTTTTTTTTATTAGTGTGTCATACACAACATATTTTGGGCCCCACATATGCCTTTTATAAAGTGTCTACTTATGATCTGTGGTAATAGGCCAAACAATCAGTGTATAATTTGTTAATTTCAACCAGGGGTAATTAGTAGTTTCCCTCTGGAAGTGTGCTTAATAGGTGTCATAGATGAATTGATCCCCCACAATCACATTAGGATACTCTATTGTCCCTTACAATTGTATGTCACAAATGCAATTCTCCTGCATTTGCTGTGGCCAAGACCACATTATTTTTAGTCAGATAACCGTCGGCAAAGTAATCCAGAAGGGCCCATACACTGGAGGAAAAGCTTTCCCACTGAGCTAATGGTAAGTGCACAGTGGTTTTATTACTCAGTCACACAGTTTGCTGGGGGACTTGATTTTTAATGGACTACAAACTTATAATGCTCACAAACTGTGGCATATTTTGGCCAAAGTGTGGTACTAACACCTCATCTTTTTGTAATTATTTTTAAAGGCAAACCGAGCACTGGCAAACTTTCTCTCTCACGGAAGGAAAAGCTGCCAACTCACCCTAAAAGGAGCACATTGGCAGCTTAAATCTGCATGTGTATAGCCAGCTTAGAGGAACAGTTCAGTATATAAATGAAAACTGGGTAAATAGCTAGTCTGTGCAAAATAATAAATGTTTCTAATATAGTTAGTTAGCCAAAAATGTAATGTATAAAGGCTGGAGTGACTGGATGTCTAACATAACAGGACAGAATTTCCTGCTTTTCAGCTCTTTAACTCCGAGTTAGTCTGCGACTTTAAGGGGGGGCCACATGGGACATAACTGTTCAGTGAGTTTGCAATTGATCCTTACCATCAGCAGGTTTGACCCATGTGCCCCCCCCTCAAGTCACTGATTGGTTACTGCCTGGTAACCATTCAGTAGAAACCAAGAGAGCTGAAAAGCAGGAAGTAGTGTTCAGGCTATTATGTTAGACATCCAGTCACTCCAGCCTTTATACATTACATTTGTGTCTAATTATCTATATTAGAAACATTAAACAGACTAGCTACTAACATGTGTAGACTTTTGGTTTTCTGCTTCAACATGCCTTTAATATATCCATACTTCAGTGCCATGACCTCAGCACTTAATTTGTCACACGTATATCAATTGAATATCATAATTCTAAACATATGCTTAAAATGCTTACACAGCACATGGCTTTTATTCCCATAATCCATTCCAGAAACCACATGATAAAAGTGGTATGCTCAGCCATGTGTCTGCATGCATAAATCTGGTTTCTTACATACAGAACTAAAGACTAATTAAGCCCTGAAGCTGTGTATAGCCCATATGTTGATTGAAGAAAACATGACAGATGCATTTGATCAATAAAATTACAGAGCAGGGGTTCCCATTCTAAGGAGTTTCCAAATGGATACTGGAGCTAATTAGTTTCTTTAATACGTACAGAAGATGTCATGGCCTGAAGGATTTTTTTTCTGGTTATGCTTCAACCTTACATTATTGAAAAAAATAGGAACAAAGAAAAAAAGATTTAAAAAAAAAAAAATGCTAGCATTCTTATTTCTAATCTTTATTTACTCTTGTGGATGTTAAATCTACAAGGCATTTGAGAGAGGACTATAAATACTAGAACCCCTGAAAACCACCTTCCATCTTATTTAAATTAGTATTTCCAAGCCTGTGTTTATTACTAAATGCTGCTGCCTGACATAGATAGAATCAGTTTTAATTATCAACTGTTCCAAACTTCAGGAATCCAGGTTCCAGATAGGTATTAAATGAGGCACAGCCTTTAGTTTAATTTGTGTATTATATGAGTATACTGCTCAATACTGCTCTATCGGTAAATTGCTCATTAATTGAACCACTATATTGAATGCCAGACAGCTTAGTTTTTAATAAAAATATATTTATCCTGAACATAATGCAAACAGTCACATCTCAACTTCATGCTTGTCCCTACTTAAAATGCAGATTCCATGTGCAACATCCTTATTTTTATGTTATCAGTGGTGTTGCCCATAGCAACCAATCAGATCTTTGGGGGGGTTCTGACTTGTAGGTGACGGTTCAAAGCTAATTGCTGATGTGTTGCTATGGGCAACATCACTGTGCTGTTTGTATACATGTTCATAAATATGCCCCTAAGACTCTTTCTTAAACTTGAGTCCTCAGCTGATGTTGGACCAGAAGTCCCAGAATGATTTAATGATTAATTATAAGTTGATTGAATGAATTAATGACTGGGAGTTGTATTATGCAAGGTTAAAAATTAAGGCATCAGGGTCAATTTCATCCAGAGCCAACTAACAATTTCTCCATGTTTTGTTAGCTGGATTGTACATAGTTATGATGAATACATATAAAAAGGCTGCATTGCAAATGAGGATGGACTTACCAGCAGCTAACATCACAGAATCAATGCAGATTTCCCTTTTGGAAAAGATTCATGACCAAGAAGTTGGGCAAATGTCCTGGAATAAAACACACACAATTTTGAAGCGAGTAGACTTTCTGAAGGTAGTTATTGGGAACAGTGAAAATGCAAATCATGACTCAACAGTCTTCTCTTCAGAAACCTGTAAAACAGAGTGATAAATTACTGGTCATGGCAAACTTAAAACATGCATGTGGCTTCATCAACCCTAAAGAAATACGATCAGAAAAAAATCATATATTTCCTGATACAAGACCACAAGCCCAGTGGTTATAAATGTAATGGAGTTCCTTGAAAACAGCATAGCTAGTGTTAGCAAGTGCAAAGTGTGTCTCAATTGCAGCAATGGCAATCCTGGAGCATTTTACATAGTTTTATAGACACCTTTTACGACCCACAACTAAAAGTACATCTAGGTCCAGAACAATAAGAAGTGCCAAACGTTGAGTATAGCAAACAATAAGTTACTGGAATGCAATATGAAATGGAAGATGGTGCAAATAATAGTGTTTGCATCTAAATAGGTAAACGTTTCAACAAAGACTTAGAATATACATGTATTCTACAATGTCTTTTTACATGGCTTACTAGCATCATCCATTAAGATATTCAATTACCTGAGATTAGACTGGCAGGGGTCCTGGAGGTTGCTTTCTGCTAATATGAAAAGTATATTTTGATTTCTATCTGTACAAGCGTAGTCAAGGGACAGAAGACAATGTAGAATGTTAGAGGACTGAACTGCTATTACTAAATAAAGGTGTAGGATCTATCATTGGGAACCTGGGGTTTTCTATATACAGAGTTTTTCTGCAATTTGGATCTCCAAATTATTACTACAGAGAATAAGGAAATCATTTAAATAAAAAAAACAATATTTGCTTAAAGTGGGCTCTTTGGGGGTTGACCTGAAGTGGTTTTCGGATAAGGGATCCCATCCCTGTAGCCAGAAATCCAGCTAAAGCATACTGTATGTACCAAGAAAACCACAGATTCTTGAATCTTGAAGCCTGCAAAGAAAATTGTGTAACTTCACATTATAATAAGAAATACAATTTGTACTTTCAAAAACCAAAACAACCCCACTGCTTCAACAATACACAAGAAACATCATTCTTATGCTTTCATCTTTAAGGATATTTTGCATAACATTGTTACCACCACTCACTAGCCCCATCATTTTGACAGATACTGCTGGAGATGTTTTGCATCAGAAAGGTGCTTTACAAACCCATTGTCAATTAAGTAATACCACAGAATACACAACTTTTTTTTTTTTAAGAAGCTTGGCAAACCAGTAGATTAAACCCTTTATACTTAAGCCATATTTCTCAATGCACATAACTCATTTGTAGAAGCTTTCCAAAAAAATATTGTATTTTGTGTACCATATAAACAAAATGCATTGCTAGTTAGTAACAATCCACCACTGCAGTACATCATAAGACAGACAAGGAAACGATAGTGAAAAGTACAGTTACTTATAGAATACTTTGGATGGAACCATTCTGCAAAATAATATTTAGTTGCGTTCTTAACCAAAAAATAAAACAACTCAACATATACCACACTATGAATTAATTACTGCTCATGCAGTTGTTACCAAAATAAGAGGAAGAAAATAATCAACAAGGTTTACAGAATAATGAGCATTACTTTTATTTAAAAAGTTTTTTTCCTACAAGTGCATTAGGCACCTATACAAAATAAAAATAAAACACAAAAGCTTTACAGATTACGTTCACAGGTATAAAGGAGGGCTTGGGACATCTGTCTCAGGTCTTCCGGTAGTCAGGTAGCACTAATGCGTCACTCTCTGTACATGGAAGGAGGGGTTTGAAGGAGCCAAACTCAGCAGCGCCCTGCTGCTTAGAATGTGGAATGTTTGGGTGCCCCGCTCCCTCTGAAATGGACTCAGGAGGTGCTGGGACCACCGTCCTCTCCGTCAAAATGTTTAATTAGAATTTTTACTTTTGTTTTTTTTTTTTTTTAGAATCGTTACATTATGTCATTTATGGGGAGGGGTTCCATCTCCAGGATGTGAACCGCGAGTTTCGTCGGGAGGGGGCTGTTTACCAGGCCGGTGCAGTGTTGGCAAGACGTCTCATACGCCTATAGGGAGGAAAAGAGAAGAGGGGCAAGGTAAATGATAAGGAGGTTTTAGGTGTATGCTTAACTCTAAGGCAGGGGTTCATGTGAGATACTTAATCCGGTTACAGTGATCAGAAAGGATTGTACTGCACTTGACAACATCCCTAGTACACTTCCAACCTTCTTCATAACTAGCAGGGGAAAAAAACCCAACAGATGCCTTAACGAATACGCAGAATTTGTCATTACTTATGGATTTATAGAGGATTTATAGTTTATAAAGGTTAAAATGGGACTTAAGGGTAAATTGAGCCTGCACATCTATTAGTCATGTGGCACAGGTAAGTGGCATGAGTAGCATAAGACTGCTAGTTGTGAGAAGCAGCCTTATACTACATGATCACTAAAATAATGCCATGTGTGGGGGCTAAATAACATCAGGAAATACTATATATGAATGAATATCACATAATATCATCTTGCTCGTGTGAAAACTGCATTTTTTTCAGGCGCTTATAGATATTACTATGGTCCTATGTAGCAACACTAGGTGCCATGCATGGTCCTTTACAGTCCACATTGTATTCTAAATAGCTAAAATGTCATTAGTTTTTAATATTTTACAGGCCGATACTGGTCACATGAAACTAATCAATAAGTATATATTCAGGAAATTCACTTTTTTGGTGTTACTGTTAAAGTTGGGAGTGAGCAGCCACTACAATGAATAAAGTGTGCCATACAGTTCTACACTACCATCTATAGATAATGGTCAATAAAGAAACTCTTAACACCCTTTAACACACAGACTCCCCTTTTATTAATCTAGCTTGTTAAGTCTCCAAAAGTTGAACAGGTTTACCCCTTCTTTGTTAAAGGCACCAGTATAACAATTAAGGATTTAAGGCTTGTACATTTAAATGGGAGCCACTGCAGACCCAATGCAAATAGAGTGGTACAAACTCCTATCTAACTAAACGTCAGCCATGATTGATAAATCTGACTGTTTGGCACATAGTAAGGCTTGAGATAAATCTAAGGAGCTGGAAAATGGAATTTTGTCACTATTAAAAAGTTCTGAAAGGAAAATGCCTACGCTCAAAAAGCCAAAAGTTCAAAAAGCTGTTTAAAACAGACCAACTCTGCCATGACATTCTAGGACACCTTGCCTGAATAAAGATAAAAACAATATTGGGAGTTATATCTATTTGCTGCAAGAGGCATTGCTAATGTCAGCAAACAAAAAATAGACACTGCTAACCACAACTCTAAATTCACTAAAATTTTTATCTACAAATATGGTTATTAAACACAAGACAACAAAGGTCAGCCATGACAAACACTGTTAATTACCATCAAGCACATGATTTGACTCATTAGTAGAGTAAACTGCAGTGTACAGAAAGTGCAGAAGCAAAGCCCATCCAGAGTATGTCCTGCATTACCCTGCATGGTTTTGCTGGACTTAAGACAGTCCAAACATTACAAAGGCCATCAACAAATGACAAAAAAGTGCAAATAACATTAAATACATAAAACTGAGCAACAAAATGCAGTAAAATTATTCTTTGGGATTGGCTTTCCTATCAATTGACAAAGCCAATTAAACACATAGTCAAAAGTTTCCACTTACAGTGGGCTCAAATAATTTTTAAGTAATCACCCCAACGTGGAATATTCTTCCACCCTGTACAGTGTTCCATACCCTCCAAGAAAACCATAATACTGCAGCTACACTGTCATATGCAGTGGAGAAGAAATGTAACAAACTTACAATAATACTGCAAAAAAGTATTTCATAAAGCCACCAACTCTGCATAAAATAGGGAAATATTTGGCCTGAAACATGCATCAGCATAACTATTCTCTACAGTTAAAGACAAAGGTATACGTGTTAAGCATACTAGATAAAGCAACAATTCTATCTATTTAACCAGACAACAATAACCCATTGTTTTGGCACCAGATTTTAGCTTTTGCTGGATAATGTAAAGCGCACTAAAGCTACCCCTGTAGAATGCAAGTATAGAACATATACATAATTCTGCTGTGGCCATTTGCTGTAAATAGGGGTATACCCTATAGCTGCTAATGGGACCTGAAATGAAGTGTTTTGCATGTTCCACTGGCAGAAAAGAAGGAGGATGTCAGTTTATCTCAATGTGAGACAAGGGAGCAGAAATTTGGAGAGGTATACGAGTACATTGGGCACAAAGGCCAATCAGGGCTTAAAGCATAAAAAAATAAAAAAATTCCCAATAAGACAAAAACTGGCAATTACATGTGCTACTAAGCTAAAGGCGAGCACTGGGAGAAATGTCCAATCCCCCCAGCTAAAGTCAGATTAAATACCAACACATCACTTGCAAAGTGCGATAACAATAAAAAGTGCAGCTCCATTGGCTGAAGCAACGACAGCACAGACACAGATAAAGACACATCACATCATAGGCTGGTGCGCATAAGCTGGAAAGTTTTCCTCGCAGAGGCTTAGAGGAAGTTCCACCTTGTTGTCTATATTCTACCCCGGCGGGAAGCCCGGAAGGAAAAGCGTATGAAACGACGGTGGCACCTGGTGTTCCGGTCCTGGTCCCGGATCTTCTTCTCCATTTCGGCATCAGTGAGGGTCTCCAGGAGGGGGCACCATTGGTCAGCGTCGCCTGTATTTCGAATCGCTATCTCTACTGTCGGCAGTGGGTTTTCACTGAAACAAGAAAATTATGTGGGAAGAATGAAATATTGCATGAACAGGAACACATGATGAATAATGTGAATTTTAAATGCACATAGGCTATAGAAAAAGAAAAAGTTTCAAAGGCACATTGGGCAATCCTATTTTGCATATGTTATCCCACAAAGTGTATGAAAGTTTCACTAAACATATGCCCTTGAATCAAAGTTGGCAAGCAAAACACATTTTATTTTAAAAAAGAGTAGACCCATTTCTTAATGACTTTATTCTTTAGATATGGAATAACCAGCACTAAGCACAAGACATAGCTGAAGTGACTGCAGAGAAGAAAAACGTGTTTCTGTGCGTAGAAAGGAAATCAGATCATTTACTTTGACTCTGAAAAAATAAAATTCATCTCAGATAATCTCAATATGTAAAACAACCGATCCAAATTAATCTCTGACAGGAGCTCCACAATAGCTACGACTCCGGAGACCCAAAAAGAAGAAGAAAAAAGTGTGAGGAAAAACATCTGTTTGTATTTCCTCCTTGAAACAAATTAGTAATGTCCACTAAAACAGGGAAGCTGGGGGGGGGGGGGAACCATTTATTTACATTTTAAACTTCGCATTTAAGACCACAGTGGTTTTATATGAAACCAGAAGATTTCACATTTGACACTTTTTTTTTTAATTTTTAAAAAATGTAATTACTTGATTAAAATGAGAGTCTATGGCGATGTCGCCAAAAGAGCGTATATCTCACCCCAATATGCCCACCTTGTGGTGGGCAATATCAGGCTGATCCGATCGTGGGCCCTAGGGCACAAAGATCGAATCCGAACGATGGGTAATGGGTGGTCGGATCGCTGGACCGCACAGATGCGGCCGTGATCCAACGGGATTTTTAGACCCGTCCGATTGACATCTGGCCGACTTACAGCCAGATATCGATTGGGGAAGCCATTCGGAGGGCACCATACATGGGCCAATAAGCTGCTGACACGGTCTGTCAGCAGCTTTTATCGGCCCCTGTATGGCCACCTTAATTCGGAGCTTTCTGGATAACTGATCCCATAACTATAAAAAGATTCATAAAAAAATAACATCGCCTTCTAATATCTCCTTGAGGATATTAAAGGTAGTTAGATGAAATCATATTCTTATTTCATATTCTTGTTCATCCTTCCTTATTCAAAAAGCAAAAAAGGTTTGGCTTCAATTTACAGTAAGTGTGCCATTCTGTTTTATCTTTAGCAGTTTAAAAAAGCGGAATATTTAGTTCATGCATCCATAGTACTTACCTGAACGCATATGTCTTCTGATGCCAGCTGAGCTGCCCTCGAATACTGTAAGCAATAGTAGTAACAAACTCCCCACCAAGTCCAAGCTCCGAGCA
The DNA here is from genome assembly GCA_038501925.1 of Xenopus petersii. Taxonomy (NCBI): domain Eukaryota; kingdom Metazoa; phylum Chordata; class Amphibia; order Anura; family Pipidae; genus Xenopus; species Xenopus petersii. Next base: position 146,316,903 of record CM076673.1, read on the forward strand.
TAACTTTAAAGCAAATTTTTCAGGAGAGTTTTCCTTTTCAGACATGTCCCACTCAAACTGGTCTACCAATGAAATGTTTCCAACATGGATATTGAGCTGGAACAGACACAGGGAGAAGCATAAACTAATGTGGTTGCTTTACATTCATTGCATAAGAAGAGTTGTCTAAAGGGATGTAAAAAGGAAGAATTTTAGGACAGAACAATGTAATTACTTCTTGGTAGCACGGTGCATTTGTATATACAGTGGTGTGCAAAACTATTTGCCCCCTTCCTGATTTCTTATTCTTTTGCATGTTTGTCACACAAAATGTTTCTGACCATCAAACACATTTAACTATTAGTCAAAGATAACACAAGTAAACACAAAATGCAGTTTTTAAATGAGGGTTTTTATTATTTAGGGAGAAAAGAAATCCAAATCTACATTTTCATTTGTGAAAAAGTAATTGCCCCCTGAACCTAATAACTGGTTGGGCCACCCTTAGCAGCAATAAATGCAATCAAGCGTTTGCGATAACTTGCAACGAGTCTTTTACAGCGCTCTGGAGGAATTTTGTCCCACTCATCTTTGCAGAATTGTTGTAATTCAGCTTTATTTGAGGGTTTTCTAGCATGAACCGCCTTTTTAAGGTCATGCCACAACATCTCAATAGGATTCAGGTCAGGACTTTGACTAGGCCACTCCAAAGTCTTCATTTTGTTTTTCTTTAGCCATTCAGAGGTGGATTTGCTGGTGTGTTTTGGGTCATTGTCCTGCTGCAGCACCCAAGATCGCTTCAGCTTGAGTTGACAAACAGATTCTCCGGACATTCTCCTTCAGGATTTTTTGGTAGACAGTAGAATTCATGGCTCCATCTATCACAGCAAGTCTTTCCAGGTCCTGAAGCAGCAAAACAACCCCAGACCATCACACTACCACCACCATATTTTACTGTTGGTATGATGTTCTTTTTCTGAAATGCTGTGTTACTTTTACGCCAGATGTAACGGGACGCGCACCTTCCAAAAAGTTCAACTTTTGTCTCGTCGGTCCACAAGGTATTTTCCCAAAAGTCTTGGCAATCATTGAGATGTTTTTTAGCAAAATTGAGACGAGCCTTAATGTTCTTTTTGCTTAAAAGTGGTTTGTGCCTTGGAAATCTGCCATGCAGGCCGTTTTTGCCCAGTCTCTTTCTTATGGTGGAGTCGTGAACACTGACCTTAATTGAGGCAAGTGAGGCCTGCAGTTCGATGTTGTCCTGGGGTCTTTTGTGGCCTCTCGGATGAGTTGTCTCTGCGCTCTTGGGGTAATTTTGGTCAGCCGGCCACTCCTGGGAAGGTTCACCACTGTTCCATGTTTTTGCCATTTGTGGATAATGGCTCTCACTGTGGTTTGCTGGAGTCCCAAAGCTTTAGAAATGGCTTTATAACCTTTGAAATTGAACTCAGGTGTGATAACCCACAGTTAAGTTATTTTTTAACAAGGGGGGCAATCACTTTTTCACACAGGCCCATGTAGATTTGGAATTTTTTTTCTCCCTTAATAACGTAAACCTTCATTTAAAAACTGCATTTTGTGTTCAATTATGTTATCTTTGACTAATAGTTAACGGTTTTTGATGAGCAGAAACATTTAAGTGTGACAAACATGCAAAAGAATAAGAAATCAGGAAGGGGGCAAATAGTTTTGCACACCACTGTACACTTTAAACATTTACTTTTGGTTTCATATAAGTTGCGAAATGTTGACACCCATGGCTTTAAATAAAGGAAAAAATATATAACATTTAATTTCCTTGTTGAAAGAGCTTTTTTAAACTGTGTTTTAAGAGAATCCCTAGAAAAAGTAAATTCATCTGCTCATAAACAATTCTGATAAGGCAGAGTTGGAATGTACAACACAGGCATAAAACTATAGTGCCAATGCTGTAAACTCATTAGTTCAGTGTGGAAAGATCAAAGAGACTAAAAAGTCTATATAGGCAATATACCTTTTAGGGCAGGGGCACACTGGCAGATTCGTGGAGATTTAGTCTCTTGGCGACTAACCTCTTCTACGGGGCGACAATCTCTCTTCGATTTTCGAAGTCACCCGAAGTTTCCTCGTGAGGCAACATCGGAAATCGAAGCACCGCGAGTGCATTGGCGCAGGCGATTTTTCATTTAAGCAGGTGGAAGAGGAAGGCAGTTTGGAGAGATTGACCCCAAAGAAGAGGCTATTAGTCGCCAGGTGACAATCTCCCCAAATCTGCCCGTGTGCCCCTGCCCTTAGGGTGGTTGCAGACAGGGAGATTAGTCGCCCAGCAACCAATCTTCTCAATTGCAGGCGACTAATTTCCCCATACTGCCTAACTGCCACCAAGAATACGAATCACATGCGGGATGATTAATCTCTAGGGATGCTAGGGTGCTAACCAGCACCTGAATTTTACTGCTTCTTACAGTTAGGCATTTAGTACACAAATTGTAAGTGAGTGTGGCGAGTGAGTAAAGTGCCTACTTGGTACAACACTTATATGTGTACCTTGATGATGACTCTCTGGTCAGACTGATCTTCCAGGATGCTATCAGTGGGATATGATTCTATTTGCTGGCGGATAGCTGAAGCAATGGCTGGAACAAAAGCCAGAGGATTCAAGTCAAGGTCATCACAGAGAATCTCAGCAAACATTTCTGGAGTCATCAACTTCTCTGCAGGCAAAAAGAAAGTTCTGTTAACAGAAATATAGGCAAACTAATGCCCTGCCATGTTAAACTCAACATTGTTTTAGTTAATTTCCAACAAAGCTTGTGATAATGGCAATGCTGTTAGAAAAAAAATAAACAGTAAAATTATTTAATAAATACAGAACCATCTTCATTGTAGCAGTCATGTAATATACCTTTATACTTTACTGACAGTTCATCCATCAATGGTAAGCCTTAGTCTGGACAGTCAGAAATACACAATTCAGAGAAATCAGCAAAATGCACATTGTACTGTCAGCTAAAAATAGCCATGATGTCTGAAACTGGGACAGCTCCATGGACATTCTGTAGTAAGCCAGTGCTTGTTTATCATGTGCATTATACAAAAATAAAAGTCATACATAAAGGTCTGTGGAAGGTCTAAGAAAGGCAATGGGACATAAAAACAATTTACTGGTGAGTTGAATTCAGATCTGAGATCCATTTGACTCCATGCAATTTTAGGCATCTAGCCCACATATCTGACTCCCATGCTCCTCCCCAGTTTGCACATTCTAACTCCTTTCCCCATTTCATTTTTATCACCAATTTAGCTCCCTCTCTTGTTTATTTTATATTTTTCCTTCTACTTTATTTATTCTCCCACGACATTTTGTCAGACAATCTCAAATTAGCTTACATTTCTGTATTTTGCTTAATTATTTGCCTTTCAAATATTTTTTTAATTTCAAACCTGAGAGGCTTGAATGTATATTGAATTATACTAGTATACATCATATTAAAAGTTGAATTCAAGGTAAAACTATCCCCTTATAGTGTATGGGTTAATGGGAAGCAGCTGCCAGATTTATCCATCAGAAAACTGGGGTAATCAAATGAACGAGCCACTGGCCAAAGACCTGATTTGACCCGAATGGCAGATATAGTTGCTTTGTGTTTTCAATCACTAGAAGGGCAATGTCTCATGGACAATGCAAACAAATCGTGTCTGAAAACACAGAAGTGCACATATTATATCGGTATTACATTTATACATGGAACATTATAAATCTGTATGCAGACTATATAGACTTGCACTTCATTCGTCGAAGTTGCAAACTGAAAAAAACAAATTTGCTTTTAGCACAAATATAAAGACTTTTTTTTAATCATGTCTTATAAAAGGCAGCGGTTAGAATTGATACAATAGTTGCCAATATTTTACAGGTGCTGCTAAAAAATGTATCAACTAAATGTAGCAAATTGTAACAGTTCAGAAACTGTATCTGGACCACTGAGCTGCCAGACTTAGACACTAGAGACACGAACATTAAACTTCAATTTTGGAAAACGGTAAAAAAATAAAGATGGAAAGCAATTTAAAAAAAAAAAAGTCTTTGTTGATGGTGAACAATCTGAAAACCACTAAACTGAAAAAAAGGAAGTGAACTTCATACAGTCATGCACCAACCTCATAGTCAAGCACCTTATACAGACATGCAAGTGCACCCCTCCATTAGTGTAACATTAACATTAAATAGCAAATTAGGATTTATTGGATACAGCCAAATGTTTTGTTTAGGATTCATTTTTGTTGGAATCCAAGCACTATGGATTACTATGGATAAATGAAATACTAGATACGGTAGATAGATAGACAACCCATAGCCCTTCTATAGAAATCAGAGGACAGAGAAAATACTTGGCAGCAGTTTTTCATTAGCACACACATACATGAGCAGACAGAAGACATTTTAAACACAACCTCTAGTGACTGGGCTCATGTCCCATGCAGATGTATATACTCATTTAAAGGACTTTGATAAAGAGCTTTAGGCCATACCATTCATATTCCACGTGAAGGCATCTCGAAGTTTCTGGCCATCAATTTCCATGTCTAATCGTATGGGAACCAATACTTCTGGCTGAGCAGCATTTTCATGAATGACTGCTGGATCATGGTCATCAAAGCTAAAAATGAAAAGCTCGCGGTTACCAAAACTGAAAGCAAAGCATCAACTCATAGCATTTACACTGTAAACATATGCTGGAAGAAGTTCAACCAGTTTACATGCAGCATTAACATCGCTAAGACAAACACCATGCCAACAGGCAGGTGCTGTAAGTTCTGGTAAGCGGCAACAGTATGCACTTGAATACCGTCTGCTACATGAAAAAATGTACCAATTTCATTGCCCTTTAAAACGCATAAACAAATTAAATCACTTATTTCTCTAACGTGTCAGCGAATACAAGGCAAGTATTAAAGGCTGTGCATATATATATATATATATATATATATATATATATATATATATATATATATATATATATATATATATATATATATATAATATATATATACACATATATATATATATACATATATATATATATACATATATATATATATACATATATATATATATATACATATATATATATATATATACATATATATATATATATATACATATATATATATATATATATATATATATATATATATATATATATATATATATATATATAAAATCCACAGTTGTAAGCAGCGCACACCGGAGTTTAAAAAATTTGTTTCTTTATTTATCAAAAGATTAAAACCATAGTCGCAAGGATCAACGTTTCGGTCAGGGTCTAAGACCGTTATCTTGATAACGTTCTTAGATCCTGACCGAAACGTCGATCCTTGCGACTATGGTTTTAATCTTTTGATAAATTACAACTGTGGATTTGATGTATGAGAAGCGCTGCTGCAGCACCCGTTCCTGATTGCTCTGAAGGGAGTGCAGAGACCTGCCTGGGTTTATGTGATTTCTTCTCAATTGGTGTTTTCTCCGCCATGTGTGCCATAACTCTTAGACTAACATTGCTATTGTACATACAGAAAAAAAAGATAGTCTTAAACCAGAATATATACATATATACATAAACTGTCCTTGAGAAATTAGGTCAGAACCCGAAAAGAACAGTAAGAAAGGACTCAAATGTTATACCAGCATAGGAGATACACCAAACTATGCGTAATTCCTTTAATACTTGAGCTTCATACTTAGCACAATAAATACATGTAAATACATTTGCCTAATGCTGGGAGAGGGACTGGTATAAATTATGAGCTCTTTCTTTCGTAAAGTAAACGTCTAACCAACATATAAATAATAATTCACATTCCTGAATAGGGTGCATTTATGATGCCATAATATGGTCAACATTTATCCGTTTACTATATTTATATCATTTAGTGTCACAGCACTGAAAAACCTTTGTAGTTATCAGCTGACAAATTCTCTCTTACTATACATCTACTTTAAAAAGAAAAAAATGTTTATATTATCATATATATTTGAATCCGTAATGCTCACCAGAGTGGAAATGTCCTCTTCTTGTCTCGGCCCATACGATTTCGGTTTATAGTAGTAGAGCAAGGCACTGCATCCAGGTGGTGGGAGCTGTTGGGTAGGGTTGGAACCCACTGGCTGTTTCTCTTTGCTTTCTGCTCCCTGAAAAACAGTCAAAATATGAAATGCATCTACTGACTTTTCTAATACAAAATGGCATCACATTTTAAAACCTTCAAATAAAAACTGAAATTTGTGCCTCACTCACCTGAGGTAGGTTGGTGGTTCTGTGCTAATGGAGACTGCTTTATATTTCTCATCATTGCCATCAAGGATCTCTTCAACTTCTGATGCTTTTAATAGGGTAACACTGGTCGCTAAAGTGGTATGGCCATGATCTAAAGGAAGAAAACAGTGAAGAAAAGGGAAGAAAAAAGTGGAAATGGTTTGAAAATTTACATTTAAACTATTTCAATTAGATTAAAAAATAAGGAATTATCACAACGGGTCAAATTGGGGGGTGGCATCATAATATATATATATATATATATATATATATATATATATATATATATATAAGAAATAATTCGAATTTGCTGGAATTAACTGGAAAAAGCACTTTAGTGATCCAGCATTATAAGACAATCTGGAATTGCTTTACATTTTTGAATTCTGTAAAGCTGTCCTAACACGGCCAGCTTTGGTTGGACTCTTTAGCAGATTTCAGGTCTTGCGGACATACCCATTGGAGGTAATAGATCTGCAAATCCAGGTAGTACAGGTAAAATCTGGAAAACCCAGGTCCCACCATCTACTATTGGTGCACTTAAAGGAAAAATCAACCTGTGGGGAAAAAAAAACCTACCCCCCACCCGAGGTAGACCTCCCTCCCTCCTTCCCCCAGGCTAACTACCCCCCCCCCCGGGAAATACCCCATACTTACCCCTCGGCGCAGATTCTTCCAGTGAAGTTCCACGCCTCCATCTTCTGCGTCCTCTGTAAGCCGACTGCGAGATCGGTATTTCTGCGCATGCGCAGTTGGAGCAAGTTTGCCGGTTTGCACAACTGCGTATGCGCGGAATTACACTGAAATTGATGATCTCCCAGTCAGCTTACTTCGCTGGAAGAATCTGCGCCGAGGGGTAAGTATAGCGTATGGGGCATTTCCCTGGGGTAGTTAGCCTGGGGGGAGGGAGGTCTACCTGGGGTAGGGTTTTTTTTCCCCACAGGTTGATTTCTCCTTTAAGTTGATCCAAGCTCTTGTATGTGTCCACTTACATTAAAGACAAGTGATCAAACCATGATAGAGGAAAGAAGTAATATTTACATTTCTTGCCATGAGAAGACGCTACTATTTTCTTCCTTTCTTCTACTGTTGCCAACCGTCTCCAAAGGGAAGGATACCGTTTATATAATGAGCCCCTGAACATGCGCAAGTAATTTCCCACCTGTAGACGAAAGAACGTATTCAGATCCAAAACACAAGGAACTTCTTTTAGGTCTGCAACATTTGATCGCAGCCCCACACATATGATGTGAGCACCTCCAAGTGACAGCATACAATGAAGCCCATCACACCTCCAGGATCCAGGCTTTAGGGGAAAGGTGAAATTTGCAGTTCAGTCTTTCGGCTAGGGAAGGTTTCAGGCTGAACAGTGTCTATAGCCTGCACACTGCTCTTTTATTGTGTATGAAACACTGAAAATAAACCATGCCCATCTCTCAGAAAACAGAAAGAGTAGAAGTAGCAGCACATGTGAGCAGAGCACAACAATGAGCCAAGGAATTTTTTTTTCCCATTGCAGATACTTTGTTTACCCCATGTTCTTTGTTGTTACACCCCAATCTCTCTGCCAGTGCTTAAGCTGCTATTAAACTACAACTAGAAGCACTTCCTTAATTCCCGGAATGATGGGAATTGTAGTTCATGAAGGGGCCACGGTTGAATACTCCACTCTTTGTTTATGAAGCAATCCCCCCCCCCCTTTTTTATGTTTTGCACACCTAAATTTACCGAAACCTTCGTCTCGTCCCCAATTCTGCGTGTAACAAAGAAACAATCCTTTGTCCCAAAACCTTTACTCCCCTCCTTTGAATTACGCCGTTTTCAGCGGCTGCTTTTTTGCGTTTGCCCTGGGACCGTACCTCAGATCCTATCATGTAATATTCTCCATCCTCTTCCAATTGAAATTTCACTGGCTTTTGGCCAAACGTTTTACTCAACGCCATGATCATCCTGCCTCCGTTCCAACACCGGGCCCACCAAACAGCGCATGTGCAAGCTATTTGGTACAAAAGCGCAGGCGTCGAGTGAACAGCTAAGCGCATGCGCGGTGTTTCGGCGCATGTCTAGTAGTACGGTTTCTACGCTGATTAAAGGACCAGTAACACCAAAACATTTAAGTATTTCAAAGAAATGACAGTATAATGCACTGTTGAGCTGAGCTGCACTTACTTCTAAAACTGGTGTGTTTGTTTCTGAAACACTGCTATAGTATAAACAAGTTGCTTTGCATCCATGAGGTTAGACATTCAAGCAGAGTGTGCACTGTCAGTAGATAACAGAAGTTCCAAAAAATCCCATTGTATACTATAGAGCGTGTTATCTGCTGTCGTAGGGTTGCCACCTGGCCAGTATTTTACTGGCCTGGCCTGTAAAAATGATGATGGTTGATCCCAATGTTATCATACCTCCCAACTGTCCCTTTTTGGGACAGCTCACCAGCAGTCTCTCATTTGTACTGGAAAGTCCCTCTTTTCTCAGCCAGAAAAAGAAACAACGTTTCTCACTTAATTGGCTTTTAGCAGAGAGCCCAGAACAGTTAACAGGTGCAAATAAGATATTTTGTAACAATTTTGAGACACAAAAACACAGTTTAGATAAGGAGAAATATTTTGAAACTTTCATAACCTGCCAATTTTTGTAAAACAAACATGGTAATTAGGGGGTGTGGCCACAGAAAGGGGTGTTGTCAAAAAATTGCTGCGCTACATGCGGGAAAAAAAAATTTGTCCCTCTTTTTACTTCAAAAATGTTGGGAGGTATGTTATTAATAGGAAAAAAGATAAATATATAGGAAGGCCTTTTCTGGAAAAAAAATACCAGCCTTCCTATATTCTTATGGTTTTTGCCAATAAATAACATTGGCATCAAGCAACATCTTTAATGGCCAGGCTGGTAAAATACTGGCCAGGTGGCAACCCTACCTGTGTATCTTGTGCCTTTCCACCGATTTCAGCTTTGAATGGCTGCCCCCATGGCTACACAGCAGCTTTTCTATATATATTATATAACTATACTTGTGTTTCTGAAGCAAACACATTGGTTGTACCTAGGGTTGTCACCTTTAAAAAGAATACTTACCGGCCGGTGGGGGACTGTGACCTAAAAGGGCGTGACAGTGGCCTAAATGGGCGTGGTTATGATGTAGAGGTGGTAGGGCACTGCACACAATGGCCTGAGGATGGAGCGATCCTCAAAGAAAAAAGTTAAGTGTCGGGTAGATTAGGGGCGGGACAATGGCTAATCTTAAATGTATTACAAATTTACCATCAACTCAGTAAATATGTACTACAGTCCCCAGCCCTGGCAGGTATTTTACCGGCTAGGCAAGTAAAATACCAGCCGGGTAGAAACCCTAGTTGTATCAGTGCAGTACAACGGTACAATAAAGTGAAACATTTTGATTTTGTGGTGTTACTGTGCCTTTAAAATAGTGGCTTTCTTAAAGGGGTTGTTCACCTTTGATTTAACTTAGTATGATGTAGAGAGTGATATTCTGAGACAATTTGCAATTGGTTTTCATTTTTTATTATTGAATGTTTTTGAGTTATTTAGCTTTTTATTCAGCAGCTCTTCTTTAGCAATCTGGTAACTAGGGTCCAAATCACCCTAGCAACCATGCATTTATTTGAATAAGAGATTGGAATATGAATAGGAGAGGGCCTGAATAAAAGGATCGGTAATACAAATTAACAATAACAATACATTTGTAGCCTTACAGAGCATTTGTTTTTTAGAAGACAGTCAACGACACCGATTTGAAAGTTGCAAAGAGTCAGGAAAAAAAGGCAAATAACTATAAAAAATAAATAATGAAAAGCAGTGCGACTGATTCCATACTATGACACATAAAATGAAAAAAGCTTTATATTCAATTATACTTATAAAGCCTTACATTTTTATGCAGAGCGAGAAGCTGTCCCATATTCAAAATAGTAAAGTAAATTTCTGCAATTATTTATTATAATTTTGACGCTGGAGCCATCTGTTTCACAATGGGTTATGTCAGATGGGTATTCTGAGTAGGAATAGTATGTGTAGGGAAGGGGTAACAATAGAGAAAGGAAACTGACCAGTGTTGGACTTGACTATCAGGAAGACTCCTTGTGGGCCCAAGTGACAGTCCACCCTTCTGCTCACCCAAACTTTTGCCTTGTGTGTCTGTATGATGGCCATTCCCTATTCCAATGTGACAACCAAGAAAAGAAATGGAGTGAAGGATAGATGATAATATGTAAAGAGAAGCTATAAAGATAATACAGTTGTTGAATAAAGAGAGAAGAAAAATAGTTTGGATAGTGGGCCTATGGGCTGAAGTTTTCTGGGAGGAGCATATCTAGGACTGCTAGCACCTCTCTTTACCCTTGCAGCACTTACATCTAGGGGGCTACAGCAGTAATGCAGAGAGCAAAATTACAATTGTCTCTTTGCCTCCTCTGGTAGCTAGCTTCCCTTATGGCAGATGAGGAGCTGGCTCCTGGCATTGCAGTCCAATATTACCTATGACTACTGGGAGGGCTCAGAAGCATTCCTGTACTACTGACTACTGTAGGAAGCATTCCAAAAGTTTCCCCTAAGATAATTTTGTTTTGGGACCCAAATCTACTTAGGGCTCTAAGTATGGAAGTTCCTGATCATTTTCCAGTCTCTTATTCAAACTACTGCCCAGTTTCTAGAGTAAATTGGACCCTAGCAGCAAGATAGTTCCTGAACTTTGCTGAACAAAGAAAAACATACAAAAATTAAGACCAATTACAAATATCAATTGCAACATATCACTGTCAACATCATACCAACTTATAGATGAACTATACTTTTCAGTTACTTTTTCCTTAGTTGGACAGAGAGTTTATTAGATAGTTCCCCAAATAGGACCTCTTTAAGGAAGAGGAAAGTTAAAACCACTTACTAACCTGTCCCCTCAGGACAATGTGCCTCTTCAACAGAAAACAAACTGGTCTAGGGTAGTTTCCTGTGTAGCAAAGTAGTTCTGCTTCCAGGTATTCCTTGTGCAGGATTTGGATGCTCCACATTTCCTTGTGTGCCATTGCTATTAGCCCTAGCCCCTATGGCGTGAAGTATTTTTTGCTGGCATGTTTCAGCCAGGGTAAAAGCCCACACATATTATTATTTACTTTAATCAAATCTTTCAATTGAATAACTGAACTACCAGATCCCAAACTTGTGTAAAATATACAGAATTAGACTGGAGACTGGAGACGCCAAACATGTTGCTGACAAGAGGACCTTCACTATCTAATCAATTCTCAAATAGTTTGTATAGGTTTTAAAGAAAACGTAGCCCCGTTTCAACCAACCGTGTCCTCAAGTCATTTTCAGAGTAGAAAATCACAGCATTCTTTAATAAATGCATATATGTAAACTGCAGCAGGGCAAGTACAACCCACACCTGATCTAAACCCAATGTTCTGAGCATTTTTTGGCCAGCCTGCACATCAGTGATAGTAACAAGCATACAGTTTGCCCAGTATGCTTTGAGCAGCTGTGCATACACAGTCTTATAGTCCCAAATAAACATCTTTTACCATTCTGTGTATGCCCCCCTTAACCCAGTGAAATTTCATTTTGCAATAGACAATGGTAATTGACACAAATAAGCATACACTATATTCTGGGTCCTGAGGAAATGTTCCAGACTTTATTTGGGTCTGTTTAAAAAACAGGTAAAGGAGAAGGAAAGGTATAATCACTGATTATTATTGCTTACCTGTGTCCTCAATCCAGTGCCCCTGTTTGCTGAAGCCTGCACGGTCCCAGGTACTACCGCAGGAGGTTGCAATTACGTTGCTTAGATACACAGATCTTCTTCTGCCCTAACCGTAACCCTACTATTCAGGAAAAGTATTACAATGACTAATGCCACAGCATCCCAAATGGCTGCTAACTACTTGAAAGTGAATATGTTGAGGCTGAGCTACTCATATTCCTAGTCCAGTCTACCAAGGTACTGTAGGTATAAGACCCCACCTTCACTTTGCAGCCTAATCCCTGACCAGTATATGCCTTTTCCCTCAGGAACATTGCATACATGTACCTACAGTATCTACTTCTGAAAACGGTCCAAACCCTTATCCCCTCCATAAATGACTATTGCAATTTGATGTCCACTCATTTCAAAACATCTCTTCTGTCCCATTGCTAACTTACTGGCCAGTGAATGGTGCACTTGCAGCTCCCTGCCTGAACAATATCTGGCCAAAAATTTGACAGTAACATTTGAAAACTCTATCTGGCGACGAGGGCTGAATAGGCACATTAATGCAATCCTAATCCAATGTGTCCCAGTATAACCACAGTAGGATCCAAATATTGCCCCCCCCAAGCCAACGATCAAGTCAGCAAAATTTGGCCCAGTGGGAGGGTGGCCAAATTTGAGTAGAGATACACTTTTTTACAACCTCACTAAACAGGTTCCCATATGTATGACAGGCTTTAAGGCTATTAATCAATTCTGGGTAAAACAATGAATTCCAAATAATTCACAGTTTTGTAAGTTTTTATAAAGCTAGAGGAACAGGTTTATAAAACAAAGTGGATTTATTACATATATAAAACATACCAAAATGTATTTCTGTACAAAACTTAAACATTCACATTTGTAATTAAAACACACATTTGATGCAATTGTGTAGCTGGCTACATACATGGCACTGAGCTGAATGGAAAGGAACCTACATTGACTTTACCAAAAGAGTGGTAAACTGACCCCTATAAGGCACAAGAGTTTGTATAATTTATTAAACTTTGTATTTCTGCTAGCTGGTTTCATTTGTTTGGCTTACTCTATGGAACATTCAGCCATCACAATATTACTTACAGTCAAATGGCTCATTAGAAGATGCTGGTTTTCTGTAAATGATAAATTGCAATGAATTTCCCTTTTCAATTTGTGTTTGCTTATAACAGCAGACATGTCAGCTTCAAGTTTCTGTGTTAAACACAAGCTCATTGTCTTTCTCTACCCCATACATAATACTTGTAAGAATATTACATTGCTACCACATCTGGCGTTAGATTTTTAAGTTGCAGATTTACCAAAATTCTATTCCCTTTTTTGTTTCATCTTTTCCACTTCTGCTTTTGATTTTCTATATCACATAGCATTTTTTTTTCTAATGTGGCTTGTTATTTTGGGATAATTTTCTTCCAATTCACTACTTCTAAACAAATAGAGCAATCATATTCATCTGTAAATGATGTCACAAGAAAAAAAATCTCAAAATGTAAAAAAAACTTCCACACTTAAACAGTTTCATATCAGGATCAGTGTCCAGCACCAATAGAGGTATTGTGAGAACATAGCATTTGGTATTACAGCAAACTGTGTGCTAATTTTAAATGTTCACAGTCAAATTGCTTGTGCAAAAAAGAAAGTGTGAAGACCAAAGTGCCTGGGACCAGAGTCCTGCGCGATTCCATTTTTTGGGACAAGTACCCGACCCGTACCTGCTATCTGCAACCCGGACCCGCAAACCGCATTCTTACCCGATTGGACCCGATACTCGACCCGCAAGTGCCTTATCCGCAACCCGGACCTGCTACCCGCTGACCATCAAGAATTAGGAAGTGCTGTCGTTGTAACCCGGAAGTGACATTGATTCATCGGAAGAAGTCGTGATCAGAAAAAAAGGAGTAAAACAGGAAGTTCTCTCATCGTAAACCGGAAGTGACATCATCGGAAGTAGACATGGCCAGAAAAAAGTAAATATCGATATTGAGAAAACCTGCAGCCCGACATGCAAACCAGCAGAACCGCCAACCCGCGTCTATACCCGCACCCAGAATTTCTATCCGCAACCCGCAGGTTTTTGCGAGTAACTTGCGGGTACCCGACCCACTGCAGGACTCTACCCGGGACACACTGCACAGTCTTTTAATTCTGGAAAGTGTTTGAGTAGGCTGATTACCATCCTAGGTAAAATTCCTGGAGAAATTCTATACAAATATGCTCTTCTCCAACATGTTAAAAATCTGTTTGTATTTCCCATTCAACGTAGCTGGATATTTGAGGGTTCACATTCCAAATGCTGTATGTAAGATTCAGATGCTGAATTGTAAATCAGTGAGTCAGATTGGGGCCCTGTGGTCCTGCCAGGGTCTGTATTACAGAGTAGCAATCCTAGGTAAGACACATGAGCCAGCTCATGTTAAGGAATTAACAGATAAAGAGTTTTCTTGGCAGTTGAAAAAATCCTTACTGATCAGGTGAGGATACCCCTCAATGACACGAACTTTGAATGGATCAAACTTCCAGTACTGTCGTCCTTTTACAAAATACGCATAACCTGCAGTGGACAAAAATTGTGATTACATTTAAGGTTTCAATGCACTTTGGGCCTTATTTATCAGAATTTGAATTTGTGTAATTTTAGAGGTTTTTTTCCCTACTTCGAATAAACTCCCAGTTAAAAACTCCCACAAATATTATAATTTTTTTATTAATAAATCTGAATATAAAAAATTTAATAAATAAAATCGTTTGAAAAACCCATATGTCTACAAGCTCAAATTAACCTTGAAAAACTCTAACTGAATAGTTTCCAATTTGCCTAGGACAAATCCCATTTCATGACCTTGCAAGCTTTTAGATGCTTAAGTTTCACTTTTTTAGGTTGTTTTAGCACTTTAAAACCCCAAATTCAATTGTTGCTAAATCAGTCCATTCGTTTATATCATCAAGGACACTGCTTGTAATTTCAGTCGCTGCAATATTAGCCAAAAGATGGCGCTAACAAGCCAAAATGGGTATTTGTGCTAAAGCTTTTTCGTGTGCTGAAAAGTTTTAACTAGCTCTAATGCACTATATACACAGAGAAACCATGCTGCTCCTACCTTGTTCATCCTGAAAGGCAGCATCAATGCCTTTTGGTACCCCTCTCCAGTCTCCAATGCTACGTGAATGCCAGCTTTCTACTCGTCTAGTTTCTGTGTTAAATCGCCAGTACTCTCCACCCCTAAACAGGTAGGTTTTCTTATTCTTCTCTGTACCCCACACAAAAGCAGCCTGAATCTGCAGCACTGATATGCCGATGTCAGTAATTGGAAAGGGCCCCGAGGCCTGCAGCTTTCCGTCAAAAACCCAAAACTGTGAGCCTGGGGAAAAAAAACATGATCACAATATCAGTTTACTACTCTGAGTGTATTTGGAATGACATTTATGACTTAGGGGAGACATTGCTCTCAAACTACTGAACTTATAGTATTTTTAAACCAGCTAAAACCTGGTAAATTCAGGAGGTAAGGGAAATAAGTAGTTAAAAATTGTGGGTCGTTTTGCTTTTTTGAAGATATCACCTCTTTTTACAACAGTGGTTTACACACATCTACACATGTGCATAAAAACATCACAAACTTTAAAAAAAAAAAAGATTTTAAAAGTCATGCTGTGGCTGTAAAGTGGCAGTTTGGTGTATCTGAATGCTGTTATTTTATATACTATACAAACAACTAACTATCAATTGTTATTTTGCAGTTGTTTTATTCAGTTTGTTTTTTGGCAATATTTTCAGATTTTATGTACAGGTATAGGATCCATTATCTGACAACCTGTTATCCAGAAAGCTCTGAGTTATGGGAAGGCCATCTCCCATAGACTCCTTATAATCAAATAATTCAAACTTTTAAAAATGATTTCCTATTTCTCTGTAGGAATGAAACAGATCCTTGTACTTCAGCCTAACTAAGATATAATTAATCCTTATTGAAAGCAAAACAATCCTGTTGGGTTTAATGTTTAAATTATATTTTAGAAGACTTAAATCGAGATAAGATCACTTATCCATAAAAACCTCAGGTCCCGAGCATTCTGGATAACAGGTCTCCTACCTGTAGTACCACGCCAAAAATGAGTATGCCTTATGCCCTTTACTTCAATGTAATTCATACAAGTGTACATCTTTGCATTTAAATACACCTTGGGTGAAGTGACAGGCAGAGACCAGTATTCCAGCAGTAAAAATATCGTGTGATATTAACCTAACTGATCCGAATCAGTCCTGAAGTCAATTCTTGGTGACAATTCCTGCGTCAATTTCTGCTGCTATTGGGCGAGTTACCTATAAATTCCCACAAAAAACAGCACAGAATGTCAGGGATTGTTTTTACAGAGAGGCAGGTTTACATTGTTCAATTAAGTGGTGAGAATTATTTTTACTAGCTAACAGATTGTATATCAGGTTTCTCTAAGGGTTAAAAGTCCTATATAAAACGAGTTCATATAGC
Organism: Xenopus petersii; assembly: GCA_038501925.1. Classification (NCBI taxonomy): domain Eukaryota; kingdom Metazoa; phylum Chordata; class Amphibia; order Anura; family Pipidae; genus Xenopus; species Xenopus petersii. The sequence continues at coordinate 146,333,417 of CM076673.1, forward strand.
AGCTGAATAAAGAAACTTAATGTGGATACCGGGGTGCACAAGAAGGGATCCACTCAGAATACAAATGAATAAGACAGCTGTCTGGACATTATATATTGCTTGATGTACTTTAACTTCATTAAAAGCAAAGATGGGAGTTCTGTGACTTACTGAATATTTATATATATACACACACACAGAACAAGAATGTGAAAAAAATCCTAGTGGCCTGCCCTAGCTTGTAATATCTCTGGGGAGGGGAGACATTTACGCAACAAGCATCACTGGGCAGTCCTTTCTGGGTCCGTTTTTTTAGGGAGCCTGGAATCTTGAGTCAGTGACTCTTTCCTCTATATCTGGCCAATTTACACCTAATTTTGAAAAAAAAACAGATGAAACAGCTCAGGTTCCTTCTTCAAAAGAGACAAGATTTTATTTCTTTTTACCATAGAAGAACCAGATGTTTCCCACAGAATCTTCAAACGCTGCATCAAGTGTGTCAGGGATCCCTCGCCAGTGGCGTGATGCCAGGGCTGGGTAGCCATTCTGCAGTTTCCCACCACGAAGGCGCCACACATAACCAGACTTGAAGAAGAATAACTCTCCACGAATTGTAGACACCGCATCGAAATTAGTGTTACATGCATCAGGCTAGGTATAAAATAAAGATGAGTGGGATTAGACTAAAACCACAAACAGGGGTTGTAATATATTTCACATTTATAAGGGAGAATGGAAAATAAAATCTATATACGTGTATATATACATACAGTGTATAAACAGTGTATACACACACACCTTTTTTCAAAGCTGGGATGTTACTATATTTGATGTTTTAAACATGCAGAGAGTGGTAACCTTTTCAGCACCCTTAACTTTTTGATGTTTTAGCCACAGGGGGATTTAAAAAAACTCTACAAAGAATTCAAATGCAAAAGGTGGATTAGCACCCTCTGGGCCCAACAGGCACTTTGTGAACTGCACTCATTTTCATCCTTAATTTGCTTCTTTGTACTGATCTGCTGTCATTGTAGATTAGTGCACGGATTTTACCACCTCTGCATGAAGCTTGGTGGGTGGTACGCTCTAATTAAGTCAGGGGTATACACAGTGAGCAAGAAGGCAAATAGTTTCCAATGTGAAAAACCCTGCCAATTTCATTAATATTGCAGTCACACCCTGCCAATTTCATTAATACTGCAGTCACACATCCTTTACCCAAAGGGAAGGCAGCTGGTAGGATGCTGTAGACTGGCAAGGACCAGGTAGGCCTGTAGTATTCTGATGGGTCAGTCTGATCCTGGAAGGTCATATGCTCTGATTTGTATGGGTTTAAATTAAGATACATATACATCACAAGTGGCCCCCACCAGACTGGATTAGAAATTACAAAGAGGTTTTGTTATTTATTTATCTATGATAAAGAATTTATTATAGAAGAACCCATTACCCAGACAGTTAAGAGATAAGGGAAGGCCATTTTCCATAGAGTCCTTTTTAAGCAAACCTTATTTTTTGAATGATTTCCCATTACTGCAAAACTTTTTTGGCAACACAATCCTATTGTTTGCTAAATGTTTAACATTACCACCTAACTTAAAAATCAAAATCAAATCATATCCAGCACAAGTTCATACACAAAGTCAGTTCATCTACTTTCGAAAAAAGTAGCAGGACTTAAGCCATGAGCATACAGAGCGGATCATTCTCTTTCATCAATCTGTGTTTTGTACACAGAATGAGGAAAGTGGATCTACTGTCATACACTCCTTCCTAGAGCTCCACTGACAGGCCCAACATCAGCCGGTGTGGAGCTGAACTGAGCAGATATCGACACAAAAATGGGAATTTAACTTTTCCACAACAATATCTGCTCCATGTAGCTCCACAAAGGCCCTGTCTCTCAATGGAGCTACAGGAAGGAGCTCTTACCTACAAAAATGCAGATGAAGGAAAGATATGATTTGCGTTGTATGCCCCTGGTGTTAGGAAAACAATATATGCACATAGTTTTAGCACATGTTCTCCAGGACACCCATATTAATCTGCACTAGAAAGTGAGATAAGAAAAAGAGGCACATTTAACTCTTTGCACTTATCAGTACAATATCATGTCAATCCATCATAAAAGCAGTTCATGTTAATACAGTCATTATTTATAGCATTTTTTATGTAAATAAATACTATAGGATCAGGACTATGGCCTGTAAGTCATGGTCATTATATGTGTGATCTACCAGGCGATGTTCTTACCTCTGCAGCAGGAATCTCATTACTCTCATTTTCCACCTGGTTGACCTTCACCCTAGTGGTTGGGGAAGGAGTCGGAGGACGTGGAGCCCCATACAAAAACTGTATGCCATGCTTGTCATCTGCACTAAGGCTTAGCGGGTAACGGAATGTGTAGAATGGTGACATGAGCGATTTGGAGACAGAAGAATGCTGCAGGCCAAGCATATGACCAAACTCATGAGCAGCTACTTGAAGTAGGTCTCTACCTGCAACATCAGCAGTGCAACTGAGACATGGTTGTAACAAAAAGGATAAAGCATAATGAAAGATGCCATCATCCAAACACAAGAGCAAATCCATACAGCAGCTAATCATGTGTTGAAGGTATGACCAAGTTGTTATCACACAGCTTCTAGAATCTCACAAATAACACTTACCTATATTGTTTCCAATGGTCCAAGCTTCATCGTAATCAAAATGTACATCCCCCTCCCGATGGGTTTTTGGGAAGAAAGCATGTGCCAAGATACCCCCTGGACCATCAAATGGAAGGTTATCTCCATGCCAGTACCTGCAAAGTTTGGTCATTAATAAGTAATCTAATTCATCACATTATGACATTACTATATGTTTACTATAATATATATTATATTAAAATATATATATATGTACTATATTATATTTACAATATACACTTTTACCATATATTTTTCATGATAATGGTATTTGCTCATCAAATGAAAACTTTTTAAAGTAGACACTTCTTTTACCACTATGCATAGTATTACATGGTAAATCTAGCATACTATCATAATTTTCATCCATTAATAAAATAAATAAATTTTTAATACTTTAACACAACTCACCGTGTGAAGTCAATTATGATATCAGAGCGTCCTTCATGCACCTCAGTGAAAGTCAAAGGGGTTACCTCACTCCATACCTTTAGGGCTTCTGCAATAGTGCGCCTCACTTTCACTTTACTTAGCTGCCATGGGAAACGGATGATTCTAAAACATCAGGAATGGATAACGTTGTGTAAGGACTTGGAAAAGAGCTGCTAAAAAGGCACATGTTTTTAGAGACTTTGCCTCTTACTTGTACGTCAGGTTTGTCTTGTCCCAGCGTCCTCCTGACAGAACAAAACGTTTCTGACGATTATGACCACTGGATGAATCTATTGGGGCAGGGATATCTGGTACTCCACAACGTGGGGGGTTCCATGAACCGGGAGCATTGAGCAGCCCCTTTGTATGAGGATAATGTAAAAATGATAGGGGTTGCAACCTGCCATGATCTTTCTGGGAGCTTTCCTGTGAATAAAACAGATTTGTTATTTCTCCGAATGTTATATGAATACACAGGCTATACAATTTTGCCCATAGTGGTGCTTACATTGCCCACTTCCAGGGGTGTTTCTGGGGTTTTCGCCGTCTGAGACGACCTTTCAAATGATGCCCCCACTCCATCTCACACCCGGCTCTTACCTTTCCTAGCACTAAAGTGGGGGGGCGGCATTGCTAGTGCAGAGAGCGCAATTGCACTCTCTGCACTATAAGAGTCTGAATTCTGTTTAAAAATCAAAATGTTCTATCTTTAAGTTACCAGGAACTTATTTTTGCTGCCCCCTGCAACCTGCGGAGGGCTGCTGCCTGAGGCAAGTTTCTCAACTAGCCTCATGGCAACAGACCCCCTTCCCACAGCACAACTCACAAAGAGGCGTGGTAGCTGATTATGTTGTTGTATGAAGTCTGAAGGTATGTGTCTATAGTCCAAGTCCCTAGTCCTAGTCACGTGCCTCTTCTGCCTACCCCTAATTTCATACTTATAATAAAGTGAATTGTGAGACCCTGCCTTGATAAAGTCTAAAACCTAATCTCCTCTTTCTCCTAATGTGTTTCTCACCCGCAGAGCAATAAATTGGGTGATGCCAGGTGGCCATACACTGCCAGATAAGCTTATTTGGCAAGGTTGCCAAATGAGTAGATCTGGGTACAATCAGATCATACAGATAATACACAAGGATTGCAGCAATGCGCTGATTCACTCCTTGTCCATTGTGATATTTAAACCTGTGTGATTGATATCTGGAAGATTTTTGGCCAGATATCAAGTGGGCAGGCCTGTCAGGAGCCCCCATAAATTGCCAGTCTCCAAATACACCTTACCTTTATCTATACACATAGTACCTAGGGTTGCCACCTTTTTGGGAAAAAAATACCGGCCTTCCTATATATTTCTCTTTTTTTAAACAACATAGAGATGACTGGGTATTGAGGTCTGATCAAGCTCTCAATCTCAGTAAAACACCCCCGCTCCAGATGTAGGAAGGTTATCCAATGAAATCAAAGGAACTGAGCGAATTTATCTTTTTTGCCTATTAATTAAATTGGGATCAACTATCATTTTTACCAGCCAGGCCAGTAAAATACAGGCCAGGTGGACACCCTAGTAGTACCTGACTCTTTGCATCTCATCTTTTAAGTGATTATAGGCAACCCTTTTTCATGTTTCTTTTTAGTCAATTTCCATGTCTCTCTTTTAAAGTATTCTGCCTGTTCTATATTCCTCCTGTTTATACTCAGGCTAAACATTTCAGAAAAATCAGAAATAACTTAGGATAAGAACACAGAAGCCATCTGGACTGGCCAAGATTTAGCTTTTACCTTCTGCCACCTTACATGGGAGTTCTATGCACGTACTCAGTGAGGGGAAAGCTGGGGAACTGTCCTGATACAGTTAGACTGGGTACCATTATTTGCGCTGCTCAAAACTGTGCCTTCCATGCTTTTAAGTGTTTGATTTTCATTTTATAGGTGTTTATAAGTGATCATTGTCTCCAGTTTCATTCATCCCTTAAAGTGATACTGACACTAAAAAACTACTTTTTAAAATATGAATGTATATAAAAAGTTACCTATAGGTTATGTTTATTGCTGAGAGGTTTGTTTTTGTAAGTAATTGTTAGTTGAAGTTCCTAAACCTGACTGTTTTGTCAACTTGACTGTCCCATCTCAGCCTGTCAGTTAGGGTAAGGCCGGACGAGGAGATTCGGAGAGATTTTGTCGCCTGGCGACTTATCGTCACGTCTTTTGCACGACTAACTCCCCGAACTGCCTCAGTGTTTTTTTCCCCATAGGCTACAGTGCAAAATCGCCTGCGCTAATGCACACGCAACGATGCGTTTTCAATAGTCGCCCAAAGTTGCCTCACGCCAGGCGACAATATCTCCCCGAATCTCCTCGTCTGGCCGCTAACAGATTCTGCTACACAAATATGGCAGACCCCTCATACAGGAACATGGGGCTTCAGACAGGTAATGTAAAAGCATTGTGCAAATACTTTATGGAAAAGTTATAAGTAGCTTTCAAAGGCAATATTATAATAGATTTTAAAAAAAATCTCATCTCACCAAACACTTTTTCCAGTTTAGTTGGTTTCATATTGTTCACCAAAAATAAAGACTTTTTCCAATTACTTTCTATTTTCAATTTGTGACTGTTTTTCTAATATTGAAGTGTCAAGTTTAATTTTTCACCTTCTAAAGCAGCTCTGGGATGGAGGTTTGGGGTTGCCGAATGTTTAACTGTTCCAAATTGATACATTTAGTTTATATATTTGTTACCTTCATTACTGCTGAGTAGAATCCCTGAGTTTCATTAAAGGCAGCTGTTAGAATTGATACAACAGTTGCTAATTTTCCACACTGCTGAGAAATATATCAACTAGAGACAGGAACACCAAACTTTAAACTTACATTTTGGGAGAACGATAAAAGATGGAAAGCAATTGAAAAAAGTCTTTGTTCATGGTGAACAATCTGAAAACAACTGAACTGAAAAAAAGTGTTTGGAAGGTGAAAAACCCCTTTAAATGGTGGAAGAGGGGACTGGGCCAGGTCAGTACCAGGTCAGCATGTTGGGGTAATCAGCTATGGATGCGCTGTAAAGGTGACCCCGGGCGTCAGTAGCCGGTTACCCCAAAAATCTTGTTATGAGTCTCACTGCCTGCTAGTGTCTCTCTGTTCAAGCTCCCGGTTCCGAGGAACGTACGGACGCGCTGTGAAGGTGACCCCGGTTACCCCAACACAGCACTGTGTATATAGCCCAAGAAATCCAACCTGGGTCTAGGACTGCTTCTTTAGAAAGCACTAGACTTTCTGTTTCTATCTGTTTTCTCTGTTGACAAGTGCCTACTTTTGTTTTTCAAGCTGTTAATAGACAACTCTAAACTACCTTCTAAGGCAACATGCAGGCTATAAATGATATTTAAATGTGTGGCTTGCATCTATATATTTGTGTTGGTGAAAACATCTCACTAGGTACACTGCACCCAACACCAATACAGAAAATGCCAGCATGCACATTCTGAAACATTGCAACCTGAGACATAGCTGCCCAGTGGCTATCATATATTCATAAAAAAAACCCTCTGCCACGGGGATATAGAATAATGCACAACAATTAAAAGCAAACAGCTGCATTATTCACATGAGGCACAGATCAGGGTGCCCTAACTTACAGATATAGGAAAGCACTGGTGTAGTACTGAGGACAATAAATATATTTTTATTCCAAATCGACCCTTAACTGACCTTGAACTTGGGCTCTGGGTCGATTTGGAATAAAAATATATTTATTGTCCTCAGTACTATAGTTTTATGTCCCTCAAAGCCTGGGCAGTATGCTTTTCTTTTTTTTTAATGGGGTTGGGGGGCATTCAGCCTGAAGGTCAGTTAAGCTGAGGAGAATGACATTTTCCTCTTGTAGATACATACATATATATATATGTATGTATCTACAAGAGGAAAATGTCATTCTCCTTAGCTTAACTGACCTTCAGGCTGAATATATATGTATGTATCTACAAGAGGAAAATGTCATTCTCCTTAGCTTAACTGACCTTCAGGCTGAATGCCCCCCAACCCCATTAAAAAAAAAAGAAAAGCACACTGCCCAGGCTTTGAGGGACATAAAACATACAGTTTTGTGCAGTGCACATGATGTAGTACTTACCTGACTTGTGTGCTGGAGGTCCCTGTGTGATAGAGGGGCTGAGTGAGTCCCAAGCACACACAGTGCAGGTAGAAGGGTGAGGAGATGCATCCTTACAAGCTGCAGGCTGAGTGTGAGTTATTGTTGACTCCTTTACACAAGTATTTTCCCTGTTAGTGTGTTTAAGTGTCTTTGTCTATAGCTCCGGCTCATTCCCTGCTTGCTGCTGAGTGTGTGAGTGTGTGAGAGTGAGCAGAGGAGCTGTCCGGTGCTTGTCAGTGTGTGTGAGATTCCAGCTGTGGATTTATATTCCTCTCTGCCTTTTGTACTCTCTCTCCCTCGCTTCACTTTTATGGCCTGAAGTGACACACACATCTCAGCAGCAGGAGCAGCAGCATCACGTGCTGGTAGTTTGGGAAGGAGAAAGAGGTTGACTGAGGAGAGGGGTACAATTGGGAGGGGGGGAAGAGCATGGTCTCCTTCCTTTACAAAAAAAACAGTGGCAGTAAAAAGTACAAAACTCTATCATCTGGAATGGTATCTTTGTTGGTGGTGTGTACCCTTCAGGTGTTACTACCTCAAAAGCATTCACACATATATTCAAGCAGCAGTGCCCAGCAGACTGGTGAAAAGCTTACTTTTTAAATTAATGCAGCTTGCTTTTTAGCAGACCTCTGATTTAAACATTAACCAGGTACACCCATAAATATACAGCAAACTTGAAGGGTTCATTAACTGAAGACCAGCGGCATAACTACTAGAGATGGCGCGAACTGTTCGCCGGCGAACTTGTTCGCGCGAACATCGGGTGTTCGCGCTCGCCGGAAGTTCGCGAACGTCGCGCGACGTTCGCCATTTTGGGTTCGCCATTGTTGGCGCTTTTTTTTGCCCTCTCACCCCAGACCAGCAGGTACATGGCAGCCAATCAGGAAGCTCTCCCCTGGACCACTCCCCTTCCCTATAAAAACCGAAGCCCTGCAGTGTTTTTTCACTCTGCCTGTGTGTGCTGAAGAGATAGTGTAGGGAGAGAGCTGCTGCCTGTTAGTGATTTCAGGGACAGTTGAAAGTTTGCTGGCTAGTAATCGTTTTGATACTGCTCTGTTATTGGAGGGACAGAAGTCTGCAGGGGTTTGAGGGACATTTAAGCTTAGGTAGCTTTGCTGGCTAGTAATCTACCTTCTACTGCAGTGCTCTGTATGTAGCTGCAGTGGGCAGCTGTCCTGCTTCTGATCTCATCTGCTGACTGCTGCAATAACAGTAGTCCTTGTAAGGACTGCTTTTATTTATTTTTTTGTTCCAATACAGAGCAGTATCAAGCAGATTACTAGCCAGCAAACTTACTATCATCTATCCCTGAAATCACTAACAGCTCTCCCCCTACACTATCTCTTCCAAGCACACACAGGCAGATTTTTCAGATACATTTTTGCCCTTGATCCCCCTCTGGCATGCCACTGTCCAGGTCGTTGCACCCTTTAAACAACTTTAAAATCATTTTTCTGGCCAGAAATGTCTTTTTTAGATGTTAAAGTTCGCCTTCCCATTGAAGTCTATGGGGTTCGCGAACCGTTCGCGAACCGCTCGCATTTTTGCGCAAGTTCGCGAATATGTTCGCGAACTTTTTTTCCGACGTTCGCTACATCCCTAATAACTACAGAGGAAGCAAACCCTGCAGCTGCAATGTGGCGCAGAAAGTATAGGGGCTCCACCAGGCCCTAATTCATATACAGTTTCAATAGATATTGGTAAAACAGGTCAAATTTTAGACATTTTAGGGGCCTGAAAAACAATTTGCTGTGGGCCCAGTCAGTTCTAGTTATGCCACTGCTGAAGACGTATATTCCTTTGGAAGAATAAGAAAGTAGATAAAAAACAGCTTTGGGATCCATCAAAACAAATTCACCCTTAATGAGTTCAGACCCACAGCAAACACCAGGTGTCCTGTTCACCTGACACCTGCCTGTGTGACTGCAATTCTGTGTTAGACCCTGTTTGCAATTGCAAGTTCCTGTGTGTTGTTACTTGTGCAATTGCTGTTAGTCTGTGGGCTTTTGTAAAGCAGTAGGTCCATGTGTACATAGCCTGATCCTGCTGGCATGTCTGTGTCCTGCACAGATGTACAGAAAAACATGTACATAATTCATACCCTGACATGTAACCAGTTACCCATAGCTGTGTACACATATTAGAAGAAATGAGTGGGGATAGAAGATGAGAAGTCATGGAAGCTGTTTGGAAACTGCACCCCTATCCTGTCAGGAAACTCTATATTTGTTATATACTGTATATATATATATATATATATATATATATATATATATATATATATATATATATATATATATATATATATATATATAAAATGTGGGTTTTTTCTTCAGTGTGATTTAGGTTTTGTTCCTCTAGAACAGTTTAGGGTTTACATTTTCTTTTTAAACAAAAATTTGTTTTTTATTTGACATCTCAAGTTACAATTATATCACATTATGCAGTAAACATGAAGCTATATAAATACACGATGATGATGATGACGATGAAGAGCAAATATTGTTAAAGAAATTGGTACAACCAAGTTAACATGTATAAAGTAAAATAAGTGAACTTGGGGAAAGAAGGGGGGTCACTACATTTTCAGGGATTTTTCTGAAGTTTTTGAATTACCCATGAAGGATTCATGTTTTTAGGATTATGGTTCCAGGGTAAGCATGCCCGGATTTGTGGAAAGGCCACCTAGGCCCGCGCCTAGGGCGGCAGGATTTTAGGGGGGCGGCATGCTGCTCAACCGCACCCACATTGGTTCAAAAACACTGGGGATGCACAGGAGATACAATCTCCATGAAGATTTGCACGAATAAAGGGAATGGGACAGGGGCGACGAACGCCAGGGGGCCTAGGGTCGCCCGCTATGTAAATCCGGCCCTGAGGGTAAGTCTCTAGAAGAAGACAGAGAGGCCTTATTCAGCTTGGAGAGAGAGAGTGAAACTTGATGTATCTGTGCATTTTGAGGGTTATATATCCTATTCTATGTAACATCTGCTTCCTTCATAATCATATAGTAACAGTATAGAAACTAACTACACATTCCTGGTGTGGAATTGTTCACGTGCTGCAACCATAGAGAAGGGAAAACCCCACGGCTTCTGGGGGGTCTGATAAGGTCATACAATTCTCTGACTACCTCCTTGTATGACTTCATGGGCCCACCTTGTATGCATTCTGCAATATCTGCAGGTACTGGAAGATCATGGCCTACACATAGGTTGGTGATGGGGCCCAGATAAATACTAGCGTTGATCTGATGATCTACCGGAAGAGGACCACTTCCTTAACGGTTTTTCAAAAATATCTGATTTCGGGGCATATATTGAGTAGGACAGACTGATCGACAAACACCATGAAGCCAAGATGGCAGCTTTTGCTAAAAGTTGTATTAAGGCAGGCAAGGTGGGACAGGTCCTTTTCAACAGTAAAGTACATTTTTTAAGATGCAAGATACCAAGTGTTCTTATTATTGATTTTGCAAGTGTTTTTTTTTTTTTTAAAAACAATTTTGATGGTTTTAGAACTATTGTCTTCTGATTCTTTCCAACCTGCAACTGAAAATGGTTGTTAGGGACTGTGAGCTATCATTCTTATTTCCATTGCTAAGCTTCCATTTCTGGCCCTCTTATTTTACTTCCCACTCTTGCTTTCTCGATTTTGCCTGTTTGCTGGAGTAATTAAGGCCAAGAAGCTAGATAATGTTTCCAAAACCACAGACATTTTGAAAAAGTGTTTTTATCTACATCATGCTAATGGTTTATTTTAAGATAAACTACTGCTTTAATTTACTGAAGTTAGGACCTGGTCTACATTTTCTGGTCTTTCGCCTCCCCCATTTCAGACTACTGAAACAAACAGCTCTTTAGTTGTAATCCTCTAAATCAAGGCTGTCCAACTGGTGGCCCGCAGGCCTCCCTTATATGGCCCTCCACATCAAAATCTGCCTGCTGTGTCTGTTTACCATATGTAAGATTTAAAAGGTATCACTACAGAGATTGACTGGCCCCTGCATTGTTTAAACCTCAAATTCACACTGTAATCCCCTGTATTGTTCACACCTGTGATCCCCCTGTATTGTTCACATTTGTGACACCTCTATTGTTCACATCCTAAAGCCTGTACTGTTCACACCCGAGACACAGACTGAAACTGCCCACATTGTTCAACTGTTCACACTTTATTCAAAATGCTAATGGGGCACCAGCACTGTGTCACTGTATGTAGTAAATATTAGACTGGTCCTGATTCCTGTCTCCTGCTCTGTTCTGCCTTCCCTATGCTCCCTGTGTGTGTCATACTTTGGTATTTGTTCTGGGGGTTTGTTAGCATTTGAAAATTATTGTTAGGGGCCCCTAAGGTGTTTAATCATATGCTGGGGTACTGTATTATACACAGGGGAGGAGGAGGCATATGGATTTAAAGGTATGTCTTATCTTTTTCACATATGAGTGACATCCCTGCCAGTGCCGGGTCAAGGTAGTTTGGCACCCTAGGCAAGAGCTTCAATCAGTGCCCCCTGTCCTGCATTACCATTTCCCTCCTTACCATGATGATTTTTAAATAAAGAGAACAAGAAAGTGAACATTTTTTCATTTATATTACTGCCCCCTGTACCAGCAAGCCCATCAGCCATCCATCATGCAGCCCTCCTGCAGCCATCATATTGCCCCCAATCTTTACCTGTGCCAACAGCAGCCAAAAATAAATCTAATCACATCATATTGCCCCCAAGTATTTATGTACCTGTGCCAGCCTACCCCTAGTTCCGGCCCTAAACCCTGCAGTGAGCACCAACCATTTGGTTTTTTGGTGTGCTATTAATGTGGATATGGTCTTGCGGTAACATGGGTGTGGTTTAAAGTGGGTGTGGTCTAAAAACAGGGAGTGGCTAACACTGGCTTCCGTTATCGGCCCTCCACCATGTAGATTAGAAAAATTCCGGCCCTCGGTACCATAGAAGTTGGACAGCACTGCTCTAAGTCATGCAGTATGGACTGAGGTTCAAAACAGATCATGGAATTCCAAGTACACTAAAACCCAAACAGCCCCCCACAGGTCCAATAACTAGTGACTGTCTATGGCGTCTTACAGTAGCACCTCTGTCATTTGCCAGAATCTACCAGGTACCAGTTTGGGTCAGTGAACACTCAACATTTTTTGCTATCCTGTGAAAAGTATATAGAGTAGAGATGATATTTTGTTTGTGCAGCTGTTTCAAAATACACAGAGTAAACAGTGCTGTGTGAGTACAGCATGAAAGGTGGCTCAGATCAAATATGAAATATGTTACAACAACTTAATATATTGGCACTTTATAAATACTATACTGCTATAATAGAAAAAGGTTTTTTCTGCCATAATGTGTTGAGCCAGGGATTAGTCTGACTGGTATCTGAACCTTTTAAAGCAAACTGCCTGGAGACTGCTTTAGGGCAATGTCAGATATAACTGTTTGTCTCCCACGGATGGCAAAATGTCTGAAAATATCTTGTAATGCAGAAGAATGAGAATCTGTATGTAAACCACCTTACATGCAGCGATCTGGCTAAATTAAGGGGAAAAATACCTTTCTTCAGATGCTTTGTCGCCAGTTGGAAAGCCTATTTCCCATAGGTGTTCTCCAGAACAAATAAAATCCCTCATTGTATGAGCAAAGGGTTAAACTTAACTTGGTCTGTGTATTTGCTATGTTACTGTAGGCACCTGGAAAGTTTTAGGTTTCCATAAGGACAGTGACACACCAGGATATTAATCACTAGCGATAAATCGCTGCTTCTCTGGGCAACTAATCTCCTGCACTCTCCAGTAAGGGTAAAGCCACACGAGGAGATTCGGGGAGATTTTGTTGCCTGGCGACTAATCGCCTCGTCTAGTTCTGAGCGATTATCACCCCGAACTGCCTCACTGAAGCAACTTTGGGCGACTATTGAAAACGCATCGCCACGTGTGCATTAGTGCAGGCGACTTTTCATTATAGCCTATGGGAAAACACCCTCAGGCAGTTTGGGGAGATAGTCGCTAGGGGACAAAATCTCCCAGAATCTCCTCGTTATGAAAAAGTGCAAGTTAGGGTTATGAAAAAGTGCAAGTGATCCAAGGGGCAAAAGCATGTCCTTTAGTAGTCACTCAGAGAGCACTTATTCTACAGATGTGGTTGTGTGTTGCATTCACTTGACACTCTGGCTTGGGGAAATTCTTGTGTACAAAGTGGGGAAAAATGGTAGATGGTGTGTGTTTTTTGCACTTTGTCTTCTTGGTTATAAATGGCCTCTTTTGTCTTTGGAAGCAGTTCTGGGAGTTGTAGTTCAGAAAAATCTGAAAGGATGCAAATGCCTTTTCTGATCTACAGGAATATAATTGCTACGTGTAATGCTATGTTGCGTGTAATCCTGTGTTGTATGCAATCTCTGCATGCTTCTTGTTATGGATTAACCTTGTGGGAGTTTTAAGACCTATGTCTCCAGTCCTGATGATTTTTTTAGACTCTGCTTGTAAATATTTGTACATTTTTCAGTCTCCCACTGATACAACAAGAGCAAAAAGCCCATGCCTAGATATGAAACAGGTCAGGACACCTCAGTGTCAGTCTGTAATGGATGAGCCTTGGCACCAACTTGTGTTTGCAAATGTATGTCAAACAGTAACCGTATCAATTAGGGTAGACACAGGGCCACGCAATCAGGAGTGCCTTCACCCCACCGTGACTTTCCCTATTATCCAAGCGGAAGCATCTGCTTTACTACATGATAAATGGGAGGCAATTCTGTGGAGATTTTGTTCTTTAGAACTCAAATCCTTCCTTCGATGTGATTAAAGAAGTTTTTTAACAAAAGTGTGTTTATAAATCTGTTACATCCCAGAAAGATAAAGCCACTTTGTAGGTTAGTTGCTTTTATCTCCCTCTGAACATCACTATTAATAACTCAGCTCAGGAATAAAGAAGGCACGACGATGCAAAAAAGAACCCCCCCCCACACACACACATGTATTAGAGGTTTATTTTGTTTCAGTAGGCAGCAACATCTGATTTTATTAAAACACTTAACCACTTTTTTTCTGGGGGGGGGGAAGGCTTTGCACTAGATGTTTTTGCATGGTGGCATTAGGAAAGTAGGAAGCACAGAATTTTCAAGAATGTTATTGCATGTGTTTGTAGCATAAATGTGAACCTAAAGGCCATAGCCCAAACTATTTAAAAACAATCCATACCATATTTCCTTTTCCACTAAATTTTATAGTCAGCATTACACATTCAGTCAGGTAGCATTCCTCTGTCATATGCCAAACCCAGACTCATCTGTCATCTCAACTACCAGGTGGTAAAGCTCAATTTACCATTCCAGAGAACTCCTTTCCACCTCTCTAGGGTTCAATGGCAGAGACCTTTACACCACTCTAACTGCCTCTTAACATTGCCTATAGTGTGACCACTATTCATCCTGAAAAAATCCTTGCTCTTAAAGAATAGTTCTTGAGTTGACATTATGGAACTTGGTAGTAAGTGTTCAAACTAGATGATAAATGGGAGGCAATTCTGTATAGGAAATGTTATCAAATCTTTCCTTCAATGTGATTAAAAAAGTCCTGTGGTTTTAACTTAAGTGTGCTTATAAATGTGTTACATCCCAGAAACTTTTATTGTATTAGTAGTGTGTAAATATACATTTTTTATATTATTTGAAAACCATTAGGCCTAAATCTCTGAAATACAAGCACCGGCACTTTTCACTCATAGTATCCTATACCTATTCAGTTGTTCAATTTTGGCATTTTTATCTGTATAAGGTTTCTCATAACATAGAAGGTATTACGTAGTGCTTGATGATAAGCATAAACAGTGGTGTAATTATAGTTGCATGGATAGAGGAAAAGTAATTCACCGGCACAACTTTGGTAATACTGGCAGGGAAAACCCTTGCTAGTTTATTGGGGGATGTAACGTTTTGGGGCAGAACCCTTTTGTTAAGAATGCTTGACAAAGGGGTTTTGCTCCAAAATGTTGCATCCCGCAATAAACTAGCAAGGGTTTACTGATTACGAGGTCGCCAATTCCTCTCTCACCGGGCACCGGGGATTCGTATTGATCGGACGGCCAGCGTGTGCGAGTGTAATCCATTTTCTCCATATAGTTGCATGGACCCAGGTGAAGGATTTGAACTTCAACACATGCACCTTCTTCTCCAGATGTGCATAATGTGAATACCTTTTCACTTCTGTCCTACATAAATCAAATTCATTTTCAAAGACCACAAAGGAGGTGCAGGAGCAACCGCTTAACCCCCCAATATTTACACCACTGACCATAAATCAATGTCAATGGGAAAACACTACTATTTTAACTGTTTTAGTTGCGAATACATGTATATATGTATAGGGTAACAGAGCATGATTCATTAGCCAGTGAGGCATGCGTTGTACATGCATTTGTCTCTGAAACAGCTAATCTAGTCCATAAAACCTCTCCAATAAAAGTAGCTTTGTTGTTATACAGCTGAATTTTAACATGCCATTTAATCTAGTCCTGACACATCAGACAGACACATGAAGGTGCTTTAAATGATTTGCCCCTTCCCAGGAAGATCTGAGGATCTGGGGATCTTTGTTTACTCAAAGGTTTTGTACCCTTCCTCCTCCACCCCCCTTCTTGCCCTAGGCTGCTCTTTGGTGGAAAGTCTGAACACGCTGCTGTCATGATGGTGATCCTGCTATTACTCACTATGCAGCTAAGAAGAGTGCCAGCCACCAAATAATTTGTGCTGGACTGCCAAATCATGTATATGTTTTATCATTTATTTATAAAGTGGCAACATTTTCCAGGGCATTGATTTATAATACAGCTTCCTGACTTCTTTAAGTTAAGAAAACATGGTCCCCAACAGGAAGGTGGAATGAGGACAGCAAATATGTGAAGAAATGAACAAGTATATAGAAATGAAAATAAAGTGCTGTTTGCACACATATGGGTTAAGTGCAAACTGGCTGCCTGCATGAGGGGCTGATAAAGAAATGGGCTATTTCTAAGAACTTGTCAAGTCTTAGGCTATGGCCACAACAGTCTGTTACTCGGCCTGCTTATAAAGCTGGCCATAGATGCAAAGATCCGATCGTACGAATCATCGTACTATCGGACTTTCCCATCTCCCAAACCGCCACTAACCATTCAGATCAAAGTCTTACCAGTCAGATTAGTTAAAGAACAGATCAGCAATGTTCTGCCCCTGACAGCAATCGTACGATATCTATGTCCAACCAAAGCTAGTGACAGTCTCCCACTGAAAATCGTACGATCGGCAATACACGCAGAGATATTATCGGCAGCTGACAGAAATTTTCTAACCTGTCCGATCGACCAAACGACCGATCTCCGCCGGACGAAAACTGTTGGGACTCTCCACACACGGTCCGAAAATCGTACGAATCCTCGATTCATACGATCAGATCTTTGCGTCTATGGCCAGCTTAAAGCCCCTGACGGTTTACAGCTAGATGTTATATACCAACAACAGATGGGGGTTATAAATAATCATAAAAATGTTTTTCAAAATGCATCAGTTAATAGTGCTGCGCCAGTAGAATTCTGCACTGAATCCAGTTCTCAAAAGAGCAAAGAGATTTTTTTATATTTAATTTTGAAATCTGACATGGGGCTAGACATATTGTCAGTTTCCCAGCTGCCCCCAGTCATGTGACTCTTTACTGCTGCACTGCAAGTTGGAGTGATATCACTCCCCCTCCCTTTTCCTCCCAGCAGCCAAACAACAGAACAATGGGAAGGTAACCAGATAGCAGCTTCCTAACACAAGATAACAGCTGCCTGGTAGATCTAAGAACAGCACTCAATAGTAAAAGCCAAGTCCCACTGTGACACATTCAGTTACATTGAAAGGATAAACAACAGCCTGCCAGAAAGCATCCTAAAGTGCTGGCTCTTTTCTGAAAGCACATGACCAGGCAAAATGATCTGAGATGGCTGCCTACACACCAATATTACAACAAAAAAAATACACTTGCTGGTTCAGGAATGACATTTTATATTGTATAGTAAATTATTTGCAGTGTAAACAGTGTAATTTAGAATTAAAAACTATGTCATAAAAATCTTGACAGAATCCCTTTAAAATAGGTTTTTAAAATACACTTTTGGACAGCTTTCAATAAGCTACACATAATAAATCTTGAATGAAGTTTGCATGCTAAGCTTCTTTAATTACTCTGCTGATTACCTCAGTCACAAATTTAGAATGCTGTAGACCAACAAATCATTGGTAGGTATGCCAACACAAAAAAGGCCAATCCACTGCCCGCTCTATCTCTCTGCACTCACAGGGAGGGGATGCGCACAGAGCAGATTTTGGCACGAAAATTAATACTTTACCATTTCCATGGGAAAATCCAATCTGTGTGTGCTCTTGTGCTTATCCCTGCTTGTCAGTGCACATTGATAGAGGGGGCGGAAAGGCTTATGGGTTATGTTTTGATAAAAAATGCCGGTCTGTTGTCTTCTGTCCCCCCTATGAGAACCGGAGAGCGCATACAGAGATTTTCTTTTTGTGTATATACTTACAGGCTGATTCCGAGCCTGTCAGCACACATGAATAGAATGAATGGTACCATTTTGCTAATCGTCTCTAAACCTAATGATTATCCACTCAAATTGGTGTGCTGCAACTGGTGTGCATACCGCAATACACATATTTTATGAATAGCTCCCCCTCCTTTTCCCCAAAATCATTGCACACTAGGCAGTTGCCTCTGCTGTCTAAACCTGTTTCTAGCATGGTTAAAACTGGTGGGTAAAGGAAAATATCAATAAAAATTAAATTTAACTTTGCGCAAATGCAACCAGTGGATTCGCAAAACAAAAATGGGGATTCTGCCCCAAAAGGTAAATTAAAGATAAAGACAGTATGCGCTTCCTATATTAAATAAACTCCCACCAACAAAGTGCTTTTCCTCACAACAGATCGATTTCTTTTTTGAAAAACAGTTCCGTAAAGATCTTTAAATACAGGCAGATGGAAGACAGGTACGTGGTGATTAATTCTCCTGTTTGACACACAGTTTCCCCTTCGTGCTCCACCTCAAATAAAAAATAGAGAAAGACAGAGGCCAATGTGCGCTTCCATATACTAAAACACCGGGTCCCTGCTAGATTTATACTTACAGGATCGCCGGTGTTAAGCTTGCATGTAGTTAGAATGGCTTTAAAGTAGATAGCGGTCCCGTCCCTCCAACGTTTACAGCGAAGCTTGTCTTTCGTCTTGTCAGAGTCCTCGTGTTCCCCTCACCCACACGCTCCTGTTATCGCGTCCTCGCACTGAGGGCTGCAGCCGAACGTATGGAGACTGGCGCTGCTGGCTTGATCTTATCAGCGTCCTGGTGTTCCACTCACACGTTCCTATTATCACCTCCTCACACTGCAGACTGCAGTTGATCGAATGGAAACTGGTGCTGCTGGCCTTTATCTTTAAAGGAAAATATCAGTTGGTTAACCTTAACATTCATGTAGCCTCTTCACTTTGCTGCTGAGCAATATATATACATCATTATTCCATGAATATATGTCAGAATTGTTCATGTCTGTGGCCACCTACCAATAGCAATAGCCAGGTACATGAAATGCTAGTAAAGGAGATTGCTCCATGGAACATGCCATGGTTATTGTGCAAGGTGCTCCAGATCTAGCAGTCAGGTGCGTCAGCTTCCCACCATTGTTTTCTACTAGTGTTGGGCAACCTATGCCATATAAGCGCAAATCCCACACCACATGACAACTGTTGTATGTACTACTGCAATAACCTGTGAAAAGCCACTAGTTGCCCATGTTTAGTCAACCCATTTAATAATGTACCACTAACCAGGTACAGCACAATTGTATGATGATCCCTTTAAAATTTTAGCTTCACTTTGCTAGTAAATTTGCCCGTCAGACTCATCAGGTGCAATGATTGCTTAATAGGATGCACTGGAAAGATAGGATGGCTTACTTTTTCTGTAAAATCCAAAGGCATGTCATCCTGACATTGATACAAGACCCCTGTTATATAGCTGGATATGGCTGCATGGTCAGTGATAATAGAAGAGTCTCCAGACAGACAAACAGTCCCCACTCCCACCTGAGACAGGACCATGAGTACACAAGAGATTACTATCAGCATGGAGCCTGCAGCTTTCTCTATATTACATGGGGTCTCAGCCCCTCACCCTGCCCTTGGAGGGGGCTGTCTAAACAGTGTTATGCTGAGAGTACTTGAGACCTGCCTTCACCTTATAACTGACAGTAGGGGCCTTTAGTGGTCTGTAGGACTGTTCATTCATTACCAGAACCTTTGGTAGTGAAAGTGTCAAATGAAAAAGTCTTTTTTTAAAAAAAGCTTTTTAATAGCTAGTTTGTTTTATTTCAGTAAAATACCTGAAAATAATTTTCGGATATTTAAATATTCTGTTGACAAAGTACATTTGCCAGGTCTCATGCTCTCTTGATCTGCGACTACTTTGCTGGGGCAGAGAACATTTTGAATAAAATAAAAAAGAACAGTACTGCTAAAATAAAATTTATCTTTTAAGGGACATGACACTTTTACAAGTTCACACCAAGTGAGTTGGCCTGTATGGTTCCTATATGGCTACAGCATAGCATACAGTGTTTATCAGCAGAGGTACTCCTACAGACACTCAAAACACTATAGATACTGTATATGGTGATTTAGCCAATTGTTGTAACTGCTGTAACCCACAATTTAAGCAATGAAATAGAAATAGCTGGCTTCCCCTACCTGGTCCAGCAGTAGGAGCCATTGCTGATATAGTGGAAAGGACCCCTGATTCTAAAAAAATAGTTGATCCAATAAAATATGCATATATTCTCAGGCAGACCAAAATCCAGCTTTGAATGGTTTGCAGTTTGCCTCTCTGCCCCTTACTTTTTCTATCAAGGACAATAGCTATATATTAGCTATATAATAGTTATATTTCTGTTAGGGTTTGAGAACTGTTATATATAAAATATATGTCAAATTTCTCAAACCCTCAAGTGAGTTACTAAAATCATAGTGAAGTGAAAAAAGATTTAAAGAAACTGTTTAATTCTGGATACGGTAATTAGTATTTCTGTCTTACATGGACAAGTGGGCGCTACAAAATTATGCATAATGCTGACAAATAGGGTCGCCACCTGGCCGGTATTTTACAGGCCTGGCCGGTAAAAATTATGATTGATCCCAATGTTATTAATAGAGAAAAATTATAAATATACAGGAAGGCCAGTATTTTTTCCGGAAAAGGTAGCAACCCTTCTGACAAAGTGCTGTACTGACTACCAGCAGTGTTAGAAAATACAACTGCCATAGTGTGATCCTTTGCTTTCTTTACATTTTCTGCCTTTATAAAGGCCTAAAGCCAACACCTTTATTATTTGTAACTTTATTCTGTCGAGCTGGGAAACTCAGTCTGTGGCTGCAATGCTGCGAGAAATGCATGTCTGCTTTTTCATTCTTGAATTCAAAGCCAAGAACTAGAAAGGTGACCTGCTGTCAGTGGACCACTTGAAAGGCCTCATTGATGTCATTCTATGTCTTTTTAAAGATAATGTCTACAACAGATAACTGAAATGTTAACCTTGATTTTTCTAAGGTGTGATATTCTTCTCCAGTCCAACAAAATGTATCCAAACCCGCACAGCCTGGCCTTTGGATTACTATAAGCCAAGTGCTCAGTGATGGAGGGATCGGCACCCTCCCAATCCAATAGGTATAAAAATTCACTGGCACACGTGGCAGATATAAGCAGGTTCAGGCCCTTATGATTTATTAGTGAAAAAGCAACATTTGTCAAGCATGCTTTGTCAATATTCAGTGCCAGTGAATATTATTCTCCAGGCCATTCTTTAAAGGGATACTGTCATCGGAAAACATGTTTTTTTCAAAACGCATCAGTTAATAGTGCTGCTCCAGCAGAATTCTGCACTGAAATCCATTTCTCAAAAGAGCAAACAGATTTTTTTATACTCAATTTTGAAATCTGACATGGGGCTAGACATTTTGTCAATTTCCCAGCTGCCCCTGGTCATGTGACTTGTGCCTGCACTTTAGGAGAGAAATGCTTTCTTGCTGGCTGCTGTTTTTCCTTCTCAATGTAACTGAATGTGTCTCAGTGGGACATGGGTTTTTACTATTGAGCTGTTATCTGGTTACCTTCCCATTGTTCTTTTGTTTGGCTGCTGGGGGGGGAGAGGGGGTGATATCACTCCAACTTGCAGTACAGCAGTAAAGAGTGATTGAAGTTTATCAGAGCACAAGTCACATGACTTGGGGCAGCTGGGAAATTGACAATATGTCTAGCCCCATGTCGGATTTCAAAATTGAATATAAAAAAATCTGTTTGCTCTTTTGAGAAATGGATTTCAGTGCAGAATTCTGCTGGAGCAGCACTATTAACTGATTCATTTTGAAAAAAAAAATTTTTCCCATGACAGTATCCCTTTAAAGAATCTTTCTAACGAGCCTTGGCCTCCTTCTTTGGAAGCATGGCTCTACAACCACCCTAATATCACCATACTTTACTTTCTCAGTAAATTGTCTAGCCATATGACATATTCAGCTTTATTGTTGCAGTGTATTCACAAGTTACAAGCACTGCATTGCATCACAAAGATGTGTTTCTGTCTAGCTACAACCAATCAGCAAGTGATGACTGTGGTGATGTACTCTACTTCCCCCCACTCTCACTGACAGTTAGTACTGGAAGACCTTATTTGACCACAACTTTGGCAGCACAACTTTGAATGTGCTTTCTCACTGCACTTGTAAGTTCCTTTAATTTCACAGTGTTTGCCTATAAAATACAGACATCCTGGAGGCCTACAGATTTATTAATGAGTGGCTTCTTGCTGCCAAATAACCATTTAGCTTCTCTGACCAGGCCTGGACTGGGAGTCAAAATAGGCCCTGCCAATCCAAGTATACAGAGGCCAAACAGCCCCCTAACAGCCCACTATATGGTAACTTTCTATGGAACCATACAGCAGCCCCTCTGGCATTTGCCAGAACCCACAGATTGCCAGTCCGGGCCTGTCTCTGACCTTGTTATAAAAGGAATACATTTCTCCATGTGTGTCAAAACACCAAAGTAGTTTAAAAGGTTCTTGCATTAGCCTTCAGAATTGTTCCCTATATATTATAGTCTTGACCTACACATGGATGGATTTGGTTGTAGAGTTTAACAAGATGAAAAGCTGCCAGATCTGCTCTATATGGCTGTCTCATATCATATCAAATCATAGTGCATACAAAGATATCTGCCTCTGGCTTACTATAGATGGTGCCATCTATTATACAGAGAGAGATGAACAGGTACATCATTCATATCCTAATTTGTATTTTCAGCACATGGATAGCATTTGAGATTGCTGCTGAACTTTGAACAAGCTAATGTCACTGTAGGGCCATAACAAACAAGGGAAGTTGTGCTCAGCACAAATTTTTAAAACCATTAGGCGGAGGTGCAATGAGGCTGTGACCACAAAATAGATATAGACAAATACAAGAGGTCCTCTGCACTCAACCCATTATCAATATATTTAAGACATTTATTGTATATTGTATTTGTCTATATGTGTTTTGTGGTCACAGTCTCATTGCACCCCCGCCTAATGGTTTTAAAAATTAGTGCCGAGCACAACTTTCCCTTGTTTGTTATGGTTTATACATGAGCAGTGACCAGCTCCATGTTGTAGTCCCCAACCTTCCCAGCAATAGTCAGGTGGCTAATAAAAGGGCAACTAAGTATGCGAGTTTTACGTTGAAAGCAGCAAGTAAAACTTAGTCCCTTTGTAAAATGTATGATGAAGCAATAGAATCAAATGCAATTTAAATGTAGGACTGGCCAGATATGGGATGACTTTGACGTAGTTATCCAGTTTAAATATATTGCAATATATGGACAAACAATCCCTGTTTTGTTTAAAGGGTAAGGCATTTTTTAGTAGCTGTATCCAAAAAATGTCTCATTGTCTTAAATATATTGATAATGGGTTGAGTGCAGAGGACCTCTAATCACTGTAGGGCCAGGACTCCAGTCAACTTCTAATATCCCATTTGAGTACAGAGCCTGTAACCTGAGGGTTTCCTAGTATGTTTCTCATGTCCTGGCAGAGAGAGAGTTAGTCCATTCATCCGCCCCCAGCCTCAGGCTGAAAAGGAGGGAGGGCGAGGGTCTAGGGAGAGGGAGGTGGCAAACTCCCCCAGCTTGGCTATCCAAGATCCTAACTAATAACATGTCCTAGCTTCTGCAGACTCAGCAGAACCCTGTATAAGTGTTATTGAAAAACAGAAAGGGTAGTTATTAGAGTGAGAAACAAAGTCATTCTCATCCTGAAGCAGGGTCACGTCACTGACTTTGTATTCCCATCACTGTTTTTATGGCAGTTGCTCATACAAGTGCACTACACAGTAACATGATATACATAAAGCTGTCATATATTGTAATTCTTTTAGCTGTAGCAGACAAAGATGATATATTGCTGGCTCTCATATTCACCGAAATTAATCTCTCTCCTTTACTCGTTTGTCATGCTACTGCTAATCTTATTGACCACATAAGTTGCTTCTTTTCCTTTTGAGTTCCCAACCAGGCTAAGTTATTAAATGAAACACACCTAGTTCAATTCTTCCATTCCAATTACCCCCAATTCTAAAGCTGGCCATACACATTCAGATTTTATTAGTCGTAGGGTGAATATTGATCATACAATTTATTGCAACAATCTTTTAAACTAATATTCAGATTTAAACACTAGGCTTAAAGAAGGAAAAATAACAAATCAGATGATGTTCTGGGCATTAATTGACAGATAACAATCGTATGAAAGTTAAGCCCCAGTTGAAACAGTCATCCATGCAAAGATATTATAGTTATCCAACATTAATTTTCTAATATGTCCTATAAACTAAATGACTTGATTGCCATGGTATGAAAATTGTCTCAACAATTATTTGGAGCCCACACATGGTTCAAGAATTATACAAAACTTTGTTTTGTACAATTACATATATTGGCACACATGTGGCCAGCTTAATTTAGGGTTTTCATCAGGCCCCATCTCAAGACATTGATCCCCAGGGGAAATGATCTCTCCTTACAGCTACTGGCTCAAGAATGTCCTTAATCTTGGCTCACCACCCCACTATTCTGCTCTAGGGAGCTTCTTTTGGTGTTAACAGCAACCACAGTGTAGCAGTGGCTAGAAATGTTAATTTCATTGTTTTCTATCAAAAAGTAGACATGTCTAAATAAAAATGTGCACACTGTATTTCACATTCATGAGTCTCTGGGTTTCACTTTGAACATTAGTCCCAGGATGCCCTCTATTGGCAGAATTTGGACTAGCACCAGCACTGTATATAAAAAAGTGCATTTTTTGCCTTATGCAATTTGCAATTTGCACTTATGACCTCAAATGGAAGTATGTTGTTATGAAGCTACACATAATGCAAAAAGAAATGACTCACTGGCTTTATTGAAAAAAAAAATATCTTCATTATAATTTATTTTATACCATCACAATTTGCATTGTTGTACAAATAGGTCATGGGTAGTCATGGTCATAACCCTAACGGTAGGTCATCTAATATGTAGAAATCCAAATTGGAAACAGAGACTAGAAGAGATCGGTGCTCCCTAAGCCTCCAGGTTTATTTTATAAAATATATATAAAACTTTAATCACAACATGTGCTGTGCATCAATATTTTGCTTTTCTGGCATGCAATTCTATAGAATACCTATATGAGTTATGGGGAGCTCAAACTGCAAATAAAAAGGTTTGAAAACCACAATGCCACGTTCTTTAATAGCAATCCATAAAAGAACTACTGTTAGGCACAAAATTCTTTGTCAGATAGAAGGGACTCAAAAATGAGTGATGGTTGGTAAAATGCAAACACATGGGAGGATTTTGTGCCTGTGAATGAAGGGACGGCATTTAGGTGGAAAATCAGAGTGCAGTAACATGCCTTCGATATGCATATGAGGCATTTAGCACAACCACCATGCAAACCAGGCCTTAGAACTAAGTGCTGTTAATCACTGGGCTGGATATGAAAACACTTTTCTTTATTCACAAAGAAAGTTACATATAGTTTAATAATACACAAATAAATCCTCCTGTGGTCCATTTGTTGGAAATCTGAAAACTTCAAGCCTCAACAGCTATTTAGCTTTTACTAAACTACAACCCTCAGCACTCACTCCTGTCAGTTGGAAATTGTAGTGCAAAAACAGCTGAAGTCATTTGGATCATCCTACTTTGTTACCAGCGAAGTATTTTTTGCCCTGGGCTCCAACATATCTAGAGCCTATCCTGGTCAATTTTGGCTGTTTCTATCCTAAATCATTTTAAAAGTGTGTTTACACACCACTACCTCTCATCCAGATGCTCTGCTCGCCTCCCTGAAGATTTAAATGGCGCAGACACTGGTTGGCCTTTCTTTACCCTGTTCTCCCAATAATAAGCACAGCAATGCATTGGGTCTGTGATGGATCACTTTGCACATGAAATGTACACAATACAGTTGTGTGATACACTGCACTCTTCTCTCCTCTTAGATGTGGCTTTGGGTTGCTCTGTGAGGTCACCATATTAGACTGCGGTAGTGCCTGGGGTTTTACGTATATATATATATATATATATATATATATATATATATATATATATATAATGTGGACAAGGAACTCTTTTATGTTGAGGAGGTAGACTCTTTGAAATGCAGATGTTCAGGCCACAGCTGGGAGATCTCTGTGATAAAGCAGTTTGGTATTTTGTGGTGAAGCCAACATAAATACATACATGTTTAAAAATACGAGAAGGAAGGCAGTCCTTTAAGTTTAAATTGTTAATGAATTACCTTTTTGATCATATAATGCACTAGCACTTGCATAAATTATTTATTTTGAACCACAAGCAGTCGGCGACTGCAATTAAGTTAGCACTTGCTCTTTATAACTTGTTAGAATTTTGAACTTATTGTCTATAGACTCAATATACAAACTAACAAGTTGGCACTAGCTAAAACATTTTTTACACAGAAACAGCAACTCCATGCTTTTCTGAACGTGTTGTTTGTTAATTGCTGAATATTCATTTGAACTCAGTAAAAGGTTTGTTAACCAAGCAAGTTTCTGCTATCAGCACAAGCACATGAACATTGGTTCACGATATAATTGGAAAATTAATTTAATCTAATTGAGAGTGCGGGGGATTTTACTATCTTTTTCTTCTTTACAATTAAATACATACATGTACATATATCTGTGCATATATTTATAGATCTTTTTATTAGCAAAAAAAAATCTTGAAACACTGCTGAAGAGTGTGTAATGTAGAACAAGGAGACAAATACAAGCTGGCTCTTAATAAGCTCCCGGGTAGCCAGATATTTCAAATTTCAAATTGCAATGGCTGTTTAACAAAACTCCCAGCATTTCCTAACACAACTCGCCACCCGGAGATGTTAGAATTTAAATCAATGGGATGGTCAGAGTGGGGTGGTTTCAATCCACTTATGGTCAGATGTTCAATTTGTGCAGAGAGACAGCATAGAATAGGTTAATTTTATTTTTTACTGTAAAGAGCTGTAATCTCTGGGCAGTGCCTTCCTTTTGGCAGGAGATATCTGAGTCTCAAGGAAGATGGCTACATAAGTTATTGTTTTGATATGATAACTGCCATACAGTTACAGTAAGCAGTTGCTTTGGTGCATTCCTGGGACATCACTTATAATGTCAAGTGGGTTTCCGGCCTAGGTCATGTGGTAAGGAGATTATTTCCTGGCATAGCCCCTTAGTAGATCTTGTGTGTACCCAACTGAAAAAGCTGAAAAGGGATAGCTCATCTTATTTATTATTTACTCGTTTAAATGTGCAGCTCTCAAGTTTGAATTCAGACTGCTATCAGGTTGCTATGGATTAATTACACTAGCAAGCAGGCACTACTGTAGAATTTAGAATGCAGGCTAAATAGGAAAGGGCTTGAAGAGAAAGATAGGCAGTATATAAGTAAAATACTGTAACTAAGGATCATAGTCAGTTTGTTTTTGATTGTGGTAGCCACTGAGCTCCAACAAGCAGCTTTTTCACTTGCAGGTTAGAACAAAGCAGAAAAGCAAGACTAATGAATCAAATCAAGACCAGTTGTAAAGGTGCATAGATCATACTATTTACAACAATCATAAGTGTTAGTTCAACTAGGAAAAAATTGTTCAGTAGCATATTAGAATAAGTAATTTTCCATGAGGAGTTACACTTAATATGCAAATTAGTTTTATTTAATGGAAGTTGCCATACCAGTTCTAAAAAAAAGAAAATATTAAATCTTCTAATATAAGTTACTCAATGACTCCAGCAAAAATGGAATACAAAAACTCTTTTTGCAGTCAAGCAATAGCTTACAGTAGGACTAACTACAGTAGCCTGTTTGTTTAATTGATTGAGCTGAGTTCTTCCTCCTATATTTTTCCCTTTTCCACTATACTCTCACTCCTTTGTATTCTTTCTGTCCTACCACACCTTCCTTTTCATTCTTCTAACAAATTCTCTCTTGCTTGGAGAGCACGTGCTCTCCACTATGCTCCACTTCCCACTTTTCTACAAGTCTCCTCCACACTTCTCTCTCTAACAATTCCTTTTTTTGCTTCCCACATTGGTTCGGGCTATATTGTTTAACTTTCCTATTGTTGTTTGCTCCCCACTGGTAGCTTTCTGGAAAACACATTCAGGAGTCCTAGGCCCAGATTTATTCTTATCATGACGTTAAGCATCTATTTAGACTACTGCAAACTTCTCAATGTCAGACTAGGGTACCTGGGGCCTACCAGAGAAGCTCACTCCAGGGACCTGGGAAGGTCACTCCAGGGACTTTGGGCAGTGGGTGGTCAGCAGGGCAACGGGAGGTCGACTTGACCCAGAAGCACAGAGGCGGCACCATTATGCTTAGCTTCCTACATCTAGTCCTTTGTGTTTAGTTTTCACATATTTAATAGTAGCACCTCTCCCATACCTTCAGGCACATAAATATAGAGATAGCTGACCCCATCAGGGGAGGGGCTTGGGGGCTGGGTGACATCCCCCTGTCGTGACAGAGTCAGCTTCCTCTATAGTCATGAGATCTGCTGCACTGAAAACTCTGCTCCCCAGCCAAGTTGTTGAGGTGAAGTGTGTGTGCCTGCAGTGGGCAGGTGTGCATGTGGGCACAAGTGGATGAGCAGGGGATCTGGGGTTGTTGTTAAGTGCTGGGCCCTTCTGAAGTTTTTTTTTGAGGGGGAGCCCAGCAAAGTCTAGTTATGCCATTGCATGACTCAATATATTTCTCTGCAAGCTTCATTCTGAACCCTCTGTATATTTCCCCACACCTGCTACATTTGCCATCATATTTTCCCTACATTTCTCCCATCCCATTTTCCTGTTATGCACACACATCGGTTTACAGTACTTCTGTCTCCTTTTAGATTGTAAGCTCTAATGAGTGGGTACCTTTTTAGCTCCTGTTTCAGCCAGTACTTGTATTTAATCAATGTGATTAATGTACACACCTTTCTATTGTACAGCGTTGCAGAATATGTAAATTGATGCAGAATTCTGTAAAATAAATGACTATGGTGGGCAAATAAACTGAAGGCTTGTTAAGGGATCACACTCAAAATTTTGTCCTGGTGAATGGAATTATGAGCAGCAATCAACATGGCTTTATGAAGGATAGGTCATGTCAGATGAATTTGATTGCTTTTTATTATGAAATAATTAAATGTTGGAAAGTGGGGGGGGCAGTAGATGTGATCTATTTGAATTTTGCCAAACCGTTTGATACATTGCCCCACAAATGACTGCTTTCTAAACTAAGGTCTGTTGGTGCTTAATAAAGAAGTTTGTACATAGATAGGAATCTGGCAACACTATCGCGTACAGAAGGTGGTTCTCTATTTGGAGTAAGGTTCTTTGTGGGTCCCTCAGGGCTCTGTATTGGGTCCACTTTTATTTAACATGTTCATTAATGACTTAGGAGAGGGAATTGTAAGTAATGTATCAGTGTTTGCAGATGACACAAAACTATGTAGCCTGATTAATTCCATCCAGGATGTGGCATCCTTGCAACAGGATCTTGACAAACTGGCAATCTGGGCAGCTAAGTGGCAAATGAGATTCAATGTTAATAAATGTAAAGTCATGCACCTGGGATGTAAAAATATCCAAGCCACTTATACCCTTATTGGGACTGCACTAGACAAATCGAAAATGGAAAAGGATCTTGGAGTCTTTGGAGCAATGCCAGTCAGCAGCTGCAATGAAGGTCTTGAGTTGTAATAAATGGGGCATAGATTCATGGGAGGAGGGCATTCTTCCACTGTACATAGCGGTGGTAAGGCCCCATCTAGAATACACAATACAGTTTTTGTCTCCAGTGCTCAAACAGGACATTATTGAAATAGGGAGGGTACAGAGAAGGGAAACTAATGGGTAAAATGTATGGAAAATCTCAGGGATCATATGTTAATCTCTTTGATGCTTTATGTACCGAAAGGTCCTTCCAGCTGACACAAGGTCACCCATTCCGATCAGAAGAAAGGAGGTTCCTGTTATATATTCAGAAGGGTTTTTTTTACATGAAGATGTGGAATTCTCTCCCTGAATCAGTCAGGATGACTGAGACATTAGAAAGCTTTAAGAAGGAGTTTGATGGATTTTTAGCAAGTGAGGTAATACAGGGTTATGGAAGATAACTCATAGTACAAGTTGATCCAGGGACTGATCGATTTCTATCTTGGAGTCAGGAAGGAACTTTCCCCCCTCTGAGGCTTAAAATTAGTTTTTTAACTTCCTCTGGATCAACTCGCAGTTACGCATGTTATATATAGACTAAAAAGGCTGATCTTGATGGACGTATAGTCTTTTTTTCAACCTAACTTACTATGTAATTATGAACATTGGAGTTTGCAGACAACAGTATTGTATAGTGCCTGTTGATTGGTTGATCTCTGCTCCACCCAGGAACTTTAAGGAAGATAATCTGTTAGTGAGATTCACCTTCCAGAGTACGAGCAGACATTTCTTCACTGTGGTGAGATTATACATGGGAAATGAATATCGACAGCATAATGATGTATTTAGAAGGCAGAAGGGGTGACTATAATACAACAGGGATGTGTAATAAGATTGCTCTAATTGGTGTAAGAAACAGAATCCATGGGGTGTCAATCCTTTAGTCATTCTTCAACAGAACTTTGTAACAGTATCTCATTTAGCTGATTTGGCTGATGCCATTTCTGGGAGGTGATGCATAAAAAGTATTTCAAAATGAAGTATCATTTTATTAGATGTACCAGCCACAGCACCCGAGCAACTGGGCCCATACTTACCTAAGCCTGCACTCACCCAACATGACTGCCTATGATTTGGGCTCCTTGCCAAACAACATCTGTATGAAATGGACAGAAATAACCATGCCCAAGTGTTATCCAGCAGCATCAGATTTAATTAATTAAAAGGGCACCTTCATTTTTATTTTTAGTATAATGCAGAGATTGATATTCTGAAACAATTTTCAATTGATTTTTACTTTAGTGTTTTTTGAATTATTTAACTTTTTGTTTAGCAGCTCTCCAGTTTGGAAAATTAAGTATCTGCTTGCCTGCAAATGACCCTAGCAACCAGGTAGTGTTTTGAATGAGAGACTGAAATAACAATAAGAATAGTAGAATGGACAAATACAATGATAAGTAATAAAAAGTAGCAATAACAATAACATTTAAACCTCACAGAGCAATAGTTTTTGGTTGCTGGGCTCAGTGACCCCATTTGTAAAAGCAGAAAAGAGTCAGAAGGTGGTGGCAGCTAATAATGAAAAAACTATAAAAAATATAAAATGAAGACCAATTCAAAAGTTAAAAGATAAGAATTGGCCATTCTATAACTAACTAAAGGTGAAGTTCCCCTTTGTGGGACGTATATAGGGTCGGACTGGGGGCCCTGGGACTAATGTCCAGGGCCCCCTCCAGCCCCCCGCCCCCCTATGACTCGCTGAGCGCACATGGATGAAGACGCCGCAGTATGTATGAGTAGGATTATGCATATGAGTTAGTGAGATTATGAGTATGAGTTGGAGTATGCATATGGGTGAGTGGGATTATGAGTATGAGTGGGATTATGCATATGGGTGAGTGGGATTATGCATATGAGTGATTGGGATTATGAGTATGAGTGGGATTATGCATATGGATGAGTGGGATTACATGTATGAGTGGGATTATGAATATTATGATTATGAGTGAGTGGGATTACAAGTATGACTGGGATTACATGTATGAGTGAATGGAATTACATGTATGTGTTGAATTATACATGTGAGTTAGTGGGTTTATATGTATGTGTGGAATTACAAGTACAGAGCCCTGTAGTACTCCACTAACAACAATGGTCCAGTTAAAGTATGTTTCATTTACCACCACTCTTTGTAATCTATATTTTAGCCAGTTCTTTATCCTGGTACAAATACTATGTTGCAGGCCAATATTCCTTAATTTAACCAGTAACCTTCACTGCCATCCCAGAATCAAGGTATCTGCTCACCTTCTCATAAAATTTGTCAAATTAGGCAAGATCTATTATACATAATACCATGGTGGCACAAACTCATAGTATTATGATTTGCAATGAAGTCCAGTCATCGAATACTCCTTCGAAAAGCTTTCCTACTACTGATGTCAGACTAACCGGCACCGTGTCAGACCTCAGAAGTAAAGAGGTTTGGCAATCACAGAACAAAGCTATCTAACTACCCTGGAATGAATACCATCCGGTCCCAGACCTTTGTTTATCTTGACATGTTCTAGTCTTTTTTGAATTTCCTCATGTGTGAATCATGCATCATTAGTTGTATTACTAGAATTGGGACTATTAAGAAGGAAACCTTCATTAACTGTTGCCTCATTTGTGTGGACAAACGAAAAATAACAATTCAGAAATTCTGCTTTTTCTCTGTTCTCATCAACCAGCTGACCCCTTCCTGTTTAATTTTTTAACTATTTACTGTACATATCTAAAAAAAATAGTTTGGAGCCTGTTTGATAGCTTTTTTGCATGATTTATCAGGTATTTTGTACCTGATAAACGTTTTGGCTGTCCCAGCTAACTTGAAAGCCTGATACACTGCAGTATTTCCATTGGTTAACCTCTGACATTTCTCTGTGGCCCTTGCACCTTTGTGTCCTTTAATATAGTGTTCCTTTAGAAACAATCTATTACCGAGTGCTAATGTGACATTTTAATTTACTACTATTTTGCTTTAGGCTCATAGTCCATTTGGCATATTCGCTGCTGACATTTTTCAGAATTTGTCCATGTATTTAATGGAAACCACATGTGACCAGCTGATATAATGTCATAGTGCACCTCTCAAATCAGTAGAGATAGAACTAGCAAGGGGCCACAACTAACTTGTTGAACAACTCCTACTAAACCTTGGGGACAACAGTCAAGGACCCCTCTGGGTCTCACCCCTGTTTGTTGGAATGTGCAAATGCTCATCTATTGCTTTCAACACCTGCCTTGATGCCTCAATAGTTTTTTTTGGGGGGGGGAGGGGCACTTCCTCCCTCTATTCCCTGTTCTATTTGTTCAGGATTTTAATGGGAATTCATTTTTGTTCAATTTTAATTGTTTATTATTGTAATTAAATGCAGTCTGTCTTTTAAATTTAGTGATCTGATATCTATCTCAAATAATAAAAGGTGAGGCCTTTATTATGGACCTCACCTCACAAAAATAATGCTTTCAGTGTTTTGAAGTGATTCTCATCTCGTCATGCTATAGGTTCACAGTGTTCTAACAGGACTCCAAGTTATGTGAACAACAAGAACACAACAGGCCCAGTCCTCTGTGGTAGATAACAAATAAGTGTGTCCGATTTATTCCATATACAATGTTAGAATACACCTGACAGGAAGGTATAGCCTGTAATCTGTAATGTTTCTATCCTTCTTGAGCACTCTGCACTGTGGAGGTTTCACTGATTTACACAGAGAACAGAATGGATTCTCTGTGGACTCTCTGTTTGATCCCTCAGGATAATCGACTCTTTTGTTGAGACACTGTTCGACTCTTGGTGGATGTAGATGGGATGGTTTCCTTGGCGGGATGAGACTTTTTGAAAACAGAGTTGCGGCCACGCATGTAGGACAGGATAGTTTCTGAAGGCGCTCTGGAAGAGGTTCAGAGACAATGGAGCTGTGACTGTTGTTGGCATTGAGGGATGCAAACAATTCAAAATGCAAATAATTCAAAAATAAAAAAATAAAAAAAAGAGTAAATGAAGGCCCATTGAAAAGCTGATTAGTATTAGCTATTCTATAACATACTAAAATGTAACTTAAAGGTCAACCACTCCTTTAGCATTCCATTAAAAAGCTTTGCAATGGCTTGTTCATACCTGCTAGCTCTGGATGACATTTGCACAAATTCTCTAACATGGACTCATAGCGGACGGGTTCTGATCCATCTCCACCTGTGCATAGAAAAGAATGAGTTTATTAATAAATTTGCATTGTCATTATGCCAAGATCCTTCCCAGAAAGCAAAGTCAGGGACTGTAATCATTTCAATAAAATAATGATGCTTCTGTTTTCATGTGTTGGTTTCATAACACACATACAAATTAACATTTTATTCATATCAAACTTTTACTGTCAGTTAAATTAAAATATTTAAAGTTTTGACGTTATATAAATGTCTTTTTTTCTTTCTCTCTCTCCTGCAATTTAAAGTATAAGATACCAGAACATACAGGGGTGGAATTACCAGGGGTGCTGGGGGCCCACTCCCCCGATGTGATGGCATGCTGAAAACTGCACCCGGAGGGGGGCTGACTGCGCTGCCTGCACCCGGGCCCCAGTGGTCAAAGTTCTGTTACTGCATACAGACACTTATAAAATATAGAAGAGCACCCCCCTTGCTAGTTCTAGTGATGATTTAAGGCAGTGTTGTTCTGTTATGTTAGACATCCAGTCACTCCAGTCTTTATAGATCACATTTTTGGGTCACTAACCATATTAAAAACATGTTTTATTTTGCACAGCCTATCTATTTACCCAGTCTTTATTTTTATACTGAACAGTTCCTTTAAAAAAAAAAAAACAGTTTCAAGGTTTTAATTCCCCTCGTACTAAAAGCATACTAAAGCTTTCTCTTATTTCTCATCTCTAGATGTTGACATTATTTGCTTACAAGAGACCCATTTCTCACATTCTTCCTATCCAAAATATATGCATAAGTATTATTAGCTACTAGCCCTATTAAAACAAAGGGGTAGCAATCTGTTCCATACCAGACTGGCCATTCCAGTTAATAAAACAGTTATTGATCCTGAAGGCCGATTTATTATTGCTATGGTCTGTATAGGGGACATTCCACTCACCATTGTATCATATTATACTCCGAATTTGGATCAGGTTAAATTCTTGTCGAGGCTATTTGATACTTGTTCCCAAAACCAACAGGGCCAACTAATTCTCTGTGGAAACTCTAACTTGATCTGGAATCAAAACGTTTAGTAATTGGTAAGCCCCAGAGCACTGGGAAATTTAGTAAAGACTCTATCAAGTTTAAGAATCTCCTACCGTCTTATGATCTGATAGATGCTTGGAGAGAATGTAACCCTGACACACAACAATTCTCCCACTATTCTGCTCCACATAAGCTGTCCTCACGTATCGACCATATTTTTCTTTCGCCTACGCTATTACCTTCACTTCATACTGTCAAAATGTTTAACATCAGCTGGTCTGATCATTGTCCTAATTGTATAACACTCTCAAATATTTGGGAAAGGCCTGGTTTTGGAGTTTGGCGTCTGAATGAATCCTTATTGAGTATGCCCACAACGGTTAAAGTAATTAAAGAATCCCTTGTAAATTATTTTAAGGAAAACCTTCATACGGTCCCTTCTGCCGTTACAATTTGGGAAGCTCATAAAAAGGTTATCCAGGGAGTTTTCATACAACAAAGCCAGTGTCGGACTGGCCGGGCGGGAAACCGGGAAAAAGCACGGTGGGCCACGACCCTTAATGGGCCCCCCACCGGGCCAGACCCCTCTCCCGATCAGTTTGTTCAAAAAAAAGTTTTCTTTAGGCACGGCACAGCACTATCTGCCATGGGCGCAGTGCCATTCATGCAGGAGCACCGAGCAGCACCTTTCAAGCAGAAGCGCCGAGCGCTCTATGCGCTTCACGGTAGGAGGGCAGGGGGGTTGGATGGAGCCCTGGACAGTAGTCCCAGTGGGCCCCGGGCTCCTCAGTCCGACCCTGAACAAGGCTCTAGAGCCAAAAAGGCCAGAGTAGCAGCCATCACTTCCTTTACTCAAAAACTAGACAGCTTGGTGGAAGCGTAGAATGAATCCCCAAAACTAGATTATTCTACACAGATTTCTCAGCTACAAAGGGAATTAGACCTTCTTTTAACAACATATGCAGAGAAAAAGTTGATATGGGCTTGGAAACTAAATGAAAGCTGCAAACCGCCCACCATTCATAGGATTAGGACATCTCAAGGCTACTTGTCAGAAAACCCCAATAAAATAGCAAAACAATTTGCCCAGTTTTATGAAACTCTTTATGCAGCACCGGTACCAGTACCTGAGTCAGTTTTTGATACGTTTTTTTCTACTATTAGTCTCCCAGAATTGTCATTCGAACAGGCCCAATTTATAGATCAGGATATCTCTTTGGAGAAAGTTTCTCTAGCTATAAAAATGTTAGAATCAGGTAAAGCTCCAGGCCTGGATGGCTTACCGAATCTATACTATAAGAAGTTTGATGAGCAATTGGGTCCCCATTTAACCTCTATGTTAAACGCACTGAAAGATGGAGAGAAATTGCACTCTGAAACGCTCAAAGCAAAAATTTCAGCAATTCCTAAACCCAACCCTGACCTATCTGAATAAAGAATTACCAACCTATATCAGTGGTAAATACAGATATTAAGTTGTTGGGGGAAAATCCTTGCCTGAAGAATTAATTCCTTTTTCCCTCAAATAATACACAAAGATCAGGTTGGGTTTGTTCCCAGACACCAAGCCTCAGATGCAATTAGGCGACATGTTATTAATGCAACATGCTAAAAATTCTAAACTTAAATCTATGATATTGAAGTTGGATATTTGTAAAGCGTTTGATTCCTTAAACTGGAATTATCTGTATTTCACTTTGGGTAAGTGGGGCTTTGGCAGAGGGTTTTTACAATGAATCCACTCGCTTTAACTCCAACTACAATAGTTAGTATGTTAGGTTTCTCCTCCCACACTTTCTCAATCCATAGGGGCACCAGACAAGGGTGTCCATTATCCCCTATTTTATTTAATTTAGCAATTGAACCATTAGCATGATAGCAGCAGCTGGAACCCATCATAAGGTGAGCCTTTTCGCAGATGATTTAACCCTTATTCTCTCTACACCCTTAACATCTGTATAGATTGATGGACATATTTGGAACCTTGTCTGGTTTTAAGATTAATCATAATAAGACAGAAGCTTTAAACCTATCCCTTTCTCATCAAGAGGTTACATTATTACAGTTAAACTTCGAATTTGTATGGCAAAATCACTATATTGCCATCTTAGGGGTCAAACTTACTAATTCATATGAGTCCATGTATAACTTTAATTACTTACCAATGTATAAAACTTTGGGGTCACTGTTGAAGAAATGGGAGCATCACCATTTATTTTGGATAGGACGCAGTAACTCTATAAATATGTCTATACTCCCTAAACTATTATACTTATTCCGAACTCTCCCTGTCTCAGTTCCATTATCAGGCCTAGACAGGTTCAGCTCTAAGCTTTTGCGATTTGTTTGGGCGGGAAAATTTTCACAAATTAAAAAAACGAATTTGATTTTGCCTAAAGATAAAGGAGGTCTAGGTTTTCCTAATTTCTCATTGTATTATAAGGCAGCCCAATTAGCTCAAATATTAACATTACATACAATTATAGATAGCCCCCATTGGGTCCAGCTAGAAGCCCATTTTTGTATGTCCTATTCTCCTTCAGTTTTAATTTGGGTGCCCCACCAAATTTAGACCAAAGACAGGTAGCTTGTGCTTATTACATACACTTAAAATTTGGGATAGTGTTAGAAATCGGTTTCAGTTACAATCTCCATTAACACCAGCAGCTCCATTGTTAGGTAACCCACTCTTCCCACCGAGCCTCCAACTTAAACCTTTTCAACGATGGCAAGATCAGAATATTTTATCTCTTGGTCAGTTATTTTCTTTACTGGGGCTTTATACTCCTCAGAGCTTTACCGAGAAATTTGGAGTGCCACAGGCTGAAAGCTTTAGAGTAAATGAAGTGCTGCACTATGCTCAATCTTTATGGAGATCCTCAGGGGTAGTGAATAGTTCCCCTGATGTAGTACTGGTGTAGTAAGGCTCCCAAAGCACGAAAGGTGATATCAATTTTATAAAATAATTTTTATGTTCTGAAGGACGCCCAACAAGTCTCATACAAATATGGCAAGAGGACATGGGATGTCAAATGAATTTAGTGGACTGGGAGGTAATTTGGTCTAATATAAAGACATCCTCTAGAAATGTATAAATTTTAGAAACAAATGATAAGGTTCTGCTCCGGTGGTACCTGGTTCCCGCACGAATAGCACAATTTATACCTTCAGCTGATAATCAATGTTTTAGAGTTTGTAACCATAAGGGAACTATGTATCATATCTGGTGGCAATGTCCTCTTGCCAAAAGATTTTGGATAAGAATATATAATATGATTTATTCCATTTTTAAAATTCCCATTCCAAAGCACCCTAGTACGGCTCTATAATATGTAAAAAAAACCTGACGCACTAACATTGAACCAATTCCAATTATTCCTTTTAATAATGACAGCTGCAAAACAAACAATCGCAAAAGCTTGAAAAACAAAACATATTTCTATTGAGGCCACCAAAGGTAAAATCGACTGGATTATGGTCCAGGAGAAGATGTCCAGTATATTATTGGACTTTCATCAAAAATACCTTCTGGTTTGGACTCCTTGGGTTCAATATAGATTTGGTGACAAACTAATTATTTTTTTAAGCATTTAAACCATTGCCACTATTTTATGTCACTTGTAACATTTTATAAAGGATTTTCTAGACTTGTCTGCTAGTTAAACGTTTAAATTGTATTGTCAGGATTACACTTTGCGTAAATTGACAGTGGTAGATAATAGTTTAGCAACGAGTTGTGTGTTAAAATGATGTTTATTTTGATGTAACTGTAAAAAGAGACAATATGGTGCATTAGAGGTTTCAATCTGTAAAGTCTCTTATTGTATGCTATTGTATGCTACTGTAAACTATATTTTTTGTGTGCAAACTCAATAAAAATATTGGAATATAAAAAAAAACAGTTTATTTGCCGGCCGTGACTTTGGGAGGTTCATTGCAACTACAATGTCCAAACTGTAATGTTTCCATACTTGTTTAGCTAGATATAATGACACTATGGGGCCCATTCACCAAGCTCGAGTGAAGAATTCGAAGTAAAAAAACGTTGAATTTCGAAGTGTTTTTTTGGCTACTTCGACCATCGAATGGGCTACTTCGACCTTCGAATGCGACTTCGAATCGAAGGATTCGAACTAAAAATCGTTCGACTATTCGACCATTCGATAGTCGAAGTACTGTCTCTTTAAGAAAAAACTTCAACCCCCTAGTTCGCCACCTAAAAACTACCAAACCCAATGTTAGCCTATGGGGAAGGTCCCCATAGGCTTGCCTAACTTTTTTTGGTCGATGGATAATCCTTCGATCGTTGGATTAAAATCTTTCGATCGTTGGATTAAAATCCTTCGATCGTTGGATTAAAATCCTTTGAATCGTTCCATTAGAAGGATTTAATCGTTAATCGAGCGATTATTCCTTTGATCGAAGTTTTTGCGCAAAATCCTTCGACTTCGATATATGAAGTCGAAGGATTTTCATTCCCAGTCGAATATCGAGGGTTAATTAACCCTCGATATTCGACCCTTGATGAATTTGCCCCTAAATGTGGGTAATAAAGGAATCCAGCTATATTGTTGGGAGCACCATCATTTCAGAACAGTTGCCAGTAGACTTTTATTAACTGTAACTATAACAGAAAACTGAATTAGTAAATCAGTATATTAAAGGGGTCATTCACCATGAACTTTTAGCGTGATGTACAGAGTGATATTCTGAGATAATTTGCCATTGGTTTTCAGTTTTTTTAGTTATTTCACTTTTTGCTCAGCAGCTCTCCAATTTGCATGTTCAGCAATCTGGTTGCTAGGGTCCAAATTACCCTAGCAACCATTAATTGATTTAAATAAGACATTGGAACATGAATAGGAGAGGACCTGAATAGAAAGATGAATAATACAAAGTAGTGATAACAATACATTTGTAGCCTTACAGAGCATTTGTTTTTAGATGGGGCCATTTGAAAGCTGGACAATTTCAGAAAAAAAGGCAAATAATTAAAAAAGTATAAACAAAATAAAAATAAGGCCATTTGCTCATAATTAGCCATTTTATAACATACTAAAAGTTAACTGAAAGGTGAACCATCCCTTTAGAGCACATTATAAGTATATGAAAATATATGAAATCTTGCGTATTTGCGTATTTGCTCTAGTGGAGAGACACCTGAAACCTTCCTTGTCTCCAATAAAGATCAATGGAAATCTCCTGTCACAACTTGTAAAGGTGTTTTAGCATTTTTATAACGCCAAAAATTGCCTGTACCAACAGTGCCTTTGCTTTTATTAAAGGGGTTGTTCACCTTTGAATAAACTTTTAGTATGATGTAGTGAGTGATATTCTGAGACAATTGCAATTGTTTTTTGTTTTTTTATTATTTGTGGTTTTTGCATTATTTAGCTTATTATTCAGCAGCTTTCTAGTTTGCAATTTCAGCAATCCGGTTGTTAGGGTCCAAATTACCCTGGCAACCATACATTGATTTGAAGGCTACACTGGATTATGAATAGGATAGGAACTTTGTAGCCTTACAGAGGCTAAATAAGGAGGCAAATAATTCAAAAACCAAAAAAAAAGAAAAAAATGGAGGCCATTTGAAAAGTTGCTTAGAATTTGCCATTTGATAAAATACAAAAAATTAAACTTAAAGGTGAACTACCCCTTTTAATTAAAAGGAAAGCTGTATTCACTGGAGGTGGTATGAATGGTTTGGTATCTTTCTGTCCCAATATTGGTGGATAAAACACTCTACCTACCTATAGCAGCCATAGTTCTTTCTCTCTTTTCCAAATATGAAAGTGAGTGAAGTTACTTGTACAAAAATGTCACTCTCCTCCTTCTAAACCTGGTGCAAATGTTGTGGCTTTAAAACTACAAGTATGGGACCTGTTATTCAGAATGCTCAGGACCTAGGGTTGCCACCCGGCTGGTATTTTACCGGCCTAGCCGGCAATGTAGCTGCCGGTAAATTTGTAATACCCTTCAAAAAGAGCCCTCGGCCTGCCCCCAATCCCCTGTAAATTATATTTTCTCCTCAGTCATCAGTTCTCCGCGATGTTGCCCCGTCCCTTTTGACATCACAGATCAAGTACAAGCTACTGTTTTTTATTACAGAGAAAAAGGAAATAATTTTTAAAAAATTTTAATATTTGGATAAAATGAAATCTATGGGAGATGGCCTTTGCGTAATTTGGAGCTTTCCGGATAATGGATTTCAGGATAATGGATCCAATACCTGTACTATACCTTAAAGGGATACCTATTAGTTTTTTTCAATATATATATATACTACTTACAGTTGCTTTTAATTATATAAATATATTTTATTATATATATTATTTTAATATATAAAGAATTATGGCTATAGGTGGCACATACAGTTAAAGCATTCTACTAAAATACCTGTAAATGTAAACTGGTAAAATAGAAAGGAACACTCTTTTCCACCACCTTTAGATACACTACAGAGTGTTATATAGCAAAATAATGCAGGTAAGAAAGACCTAATTGCTATGTTTCCAACCAAAGCACACCAGCAGACTTAGTTAATAACCTCCAGAGGGCAGCAAAAGATGTTCTTTCACAGTTGTCTACTTTTCAGCGAAATGTAGGTTTCTAAAACTGGAGATTTCAATTATATACCAGATCTCACAGAACTGTTACATTTATTTATTGAAAAAGCTAATTATTAGATGGTTCTCCTTTCTACATACCATGCTGATAATAATAATAATAAATGTACAGCATTAGTCTTACCTACAAAAGTATTTGCTACTTTACTTGATTGGCTGTACCTTTTGTAAATATAGAAGCAGACAGCGACATATTTCAATGACGGCCGCCCCTAGGCCGTGCGGTCCAACCAGGCGGCCACGCAGTCCTAGCGCCCACCTACACCTCCCCTTCCCAGCGCACCGGCGAAAAAACGCTGGCGCAGCTGCTATAATTGAATGGGGACACACACGCCCCCATAATGCGGCTGGGCGGCATGCCGCCCCTATTTTTTTGCCGCCCTAGGCCCGGGCCTATGCAGCCTTGCTGCAAATCCGGGCCTGGAAGCAGAAGCTTATATTTCTTTAGCAAATATTATAATATAAGAGGTCGTAAAAATATTAAAAATTTATATTGCATCACATATATATAACCTTTATTATAATACAATTCAATTTTTATTAAAAAAATGTTTGTGTCACATTTTCTATATATAAAGATTTGAAATTTGTACATCCAGCTGGAGACCTACAGCTACTTTTTGTCAAAAAAAAAATTGGTCCTTATGTGCAATCACCTTTGCTAATACCACTTGCACTATTTCATGTTAGCATGTCATACATTTGGCAACAGAATGCAACAAATCCTTTCAGGGACAGTTCTCTCAATGAGGTCATCAAGTACATGACCAAATGCAACAAAGCATGTACCTAGGATTTTCATTGGTGTAAAAATTTTAGTGCACGAGATCAAAGAGAAACTCAGGACATTTCAATAACAATCCAGGACTGTGGGCTGAGCTTTCAAAATCAGGACTATCCTGAGAAAAATGGGATAGTTGGGAGATATGGAGAATGCATCATGTGCAGTAATTCGTATAGCATTACCGCATGCCCATTATCAAACCTACAAAGGCAGCCTAGTGCTTGTGTAAATGAAATGTTTAAGCTACAATAATATTAACAAAGTCAAAAAACTTTTAATGACCGAAGACATCTGACTACAGGGGAATAAAATATACTGCAGATATAATCAGCATCACATTGATCTATTCTAATGTGTTATATGAAGAATTAATATTCTGAAGTTAATATCATGAATTACTATTAATCATAAATAAACTATTACTAACTAATATCCATAACTAAGAATGGTGAATCCAAATTTACATAGTTACATAGTTAGATCGAGTTGAAAAAAGACCAAAGTCCATCAAGGTCAACCCCTCCAAATGAAACCTAGCATATATACACACACACTGACATTGACCCCTCTATACACTCACATGGAGAACATATCTGCAATATTAAAGCAGGTAAAACCAATCATCATGTTGCACATACTAGCAGAACTTTAAGAGCTTGTGGATGCTCCCTTCCCAAGCAGAATGGTGTACACACTTTGCTGTGTGTCAAGTGGACAGAAAGAGAGATATTTTCCAATGTGGATTTGCCTCATAAGGAAACTTCGGACAATTTCGGAAAAGGAAGCGCGGCGAGTGCCATCCCTCTGGCGATTTCGCATTATAGCCAGCGGGAAGGTAGGGGAAGGCAGATCGGCCCAGAAGAAGAGGCGATTAGTCGGCAGGTGACTATATCTTGCTGAATCTATCCATGTGCCCTTACCCATAAGTTTATAAGTGGCTTGCATATTTTTACATCTCAGATGCATGACCTTATATTTATCAACATTGTATCTCATCTGCAAACGTTGCTATCAAGAATGCCAGTTTGTAAAGATAATGCTATAATGATGCCACATCCTGGATGGAATTAATTAGGCTGCATAGTTTTTTGGCATCTGCAAACACTGATACATTACTTACATTACCCTCCCCTAAGTCATTAATGAAAAATGTATTAAGTGGACCAAATACAGACCTGTGTGGGACTCCATTAAGAACTCTATTTCAAGCAATGAATGTGCCATTGACAACCACCCCCAGAATCTTAGGTCCGTTTCCTATCTATGTACAAACAACTATGACCAACAGACCTTATTTTAGAAATCAGTCTTTTGTGGGGCACTGTATCAAATGCTTTAGAAAAATACAAATAAATCACATCTGCTGAAACACCACTGTTCAAATTTTGTTAACGTTAAAATTCTATTTCTGTATTGTCCTCTGACATATTTTGTCCATGTGGGAGATATATAATGTAGGAGATAGCCACCAGTTTGGTAACTCATAGAAATCAATCAGATGTTTGTTTTAATAAATCTCTCTGCAACAGACTAATAAAGGCCAACTGCTTATTGGGTCGAATTGTTTAGAGGTAAGGGTCAAATGATTGT
This sequence comes from Xenopus petersii, assembly GCA_038501925.1. Taxonomy (NCBI): domain Eukaryota; kingdom Metazoa; phylum Chordata; class Amphibia; order Anura; family Pipidae; genus Xenopus; species Xenopus petersii. The sequence goes on from CM076673.1 coordinate 146,377,209, forward strand.
CCATTATACTGCATTATCCCTGGTTGTCATTTGATCCCTGATAATCTTTTCAAGCAATAACAAAACTTCCCTATTGGCAAGGATTTCTTTTATTATTGCTGTTTCTCATATACAATAGAATCATTTAAACACGGCTATGAGCACAATTTTCATGCACATTGTGTATCGACCAATACAGCTGACATTGTGTTTTGTTCCTGAGACTGCAAAAGGCTGCATTTATAATGGTAATGATGTCATTACATAACAGTAGTAGAAACAGATCCCGTATTATATTACTAGAAGAAACAATCCAAGGGGTATATTTATCAAAGAATGAAGTTAGAGATCTCCACAGTCCCCAGAGTGAAATACCGCCTCTCTTCATTCATTTCTATGGGGTTTTTAAAGGCATATTTATCAAATGGTGATAGTGAAAGTTCACCATTTGATAAATCCGCCTTTAAAAATCCCATAGAAATGAATGGAGAGAGGCGGTATTTCACTCTGTGGACTGTGGAGATCTCTAACTTCACACTTTGATAAATATACCCCCAACAAGTGTCAGTCATGAAACTGGCATGACAATAAATTGTTGTTCTCAGTGTTGTATCCAATTCTAGAATGACATAGTGAAATCTATAGATATGTGAAGTGGGAAGGAGCACACCAAAATGTCCAGGCAGTGCCTTAATTCATATGCAGATTTATTGAGTGCACAAGCTTTCGGGGTGAAAACCCCTTCCTCAGGTGCACCTGAGGAAGGGGTTTTCACCCCGAAAGCTTGTGCACTCAATAAATCTGCATATGAATTAAGGCACTGCCTGGACATTTTGGTGTGCTCCTTCCCACTTCACATATCTGTACAATATTTGGCTCGGAGGCTGCCAGGGATACGGATGCACCCAGCAAGCAAGTAAGTGGTGTGCGACTAAACACTATTGTTGATTCACATAGTGAAATCTATACCCATAATGTAAAATATAAGAATAATTACCTAGGTGAGTTCTAATATCCTCATATTTTACAGGGGGTACACAATATGTTATAATAAATGAGTTTCTTTGAGTCACGTGAATCAAATTAGTAAGCAAATGATTAAGCATCAATTATAATTGATGACATTACTAAGCTCTGCTTATAAGCATATAACTGACAGTATATTCATAACTATGGTGTATAATAATTCTATAACCTTTAGTACAATGACACCTGGGGGCAGCTTTAGGGTAGAATTTCTAATTTGAAAAACTTCGAAATTCGAATTCAAAAAGACCAACCGTAATTAAATCAAAGTGTTTTTTTTTGGCTGAATAGGTCAGTTTTTGATCGAATAGGTCTGTCTTCTATCGAATTCGAATAGTACAAATTGAAGTAATAGCACATTCGATTAAAACATTTTTTTAATTCGATTTTTCAAAGTCCACCAATTGATTCCAAATAGGTTCTAGGAGATCCCCCATAGGCTAAAACAGCAATTCATCAGGTTTTAGGTGGTGAATGGTCGACGTCAAATTTTTAAAGAGACAGTACATGATAAGTTTTCGAAATTCGCATTTTTGGGTTTTTTTCAAATTCAACTCAATTTGGACTACTCACTCCCTAGTCGAAGTACACAAAAATTAACTCAAAGTTAGAATTTTTTTCATTCGAATTTTCACTTCGACCGTTGATAAATCTGTCCCCTAGTGATGCAACACATCATAATTAAAGGGATTCTGTAACAGAATACTTTTTTTCAAAAGCATCAGTTAATTGGTAATCATTTGCTATCTTGTGTTCATCAATTCCACTGAAAATAGTAAAAAAATGAACAAATTAGTTCAAAGAAAACATGCATAATGTATAGCTTTATTTAACTCTGATGACTGAGTTTGTGAATCCCTGAAGTAGGAGGGTGTCCATGCAATAAATACGTTTTATTTCTACTAACAATAAATACAGGAATTAACCAACAGTTTTTGTAACTAAAAGGCTTACACTTTGGAAAAAATAATGTACCCTCACTTAGTAGGATCCAAGTGTAGTCTTACAGCACCCCCATGTGGCTTACGTCATTTAATACATTTCTTTCTTATAATGGAATTTGGTTGGTTGATGTTTTGATTGCTTATTTATATTCTTATTATATTCATGTATTTCTTCAAAAATTCTTGAAAAATAAGCAAATAAAGAAAAATATGGTAATATTCATGGCAACACACATCAGTAAGAAACTCGAAAACCCATCAAACCAATTTCAGCTTATCACCCTGCAAAACATTTTTGACAGTTTGCCCTATAATAAACATGAAGCAACAAGAAACGTTTATATGGAGAATACTTTATAATATGTAGCAATGATATATAGGCCTTGTTGCCATTATTGATAAGCTGGACACAAGAAAAATATAAAATGAGAATTCAACAGTAACGTCAGTAATATTTAGGGAAGATGCCAGTATCTCTATTTATCAGACTGAATTTGTTTCAGGAGAGCACAGTTGCCCAACCTTGTTGTTAAGTGTCTACTTTGATAAGGAATCTGGGGTAATTTCATAGAAATGGATTAGTTCATTCTGTTACAGAAATATAGTGACCTTAGGGTTGACGTTCCACTGTCTAGTGCAGGAACTGGCCAAAGATGGTATCTCAGGGAATGCAGGAATGTCTGGGTACCAATTATATAAATCAGGAATTTTTCCACTTACCACTCTCCGGATGTCCAATAAATGGTTCCCACAGATGTATTATTTAAATCATTCCCATAGAGCCTGATGCACTTCTATGAGAAATACTTATCTCAATGTTTATCATATGACAAGTTAATTATTCTTGGGGAAAAAAACAGAATCTGAATTAGAAGAAAACTTTTTTTTCCCTCAATTTGAATCTCGCCCATAACATGTGATAAACTATAAAATAACATTTTGTCAGTGATTTGAATCTGACCTCCTTTTACTTAGTTCTTTAAGTGACTCAGTAGTGAACAGGCCAGACAAATTACAATAATTTGCAATATACATTGAGTACAATAATGTAACTATTACAAGCAATGTGATTATTTTTCATGCATGGGACAATCCCAGTACAGATTAAAATCCTCTTGGTTAGCCCCAATCCTTTCCACTCACTTTCGCTCCTTGGACATGGAGGAAAAGAACAAGTTATTCCCAAACCTGCAGGCATCCACCCATCTTAATCCTCTTTGCACTACATCCGATGCACAGCAGGTGCCCAGCTTCCATTGGATAATCCATATTTTAATCAAATGAAAGCGTTAGATTAGAGTAAATGTTAAGTGTCTGTAGAACTATGAAATGAAAGCACTGTGGTATGTGTGGATATAGGACAGAAGTATGCTTAGTTTATGCACTAAACTATCAGCAGCGCAACCTCGTTTAGATGATGCAAAAGTAGTTCCACATCTTTCTTTTGTATTGTAATTTGTCTTCGAACAGAAACATGATTTCATAGGCCTCTCACACATAATCCTGGAATAGGAGTTTATATATTAAGTACTGAACCTTTTAAACCAAACCCATGTCATGAAGGAGATAATGATCTGGTCCTGGATTGCATTAAGCCTATATAGCACTACACTTAAAAGGAGAACTAAACCCTTAAAATGAATGTGGCTAAAATTGCCATATTTTAGATTCTAAACTTATTGCACCAACCAAAAGTTTCAGTTTCTCAATAGCAGCAATGATCCAGGACTTCAAACTTGTCACCGAGGGTCACCATCTTGGAAAGTGTCAGCGAAACACACATGCTCAGTGGGCTCTCAGAAGCAGCTGTTGAGAAGCTAAGCTTTAAAAAGCTTATCAAGCAGAAAATGAGGTTGGCCTAGGTAAAAGGCTGTGGTCACCTTGGGCTGGTACAGAATCCCAAAACATAATGTACAACATTTCTAGCTACTACTTTAGTTACGTTTTAGTTGTTCTTTAAATGATAATATTAAATAGAGTCTTAAAAAGTCCAGGAGTGGATCTCATCCTGGGGTTGGTTGACATCACTAGGGTGAGCAAGGTCTACACTTTACTGCTAGATGAGATGGTGCCTGTATATAGATGTGCAAATGCAGAAAAAAATATATATTTACATTCATTATTATTATTATTATTATTATTATTATTATTATTATTAATGCAGTCTTAATTTTCTAACTCAATCCATTCAGCTACAAGGAATTCACGATGCACTGAAAGCATTGATTAGTAAATAGAGGAATAAATAAAGAATCCATAGTAGTAAACTAAAAGATATACCTTCAAATGGCAAGCTTCATAGTGATATTGTACAAGCACCCTTGGCATGAAGAGGTTATGACATTGTGCTGTCAGAATAGGTAAAATGAGCCTCCTGCGAGTCGGGTGTGGGGCAGCAATCACAGCCTACCTGATCATTAACCACTCATCAACCTCTTAGCAGAAACTAATTGGCAGTTCTATTTTAATTGCTTTTTATATTTTACCGTCCGACCCTACTTTTTTTACCCTCCTCCTGTGGGGTCAAAGGGGACAAGTGAGACATAGCCCTGAATACTACATTGGTTCCTCGTGTATTTAAGGGTTTTATGTCACAAGCTTATTAGCTAAAAGCATATTCTTATGGCTATTCTATAGGCTGCAAAGGGGTAGGGAATGGCAGCAAAGGGTCAAGGAAAGGAACAGAGGGGTGGCAAAGTGGCAGGTTGGTAGGCTGTGGTGTGTGGCGGGGCCTGGCGCCACATCATTATGTCACTGACTTCTACGTCAAAGTTATAGCTTCAAAGAAATAGTTGGCACAAATAGGTCCCTGTTTTATTTTCATATGCTATGTTGGACAGATCTACAATGTGGCTCTATCAGGGAGATGAGATGATCACCGGTTTCATTAAAATCCAGTCATACATATAACATTGTTATCATAGAGTACTATATTTTAGAGATGATTAAAGCTGAGGAATGAACCAAAAAGGTTTAAAAAACAAGCCCATGGTTATGGTATCAAATTCACCAGAGGCATTAACGAGGATTAACGTCAAATAATTGCCTCTCTCTTCTGACAACACAAGATAATTAACTGCAGAAGTCAGATCAGTATCCGTCATATGTCAACTCAGGGGGGTGTATTGCCCACTCTGCCTTTAACCCATTGGTTTTGAGACCAAATTCTTCTCATTGCAGAGACAATTGTAACGTTGCTAACGATTTCCATTGCTGTTGGCAAGGGCTCTGTTTAAAGTTTGACATTTGATTATGAGGTCAGATGATCCAACTTCCCCTCCACCCACATGTGTGCACATTCATTCGTGCATGATATCACACAGGGTGCCTGAGTGTGTGGTTATAATCTGTAATGTGGGGGAAAGTGCCAGATTAGGGGTAAACAAATGGAAAAGTTAAATGCCCCTCGCCCCTTCACCTTTGCGCCCTAGGCACCCTACATCTTCTCCTTACCCCTAGTTTAGGTCCTGCTTGTTGAAGACAGCTATAATTATAGAATATTCTGCCAATCTCAGATATAGCATAAATATGGGGTCAGTCAGTGTAGTCTTTCATTTGTATAACAATGCTTAACCTATACTATACAAGCAGGGTCGGACTGGGCCGGCATGGACACCTGGAAAAAACCCTGTGAAGCACAGTTATTCTAGCCCCAAAATGGTTGCTCATTACTGCACCAATAAAGGCTATATAACAAAAAGTATATATACAGTCACTGCTCATTTTTCTATGTTTTCTTTTATCAGTTTTCGGCAGCTTCTCTTTTCTAATCCTTTTCAAGCAATATTTCTGTACCATCTGAATTCTCTTTCCTTTGCAAAATAAATACTTCTGAACATCACACAGTTATTTGTTTTTTGAAGACACAGCCCCTTTAAGATATAAGCAATCCTGTTTTTGCCCAGTCAACAGAACTATGTAACATCATTAAGCAAAGTAATTAGTTTATGTCCTCTGGGAAAAACATCTAGAAGACTTGTCCTTTTTCTTCACAATATCAAGTAGCAAACTCTGCAAACAGGATTGAAATGAATATATTATGGATACACGGAATCCAGGCAAATACACTAGACACTAGACATCTGAATGAATGCCAAACCAAATCAGAACTCTTAAATGCATATTACATGTTGGGTAGAAGCATCAAAGTTGCAGTCTCAAAAAGTTAAACCAAATCTAGAATAGTATTGGTAAAAGAGGTGAAGACATTATAGCCACCTTTGTGTGAATATTTCTAGTTCTTTTAAGCATAAATGGATGTTTCCTTTCCAAAACATACAGTAAACCGATAATATATTGTGTGCATCTCTCATTAATAACAGGGAACTTTATTCATGGTCGCCTGAATAAATGAGACGTAACTTTGCATTTGTGCTGCGAATTAATGTCTGAAGTGTGGCTAGGCCTTCCGAGGCGAAAATTCACCCTTCAGTGAATTTCCCTTTACGTGTACTGCCAGACCTACCTATAGTTTGCCAGTCCACATAGGGGCTTCCAAATAACCAATTACCACCTTTATTGGGCACCCACCTGGAACTTTTTTTCTCATGCTTCTATATTTAATTTCTGAGCTAAACTACACTAAAATGTTCCTATATCTGTATCATTTTTACAAGGTGACCCTGACCAAAGACTGCACATCTAAGAGGGGGTGAAAAAAGTCAGACAACCTCTGTCCTTGAGTGAGTGAGCTCAGTTGCGTGTCTGGCTTTACATGGAAACTTTGACCACCTTTCTGGAGATTTCTCCATGCATTTAAACACTGTAGGGAGGTCACACCATGTGCAAAAGCTTTACTCAAACTGCCATAAATCTCACCCCAGAACAATGTAGTTATGATGTAGCCAGTCATTAAGTTCCTTTGGGGAGGAGTAAGCATTTGGCTACTCAGTACAATTACATAGAACTGGCTCATGTTTATTGCCTGTACTAATTAACGTGTTATGGAAAGGTCATAATGGGAATGGCCCACTACCTACTCATTTCACGGTCAGCTGAAGCTGATTAAGCCTTTCTTCATTACCTGATCCACTGCCCTGGTATTTGGCAAGCAAATGTAGCCTGACTACACACTCAATCCGCACCTTCATGCAAAAATGGTTTTCCTATTATATGAGGCAGACGCAAAAACAGCCTATAATGTGTATATACAAGGGCATATTGTAAATGTCCAGCAATCAGTCCAGTTAAAACCTTCTCTAAAGTTGTGTCATTTTCATTCTACATCAATCATTAGACATGACACATACTACTAGAAATGTATATCATGAAAAAGCTTTTTTATACAAACTATGCTTAACACATGGGTTGTTTTATTTGATAAATGTTTATAGACCTGCACTGTTCAAGGATACAATTTCTCTTATAAAGCAAAGGGTTCATTATTTTTCATGCTACACAAGTATCAGTGGGTCAAATGAAGTAAAGCTATTCATGGATCTTTTGTGTTATAATGTTATTCTTCTACTGGCAGACATGGTAAGCAGAAGCGGTTACAATTGGCACCATTATATAAAATATATATACCGTATATCCAAATCCAAGGACGAAGTACAACATCTAATATAAATTGTGGGAATCAATATTAGTGGCAAAGCAGAGGGCGATCTGTATGAGGGAAGTAACAGAGTAAATGCAATAAGAAATATTTAAAACATGTAACATTAAGGGGCCAATTCACCAAGCTCGAGTGAAGGATTCGAAGTAAAAAAACTTCGAATTTCAAAGTTTTTTTTGGGCTACTTCGACCATCGAATGGGCTACTTCGACCTTTAACTACGACTTCGACTTCGAATCGAAGGATTCGAACTAAGAATCGTTTGACTATTCGATAGTCGAAGTACTGTCTCTTTAAGAAAAAACTTCGACCCCCTAGTTCGTCATCTAAAACCTACCGAACTCAATGTTAGCCTATGGGGACCTTCCCTATAGGCTTTCCTAAGTTTTTTTGGTCGAAGGATAATCCTTCGATCGTTGGATTCAAATCCTTCCAATCGTTCGATTCGAAGGATTTAATCGTTCAATCGAAGGATTTAATCGTTCAATCGAAGGATTATTCCTTCGATCGTTCGATCAAACTATTTGCGCTAAAATCCTTCGAGGAAAGGATTTTAATTCCCAGTCGAATATCGAGGGTTAATTGACCCTCGATATTCGACCCATGATGAATTTGCCTGAAGTGTGACTATTAATAGTTTGCTAAAATGCTAGTAATAGTGTTACAGATTGTTGCTATTGCCACATATTCACCTATATGAAACATACTGGGATAGATGACATCTGCAATTTGTTACATGCACAGATATTGTTGTCGGATACAAGGTATGCTATGATTATCTGTTTGTGTGTGCTACACAAATGATCTGGACATTATTTATTATCATGCCATGGGTTGTTGGAAAATGGTAGTCTTGTCCCTTCATTTGTATATTAATATTTGTACCTGTATGACTTACCTTGGAAAAACAATATATGATCTTTCCCAGACACTTGAATTTTTCAGTCACTCTAATTTAAACCTCTATGATCCACAGTAACAGATCCATCACCCATTGTAAGTAATTGGCACTCAAATCCCTTCTTACTTATTTCTAAAAAATAATACACAGAAACATCACATGAAATCCTCTGTAGCAGCCAAGTAGAATGCACGGTTAGCGGTGACAGGTCTAATACAGAACAGGGGCATGGTTGCAGTGTGGGTACATCTTGACAAAGCGAAGATGTACCCAGATCAGTTCCAATCTGGTTTGCCATCTTTGCTTTCTAGATCATTTCCTAACCAAAAATGTGACAACTGTCTTGCATAAAAGGCAAGTCTGAGTGCTCTTATATTTGCAAGATAGCAATCTTCATGTTAATAAGACAATTTGCAATTGCCTGTTATTTGTATCATTATTATTATTATTATTATTTGGTAAATTATTTAATCTATTGTTCAGCAGCTCTTCAGTTTAGAATTTTAGCAGCTATCTAGTTGCTATGGTCCAAATTACCCTAGCCACCAGGCAGTTGTTTGAATTAGAGACTGAAATATGAATAGGAGAGGACCTGAATACACAGATAAGTAATAAAATTGATAGATTTTTCAGCTGCTGGGGTCAGGGACCATCGTTTGAAAGATGGAAAAAGGCAGGAGAGGAAGGCAAATTAAAGAAATAATAAGAAAAAACAAACAAAGAACAATTGAAAAGTTGCTAAGAATCTGCTGTTTTATAATATACTATAAGACAGGTTTATCAAGGGTTGAATTTCGAATTCATGTGAGTTTTTTTCTTACGCTAATAAATTTGATTTTACTCTAAATGCAATTGTGGGTTATTTATTAGAAAAAATCGAACATCTAAAACTCAGACCAATGTCAGGAAGGTTAATAACATCTTTAAATTGGTCACTGGACCTCTCCCATTGACTTATAGATGAATTAGGCAGGTTGTAGGTAGCAAATAGTCAAATTAGAATTCTTATAAGGGTCAGAGTTTGATAAATATCAAAAATCAATTTACATTTTTTTAAAAATTAGAATTGAGTTTGAATAATTCACTAGTCGGAATTTGACAGTTTAGACCATCATTTTTTTTTGAAAATTTAGATTTTCAATTCGACCCTTAATAAATCTGCCCCTAAATGTTACCTTAAAGTGAACTACCCCTTTAATGGTAAACCTTAATGCATCTTATGTTAATCTGGTATTTTTGCCAACATAATGGTCTCTGTTATGAAGGTTTTGTGCTTGCCTCTACCTTATAATTGGACCGAACAGAACCAGAGTAAAGGTAAAGTAGAAACAGACATTCTGAGTATTTAGAAAAATAAAAAAGACAGATCCCTGAATCTTTGATTCCTTACCTGGTCAGTGTGCCAGTTTAAGTAATATCACTGTAACTAGCCAGGTACTAGAGTTTGCAGTTTGCAATGCGTAGGTGTCTTTGAATCCTGCCCTCTGTACCAAGTTAAATCACTGCTCATATATTAAGTGGTGTAACTATACTGGGGGGTGTTAGACTCCCTGAGTTACTGGTCACCTGTGATGTTGTGCAGGGGGCCCAGGCCTAAAGTTATACCACTATTCTGACTAATGGAATAATTTAGCAAAAGCCAGCTAATTAGCTGACCTGAGGGAGAGTATCCTCATATTTTACAACTGGGGGTACTTTATTTATTATAATACACAAATTTCAGTGAGTCATGTGACAGACATTACATCTGAACTTACCGTTTATAAGTGATGACATCAGAACTCACCGTTTATAAGGATAAAATTTACAAGATATTCATGGCTTTTGTGTATTATATAGAAATATATACAGCAGCCTCTCTTTAGCTTATTAGAGCTTAATACAAAAGGAAAGAGGGGCGCAAGACCTTCAGGGACCATGGAGAATGGTTAGGTAGGGTTGGCCAGGGGAATAGGTTTCTGTGCAGTGTTCTGCAGGTGCCACATAAAAATTTTTTACTGGGTCCACTGGTCTGCCTTCCCAGTTCCAAAATCTATGAAAAACCAAATAAGCCCTTGGGGGTGAATACATATATTTTTTGATTAACACACTAAAAGGTAATATAAAGGCTTCTTATATAAAATCTTATTTCATCAGCTGGAATAAAAGTCTTTTTTTTATACTTTTATTTACCACGTGCTGTAGTTGTTTATGTTTCTTTGTGCAATTAACTGTGCAAACAATGAACTACAGTTTGATATTATGTTAAAAGACACACAATAATATTTGTTTGAATTATGCTGTGACCTGAAGTGTTTCAGATCATATTGTCCTTAAGTATATGGCTACTCCTTAATATGTGCTCTGGAGATTTGTACAGAACAACAAGTAATCCAGCTGCTCCCTGAGCATCTGATTTGTTCTTTTGTATTGTGGTTTATCTGTGTGGTTGCCACAACAGCAGTTATGTCTGCTCCCTGGGGCCCTTGGTTATTAGTGTTGGAGAGCCTCAGGTAGTACTGCATTTTGCTCAGCTTCTTTGCTAAGATGACTGCACACAGCACTATGGGGCCGCTTTATACCATCTCTGAAGGGTCACGAAGCGAGAGTCCCTGCATCTCCCCACATAGTGGCGCAAGCATTACACCTGTCCATGGCATGGAGCCTGAGATCAAGGCTAAACCATCCCCAGAGCTAACAGATCATCAACACAAAGAAAAAAGCTACACGCACATAACAAATGGACTGATTAACAAGGGGAAAAATCATCCTCGACTAGAACAACTGAGGGGACAAATTAAAATGCAAATTAGGGAACACAGCCCCAGAAACCAAATAAGAGAACTGGTGGATAAGATGACACTTGAACATGTGGTTACCAAAGCTCAGTCTAAAGATAATGGAGCAGAAGAAAGCTCAAGAGTGAACCACTGCTGCAGCCCAACATGCTTTGCCTCAGAACTGGAAGGGAAGCTTCAAGCAGAGCTGAGTGCACTGCGACTGGAGGTGAAGTCCAGCTTAGAGGCAATGAGAACAGAGCTGGGGCAGGAACTGAGAGCATTACACAGGGACGTCAAAGTCTGCTGTCATCACTGCCCATCCAAGGATAGTGATTATTCAACTGCAGCTGAGAAGCGGGCTGAGTGGAGAAATGTTTTCCGTAAAGTGAAGAGCAAAGAGGAGCCGGATGTTAGAACACCAGTCAGACTGGAAGGGCAAATCAAAGCAAGGTCAGTGCCCTCATTGGCCCTTCCAACTGGTCCAAGCCGCAACCAGGTACTTCTCAGGGCCATGAGCACCATTTCTGCTAAAAATGCCCTGATGTCCAGCATTGGAGCAAGGTCAGACTCTGACCCTGGACAGCTTCCTCACGGGAAGCAGCATCATAAGCCTGCTCTTAAAACTCAAGAATCTACCGACCATGGGAACTGCGGAAAAAAGATCAGTAACAGGATTGTGGTCCCACTTCCACAAAGTGGAGTTCCAGTGGCAAAAGGGCATTGAAGGGACAGTTATTGCTACAGCACTGACATTGTCTGTGACATTTTAATAACAGCAGCAAGGGTTCAAAATGATCATGCTCAAGGCCTCATAAAGATATTGGCACTTGCACATTTAGATTTCAACATTAGAGTGTTGAAATAAGCTGATGAAATAAAATAATATAGACAGTGAATTTTATAGTTTTTTTAATATATTTTTTATCCTTACTTTTAGTATTAACTTAGAACTGAGAGGGCACAAAGGGCAACATTTTCTTTAGTGTAACTACATTGAACAACCTACACAGTTTAAGGGAAAATTACAAATTGATTACTTTATGGCAGCAGCTATCAGCAACAAATCAAATTTTATAGATATATTAATTAAAAACATCTCAGCAATCCAAATTTTTAAAATAAGGAATAGAAAAGGAACGTCTTTTATAAGGGGTAAGTCACTTTAACGTTAAATGGTATAGAATGTTCTATTCTGTCACTTACATCATATCCTGTGAGCAGAAAATGCATCAAAGTTCAAAAAACACTGGCGACTTTTCCTTTTTTGAAGTAAAATTGCCTGCGAAAGTCCTTACAAACTTTTTTTGGGTAAGTGGTTTTCTTCAGACATTTCATAACATATGGAACATTTATTTTACAGTGGGCTCATGTGTCGGACATTATATTAACTCTCTTTATTAAGGTTCCCTGGACATGTGTAGTACAAAGTGGCAACTTCAAGCATTTGCGCCAACATTTATAATAAAGACCTCCATACAACTTTAAATGACCTGCCTTATGCAAATTGACCTAAGTGTAAGATCACTAGCGAATTTTCCCCAGGCACAAACGAACCCTAGCACATCTTTGCAATGAAATGCTAATGCCAAAGTAATGCTATTGAAAAGGCGCCAGCGTTCGGCGCCCAGGGCGCAAATTTGCATATTAGTGAATTAGCGTAGTGGTCAGGGTCAGACTGGGCCGGCGGGACACCAGGAAAAAACCCGGTGGGCCCCCGGCTCTAGTGGGCCCCGCCAGCCCAGATCCGCAACCTGGATTTCTTCTCTCTCAGGGCCCCACCTCCGAATCCTGAGGGCTACTGCCTCAGGGCCTCCCTTCAGACAACCTCGCCGATGCTTGTGTGCGCAACTGCGCGTCAGCTAGGGTTGCCACCTTTTCTGGAAAAAAATACTGGCCTTCCTATACATTTATCTTTATGCGCAATAGCACACGTCGTTTTTTGCCGCATTCAAGCCGTGTTTATGCTGACGCGCATGCACAAGTGTGCACACGGAGAGGAGGAGGAGAGAGGAGGGTTACCGGACGGGAGGCCCTGAGGCATCACCCCTCAGGGTCCACAGGGGGGCCCAGAGACAGAAGCCCTGGTGGGCCCCGGGCCCCCCAGTCCGACACTGGGAGTGGTAGCGAATTTGCTCCTGGTGAAGTGGTGCAATGCATGCGATTCAGTCGCTGGCGCCAATTCTCTCTCTAGTAAATCTGCCCCATTGAGTGCAGTTAGATCATTAGTCCAATCTCTAAATTTGAACTCAGGAGTCTGATATTACTCTGACTAAGGATCTGACAGAGCAGCGAGGCTATCATTTTTAGGGAAACAAGTGCAAGTACAAATTGCATAATTTACCACTGTGTTCTACTGATGCACAGGGTGGCCTGAGAGGTTTGGGCCAGGCACAGATCATCCAGCCGCCACACATATAGCTCTTCATTTGTACGTTGCTGCTGGGCTCATGAAAGCAATCCCCTATGAGACAAAATGCAATTGTGTCTTTTCCTGCGATCGCTCAAAAACCTGCCCCAATGTGTTCATGCCAAGGAACTGTCTAATGTTTCCCTACAACTTACAGCATCCTACCAACAGGCAAAAGCTTTGGGACTTCTGAGAGGTGTAGTTTGACAGCAGCTTGTTTTTGTTTTTTGTTTTTTTGTTCAACCTTGGCTTTCATTTACTGACCAGCTATAACTCCACCAGGCCCGGATTTGTGGGAAGGCCACCTAGGCCCGGGCCTAGCGTGGCAGGATTTTAGGGGGGCGGCATGCTGCCCAACCACACCCACATTGGTTCAAAAAACACTGGGCATGCGCAGGAGATACAATCTCCATGAAAATTTGCATGAATAAAGGGTAGGGGACAGGGGGGACAAACGGCAGTGGGCCTAGGGGTGCCCACTATATAAATCCGGCCCTGAACTCCACCCTTAGTGTGAAATAAGAAAATAATGGCACAAGAAGCTGTGGTGTTATTGTAAGAAAATAATGTGAATATATTAATATTTGTGCAAATAAAGAAGACAATATTATAATTCAAATAATGTTCCAGATCACAAAATGTATTCACCTTGTACCAACACAAAGGTAAACTGCTCCCTTTCTATAATTCAGGCATAAATAACTTAAAAGAACAGTAACACCAAAAAGTTCAAGTGTTTAAAAGAAATGACAATATAATTTCCTGTTACACTGCGCTGGTAAAACTGGTGTGTTTGTTTAAAAAAAAAAAAAAACTATAGTTTATATAAACCAGCTGCGTAGCCATGGGGGCAGCCATTCAAGCACAGGGTATGCAATAGATAACTGATAACCCCTGTAGAATCCCACTGTTTACAATTGAGCTTATCTGTAATCTGCTGTGTAACCTGAGCCTTTTCTCCTTTTTCAGCTTTGAATGGCTGCCTCCATGGCTACACAGCAGCTTGTTTATATAAAGTATAGTTGTGTTGCTGAAGCAAACACACCAGTTTTACCAGTGCAGGTCAACAGTACATTATATTTTCATTACATCAAAACATTTTCGTTTTTATGGTGTTATCCTTTAAGTTCAGTGTAAATTCAGAAATAAGCATAACATTCTCTCCCAGGGGAATATTTACTCCCTATTGCTTCTGTTTTTCTATAGTATTTATACACTACAGTGATCATACCACCCCAGTGGTGTAATTAGGTGTGCAAAACCTACACCCAGGCCCCCCCAGTCTGCCCCCCACCTCCACTGGGATTTACTCTGGGTGGGCCCAGGTACAGTCAAACGACTTTATCCCCTAATAATTACACCACTGACACTACCTTTAGTGCGTACATTCAATTACAGAGTGCTTTAAGTTAAGCAGGAGTAATTTAGGTTGAAAATAAAACCCACCGACTTCAACCTCTTTGTCTAAATGAAACCTGTCTAACTGGTAGCTGATCCAGAGGAGGATTTCCCTTCTGTATGACTGAAATAATGTTGGTTACATGCAAGGTGAGTCCCTGATATCAAATTGTACTTCTATAGAAGCTGCAAATAGAGTGAAGCGTCTGTCATTTTAAAAGCCAAAACTTCCTGCTTTCGGTTGGACTTTGCTGCTGTCATTGAGCACAATGGGCTCTGTGCAGTGTGAAGGGCTGCCCTATGTAACTAACTACAGGGCAATATATTGTCCATTTTTAAATTGGAATGATTGTGCTCTCTGCACTAGCAATGTGGCCCCCAACACACGCCAAAAGGTAAGCGCAGGATAAGCAATGGAAAGGTGGCCTGAGGGCAGCCAGGGGTTCAGAATCAGCCCTTATTGCAATAGTCCATATCAATCAGTGAAAGATTTGATTATTGCTAATTCAGCAGATTTGCCTAAGAATGTGAACCCTTTTCTGATTTTAGCGGTTTTAGTGATTTTTGAAATCACAACTAAACTCACAAACGCTAAAAACCATGATTGTCATTGAGTTTATTAAAGATATAAAAAGTGCAAATGAAAAAAGCGCTGAACGATGTGCTTAAAAATATGAATACCAGGATAACCTTTAAAAGCTTTTCGGACAATGCCTAACGAAAAAAAAAATCTTTAACAGTCTAAATTGATTAAAATGACCAATAGTTGATTATAGGGCCTCGACAACTTCTACTTGGAATAGTTCTGCATTAGAGGTTTATGTTTTTTTTACACTTAATAAATCTCGAAGTTTTAGAGCTTTTAAGAAATATAGGAAAACCACACATTTTTAGAGATTCTTGGGAAAAAAACATCAAAATTCGATTGTTAGTAAAGGGCCCCTTAGGATTGGGACACACAAAGCTACAAAATAGACAAAAGTCATATAGTGAAACCTCAATTTTACATCCCCTCATTTTAAGTTTTCCCTCATTGTAGTTTTGTGGTCCCACTTATATATTATGCATAATACATTTCCCTGATTTTACATTTTCCTGGATTTTACAACATTTTTTTTCAGGTCCCCTGAAAAATGTAAAATGGGGGATTCTACCGTAATTAGCTATGCTAAGACACTAGAGGGCACATTTACTTAGCTTGAGTGAAGGATTAGAAGGAAAAATACTTAGAATTTCAAAGTATTTTTTTGGCTACTTCGACCATCGAATTGGCTACTTCGACCTTCGACTACGACGTTGACTCAAACGACTCGAACTAAAAATCGTTCGACTATTCAACCATTCGATAGTTGAACTACCGTCTCTTTAAAAAAAACTTCGACCACCTACTTCACCACCTAAAACCTACCGAGCACCAATGATAGCCTATGGGGAAGGTCCCCATAGGCTTTCTAGGCAATTTGTGATCGAAGGAAAATCGTTCGATCGATGGATTTAAATCCTTTGAAACGTTTGATACGAAGGATTTCCTTGTTCAATCTACCGATTTTTCCTTCGAATTGCGATAAATCATTCGACTTCGATATTCGAAGTCGAAGGATTTAATTTTGATGGTCGAATATCGAGGGTTAATTAATCCTCCATATTCGACCCATAGTAAATGTGCCCCTATATGTGGCTTAGTATGGGCAATTCTCACTATTGTCTATTGGAGGGTATTTTTATTTGTTTGAGTTGGAGGGGTTGGGACATGGCAAGTGGGACGTGGAACTTAGGGGGCAGATTTAAAATTGAGTGAGTGAGTCTGTCACAGAAAATATTATTTCTGAACAAACACTCCAATTTTTCCAGTGCAAGGCAACAGTACATTATATTTTCATTACTTTATACTGCTTTAATTTTTTTGTGTAGACTGATACTTCCCCATGCAGAGTTTGCTTTCTGCTCTGTAATGTGTTGGGGTTAATAACTTCCTCTGCTTTGCAGGATGTGAGCTTTAAAAGAGAGTTGAATGCAGCAGACAGTTAAAAGGATGGCTCACCTTAGTCAGGAGTTGACCCTGCTTAAAACTCGTGTGTCTGTGTGGGCAGGAAAGGTCTTCCCTACCCGGATACATGCAACAATTAACATATAAACTCAGTATCCCTGGGATAATACAAACTACCATTTCAACTGTGTATTATGATTGTGGTTAGATAAATTAACCACAATGATAATTCTGGAGATGAAAATAAAGCAGAAATACACATTAGTGCAGTTGGTGCTGGTGCTTTTAGGACCCAACTGCATGTAAATAGAAGAAATATTGCTCCTTTTGATTTCCTTGATAAGGACAATTATGATAACTCTGTAGCCCTGTAGGTGACATTGTTCTCCCGGGACGTCACTAACAGTTGAAGTTCTGCAGGTTGCCCATCCTTTGAGCCAAAGTGTTTGTGCACTTTGACCTTGTCCTGTGTTGTTCTGCCCCTAGTAATTAGGAAACAACTTTAAAAGCAGCTTTACACAATTCCTGTTTTCACATAATCAAATAAGACAGTGCTGCGTTCCAGTGAACAATATGGCAATGGCTTAACTGCAGATGATCTGGAACAAGTTTAGACCTTCTTGGCTTGGTGTTTAGTGCATTGTATGTTCCTTCTGTGCAGGAGCCAATCAAAAGGTGTGCTTTTCAGAAGTGCAATAATGTGTAGGTGACCAGGCTGAGCAGACACATGCCGGGGAATGGGGCCCGGACAATACTAGAGTGGCTCACAGTAGCATCTTTGGACGCCCAGAGCTTTCTTCCCTTTAGTGGCTGTGGGGTGCGGAAATTGTCTGACATTTTGACCAGTGTCTCCCCTTGCGCCGAGAAATGGACAGTTTCTGTCATTATTTTCAGCTGTGAAGATTTTATAAACAATTAGTAGTGTTACTTGCATTGTTAATAATCAGCATATTCTTCCAAACCTGTGCTTGTCCTGTCATTACTTGGCACAGACTGACTTGCTACTATTATTCCTTCACATGTAAATTCATACAGTCAGTTGAGGCAGAGCTTAAAATTGTGTTTCTTTCTGTCATCCTGACTATTGTGTAAATGTGTTAATGAAACATGGTTTTTCATCCCAGCCATGCCTACAACATGAACCATCAACCTGCAAGTCTGACATTTTTGTTAATCTACAGCTCCCACAATAGCAGTGCAAAATCAACTGCATATCCACATGATGAATACCCCCAAATTAAGCATATGGTATTATTCAGTCAGTGATGGATCTATTGATAAAGCGCCATTGACAGCTAAATATCATTATAGTGTATTGCATCTCACCCTCTTTCTCTTAAATAAAGTTATCTGTAATTAATTTGGTCACACACAGCAAAGCCAAGAAAACATGTCAATGTATTTTCCCAGATATTGTTTTTGTTTACTTCTGCTACATATATATAAATAAATATTTCTTGATACAGATAGTTGCCATAGTGCATTGAACTTCCTACCTGTCTCTGACTGATGATTATAGGATTCTCAAACACGGTCCATATAACCACCTCAGAGCAGTCTGGAGTTGTTAATGATCCTTGATATCGGTAATACCTAGAAAGCTTGTCAAGGGGTGGAAGGAGCATTTCCAATGGAAAGGGAGTCTAGTTCTATAAATTCCCCTGAAGAGAAAATGAGTTGATTGGTATGAGGAGAAATAGAAAGCATATTAACAAGGGTAGGAACAGGAAAAATTCTTGAAATAAAAACCATGACTTCTTCTCAAATGTCTTAATGAAGTTGTAGCAACTGTTGCTAAAGCACTCCACTCCACATCTACAGTTCAGATTTACATGAAGAAATGGTCTCCTATAGATGCCTACACAGTGCATTGATGACCATCTGGTTGCACAGCAATACCTTGACTTTGGGGCATATTCCGCCAGTGCTCTCCCTGTGATCTACGTTAGCCAACATAGTTAAAGGGATTCTGGCATGATTTTTATGATGTTGTTTTTATTTCTAAATTACACTGTTTACACTGCAAATAATTCAGTCTACAATATAAAATTTAATTCCTAAACCACCAAGTGTATTTTTTTAGTTGTAATATTTGCTCCATCTCAGTTAATTTTGCCTGGTCATGTGCTTTCAGAAAGAGCCAGCACTTTAGGATGGAACTGCTTTCAGGCAGGCTGTTTTTTCTCCTACTCAATGTAACTGAATGTGTCGCAGTGGGACCTGAATTTTACTATTGAATGTTGCTCTTACATCTACCAGGGAGCTGTTATCTGGTTACCTTCCCATTGTTCTGTTAGGCTGCTGGGGGGGGGAGGGGTTATATCACTCCAACTTGCAGTACAGCAGTAAAGAGTGACTAAAGTTTATCAGAGCACAAGTCACATGACTGGGGGCAGATGGGAAACTGACAATATGTCTAGCCCCATGTCAGATTTCAAAATTAAAAAATAAGTTTGCTCTTTTGAGAAATGGATTTCAGTGCAGAATTCTGCTGGAGCAGCACTATTAACTGATTTTATCCCATGACAGTATTCCTTTAACCAGGTATGAATATTGAGGCTGCAGATGAAAAATAAAGTGTCTCTAAAACATAATGTTCTCACTCAAAAGTTATGGTAACATATTGTAAAAAGAAAATGTGATAGATATCTTAGTAATTCCTATTGCAAACCTTAGCAACCAGCAGACTAAAATTCTAGTTTTGTTGCTATGACTGTTCTCTGGGCAAAAACAGCAACAAAATGTCATGTGTGACTGGGTATGGTATTGTGCTGCCATAGTAAACTATTATTCTTTACCAATAAGTAAAGATTGCTGTGGCAAAATTTCATACCAATTTAGCTGAAACTGAAATTCTAGGGTTTGGCACACAGATGTGCCACTTTCTAATAAGAAAGAAACCACATCTGCCATACCTATGGTAAATCCAGGTGCATATAATAGCAGGTAAACACAACATTTTTTTAGTTTTTTTCACCAATACTTTTGGAAACATAGAATACTCAGTGAAAACCGGTCTATGCTATTTTTTTCAAATTAACAACCAGAAAAATCATGATGATAGTATATGTGACCTTCTCTAAATACTCCTAAGTGGGGTTTCCTCAACAATTGTGCAATCTTGTATTGGCAAATGATTCTATTTTAGGCTGCAAAAGTTTAATACCTGGTTAAACCCTAAAGCTAGACATAAAAAAAGAAAGTGTAAAAAAATAGCTAGAGACTAAAAAGGAGTGATGTGGATAGTCCAAAAATCTGCCCTGCTATAAAGCCATTTTCTGATTGGAAAGGTTTTCTTGCATGGAGAATATTTTCTCACTCATGGCAAGGAGAGAAAAAAAGACTGAGTAGAATTTTGACTTCATACACTCACCTTCCAAAGACACATTTTTCATACCAGCCAACAGTATGTTATAACTGGGGTTGTCAATTTCTGATACCTAAAGAAAAAAAAGGTTGTTAAAAGGCTAAAAACAAATCACAAAAACCTAATATGAATGGCAGAAATAAGGACATGTTTCTTACTGTAAAAAAGAAGCCTAGCACAGCCAGGCCTTGAGGGTCTTTTTTGGCTTCACTGATACTTTGGTACTGGGCATTCATGTGAACAATATGCATCTGGGGACAGACAAAATCAGATCATTTCATCTTATTTTCATGGTAGACAAATGGCTTAAGAAAAATCAAAAAAATAATAGCTAGGAAAAATCATAGAGATGTGGTTCTCTTATAAAATCATATGGAACATATGCTGTCTTTAGTATGACCTAGGGGCTGGATCCTTAGGAATATTTTGGTGCAATTAGGAATGCAGTTATTTCTCTGTGCTGGTACAAACATGGAATAAAGAACAAAATGTAATTTCAGGATTAATTAATTTGCAGTAAATACTATATTCAATGCATGAATGTTTGATCCTTATTGTTCTGTATATTCATTTGCACTTCCTTTCAAAATGAAAATCCCCATTCCCTACTACTATTGCTGAAAATCCATTCCCACAGGTGATTATTTGGTGGCAGTTACCTCCATGGGATATTGCTTGCCATCCATCAAGTGCTCTGATCCATCCCTTGTTGAGCTTCCCCAGTGGAAGTGGAACTGGAGAGCACAGTATGTATTTGGCAGCCCAGCACCACTGATATTTAGGTGACTCTGTATCACCTCTCCATTAAGGCTCAAGATGACTGCCAAAAGAAGACAAAGGGCATATGGAAGGCCTTTGATGAGAATAGGATATCAGTGGTATTTTAATGACAGTAATTTAAATGTCCACAACTGCTAATTTATCTAAATGTGCAGCCTGGGCCTTGAAGGAAACATATAGGAATGCACAACTGAATACAAATATTCTATGAAGTTTATAGAACATAAACAGAACATAGGAAAAAAACAAATGAGTGGTGCATGAAAAAAGTAATACCAATGACTGTATTACCCTCCTGCTCCATATAAAAATCATAAAACATTTTACCTGAGCGTCCATCATTCATAAGCTTCCACCGCCCAGGTGGCGCATGGTCATAACCCTGGAAATTGATGTCCCCTAAATGGCTGTCTCTTTTGACTTTTGACCTTTCAATGTTGATTGGGGACTGGCTCTCTCCCCCACAGTTATGGCTGATGTCCTTCCAGTAATCTGGCCCTAAGCCCAACACAAGTGGAGAAAAAATAGTAGTACAGTTTCCACACATTATCTATGCAAATTACTAGATTATTATAGGATAAGTAGCCAGTAAAATCTACATTTGAAGCCTAAATATTTATGCCATGCAGGATAGATATAGTCATTTTTGTATGGCCTTTCAAAAACCTTTATGAGCAAGGCTACATACAAACTGTAACTTCATGGAGGGTTTACTTGAGATTTTTTCAAATATATCATAAGACAGCAGCACAAATTCAATTATCCAGCTATGCAGGGCAGCTTTACTACTTCATTTCCAGCTGGCAGGTGGTCTGCCTAAAACCAGATTTAAAGCATGCCTGCTGCTAATTTCTCGAAGGCTGGCTTCTTATCAAATTTTTGGTCTGTTGAAGAACTAAATGTTAGAGATGTGGACTGTTTAGAGCGTCTATTACATATCTCATGTTAATACAGGTTAGGTTTGTATTGGCTGATATTATCAGATATATTTGTACTGTAATAAATATTATATATTATGTAAATACGGTAATGTTTTCTGTTTTCCTAAACCATTGCTTTTATAGTATGTGCCCAAAGGCAGTTACCCTTTTATGGACTAGCAACACATAAGTAGACTGGTTTCCTAATCATTATATATTTTTGAGCAAAAAAATTCCTTCCCTGGTTGCAAATTTTTTTTTTATGTAAGAGAATTTGTTTTGAAATTGCAATTGAAATTCTTTTGGCAATGTGTGTTTTATAACGAATGAATCTTGCCTGGAAGTAACATTCTTTTGTATAGAGCCCACAGATATAGTTACACAAATTTCTTATTGTTTAGAAATAAGCCCATTAACCTCTGCAATTTATGAATATTAATGGGCAGTTTAATGAAATGATGTTTAAACTTTATTCATATTTAATCAGGAAAATTCTACAAATGAGATTGTGCTGACGCTTTCATATATTTTACAAGTATGTCCACGTATTTCAAATGACTCATGTCATGTCCAATATCTGTGCATAGCTGTATTTTATCATGATTTATGTGAAACAGTTTTATATATCTGGACAACTGTAGAAATAACACTCAATGGTACCTGCTCAGATAAGCTTATGTATGGCTCTTATACAATTACCCTGACACCAATAAAGACAAACTTTTAAATAGCTTAGGTATACTGTTTCTTTCTCATTATTTGCTGGTTGCAAATTGGACTGGCCCGAATGGATACAAGGAAAACCACATGCTGCTAAACATTTGGCCTATTTTATGGCCATTCCCTATTTCTCTGAGAACAAAGAGGCTAAACAGAATAATATACTATAGTATGTAAAGAAAAGAGACTTGGAGAATAGAGGATGAGTGAGGAGAGGAATAATAATTGTACAGAGAGTGGGCCCCTGGTCTAAGGTTTTTGGGTGGGCCCCCTCCAACACTGTGTGCCGCTATCTATTTGGATGACCATAGTTCCCATGTTTGGCATTGTTCAGACCACCAGCCTACAGCCGGTAAATACTAACAAACCACAATAAGAAAAGAAAGCAACGGAACCCTGTACATCTGTCTGCCCTGTAACTGCCTCGAGCCTCAGTACATGATCCAATGATCTACAATGATATATTGATATGCAATACTTTTAAAATCTTTTCTTTTTTTAATTTAATTTTTCTGTCCTTTAATTTGGGTTCCATTCCAAAGAATTCTGTATACAGTATTTCTCATTTCAGCACTCACCACACTTGGGGTCCTGGGAAGAGTAACACCAACGACCTGAGCAGACAAACATAAGCATTAGAAAGTGAATGAATAGGATGATTCATAAAACATATATATTTTAAAACTGCCATTTTACATACTGTAATTATTCTCTTTTACTTTTAAGGCAAGTTAAGCAGACACCTTCTCTATTGATTATAAGTTCATTTGCCATATTAATCAAAAGAATATTCTCACTTGATATATTCTAAGGCAGTGATCCCCAACCAGTAGCTCGTGAGCAACATGTTACTCTCCAACCCCTTGGATGTTGCTCCCAGTGGCCTCAAAGCAGGTGATTATTTTTGAATTTTAGGCTTGGAGGCAAGTTTTTGTTGCATAAAAACCATGTGTTCCAATAAACATAATTGGAAAAGAAAGAAAAACCATGTGTACTGCCAAACAGAGTCTCTTGTAGGTTGACAGTCCACATAGGGACTATCAAATGACCAATCACAGCCCTTGTTTGGCACCCAAAGAACATCTTTCATGCTAGCATTGCTCCCCAACTCCTTTTAAAATCTGAATGTTACTGACGGGTTCAAAAAGTTGGGGATCCCAGTTCTAAGGGGACATATATCTAAGAAAAGTTTCAATTAACTTACATTTTTTAGAAAGGTGTATTACCTTGTGTTATTCTGCACTCACAGCCTCATCTTAATGTGTATTTCTGTTCATTCCTATATGGGCACATTGATGGCCTTTCCTGGTGCAAATATTAATATAAGTAATTAAACTGTTCCTTCTGGCCAAATTGTGATCAAAATTGTGAAATTCTACTTTTAACAAGTCATATCTCAAAATTAAAGTGTTCTTGTTTTACTATTCAAGAAAAGCCATTAAAAATATGTATTTATATTCTAATTAGGAAGTACGGTATATTATTTTCTCAGTAAGGGGGAATAAGAATCACTAGAAATTACACTATGCAGTGAAACTTACATTTTACATCCTCATTCCCTCATTTAACTTGTGGTCCCACCTATATATTATGCATAATATACATTGCCATGATTTCCCGAATGTAACACCATTTTTTCTGGTCCCCTAAAAACATAAAATTGGTTTTCTACAGTACACAATTAATATTTAGCACAGTTACTTCCCTAGTTGACAAATAGCATGGTAGTAGTGTGTTCTGTAAGTGCTTTACACCCTTCCATAGTAAAGTCATTCATCAAGGCAATGTTTCCACCTTACTGCCAGGCTTTCTTTTAGTAAAATGCATACAACAAAACGAGCCAGTGTGTAGAGAAATACAGAGAACTGATTAAATAACCTGAGATGCCTAAAAGCAATTAAGCTACATAAGTACACGTCATGAATTTTCTCATGTTGGTTTTGTTTCCCAGTTAATTGTAAAGAGACGGTCGGAGTATTACATTCCTCAATCATACTATTCATCATTATTTATTTTGTGCGTAAAGCACCATGTAGAGACCCTCATAGCTGGAGTTTATCATTCATAATAAAAGGCAAAGTCATTATTTACCCAAAATGTGCTGATGCTGTATGAATTCGGAATTGTGTCACAAATTATGAGCATTTCCCAATGTTCTCTGTACTAGCCAAACCCTATCAGAAGTTTAATTGGTAAATTAAAGAGCGAAACATCTCCAAACTGGGACAAATTCCTATAATAATTGGAAGTTTAATTAATAGAAGCTGTTTCACTGCTTTGGAATAGCTCATTCTAAAATTTATGGTCCAGTAAGTAAAGATGCATGTCAAACTTTCAGGGCAGAAATAAGGCTTTGCAAGTGGCTCACCTCCTCCAGATCCATGTACAACTAAAGGCCAAGTGAAGAAAGGAAAGCAGAGCAGGTGCAGCTTCATGTCTTGGTGCTTTGAAGTGTCAGAGTGCAGGAAAGCTCTGGTGTCTACAGCTATAGTCTCACTCAATCTTCACTTCTTGCTCACGTGGAGCTGAACTGGACACATACCCTCTCCAGCTCTCACTTAAATATTTATTCAGATCAGGGCTGAATTTTCAGTTCAGACTTTTCTACTTGGGAGGGGGCAGACTCCTCCTGTGATACTGGACTCATTCTTTTAACTCTTTGCCTGTTGGAGAGTGTAGTGGAAAGGACACATTGCTTGTTGTAGCTGCAAAGAAGCACGTTACTGCTACTTTGTTCTGCACTTAGAAGCCCAAGGCACGGTAGGAGGTCAAAGAAGAATCTGAAAAAAGCCATGCCTCAATAAAGGCTTTTAACTTTATTATATGGGGCTGTTCATTGAACTTTTCTTGATTCTTGGTGGTTCTTGGCCACATAAAGAACCTGCACCAATTTATCAATATGTGGATATATGTGTGGATGCGATATTTTCCCATTCATGTTGCTACCTGCAAGACTGGTTGATGCAGTGCAATCATGTCTAACTATAGGGACAAATGAGGCCCTGCAGGAGCTTTGTATTTCCCATGGACACTCCCTACACTTTTTATAAGCCATCATCGATTTCATATAAATCTCAAACATTTTGGAGCATATATTTTGTTATTTCTAGACATGGTACCAGTGTTGACATGCACATATACCACTTAAATTAATAGTAAAGCAAAACTCATTCTTTTTCTGTGACTTTAAAAATCAGTGAGCTGCAGAACATTTTCTCACAAAAAATAATATCAGGGAAATGCTTGACACATCAACCTATATGTATTAGAGCTATGGATTATAGATTAGCCTAAAATGGATGATCATTTGAGGCATTAGAAGATGATGGCAAATACAGGATACATCTCTCTGCAGTGGGTTGATAGAAGGAGGCTGATCTGTTACTGGTTAGGTTTAGGGATGCACCGAATCCACTATTTTCGATTCGGCCGAACTCCTGAATCCTTTGCAATAGATTCAGTAAAATACCGAATCTGAATCCTAATTTGCATATGCAAATTAAGGGTGGAAAGGGGAAAACATTTTCACTTCCTTGTTTTGTGACATAAAGTCACATGAATTCCCTCCCGCCCCTAATTTGCATATGCAAATCCTGTTGAAAAAGGGAGAATCCAAATTCCAACCGAATCATGGATTAGGTGCATCCCTAGTTAGGATTTATTCTTCCAACGAGGGTCTGAAAGAGAGGGCAGCTTTATCACAGGACAGATATTCTGTTGCAGGCAGAACTTTACCACAATATAGATGATTCTACAGAGAGAATACTGTTAAAGGAGGTAAAGGTGGGTTATAGAGACCACATGGAGAGGCACAACGGAACAGCAGGTTCACTGTTGTTCACTAGTTGTGATAACATAGTAACATAGTATGCAAGGTTGAAAAAAGACACACGTCCATCATGTTCAACCTTTTGGTTATTTTTTTAATCTGCCTAACTGCTAGTTGATCCAGAGGAAGGAAAAAAAAACATCTGAATTCCTTGCTGACTCCAAAATGGCAATCGGACCAGTCCCTGGATCAACTTGTACTATAAGCTATCTTCCATAACCCTGTATTCCCTCACTTGCTAAAAAGCCATCCAACCCCTTCTTAAAGCTATCTAATGTATCAGCCTCGCAGCTCTCACTGTAAAAAACCCCTTCCGAATATTTAGGCGGAACCTCTTTTCTTCTAATCAGAATAGGTGCCCTCGTGTCAGCTGGAAAGACCTACTGGTAAATAAAGCATTAGAGAGATTATTATATGATCCCCTTATACATTTATACATAGTCATCATATCACCCCTTAAGCGCCTCTTCTCCAGCGTGAACAACCCCAATTTGGCCAGTCTTACCTCATAGCTAAGATTTTCCATACCTTTTACCATCTTAGTTGCCCTTCTCTGTACCCTCTCTAATACAATAATGTCCTATTTGAGTGATGGAGACCAAAACTGTACGGCATATTCTAGATGGGGCCTTACAAGTGCTCTATACAGTGGAAGAATGACCCCCTCTTCCTGTGACTCTATGCCCCTTTTAATACAGCTCAAGATCTTATTTGCCCTTGATGCTGCTGACTGGCATTGCTTGCTACAGCCAAGTTTATCATCTACAAGGACTCCAAGGTCCTTTTCCATAATGGATTTGCCTAGTGCAGTCCCATTAAGGGTATAAGTGGCTTGGATAGTCTTACATCCCAGGTGCATGACTTTATATTTATCAACATTGATAAATGTAAAATCATGCACCTACAGTGATTCTAGAGATGTCACATAATGACAAAATGGGATGGGCATCTGGGTGTGGATAAGGTCACTGGAAAGGTCATTGCCAGATATTTCTGGCTATCCTGTTGTAACATACATGGTAACATAGTAACTTTTAACATACATAGTAATGACTTAGTGATGAGTGTTTGGTAATCTTCTTCCACTGCTTTTCAAATATAGGGAACCTTCAGTGGACTTTTTCATACAGTGGTTATGGACACCATATAAAGCTTCCTAGGACACAATGTGACA
Source organism: Xenopus petersii (assembly GCA_038501925.1). Taxonomy (NCBI): domain Eukaryota; kingdom Metazoa; phylum Chordata; class Amphibia; order Anura; family Pipidae; genus Xenopus; species Xenopus petersii. Next base: position 146,404,957 of record CM076673.1, read on the forward strand.
TTCTCTGGGCTTGGCTTTGGCACACCAAAAAAACATCTGTGCCTACATATTTTTGTTCTGCCTTGGCAAATAGAGTCTCAGTATTTTGACCTGAAGTCTAGGTAAGTCAACATTTGATTTTTCTTTTTTTCCCCTATATTTAATCACACAGCTCAAAACACAAGAATAATCAATGTTTGTCTTATCTACCCAGGTATAAAGTAAGCATGATTACTCCTCTAAAGTTTGTCTTAACTCTTTTCCTTATCTGCATCAATTTGCAACTGTGTCTGAAGCAGCTGTAGCATCTAGTTCATGCCAGTGAGCTGCTGTATATGTGGCCTTCTTGAGATTTTCCACTTATAAAAATAGCCAAAGCAGTATATCAAATAATTAAAGGGATACTGTCATTCTTTTATATTTAATTTTGAAACCGGACATGGGGCTAGACATATTGTCAGTTTTCCAGGTGCCCCCAGTCATGTGACTTGTGCTCTGATAAACTTGGAGTAATATTAACCCCAACAGCCTATCAACAGAACAATGGGAAGGTAACCGGATAACAGCTGCCTGGTAGATATAAGAACAGCACTCAATAGTAAAAATCCATGTCCCACTGTAACTCCTTCAGTTACATTGAGTATGAGAAACAATAGCCTGTCAGAAAGCAGTTCTATAGAACAGTACTGGCTCTTTCTGAAAGCACATGACCAGGCAAAATGACCTGAGATGGCTGCCTACACACCAATATTACAACTAAAAATACACTTGCTGGGTTAGTAATTAAATTCGACACAGTAGCAGTGTAAACAGTGTAATTTAGACATAAAAACGACACCACAAAAATCATGACAGTATCCCTTTAAATTGCCTGAAAATGATCTACAGGCTGTACACTATGGAGGGACAAAGACAAGATACCTGATGGAGGAATTATCTCCCATCATGTCATTGGCTGCAGTAAGAACTAGACCACCTAAAATATATGTGGTTGGAGGCTGGGTACCTGTCAAAATCTTAATTACAAAGTAATGGCGAAATATTTGATCTTACTTTGAAAAAAATGGAATTATCCAGAAATAAACCTAAGGGCTGGATAATACAGCATGTAGTGCTCAAAAAATGTAAAAGTATAATCAGAGGATGCCCTTCTTCAGTTATGGAACTTGCCCCCCCTTTTTTTTTTGTTTAGCTTCCTCTGAATGAGGGCGTTCTTTATGACAAGGTGATACCCTGTTGTATTTGTCTATTGTTTTAATCTAATTAAAACTTCATTGGTAATACTTAATAGTTTAAATTCCATAAAATATTTAGAGATGTGTTGGCAACTCAAGACATGCCCCATCACAGTAAAGTGATGAACAGTGGGGTTGGCAAGCTGGGGGGGACTCAGCTGGTCTAGGTGCTGAAATTACAAAATGCTGAACTAGGGGTAAACTGGTAGATGACCCTTCCTCTGTTCTGTCATAGACATGTATTTCTTCTGCCTACCCTGAGTTCCAGCCCTGATTTTCAGTACACAATTGATGTGGATGTTTTGTATTATTTTCAATGCTAATTACATGTACCTCTAGGTGTCTACTGGAAAAATATTGATGGTTTTAATATAGCATAAGCTATCCTAAAGATTTAGAAAAGACAACATCCAAATTGCAAGTGTGATAATCACAGAAATTAAATTTTACAGTGATCACATTATCAAAAATCCCAACGCTATGAGCCAAGCAAGCAAGAAAACTGCATTAGTAGAGAGGATTTTAATTGTACACCAAAGCTCATTAACAGGGGTACAAGGAAGATAACAGAGGATTTGCTTATAACCATGATATAATACACAAAAGCCATGAATATCTTGTAAATTATATCCTTATAAACGGTGAGTTCGGATGTCATCAGTTAAAAACAGTGAGTTCTGATGTCATTTCAGTCACATGACTCACTGAAATTTGTGTATTTTAATAAATAAAGTACCCCCTGTTGCAAAATATGAGGATATTAGAAGTTACCTCAGAGTTCCATGACCTGTATAAAAACACTCGGCCTTTACTTTACTTTACTTTACTCACTATGTAAAAAACTTTAAAAGCTGAACCAGATCTGCAGTAAAGTGTAACAGTATCGTAATAGTACAGTAAAGAGTATTGATGCCCTTATCACAGTATTCCTCCTTTTTAGCCTTCACTATTTTCATTAATCTTAAAGGAGACTTATTAAATCCACTTTAGTACGTGATATGATTACACATATTTCCCCAATGGGGAGATAGAGTAAGCTTGACTGAAATAGGTCTTCAATTTTGCATTTGTAGAGATGTCAATCTGTAACCCTATGGATGTACCCCCGATGTGAAGTCAATTTAAACTTATAAATAGACACAAAGAGGTCTCTGCAGCAGGAAGCTTACAATCTAGAGGACTGATTTCTACGAAGGTTTCTTGTGTTGTTATTGCTGTACAGTGATGTAGATCTAAATATTGCTACTTTCAGTTTTCCATTACCAACACCTTTAGGATGCCCATCTAATTCCTAGGCTCTATAGCTTCGATGAATTATTGAAGCTGCAATGAATTATATCTGCAGGTATATATCTTTCAATGGCAGTTGCTTTTTGAGTTTGAGCCTTGGCTCTCTTAACATAAATGCAATGATGGTGTTCTGCTGGGGTAACCATATCCTGCGTAAGGAATGTACCTCACACCTTCCCATTACAAAGCTATTCATGAATGGATTTATCAGCCAATTAACCTCTTCCAATCCAAGCATAGGTGCAGAGCCTATATATGCAGGACATACAGAATAAATGCATGTTCAAATGAAACACTACTGCTTAGTAACTTATTCATTGCCAATTATTCCCAGACCGGGTCACTTGAAAAAATAAAGTTTTAATTCTGATTCTTTGGATATTGCTCAGCGGAAGCACTGAAGGGGTTAATACAATGTGAAACCACAGATAGCTGTAACAATACACCAGGATAGAATTTCAATAGAATGTCTAAACTGCCCTCATCCTTACACAGTGCGAAAGAGCCAGTGGGAGAGGAGAGATCAGATTTACTCTACAATTATATAACTACTGAACACACTTTATACTATAAAGTCTTAATACTATACTTGACTATATTTGATTCATATAGCTTGTGTCTCTCTACACCAAATGGCAAAGCTTCGCTAAAGTTAGCAGTTTGTATTGAAGAATCTCATCCATACCTCCCAACATTTTGGAAATAGAGCGGGACAAAAAGATTTGCTGAGCTCCGTAATTGTTGTGACCAAGCCCACTTGTACTCACACCCCCTAATTACCATGTTGATTTTTACAAAAATGGCAGGTTATGAAAGTTTGAACACATTTCTGTGGTTTTTATGTTATTACAATTTTGCTAATGAAGGTGAATTGTCCTTTAAGCTGCAAGTCATGGTTTCCCAAAAGACCTGCTTATCTTAAATAGTTACAATTGTTTCTCTGCTTATCTTAAAGTATTACAAATGTATCTAAGTGCACCTGCCACATATTCTGGCCTCTATGCCAAAAGCCAATTACATTTTAGAAACTTTGTATATTTTTCTGGCTGTTCAGTGCAGGAGATAAAATTGAAAGCCGAGACATTCCAGTAACAATCCAAGACTGCGGGCTGAGCTGTGAAAATCAGGACTGTGAAAAAAGGGACAGTTGGAAAGTATGTCTTATCATTATCATTAGGTACCGGGATTAGAAATCCTAAATAAGAATGCAACGGGACTTCTGAACATTCTGTGACATGTACAAAACTCCAAAATAAAAACAGTATATGTGAATTTTCAGGTGGCCAGTTTGGCTGCTGCAATATAAGCGCACTGCCTGCTTTTTAGGGGTTGGACATGTCCCTTAGGTTAAGCTAGAGAGGAAGCAGACCCTGCAGCTGCAGAGGGGCACAGAAGGTATAGGGGGCCCCATGAGGCCAAAATAATAGGCAATTTCAATATATATTGGTAAAACAGGTCAACCTCTCATATGTTGGTGGCCCTAAAATTTATTTGCTGTGGGGCCCAGTAACATTTAGTTACTCCACTTCGATTCTCTATATATTGGGTTAGACTTAGATTTATAAAATGGTGATGTTAATCCATCCAGGCCACCAGCTTTATAGTCTTTGAGAACATTTATGGTAGAAAGGACTTCTTGGATATTAATTGGAGTGTTGAGTGTATTTAATTGTTCTTGAAGAAATCTGAGCAAAATATATTTTAGACAGAAACGTTTCGCTTTCAGACGTATTTGCATACAAAGGGGCGTTGTAACTTAAAACTTTAACTATTTATTTTGTGAGTTTGTCAAATATTTATTCTTAAGATGAATACGTTTGTTAGACCATTGACTAATCACCATGCAAATATGAAATGCGTAGGGCCTATGGAGATGCATTTCTACTTTTAATTATGATCCATAAAGACGTTTTTTAACTTATACTTGTGGCCCTGTGGATCCCTCTGTGTGCCGGGTAGCCCTATCTTCTTGCTCTGTACATCTGTTATTATTCTGAACACAACTGTATATGTGTTCCGGACGTGAGAATGATCTTGTATTTAGATGGGTAGGAGAGAGCAAATTTAATTTTCAAATGAAATAAAGATCTACAGGATTCAGCAAACTCTTTCTGTTTTTAAGACAGTAAGATCAAGTAGTCTTGAAAAGAACATCTATCCATATGCTTGAAGTATCATCGCTTTATCTGCATAGTTATTTTGCAATAACGGCTCTAGGTTTAGTTATGGATTGATTGATAAAGGGCCAATGCAACAAACTCTCTCAAGTTTAAAATTTGGTCATAATTGTTGTAGCCTCATCTTATTTGGAATTGTCTTAGTTAGAAATGTAATGAGGGACTTCCTGTTCGGCGCCTGAGGTGATGGAAGCACAGAGGTAGAGCTCCTGCTTAGCAGGGTCGAGAGTCGGCACATAGAAGCTGTTCTCTTCATTTGAAATTTGTTCGTGTTGGTTCCCAGAGTGAGGAGAGCCAGAGGAGCAGAGAGGAAGCAGGTTTTTGGTGATTTGGCTTCGTATGACTGCTGAGCTCTTTAGTTACCTCAGATTTTGCCATTGCATTTGTCAAGCCCACGCTGTTTTCGAGATTCACCTGTGAACTTGCGGTTCTCTTAACCGGGGGCTCTGCTGCATATTGGTTATATACTACATTTTGAGTCAGTTGTGGCAAGTTCTAAGCAACATATTTCTAACAAAATGGTGGCCTCTGATTTCCTGCTGGGACACTAAGTTATCAGCTAATTAGTCAGAGCTGCTTGCTCAGTCTTATTTTGTGTCACATTGTTTCAATTTTAGTGACAGGAGTTTGTCACAAAAAACAGTTATCTCTCTGCTGACTAAGACTAAACATTGTTAGTGATTGCTGTCATTACTGATACTTTTGTTACACCTTTATTGTATACAATGTTGCAAATGCTTGAGGAGGATTGTAACCATAGCAACAAATCAATGGTTACTTCTTTGTGAAAGGAAAACAGAGACAGAATAAAACAAGAAGGAAAAATTGACTTGTAATAAAAGCTTTATTAATATTGGGATTGTTGCTCAGGTTTTCTAATATATGAAAACGTATTCTCCTTCCTTCACAATGTCTTCTAAAGCCAATGGCAAAACATATGAGAAGGCTTACAAGAAAAATGTAAAGCTACAGGATAGGGATACAAATAGTATTTTCTTATCTCACAACTCTGCTCCTACAAGAACATCTTTATCTGACGACTACTCTCTTATTGCGGCTGAAGAAGCCAGACTCATCAATCCAGTTATAGAGTCAACAATTAGTAAGGCCATTGTCAAACTGCAGACCAAAATTACTAGCATCTCAGAAAAGCTCTCTATACATGATAAAAGATTTGGCGAGATCGAGGATGTGGTTTCTCAACTCCAAGATAATATGATTGATTCTTCATCCAGGTTGGACTCTTTAGAGAAAGAAAATCAAGAGCTTAAGTTGAAAGTGGATGACCTGGAAAATAGATCTCGGAGAAACAACCTGAATCTTTCCAGAATGATTCCTTAAGCATGTTAATTTCCAAAACAATTCCCATCAAACTGGGTCTTCCTCAGGATTGTCAATGTTTCAAAATAGAGAGACTTCATAGGATTGGTCCACCTAAAGATCTCCAACCCATGAGACCAAGAGCAGTAATTGTCAAATACCTGGACTACGCAGATAAAAAGAGATTATTTCAAGCCTACAAAAAATTGAATACACTTGATGTTGAAGGAAATAAAATTTTGATATTTCAAGACTACTCATTGCTTCTGTCTCAAAAACGAAAGGCATTTTCCAAAACTTGCCAATCACTGGCTAATCTTCATATCAATTTTGCCTTGATGTACCCTGCTAAACTTAAGATTTTTCTGTATTCTGGAGCCAGGGTTTTTAGTGATCCTAGAGAGGCGCAAATCTTGCTTTGGTAACACCATCTAACTCAAAATGTGGCTCTCCCCCAAAAGATCAAAGATGGAAGAGATACGATACCCCTCGACAGTCTAGATTTTCTAAGGAATTAAAACCTTCTCAAGTTCAGACCAAATCTAGGTCTAGGTCGAGATCTCCACTTCCTCCTAGAACAGGCAGTCTTCCACATTCCAGTGAAGAAGATATGATCCCTGATACTTGACTCTAAAAGGGAATAAACTTTTTCTTCAATATGACCCTGTAGTGGGTGTTATATTCTCTGTTTAACTCGTCTCATAGAGAGAGAGTTGTTAGTTTTCCATCCTTAGGGAAAAAAGGAAGTGTCCTATTACTTAGTATACCAAATTTGTTAGTCGGTTCTATAAGTCATTATCTTTTAATTTTACATGTTATTACTGATCAGTATTGTTTGCTCTGTTTTGTTTATACCAGTGGATGTAGCTATATATGTATTATTTTACTTAAATCAGCTCAAGCTCATCTTTCAGGTTGATGTCTTCATCTAGATCACATTCTTTGTCCTTTGTTCCTGGAATGTTAATGGGTTGAATCACTTTTCTAAGGGAAAGACTATACTCAGAAATTTAAAAAACACCAAATGTGACATAGCATTCTTACAAGAAACCCATCTTAATGGTCCAGAGAATGCCTGGTTGAAAAAAGATTGGGTTGGCGAACTTGCCTTTTCCCCGGCTATTAATAAAAAATGTGGAGTAGCTATTTTATTCCATCGTAAAATGAATGTTGCTATTACAAAGTCGGTTGAGGATGAGCTTGGCAGATTTATTTACACTGAAGTACTCATTAATGATGTTGTATGGCATTTATGTTCTATATATGCTCCAAATAGTAATAAGTCTGATTATTTTATTTGGCTCACAAAACAAATTTCTCTGCTTCCTGCTAACAATTTAATTCTAGCAGGGGATTTGAATGAGTCAGTTCTTTGGACAGATCTAATTGGAAATTGAATAATCCTTGTAAGAAGTCTATGCTCCTACATCATTTTTGCAGAGATACTAACCTTAATGATGTTTGGAGACTTTTTCACCCTGCTGAAAAAGATTTCACCTTTTTCTCATCTGCTCATCATGTAGGTACAAGAATAGATTATTTTCTAATTTTCAATAACCTGATTAATAGAACTAGTGAAACAAATATAGGGAATATTAATATCTCAGACCATGCCCTAATTTGTTGGTGGTTTCCACCTGCTCCCAGAAATTTTGTCTCTTGGTCTTTTCCAGATTTGCTTAAGGATAATCCAGACTTCATAAAGATGCTACATAGTAGATGGGATTTGTTTTTCAAGGAAAACAAAATACACTTGAAAGACCCTTCCTTATTTTGGGAAACTTGGAAGGCAGTGGCTAGAGGGGAAATATCCTCTTTTAAATCTCACTTCTTTAAAAAAGTTCACAAAAATTTTCTTGAATTGAGTAAAAGACAAAGTGTCTCTTATATTAGATTCAAACAACATCCTTCGTTTTAAAATGCTCAAAAATATAAGAATATTTTGGATGAACTTAAAATTTGGATCAAAGTGAGACAAATTTGTTTTACATCTTTTTCGCAGGCTAGGCTCAATAACCGGAGTAATAAAGCAAATAACCTACTCTTTAATCTTACTAATGCTGAAAATAGACAGGCTAAACTTATTAAGATTAAAGATATTCATAACCAGCTAACAAATGATCCCAATAAAATTGTAGACATTTTTAAGGATTATTATAAGAAAAATGAGGAATTTCTTTGAAAATTGTAAAATCCCCCAGATTTCGAAAATTCAGTTACAAAAGCTAAATAGTCCAATTACCTCAGAGGAAGTGTCCACTATTATTAAGAATCTGAAAACTGCAAAGGCAAGTGGCCCTGATGGCCTTACTCCTCCTTTTTACAAAATTATGAAGGATAAAATATCAACTTTTCTGACAAACTTATTTAATGATGTACTATTTTTTGGAAAAAGTCTACCTTCTAGTGAAATTTCAAATCTTAAAGAGTTATCCCGAAAAAAGACAAAGATCCATCCCTTCCTTCCTCCTATAGACCTATTTCCCTATTAAACCAAGATATCAAGATACTATCTAAGGTCCTTGCTGATAGGCTTTCTTTAATTCTTCCCTCTATAATCTCCGAGGCCCAAAATGGTTTTATTAAGAATAGATCAGGAGTTAAAAATATTAGAGCTCTGATTGATATTTTATATTACGCCAAAAAACACAAAATTCCTAGCTCTATTCTTAGTATTGATGCTGAAAAAGCGTTTGATAATATTACCTGGGAACATCTATTTTTTTGCCTTAAAAAATTCGGTATCACGGGCCCCTTCTTCCAATACATCAAATATCTTTACAAAAATCCCAGAACTCAAGTACTTTTGGGGGGAGCTAGGTCATCACCTTTTGAAATATTTAAAGGGACGAGATAGGGGTGTCCTTTGTCGCCCCTTTTATTTAATATTGCATTAGAACCTTTAATTCGTTTCCTTGAACAATCCAAGTTAATTAAAGGAATTACTATTAATAATAGACATCTTAAGGTATTAGCCTTTGCTGATGATTTATTATTAATTTTAAAAAATCCTGAGTCTTCACTAAAGGTTGTTTTTGATTTATTTCAAGACTTTCAGTCTTTTTCTGGTTACAAAATTAACGCTGAGAAATCGGAAATAATGAATATATATGGTTCGTTTTCCAATTCACTACTTAAGAAATTCCAACTTAAAAACCCAAAGAATCAAATTAAATACTTAGGATTAATAATTCCTTCAGATCTCAATAATTTATATTCTTTGAATATTACCCCAGCTTTTCCATGTGTGAAAAATGGGCCAATTCTCCCCTTAATATTAAAGGACGCACGCTTTTTTTTAAATCCTTGATATTTCCCAAGCTAGTATATCCATTAATTAATCTCCCTTTGCTTATAAAGCACTGCGATATTAAGAAACTTGACTCAGCTTTAACTAAATTTATTTGGAATGGTAAAAAGGCAAAAATTGCCCTCTATAAATTGAGAGCTCCAGTTAAGCTTGGAGGATTAAACCTTCCTGATTTCAGAGCTTTTAATTTATCAGCCCTCACCAGATATCTTATTGAGTGGGTCTCTCAAGGCAACAAATTTACAAACCCCGATATTGAAATCTTACAAGAACCCCTTTTTTGATATATTATCTGTTTTGCATAGTAAATGGAGCAATGTTCTTTATGATGTTAAGAGGAATCCTATCTATCGCGACTCTATATTTGTGTGTATATATATATATATATATATATATATATATATATAAACATTTATTCTCTCGTCATGGGTATAGCTATACAGTAACCCCTTACATGCCAGCCAAACTCTTACTCAAACCTTCAGATTATCAAAAGTCAGATACTTTTATATTTTCAATTAAGAGAAAGTCACTGGTTCTGGTAAAAGATATATTTGATCCGCTTAAGAAAACCTGAATGCCCTGGTCAAATCTCAAAGAACAATACAAGCTCCGGGATTCTGATAGATATTATTATTTAGCGTGTCAATGTGGTCTTTCTCTGCTAGATAATAATAATAACCTGGTTTTAGCTGAGCACGAGCTTGCAGACGATTTGGCAGAGTTTTTGGAATTCCCTGGTTTGATCTCTATTAGCTCTCTTTCTAAAAAATTTTGGAATAATTATAGTTCAGATTCACACCCGTTATCGAAACCTTCCTCTAAATGGTCTGAATTTTTACATTGTCAAATAACTCCCTCAGATTTGGTCAAATCGATTAGGGATTATAATAAATTAATTTTAGCAGAGAATTGGAGGATACAACATTTTAAGCTTGCCCATCTAGGCTATGGGAAACTGTTTTCAAAAAATTCCTCTAATAGCCCTATTTCATATTGCCCTAAATGTGATGAAATTAATGTATCACTTTTCCATTATCTATGGTCCTGTCCAAAGATTGTCCTATATTGGAGGGAAATCTTTGGTTTTTTGAATTATCATTTGAAGATACAGATTAAATTGTCTCCGTGCTTTGTTTTTTTGCATCTGGATAATATGGTATGTTCTTCAGTTCTAACACAAATTTTATTTCCCATGAAGATAAATTTTTGACAGTTTTTTTCCTAGCTGCTTCCAAGAAAGCTTTATTTAATTCTTGGTTACATAAAGAACCCCCTTGTTAGCAGATGCTATTTCTTTTATGAACCAGCTTAGTTGGCAAGAAGCCTTATTATCCAAAACCAAAGGGAATAATTCCATAGACTCTTTTAAACTGATTTGGTCTCCTTATCTTGAAGCTTGTAATTCTAATTCAGGTAAACAAATAGGACGGTTTCTTCATTTGTAAGTTACGCGTTCAGACATTCCAGTCAACGAATGGACATTTTTCTTCCTTTCAATATGTTTACTTCCACTGGCTTAGTTCATTTTTGTTATTTTCAATTTATTGTTGTCAGTCTCTTAAAATTGTATTCGGTTTTCAATCTCACTATGCCATCATATTGAATACATGTCTTTCTTCATCTGCATAATATTTGCTGTCATAATGTTATTACTTGTTTAATATGAAAATCAAATAAAACATTTTCAAAATAAAATAGAAATGTAATGATGTCATTGAACTTGTGAGATTGCGGAATTCTAATAAACCATAAATTTTTCCTCCTGGCTCTATCCTGTCTAGATCATCCACTTTTTCTTTTCCAGGTCACCCAGTCTCGAGTTAGCAGATATTGTGTTGTCGACAATTTCCTGCAAGTCTTATTTCCAGGTTTTTCTGTTAAGTTGTGTATACTATCTTGAATTCTTCCAAGCATTTTTTTTCCATCGTAGCTACAACTGTTACTTCCATAGTCAAATTGAGAATTTTCACCACTTCTTAAGCCAGTAAAGAAGGTTCACTAACTGTTGATCAATTTGGTTTTGAGGACTTTGTAAGAGTAGCATCAGTTTTGTATTTTTAGATTTGTTTCTTTCATACGTTTTCCCATCATATTTGGTAGGAAAACTCAGAGATGTGGAGATCAGCTGTGGATGTGGATATCAGCTTTTGTAAAGAAATTAGATAGCAAGCCAGTTAAGTTACATGCTGTGATAAAGTAGAAAGTCAAGTTTATCCAAAAATGTATCTGATAATTCAAAAGTATAAAGACCGACATGGCAAAATCTGAACTTAGTGGTTTTTAGTAAAGCACAATATTAAAGTCAATTAAATTGTAGCAAAGATTTCCACTAGATCGTGCTAGTTTGCATTAAGTATATGTAACTTCTATTAAAGGAATAGTAAAATCAAAAAATTAAAGTGTTTTAAAGGGATGAACATATAGGGGCAGATTTATCAAGGGTTAAATTTCGAAGTACAAAAAACTTCAAAATTCGACCATCGAATTGAAAAACTTCGAAGCCGACGTTTTTTCACAGAATTTGGCAATCCTGCGATTGAATAAAAATTGTCGATCAACATTAAGCCATACGGCAAATCTGTTTTATAGACATGGTAATAAGTCAGGGAAATTGTTAGCATATATAACGAAACAACAATCTAGGGCCACATATATACAAAAGCTTCGGTCACCTACTGGCTGGACACAGGACCCAGCGGGCATTAGACGTATACTGACTGATCATTTTAAACAACTTTATGAAGCTCCGATTGATGATCCCTTAGATGGTCTCAAATTCTTGCAAGAAGCTCACCTATCCAAATTGTCAGTTCAGGATCGTGAAATATTAGATGCGCCCCTTACAGAAAAGGAAATATCGGATACTATTAAACATCTAAAAAATGGGAAAACACCGGGACCGGATGGATTCACCGCAGAGTTTTATAAACTTTTGTCACCAGACATTACTCCCCTTCTACACACGTTGTATTCAGATACACTACAGGGTAATCCATTATGGCACGAGGCTAATGTTGCTAGAATTATATTAATCCCCAAGGAAGGCAGAGACCCCACAGATCCCACTTCATATCGTCCGATTTCGCTATTGAACCAAGACTTAAAAATCCTAAACAAAATCATGGCTGATCGATTACAACGCATATTGCCCTCCATACTCACTGAAAACCAGGTAGGCTTTCTTAAACATAGGTATCCGGTCCGCGCCCTACGACAAGTTTTGACGGCAATCTATATTAGTAACCTAGAAAAAAGGAAACATGGCATGTTAGTTAATTTGGATGCAGACAAAGCTTTCGATAGAATAACACACATGCACTTACGTCGGTTACTTAAGTTCCAACATTTTGGCATACATATGCTCAACCTTTTCAAAAATTTGTATCTGGCACCTGCTACGTTTTTGACTGTAAACAACACCAACTCGGATAGATTCCTGATTCATAGGGGTACCCGTCAGGGCTGCCCACTTTCGCCCCTCCTTTTTGATATAGCGCTTGATCCATTGTTAAAACACTTAATACAACATCAAGACTTGCATGGTATCCAAATTGGCCAATCTAAACTGAAGGTCACGGCGTTTGCCGACGACATTTTAATGTTTCTGGGACGACCTAAGACGGATATCCCTATTATTTTACAACTAATCAAACGTTTTGGTAATATTGCGGGATTTCGGGTTAACCTAGACAAAACCGAAACGTTGCAATTGCATCATTCCGATCCAGCCGATTGGCTTCCTCACTTCCCTTTTAAAAAAACCACGCACAGTATTAAGTACTTAGGTATTAGTTTGCCAGCTCACCATAAAGACACCTATTCCCTAAATATACGGAAGACCATAGACACTATTTTACGTGAAATACATCAATGGAGGCACACTAACCTATCTTTCTTAGGCAGGATACACTTTATCAAAATGTTTCTCTTTCCCAAAATGTTGTATCCATTGCAGATGTTACCTTATTATATAAAGACATCCGATTGTAAGAAATTAAATCAAGCTTTCCGTTTGTTCATCTGGAATAAGAAACGCTCGAGGATTAACCTCTTCAAACTACAACAACCCAAACATTTAGGTGGGACTAACTTCCCGAACGTCAGGGAGTATAATGAAGCAGCGCTTCTTCGTTATGCTGGGGACTGGGTTTTACACAGGGATCTTTATACGACTACAACGCTTGACTCCTACACAGCACCTAACCATTCCCTTAGTTGCGCTCTTCATTTGCCACTTCCCAGCATCCCGTCTTCCTTACGCGACAATCCTTTATTCATAGACACCTATAAAGCTTGGCATGCGGTTAGGAAAAAACAAAAGCTTTCCCCGTTTGTTTCTCCCTACTTGTCGTGGCTGGACAATGAAAATTTCCCTGTCGGTGTCCGTAATCCTATTTTGTCACAATGGAGAGATCAGGGACTCCGAAACTTACATGATGTACTAAATGCAGACAACACTGTTTTCTCCCCCGCTAACCTACTGGTCAAATTCCCATTCACGGCGGGCCATGTCTTCCTGACCTTACAACTTCTCCATTTTGCGTCGACTGTGCTCAAACGTATGTCAGCCGTTGACAAAACAAACCCGTTCAATTTACTCTGGCAAAACAGACGAGTGAGACATACTACATCACAACTATATCAAATGATTAGAACGCTGATAGATTTGGATGACACTCAAAGGCCGGGCTTTGCTTGGACCTTAGGAATTCCGAATTCTACACCCTCTGCTATCTTTCAACACCATACGAAAATAATGAAGCTCCTTCCAGTCAGTAGGTACCAGGAAATGTCTCTACAAATATTGCATAACGCTTACCTGACCCCAATCAGAAGACGTAAAATGGGTTTTCTGCCCTCTGCTAACTGCCTTAGATGCCACTCCCCCGAAGCAGATCTTTTACATTGTCTGTGGTTTTGCCCCTCTCTCCAAACCTTTTGGACGGAGGTTGCTAGCTATGGTGCTCAGTTGACTGGTAAACCCATTCTAGCACATTTGGAATGGGCATTGTTTAGTGATGTTACTACTTTGACACGACTCTCGAAATCTGATAAGAATCTTATGGGAAAACTAGCTGCTGCGGCCCGTAAAACAATTCTACAACAATGGCTCAATACTGATTCCCCCGCCTTAGCAGTCGTTAAACAAAAATTACATTTTATCTTTCACATGGACTGGTTGGAAACATCAATAAGAAAAGAACAAAACACTGATAAATTTTTTGTGACTTGGTCAACATACATAGAATCTTTACCGATATTGCTTAGACACCTTACGATACATACGTTCCGCTATACAACTTGGTATGATACCGCGATACTTACGGAACATCCGCTGGTTATGGAGTCGTCCCAGTATCTCAGAGACCACCGTCTAAACCAACCACGTTTGAGTCCGACGTCCCCCGGGATCCATCTCACCAACAGGTTCTTAAGTTCTTACTTATCGAACACTATATAGGGAATTTTCCTTTCCTTTCTTTCTCTCGACCTCTCTCTTTTTGCCTTTTTCATTCCTTAGTTTGAGCTATTTGTTTATTTTATTTTATGATTACTGTTCTTGATATTTTGTGCTCTCTGCATTTACATGTTGTTACAAAAATATTCTGGACATTTTCTTTCTTGGTTATGACTTTGTAACTGCTATGTGCTGATCTTTAATAAAAACAAGTTTTAAAAAAAAAAAAAAAAAATTGTCGATCAAACGATTAAACCGTTCAAATCGAACGATCTTAGCGTGCGATCAAAGGATTTTTATTCGATGTGTAAAGACTTAGAAAAAGTTTGTAGAAGGTCCCCATACGCTAACATAGCAATTCCGCAGGTTTCATTTGGCGAAGAATTGAAGTCGAAGTTTTTTTTAAAGAAACAGTACTTCGATTATCGAATATTCGAACGATTTTTACTTCGAATCAAAGTAAATTCGAAGTCGTCGTATCCTATTCGATGGTTGAAGTATCCAAAAAATTACTTCGAAATTCTAACTTTTTGGACTTCGAAAATTCACTCGAACCTTAGTAAATCTGCCCCATAGTGTACTGTTGTCTTTCACTCCACACTCAAACTGGTGTATTTGCTACACAGTATATATAAACAAACTGCTGTGTTGTCATACTACAGAGCTTATCTGTTATCTGCTGTTTATCCTGTGCCTTTTCTCCTTTTTCAGCTTTGAATGGCTTCGCAGCAGCTTGTTTATATAAACTATAGTAGTGTTGCTGAAGCAAATACACCAGTTATACCAGTGCAGCACAACACTAAAAGTGGCCATAGACGTAACAATTACGATCTTTCTTGGAAAAGATCTTTCCAAGAAAGATCGTTTGTTTCAATACACATGTATAGAGCTGAATCGTCAGATATACAGGTAGAAACAATAGAATTCTACCTGTATCTGACGATTCAGCACTAACAATGACCGAAGTTTGACTGCCTTCAAAGGCACCCTATCAAAATTTTCCATCCAGCCCGATCAACGAGCCGACTGATATTCAAGTCTTCTGCCGATATCGGTCGCCTCTTTTCCCTCCCATACACGCACCGAATATCGCAAGGAAATTCGTTTTGTATATTATCTGTGCGTCTATGGCCACCTTAAATTATATTTTTAATACTTCAAAACACTTACTGTTCCTGTGTTACTGTTCCTTTAATCACCAGAAGATGGCTCTTCTTAGTGGATTGTTTGTTAGCTGATTACGTTCTCCTTCAGTGAATGAAATATGTTATAGTTAATATATTTAAGTACATAAAGCAATAAATATTATTGCAAGAAAGTATTGATACTATATCCTATTAGCAAGTTCTTGCCTTTTAAGTTTAGTTTCTTAGTGAGACCAATTCCTTCTTACTAAGGTAACTGTGAAATCACGCTAAAAATCTCCTTCTCAAAAGTTAATATTACATCTTATTATTGCAATGGTAGTGCATGATTTTTGTTCCAATACTTTAGTAAGAAATTATCGCGTGAGGATGTTTCTCATACTATGGTGTTGGGCCTATTTATCTCATACCAGGTATCATGGATCAGTTTCAATACATCAAAATACTTGAAGATTTCATGTTGCCTGATGCCGAAGATGAAATGCCCTTGAACTGCAGAAAGGAAAGCATTTGCAAGAGATAAGTCACCCGCAGAACGATATATTGCTGAGGACTATTCTGGTTTGCCATAAGCTAGTCATAGAAATTTCTAACACATTAACACATTGTCTGCATTTTTGTTAGGGTAATATTAATTTCTACCCCAAACTGCTCATTTCGGAAAAATGATTCAATACTTGCTTTCACAGTAATATTTCTCACCTGTTCTTGGTATTTAACAAAATCATCACAAACTAATACTGTTACGATTAGAATGGTGCCCAATATGAATAGGATTACAAAGACACGTTTAAACACCAAAATTTAATTTGTTTGCAAAAAATATTCATGGTTGACATATCAGCAAAAACACTATATTGTCTGCATTTTGTGTGTTGTAAAAGCCCCTAAAAGTAAATTGACCCTGGAAAACAATCAAAAAACAGTATGTACTCTAAATAATAGCCTGGTTAACACCTGAGCTGCCAGTGAAGTTTTGTAACACAAGGCTGTGACCTTGGGCAGCAAAGGGGTTAACAGAAAGGAAAAATATTAAACAACTCCCCCTAAACTAAGAATTTGAGTTCATGCATCTTATTTTTGCCCTTCACTTGGACACATCTATATCCAAAGAGTACACCATTTTGCTTTGATTACCAAAATCCAGCATGGAAGGCAGCCATTTGTTTTAAGCAACAGTGTTAAGTCAAAAATTGCTGTGTGAAGGTCCAAATCGAGTAGTGAAGGCTTGACTAATTTATATAAATGTAGTAAATCTACTGCACACCTGTATTCACTTCAACTGCTCTGGTGGTGCTGGCCCTCTGTTGACTCGGCCGGGTCCTTTAGCAACAGCAACAGATTTTTAAACAAATCCGCACACACATTTATTTGCAGTTGGGGTGCTTGCACCTTTTATTATGCCACCAACAGTATGAGCACCCAACTGCAAATAATTGTGTGTGTACGGATCCGTTTGAAAACCTTCTGATTATTTATATACCTGTCAGAGGAAACAAAATAAGATTGTGTTGTTGAAAACATTCGTCGACAATTAAAGAGAAACAGGAAAAAAAAACTTTTTTTCAGAATACAGTTTAATTTTGCCATTTGAATGAATGAATTTCACAGTAACAGAAGAAAAAAAAAAA
Organism: Xenopus petersii; assembly: GCA_038501925.1. Taxonomy (NCBI): domain Eukaryota; kingdom Metazoa; phylum Chordata; class Amphibia; order Anura; family Pipidae; genus Xenopus; species Xenopus petersii. Next base: position 146,422,505 of record CM076673.1, read on the forward strand.
AAAAAGGTTGTGCAGTGGTGATACAGCCTACCGAAAAAATGCACAATTGTGCAGAAAAGAAGATTGAAACTTGAAATGAAAGTGGTCATATTGCACTTCAAACTGGGACAGATATTGTTGTGGTGCAAGAGCCCTATAACCTGATTACACCTGCTTGTGTTATAGACATCAACTTAACTGCCACATAAAGACCTCCTATATAGAATTTATTAAAAAAGTTTGGTAATTGAAATGTCCACGCTTTACGTATAATCAACATATCTCTAAGAAACACTAAACAATGGACCCAATTTAACAGCCTACACATTCACAGGACAAGCTAGTTTAGAACCGTAGTCTTGAGCTTGAGCTCTTGCAGCAAATAAAAGCTATATAACTGTAGGCCTACATTTCTGAATCTGCACAAGTGGCACCAAAGCGAAGCATTTCAACTCACTGAAATTGATACCATCATTTTCCAAGATGACACTAACCAGTCTGGCTATAAAAGGTGACTAAAAAGTGGTGGTAAGTGTTTCCCTAACTAATCGGCTTGCCCCCCCATGGATTTTACGTAAATGCCAACGTGCTGTTCTAGATTGTCTGAATACATTACACCAAGAAGAATGCTACATGATTATTTTATGGAACACAGTTTCATAAGTTTTGTAGTAGTTGAGTTGTTAAACGTCTTTCTTTGTGTGGGCCAGTTTTCCATTACAGTTATGTTTTTTGTTGGACTCTGCTCAAAAAAATCCACAAATCAAAAGGAGAATGGGCACCGGTCACCAAGTGGCAGTATTTAAAAAAAAAATGCCTGTTTTTCAGTCAGATATCCTAAATAATTTCAACTTTCCAATAGCAATGGAGATGCTTAGTCACAATAATCAGGCTGCATTGTACTGGATTGTACATAGACAACATCAATTGGCATCCATTAACTACTCATTTGATTTCAATATATTTGCGAGCTTTCAGTCTTAAGCATAAAAAGAGAACTAAAACCCCCCTACCAAAAGCCTCCCCCCTAATCTTGCATGCATTGCCCCCCTCCCCTCTACGCGATGTGCTTTCGTTTAAAAAAAAAAAAAAAAAAAAAAATCCTTTTAAAAATTCTGACTCTTAAGTGCAACTTCTGGATCTTCGTGTAGTCTTCAGGTCCCGTCGCTGTTGCGAAGCCTGCCGGAGCATGCGCAGTTGGGTCAAGTCCAGAATCAGCTTCAACTGCGATTTGCTTGCGCAAACCTGCATTAAGACCGCAGACTACACGAACATCCAGAAGATGGCGACCTGGAGCTCTGCTTGTTCAGAAAGTAAACCAATCCCAGAGATCATGAAGCTTTAAAAAAAAAAAAAATCTGTTTTGATGCATCTAATGATCTTCAATTTTTTTACACAGCTCAGCCATAAACAGAAACATTAGCAAAAAAGTAGTAATGCCAAATAATGTGAGCCCCAAATACTGCTCTAATTTTTAATTTTCGAAAAAATAAGCAAAGAAAACCTTGACAAAATAAATTGGGATTTGCATTTATCCAATATCAACAAGTTTATCTTCATTTTGGATTTCTATAGTACTTGAATGTAATATATTACATAAAAAGAATTTCCAAACTTTTAATGCTTTACTTTTTTTAAAAAAAAAAAAAAAAAATCCGCCAACCTGAGCCATGCTCACAAAGCTTATTTCATTTGATTTCACCATTAAACCGTAAATGAATTGTTTTTTATATTTAAAAAAATCATGGGCAAACATAGGTGATGCATGGCATTCAAAATGGCAACATTAGCAAAGGAGATTACACCCGCACCAACAGCTCATACTGAGCATTTTACTATTACATTAACTCTCACATGCATGTTCTGTGTGCTGCATCTCCAAAATGCACCTTCCTAGAACATATTCCCCAGAAAGTCCAGCATTGAAATATGACAGGAGATACTTGATAAAAGTCCCAGGTTAGGACCAAAACGTTAATGAATTCAATTCAAGGAAGAAGCATTTATAAAGTTCCCAGCTGGTGATCCCCTGGACTAAGATTGACATAATTGTAAAATGGCAGCACCTAAAATGGTGGAGTTGGGATCTTTTGGGCAGAAAAGAAATATCTTAGCATCTGGTCCCGACTGTAGAGATTATCTACACACTGCAAAAGCATAACCATCCACTCACCACTCATATACCAACAACCTCACAATAAACGTGTTCAGAGAAAAATGCGGAGTTTGTATTCACAACTGCCAGAGGTCAGATAGCAGCCAAATGTGTCCATTTTCCCTACTGAAAAACAATGTTCTTACATTTCTAGTGCATTTCCACTGCTTCATACTCTGTGCTGGAGTTCTGTGGTTAAGGATCTTGCATGATTATTGCAAGTTATGTAATCCAAGAAAAAGTAAAATCCAGTCCCACATTATATATAAAAATGTAGAGGTGAGTACGCCTTGTTCTTCCCACTCTCTCTGACATAAAATAAAACTCTCATGGGGGAATGAAGAAAGTGCAGCTTTTGAAATGTAATATTTACATGTTAGATCGCTCTGATTTCAAGACAAGGCTTAATAGCCTGTTTAACACCTGAGCTGCCGGTGGAGCTTTGCAAAATGAGGCGGAGATCTTAGGTAGCAAAGGGGTTAAGAAGAAAGAAAAAATACCCCAAATCCCCCTAAACTAAGCACAGCTGGCAACTGTTTGTAAGCTGTTTTAAACAACGGTGTTGAGAGAACAATTGCTAGGTGAATGTCCAGATTGAGTCTCGCTAGTGAAGGCTTCACTCTGCAGGCTTTTGGGGGACACCAGCAAAGTACTACTGACATCCCCAGAGCTTGTGGTGTCACTTTGAGATTGGGCAAGACATGGCACTGCTGGGGGCAAAGGCCCATCTGTTGTTTGAGGGGTGGATGTATTGCTGCTGCTTGCAGTTGACAACTGGCCCAGGACAGCAGCTTGATGAATCGCTTGATCTGCACAGGGAAAAACAAGGCAAATAAGATAAAATAGAAGGGAAGATAATGATATGACTAACAACTACAATAAATAAATCGACCATATCGACCATATCTATTACTGTAACTGCAGCTCAAACAGTGACACTGCTTGTGTTTGTTAAAATATATTACATATCACTGGGGTCAGTGACTCCCATTTGAAAACTGGAAAGAGTCAGAAGAAGAAGGCAATAATAGGAATATGAATAATTAAAAAAAACTATAAAAAAATAAATAATGAAGATCAATTGAAAAGTTGCTTAGAATTGTCTATTCTATAACTTGCTAGAAGTTAACTTAAAGGTGAACTACTCCTTTAATAAAGAAACTAATAATTACTTTCAACAGCAACTAATCGTATGCACACCAAAACAACCCTTTCCTTAATGTTTTAACAAAGCCTTATAGCTGTTAAGGCATTGTAACCACTACATATATAAAAATAGAAACTATTTTTCAAATAACGAATACCTGGACTTGAGCACAGTATAATATCAGGACTAATGGATGCTTCGTAGGGTGGGGGTGGATCATCTGGATGCTGGATATCAGAGTATTTGTAAGCTGTATAAGGTGGAGGTGGCTCATGGAAGTGAAATGCCCCACCCTCTCCATCATCTGAAAGATGAAGTGGTGTCAGGCCTGTTCCAAAACCATCAGGTCCATAGTCAAAGCCTGGCATTCTGCGGCCAAGACTAAAGTGGTGCACTGTGGAGAAGAAATAAAAATTATCAATTTATGAAGAAAAACATGAGTTCTGAAGTAGATAACTACATGTATAAAGGAGTAAGAATTATTGATATACAGTTATATTTTTTCTGGGGGGGGGGGTGAAAGCTTCTGTTATAAAACAATATAATATTCAGAAAAATAATGTTTGCCTGCACCGAGCCCATTTTTTCAACACCAACAGTCATTTAATTGGGTTGTTTGCTTTTGACCCTTAGCAGATATATTTTTATCATGGAAGATACATCGGCATATACTTTGTACAGGATTCACAATATGCAGTTCAAGATTGATCCATTATACACTCTTCAACATACTTACAGTTGGCTCCTATTAAGGACTCAATACGTTCCCTGCGTCTCTGTCTTAGACGATGAACCATGAAGAGCAGAAGAGACAGAATGAGGAAAGAGGAGATACAGCTCACAATCAAGCGCATACCACTGGCCATAGAGTCAAAAAGGCTGCTTCCATCTAAAGATAAATAAATATACAAAATCAGTTAAAAATACATAAATAGCATAATTAAACACTCTTTTTGAACCCCCATCCTACTGCCCCATACAGCATTCTGCACAGACTCACCTTCCATGGTTTCTGACAGCCTAACCTGTTTGTATTTCTATTCCAGACATACATTTCAAACCTAGTTAATACGATGTTGTTAAATGATAGGGAATTAATAGCATTCCTATGATTCAGGTCACTGGATAGTCAAAAATTCATTTTATTTTCAAAATTATTAATTCCCTAATTTTGATCCATCATTCTGCTCAGCAATTAGAGGGTCATAATAAATAAGATTTTTTTTAAATTACAGTACAGAGTACAGCACTGAAATCTGACCTTTTCGGGCAAAAATCCGAAAAAAAAATAGCTTTTTATGAAAAAAGGCTGAAAAAATTTAAAAAATTCTGGAAAAAACACAGAAAGAAAAACGTACGATTCAGGTTTTCAGACGTTTTTTTTGAGTTTTTACCTGAACCGATTAAATGTATTATTTTTAATAATAAATAAGGTCAAATTGTGAACTCTAGTTTGGTCAAACTTTTTTATTTAAAAAATCAGAAAAATTCAGATTTTGATAACTAACCCCCAAATCTCTAGCATTATAATGTATATTTGTGTTTCCACTAATGTGGACATTTTCCAAGGCAAAAGTAAAAATCTGCTTCCATCTAGTGGGTTATAATGGCACAGCTAGTCAAGTTATACAATTTATCTAAAGGAATAAGTATCTATTATGTATAGAATTGGCATAAATGTTACTGGGGGCCCACAGCAAATTCCATTTAGGGTCCTGAAACATTGCTAAGTTAACCTATGCTACCAAGATACATAGATGCGGACATTTAATATATATATTATATATTGACATTTCTCATTAATTGGAGCCTTACTGGGTCCCCTTGCAACCACAGGGTCTACTTCCTCTGTAGTTACTCTTGTTTTAACACATTAATTGTGCAGAGACAAGGAATAATCCAATATACTCTAGAATAATTGATGTAGATTACTATTGAGAGAGAATGAGAAAATATGGCAAAAGCTGCCTCTGCATGGCAAGTATAAAGAGTGTAGGGCTTTTGCATGCATAATTCAGAATCAGTTTCACACCCTGTGCCTTACCTGGATCAAGGCAGGTAAATTTGCAGCATTCCTTGGGGTCCTTGCGAAATTGCTGACAGCCCTGAGGTCTTTCACAAAGAGCAGCAACACACATTTCTGGCTCACCATTGTGGCAAGTGCAGCTCAAGCACGGGTCATCTCCCTTAGGTGTAAAGTAGTAGCCTTCATCAACAATGTTGTCCTTGATATCAACACATGTCTGGCCTACATATACAAAAAAAGGGGAAGGATAGGGAACTGTAATTAATTGTAATATGATTTTTCAAAAACAAATATATAAAAATTTGGCTTCTAAAATCGGACAGGTTCTTTTTTTTGGTAAAGAGAGCTGAAAATGATGAATAGAATACAAAAGCGCTGCATTCAATCTATTTTTTTTAACATTTTATTTGATTTATTTTTTTTTATATTCAAAGTTTGTTCATAAATAAGTACAGGTATGGGACCCATTATCTGGAATGCTCAGGACCTTGTGCTGTCTAGATAACAGATCTTTCTGTAATTTGGACCCTAATACCTGGGAAATCCTGTAAACATTAAATCAACCCAATAGGCTGGTTTTTCTTCCATTGATTAATAAAATCTTAGCTGGGATCAAATACAAGGTACTTTTTTATTATTACAGAGGAATAATTTCTAAAAAGAAAATAATTTCTAAAATGTATTTGATAAGAATGGAGTCTATGGGAGATGGTCTTTCCATAATTCAGAGCTTTTAGGATAACCAATCCCATGCCGGTAATGAATATGCAGCATATTGTAACTATAAACATGGAATTACTCAGCAATATGGGTTTAGTAAACACTTGGCTTTCTGTATTGGAGAACAAAGCACATTTTTACAGACACCCTCATGCAAGTGAGACTGCATATTGTTCCTGCACCAGATTCAAGTTATATCAAATGCAGCTTATATTACAGCATACTAAAAAAAAACAAAAAAAAAAACTTGAGGCCATTCAACTCAATGTTGCCATTAGTCGCTGCCAAACGCCTAACTTACTTCGCTTGCAGAGGAAGGATGACTTTTCATAGCAGTTTTCTGCAAACCAGCTGTGCAGACCAAGATTTCTCAAAGATGGCAAATTAAAGCACTGCAACTGGGCACACAAGATATTCTCATTGTCGGCTGTTCCAAAGATGGGCACGGGGGGCAAGAAAACCTCAGCAGATCCTATAAAACAACAATAGACACAACTGTGAAGTATGTTGATTATTCTTCTAAATTTACAAACTAGCGAGTGAAGAATTTAGAATCTATTATAGAAAACATTACAACACAAACAAAACCAGTGGCATGAATGCACTAACCTTTGTATGCTACTTCCCAATGACCCTCCATAGAATGGTTCCTGCTGGTAATAACAAACTGGTAGCCAACCCACAATCTATTTAGGAGAAAATAAATGAAGGATCCTTATATTCAATAGTATAAATAAGGAATAGTAACCTGTAAATAAATTAACCCTCAGATCAAATAAACATCTGCCCCAAGTCATCTTATCCACTGGTGAAGAAAATTAGCCTAAGGTATATATACAGCCATATGAAAACATTTGGGAACCCCTCTCCGCCTGCATAATAATTTACTCCACTTTCAACAAAAAAGATAACAGTGGTATGTCTTTTCCCAGGAACACCGGAATACTGGGGTGTTTTCTGAACAAAGATTTTTAGCAAAGCAGTATTCAGTTATATGAAATTAAATCAAATGTGAAAAACTGGCTGTGCAAAAATTGGGGTACCCTTGTAATTTTGCTAATTTGTATGCATGTAACTACTCAATACTGATTACTGGCAACCTTAATTGGTTTGATTAACTTGTTACTTCATAGGCACGTGTGTCTAATCATTAGAAAAGGTACAGTATTTAAGGTGGCCAATTGCAAGTTGTGCTTCTGTATCATTGTTCAGTATCATGGTTTAGGGGAAGGCTACAAAAAGCTATCTCAGAGTTTTAAACTGTAAGTTTCAACTGTAAGGAATGTAATCAGGAAATGGAAGACCACAGGCACAGTTGCTGTAAAACCCAGGTCTGGAAGGCCAAGAAAAACACAGGAGCAGCATATGAGGAGGATTGTGAAAACGGTTACAGACAACCCAAAGATCACCTCCAAAGACCTGCAAGAACATCTTGCTGCAGATGGTGTATCTGTACATTGTTCTACAATTCAGAGCAATTTGCACAAAGAACATCTGTATGGCAGGGTGATGAGAAAGAAGCCCTTTCTGCACTCACGCCACAAACAGAGTCGCTTGTTGTATGCAAAAGCTCATTCAGACAAGCCACAGTCATTTTGGAACAAAGTGCTTTGGACTGATGAAATTTTTTTTTAGTTATTTGGTCATAACAAAAAGAGCTTTGCATGGCGGAAGAAGAACACCCCATTCCAAGAAGAGCACCTGCTGCCTAATGTCAAATTTGGTGGAGGTTCCATCATGCTGTGGGGCTGTGTGACTAGTTCAGGAACTGGGGCCCTTGTTAAAGTTGAGGGTCGGATGAATTCACCCAAAGATCAACTCTTCAGGAGAATGTTCAAGCATCAGTCATAACGTTGAAGTTACACAGGGGTTGGATATTCCAACAAAACAGTGACCCTAAACACACATCGAAATCTACAAAGGAATTTATACAGAGGGAGAGGTACAATATTCTGAAATGGCCGTCACAGTCCCCCTACTTGAATATCATCGAAAATCTATGGGATGATTTGAAGCAGGCTGTCCATGATCGGCAGTCATCAAAATTAACTGAACTGGAGAGATTTTGTATGGACAAATTGTCAAAAATACCGCCATCCAGAGGCTATATCAAAGGCTATAGGAGGCGTCTAGAGGCTGTTACATTTGCAAAAGGAGGCTCAACTAAGTATTGAAGTAATATCTCTGTTGGGTGCCCACATGTATGCACCTGTCTAATTTTATGATGCATACTGCATATTTTCTGTTAATCAAATAAACTTTATGTCCCTGCTGAAATACTACTGTTTCCATAAGGCATGTTATATATTAAAAGGAAGTTTCTACTTTGAAAGCTCAGCCAATGATAAACACAACTCCAAAGAATTAAGAGGGGTTCCCAAACTTTTTCATATGACTGTATGAAAGCGCTTGATTCTTTTTAAAGAATTGGTTATGCCTTACCTCCGCTGATCCTTCCTTCCAAATGGTCTTTCCTCCACGTCCCACTCTTGGGCCAAAATGAATTTCAGCTCCTGGTCTGTAGTGAAGGTTGCCAGAGACCCATTTACCTTCTGACATATTTGTACAGCATCCCAGTAATTTTCTCCTGATGAGTATACCTTATAGCAGCTGGCTGTTCCTTCATAATGATGCCATCCTGATGGACATTTTCCTAGGAAACATGCATGAGAAAAAGGGAACACACCCCAAGATATAAACATCTATGGAAAAAACATCAGTATCATTGATGACAAAACATCACAATATCTGATAAACATCATGGAGCTTCAGGCTCCCCAAAACCAAACCTAATTAAGGCAGTATTTAGCATTGGCAAAAATAGCACAATTCAATATATGACAAACTTAATGGAAGTAGGATTTATGAACAAGATTATAACTCACTTAAATATGCAAACTAAAAAGCCATGAAGAACGCTAGAGAATAAAAATGGCAATGCTCTCTGTAGCATGTTAAACCTGGATGTCATTACAGGCAGGTTCTTTTGGGTATTTTGTTTTTTTGGTCTATGGACGGTGGCTGCACGACTGACATCAGTAGAAGATCAATGAGGTTACAGTTCCGAGTCCCTTGAGGAATACTTGGAAGCAAGTTGGGCAGCATGTTTATTCCTCCATACATCCATGCATTGTGTTGCAATTAGTGAATTTGTGGTTTATTTTTTCTAAACCTGCCATGTTGTTATTTTTCTTGAAGGGTGAGCTTGTGAACTCCTTTTGTTCTATTTTAGTGTCAAAGTCCTGTGTATAGAACCTGCTAGCAACCCATGTAAAGCTGCTTTAAAGATGAAGGAAAGTGACGTTTTACAAAGGGCCAGTGCACCTGTTAGCAAAAAATTGCACCAGCCTGGGGTTTTTCTCAGTAAGCACTACAAAGTGATCCTCTAGCAAATAATCCCTTCCTAATATTTTCTGTGTGCCAATCACTAGATTCATGTCCATGTCTTTTTTGACACTTAAAATCTCAACAATAACCTTTACCGGTACTCTAGGAGTAGAATTAATAGAACACTTCTAATCTGTGTGCATATACTCAACTTAGTACTCATTTGAAAATTGTTTTTTCAATCAAACTTACTGCTAAAACGGACAGGCTGGGCAAAGTTCACTGTATGAAATCGAGGGGTTTCCCCATTCCGACCTCTGTTAAAACGTGTGTCCACACTCTCTTTTCCATGAAATGTTCGCTGGTCTCCAGCCAGACCTGTCACACAATAGAAAAAGTTAAGAGCATCATCTTTAAGATAATTTTTAGTTATTTTCTAATATGCACATTATGAAATTATTATCCTCCTGATGCAACGTGCTGTAAAGAAACCACAGCTTTACTTTTGTTCTACAATTTATTTCCTCCAAAGCCTCCTTAGCTTACCCATGAGTAATAATTATGTCACGAGAGGCATGAACTAAAATGGCGATTCTAATTGGAAATAATTGTCATATGGATGAATAGGTCTGAAAATGGTTTGCATGAAAATGTTTGGGAGAACAGTTCGGAACAAGCATGTATGGAACACTCTCAAAGCACTATAGGGGTCAGCTGGTCTAGAACGGGTGGAAGAGGAGTATTAGAAAGAAGAGAGAAATTAAAGTGGCAGCAATAGAGGATTTGGTTAAAGGGGAAATAATAAGAAATAGAAAAAAATAGAAAATAGAAATAATTCCAACTCCTATTTTATTATATTAGTCAAGCAAAATAAACTTCACTATAAAAATTATTTTTTATTTTTTTGAATTCACAATCACAACAATCTGGCAAGCGCCATTTTGTAGACATTGTTATTAAGGCAAGCTTTGCATCATGCCAAAATATTGTTTCTGTGCCTGAATGGGGGGCCTGATACCCCTGCCCACACAATTAGATGTTGAAAAAGGGAATGTGGGGAGTGCTGCAGGGAATGATGGCATATGACAGGCAAGTGTTAACACTACTTCAGAAAGCTTAGTTAATACTTATCACATTTTGCAAGACAATATGCAACCTAAAGCAGATCTAACCCAAAACAACCTGATGCAGAACACAATCCACAAAAAAATATAAAATATGTATAAACTGCAGTGGAGAACTCTTAGTAGAGTAACATGAGGGTTTTGTTAATTAGATCCCTTTTAAATGTGGAGAGAAGGAAAATAATTGCTGAGGAAGGGGCAGTGGTCCCAAGTATGTACCTATTATTGGCATTTTGATTCACAGAAAAAAGAGGGTACTTCTTTCCATTAGAAAAGCACTGGTAAGGCTCTAGTTGCAATATGTATTTTATAAGTGCAACATATACAATCTCTACTGCCTCTATCACCAGATGATCGGTCTTGCGAAGACTTTGAGGTTAGAATGTTTCAAATCAAGGTGCCAAAAAAACAAAAAAAAAAAACAAACCCTTTTTTATTTTTCCAGTGAGAGCTGTGATGTGGAATGCTCTCACAGACATTGTAATCCTGCCAAATACAGTACACTGTATATAGTTTTAAGTTTGTTTATTTTCCTACTATAGCTATAAATCTCTCAGAGCAGTGTCACTGGCAGCTAACATTCATGAACAATTTGTGATATTGTGTTGGTGCATGTATGATTTAAAGGACTACCTGGACAGTTGACCTCATCACTCTCATCTTCACATGCTGGCCATCCATCACATTGCCAGTGAAGGGGGATACACTGTATGGTACCACTGTGGCAAGCAAACTGCCCTGGTGTGCAGCGCAGCTCTGCAAGAGAGAAAACACCCCAATTTTCTTAGGTTTTTTTTAGGAATTTAGCTTGTATACATTTTTACTTCATAGCAGTTGAAATAGTATAGAAAATCAAGCACAGGTATGGGATCACTGAGATAGTAGACCGATATCCAGATGGCTCCAAACTATGGGAAGGCGATCTGGCACAGAGTTCATTTTAAGCAAATAATACATTATTTTGAAATGATTGCCTTTTTCTCAAATACTAAAACAGTACCCTGTACTTAATGTACATAATCTGAAAAAAAATCCATATTGATGGCACAATCCTACAATTCATGTTTAAATAGACTTAACTTTTGGTGATTGAAACTATAGAAAGGGTCCCTTATCCAGAAAACCTAGGTCCCAAGCATTCAGGATAATACAGGCCATACCTGTGCCACTGTGACCAGAGCTTATTTGTACTTTCTGCTTTGGACTGGGCTTTAATTCTACTTCCTAAAGCAATGGTACAAGAGGCAATTTAGGGGGACTTTTAAGTAGACAAAAATGTGGCACCAAAGTGACAAAACGGCCCACTTGAGGCCTATAGGTATGCAGCACAGAGGTGATAAATAGGTTGATGTCATTACCAAGATATTGCAGTGACATAGGCTATATGGGTCAGCAACCATCTCTGTGGTCAAAGAGTGTCAGTGCGGGAAGATCTGATGTTAATATCTTTAAACCAATTATTTGGTGGCATATTTAAAATGCAGCATTGTCTCGAAAGGCAAGCTAAATGAAGCTTAAAATCCACTTTATTTAAAGTGCCTAAAACCAGCCTCTATACCGTTGCACTAAATACAAAGTGGTACAACCGGGGCAAACATCCCGTGCTTTCTTAGGCCCTAATATGTAAACCAAATAATCTCCCTAGCGCCACATAAATATATGCCCTTTCTGGGAAGTAGCTCTAAATGGGGGGGGGGGGGGGGTGAGTTTAGCAGAGAAATATGTTGCCAAGAAAGCTTCATAGGACAAGATGTCTGGCATACATTAGCACACTGACATTTGTCCAAGTGTGCCAATGTATGCAGGGGCCTGTATTCTAATCTTGGTATATTCTTATTAATTTCACTTAAATTGTTATATTATAATTGTATAATATCCATATTGTTAGTCCCTAACATTAAGCTTGTCATATCAGGCTATATTAAAAGATTCCCCTGAACACTGCAGTAAAAGAGGGAACAAGTTAGGTTTAGTTTGGACAAATCTTGCATAAAGAGTAATTATATTCAAGCCAGTAAATATCATCTGTACAAGGCAAATCAGGCTAAATCAGAATTACATAAAACCTTTGTATCATCTGAAGAGATTCTGCCTAGAACTAATGTATTCCTGAGGGCAGTCCTAAGAGTATGAACAACAAGGTTTCTGTGTGGTCTGCTATGAAGCAACCCCTTGGTTTTCACAAAGGTAGACAACATTTCTATTTATTTACATCAATTTGAAACTCTTTTAGCTTCTAAAGGGTCAACTACTACATACATATTACTGACCAAAAATCCTGCAAAGTCAAAGTGTCTTAAATTTAGAGTAAGTGTGGTGGAAAATGTGGAGAAATTTGAAAAGTCTATATATGCTGTATGATCTAGATCAGGGGTCCCCAACCTTTTTCCACCCGTGAGCATCATTCAGATGTAAAAAGAGTTGGGGAGCAACACAAGCATGACAAATGTTCCTAGTTAGTGCCAAGTAAGGGTTGTGATTGACTATTGGTAGCTCCTATGTGGACTGGCTGCCTACAGGAGCCTCTCTTTGGTAGAACACCTGTTTTTTATGCAACCAAAATTTGCCTCCAAGCCTGGAATTCAAAAATAAGCAGCTGCTCTGAGGCCACTGAGAGCAACATCCAAGGGGTTGGAGAGCAACATGTTGCTCACGAGCTACTGGTTGGGATCACTGATCTAGATGTACTAAGAGCATCTTCATTTGTTTGATTTAACCCCAAGAGATGTGAAACAGTTCACTTTTTTACACTGAAGATTGTGGATAACACATTATGATAATATTTACAGACAAATTCACCATTCAAATGTATAATTTGCGTGCATTTTAGGAAATATACAATGTGTCCTATACAAGTCATTCCCTAAATATATATGCATGTAACCTGTCATTAGCAGCCATTCCTAATGTGAAAAAAACATGAGAATGCTGAATCATTTCTTCCAGATAAAGGATTTGGCTTTACAGATTTAGTCGCTTGCTGTGTACGAATGAGGCCGAAGCTTTACAATAAATCTTACTGTCGAGTGACTGCACTGCAGTGGGGCCTGGGCCTTACAGAATCCAGTAAGAACAAATAATTAGATCTTTCAAGACCTAAGTGCTGAGGTATATGAGAAGATTATGTGTCATGTAATGAACACATGATATATACCGAGGACTTCCCACACCAGTCAGTTGAACTGAAGAAGCTGCTCGGATGAGTGGTGAAACGTCTTCAATGATTACTCAGCAAGTCCAGTTGTTTTAGAATGACTTATATTAAATAAACCATGCACACTGTGTGTGAAAGGAACGACAACAAAGCTGTTAACCTACAAAATTCATGGAATCTGCATACTATAAACGTTGCTCTTGTTCTACACATACACATTTCAAAGAGCAAATAGTGGTATACACGTGAATATGTTTTCCTTGTGGTTCCACATTGAGGAATATCAACACCGGTGGTTCTGGTTCCAAAGTGTCCCAATGAAGGCATTTTTACAGCCCCAGGACAGCCAAAGAATTATTTGAATGAAAGCATTGTGACAAGCTGGCTGCCTGTTCACAGTTTTTGGGGGAAATTAGCTATGGTAGGCAGATAAGCCTAGGATCTGGAGCATAAAGACAGGGAACACCACGTTTTCAGGCAAAAACATGGGTTTATTTTGGCAAACTCTTCCCAACAGAAAAGGTCACAGGAACACCGTTTACTAGAGTTTCAAGAACGTGCAATCACGACTTTTCCTCTTTCTGGGGCTCTCACCATTCACAGTGGCTTCCACACTCAAACGCAACAATTGTGGCTTCTCACTAAGCCCTGCTCCCTCTTCCCTCCAGGGATACCAGCTCACTAGCCTCACTTAACTTCAGGCAACACTGCAACTCCAACAAATCAATATGGAGCAGGCACTCAAGAAGGCAAAACTTACATCAGGCAAATGTTCAGATGTGAAGAAGTTTCGTGTTCCAAACACTTAATCATCTGCAACACTGCAACTCCCTCCAACACAGGGAGGCACCCAGAGAGCACTACCCACACCTTTTAGCTTCAAAAACTAAATGGAGAATGGAGGGCCGACCATGATCTCCTCTATTCAATCATCTTTTCCTAAGCTGACACCAAAGTATATGATATAGGAGTATGAAAAAATGCTGGACAACTCATGTTAGAACTTGTGAAGTGAAGAGTAAATATACAGAATAATAATCTTTAGAAGTATTCAAGCATTCTGGTAAATGGTCCGAGCACTTAAAGTGGCCATACAAAAGGCCAGTAAAAGCTGCCAACATCCCTCCAGACCAAGGTGAAAGCATTTTTGCCCATAGATGGTTCCTTTCTGATGCCCTGCCATTTAGGTATCTAGAAGAACTGCACTAATGAAGTTCTTTCCTGGCGGGTCTAAGCCCATAGTATTATCAGATTGGTGGACCAGGGCTGACATGAAATGTCAATGTCAATTTAAAATGTGACCAATATAAAAGAATATGTAAAATATCTTACAACAAAAAACATGTAACATAAAATTGGTCTCCTTAGTCCTGTTTTAACACCATTTTAGAAATGATCAAGCAGAATCTATTACAAAGTTAAAAGTTGTATAATTATAAAGGTGTGTATTTTTATTTACTACAAAATGTAACAACACGCACCACCAGCTTTTTTCAAGCTTAAGCCTACATTTTTATATAAAAACTTATATAAACACAGCTATAGATTTCATTACATAGTTTTATGGCTAAAAGAGACATAAATCAGTATAACAAAGTGACTTATTGTATTCTTACAGTTTCTCTCTTTTTTTTTATAACACACCTTTATACACATGCTCAAAGGGTTAGTACAAAAACAAGAATGTTTAGCTTGATGTCATTTTAAATCTACATCTATATGCCTTTAAAATCTAACAGTGTTAAACAACAATTTCTACCATTCATTCTACTCACTACCACAGCTAGAAGCATGCTCACCTGATTGCAGTCTTGCCAGAACTATTCCTGGACCTGAAAGTTAAAATTTACAATAAACTTACCAAAATAATTATAGCTACAATCTAATTGCCCACATAACAATGTGAAAGAGTAAAACGTAAAACGTAAAACGTAAAATGTAAAACGTAAAATGTTCTTAAAATATTTCTTAAAGTGATACTGACACTAAAAAAACTACTTTTTAAAATAGGAGTATGTTAAAAGTTACCTATAGGTCATGTTGATTGTTTTTTGTTGAGAGGTTTGTTTTTGTAAGTAATTGTTAGTTGAAGTTCCTAAACCTGACTGTTTTGCCAACCTGACTGTCCCATCTCAGCCTGTCAGTTAAAGTTTCTTATGAAATTTTGAATAACTATTGAAAACATTGTTTTGTTATTAACATATATTTATTATTTTGTATGGCCCATCTATTTACCCGGTTTTTATTTTTATAGTGAACAATTCCTTTAAAGCCTTGCACAGCATGGGCTGTGACATCTATGCCAGCACTACAGATTGTATATTTCTAGGCGAGATTGAATGTTGTCTGGCAACTCCACCCACACATAAAAAACAGGTGTAATACAATGGTTAAAGGGGAACTGGCACTGATAAAAACATAGACATAGCTTTCATTACGTCATAGATGTGCATCTATACTTTTGAGTGTGTTAAAAACATATGTAAGAATCTGTTCTAATCTGAACATTTTACAAAATGCAACACCTATTTGAGTAAAAAAAATGGAGCAAGACTGTTTAAGCCAGAGGCATACATATAAAACACAAATCCACACTGACTACTATTTTTTCCTTTTGGCACTGAAATATCAGAAAGAGGAAATAAACCAGTTTTAGAAACAACTTTGTTTTTAAAGACGTGTAATAAATGGATCACCACAAACTGATGTTACAATCACCAGTGTGGTCCAATATTCTGTGTATTGAGAGGAAACCAGCACCACCATGAAAAACTGTTGAATTTGAAAACACTGTTTTGTAAGTTTATGATAAAAAAAATTACATATTAATCATAAAAATTTAACTTTTTCTAGAAATGAAAATATTTGCCCTTCCTTTAAGATGACAGAATTATCAGAAAATGAATAAAGATATGTTGAAACCTAACTAGTCATAACTCTGTAGCCACTGGAGATTGTATAAAATGTCCCCATTTTTCATTGCACTTATTATAAACATCAAACAGTGCTGTGTGTTTTGTGCTGTGGCCAAGTGATCTTAATTTCACAAAACTTGTTAGCCGAATTGTTTCACATAATGTAATTTTTTTTTCTTCCACATTTCTTCTTTTCATATAAGAGGACAAAAAGGACTTCAGACCACTGACTAATATCTGACTCAGATAGTGTTGCCACCTGGTCGGAAAAATGACGCCAATGTTATCATTAGGGGGGTCATTTTGCAGAAACCAGGTGAGAATGAGAATCAGATGAGTGTAAAAAAAGTATACAAAAGGCCCAGGTGCAAAAAATACATAACTTTCCCCAAAATTAGGGGGAAGGACGCCTAAACTGCATTTATGTGTTTATAATGATAGAAAATGCAATTCTATATTCTTTAGAAAATGCATTGGTTTCTGCACTGCTGGTTCTGACTGAATGAAACAATGTAGTAGAAACCAGCTCTCTTCCACACAACACTCAAATTTCCACATTGCCAAGCATGCATATCGCAGGTCTGTTAATTAAAGGGGTTTGTTCACCTTCCTTTTTTTAGATTGTTCACCATAAACAAAGCCTTTTTTCAATTGCTTTCCATCTTCCAAGTTTAAAGCTTAATGTTCATGTCTCTAGTAGTGCTGTGTGGGCCAGCTCCTGCACAAAATCTTCAGGTCATGGGTGGGTCTGGGCTGAGCTCTTGTCTTGCTCTCCCCTTCTGCAACCTAGCACTGCCGGCTTTCGGGCCTAATTTTATAGACTCTCGTCCGCCCCTTTTGTGACATCACTGCAGGGCAGGCACAGGTCTATAAATAGAGGGGGAACTTTCCTTACACAAGGAAACTTCGGGCGACTTGGGAAATCGAAGGGATGCAAGTGCATTGGTGCTGGGGATTTGTCATTATAGCAGGCGGCAGGCAGGCAGGGGGAAGGCAGTTCAGGGAGATTGTCGACCCGCAGAAGAGGCAATTAGTCGCCAGACGACCAAATCTCCCCGAATCTGCCCGGGTGCTTGAACCTTAAATTAGCAGTTCAGAGATCACCTAATACAGATTTCACAAGATCAAACCTCTGCAGGCATAAAGATTTAGGCACAGTCGTTGTATAGGTATGGGACCTGGTATCCAGAATGCCTGGGACCTGGTGTTTTCCGGATCTTTCTGTAAATTGCATGCTCATACCTTAAATCTGCTAAAAAATCATGTAAACATTAAATAAAACCAGTAGGCTGGTTTTGCGTTCAATAACTATTAATAATTTCTTAGTTAGGATCAAGTACAAGGCACTGTTTTATTATTACAGAGAAATGGGAAATGGAGTCTATGGGAGACAGCCTTTCCGTAATTTGGAGCTTTCTGGATAACGTATCCGATACCTGTATAAACATTTGCCATTCATTACAGATACTTGCTTCTAAAGTCACTCCTTGCACTTCTGCGTAGTTGCACTCAGAGACACTGGTTGTGTACTGCCTACACTTCTAAATTGTGCCCAGTGCACCTATTGATGCTGCAGGGGAACCCAGAGCTGCCACCATCTAAAAGCATCATAATTATATAGGACTTTGGGGGGAAAACACAACATTGTAGGTTAAAAAAAAAAAAAAAATATCCCAACTTGCAATAGAGATTGCACTTTGTACACTGCACTCGTATCTAGAACAAAGAGAAAAGGTGTTTACCCAAAAATTTACCATGACTGATCAGCGGGCTAAGCTTTCGAAGTAATGTTAAATCTCACCCTAACATGCATTCATGTTAGTTCCCCCTTCCTTTGCATTGGGTGGCAATGAAAGTTCAAGTTTCAAAAGGCATCTTACTGTATATACCAAGGACAGTGCTGTTGTCTGCCGCTGTTACTGGATACAATCAACCCAAGCCCAAAATCTGGGTGGGAATGATTAGTTTTAGTTCAGAGCACATAGCAGAAACTGGTTAGGGTGAGATGGGCTAAAAAGATCCAAAAGTTCTCCAACAGCTTCTGGTTCGGTTGTTTAACATTCATATTTTTAAGGAAACATACAGGGACAAATAAAAAAAAACAATATTTTAGGCAATGATGAGTATTATATGGAGCTGATTTAACTTTGGGCTAAAAGTTATAGTGAACTTTAAAAATGGTCCCTTTATTGGAGATCGCTATAGATCTTCTATGGTCCCTTTCGATGTATTTATATGGGGGTGGGTGTGTCCCAATGACCTCAACCAAAAGCACTGTAGGAGGGGGATAGCAATTCACAGCCCTGCAGTGACACAAGTGAAGAAATATTTCAGTTCCCTATCAGGACAGCCTAGCTGCTGATTGGTTCCTATCTTACAATGCAGTGTGCTGCCAGCTACCCTGCACAGCCTGGGAAAGGAGGCAAGAAGTGGAACAGATGGGAGGGGCTAATAGGGGTTTTGCAGTAATTTTCAATAAATAATCCCAAAACACTACTTGTTAAGCACTTCCCTTTTGTATTCAAGAGCATAATGCTCTGGTACGTTAACACAATATGGCTTCTTTAAATAAAATGTAGAAAATGAAGATTTCACTGGAGAGCTGTTTTAGTGAAACAGTGAAGACGTTTATTCAAGATGCATTTAAGCACCGTGCTTAAATGCATCTTGAATAAACATCTTCACTGTTTCACTAAAACAGCTCTCCAGTGAAATCTTCATTTTCTACATGATACCGCCTTTCTGGACGTGGCAAAACCAGATCACTGTCGGATTGAGCGATCACTGATATATACGGTTTGTGGCAACAAGTTATTTGTATTTTGGACTTCTTTAAATAAAACTTTGACATGTATAATAAAGCAAATATAATTCTACAGAAATAACTATATGTACCATGTAACCACTATCAAGCTATTGTGGGTTTAAATAGCAATATCCCAAGAACTAACACTTCACTCAGTCTATAAATAATGGTGAGTCACATTAGAGAACTTAAGTGCTTTCTTCATTCTGCTGTTAAACCCAAGCCTGTCAGATCAATGTCTAGTTTTTCTAAAATTACAAGTGGCCAACTTATGTTAATATAGCCCACAGTGACTCCAAATAACACAGATGTTAAGCAAATACTGTAGTGTTGTCTTAAAGTGTGAAGATCGACAAGCACTCCGGAAACCCCTCTTTTGGTAAAATTCAGCTTTTATTTTAACAAGTTAAAACCATTACATCCTGACGCGTTTCATATCTGA
This sequence comes from Xenopus petersii, assembly GCA_038501925.1. Taxonomy (NCBI): domain Eukaryota; kingdom Metazoa; phylum Chordata; class Amphibia; order Anura; family Pipidae; genus Xenopus; species Xenopus petersii. Next base: position 146,442,300 of record CM076673.1, read on the forward strand.
ACGATACGTAATCATTCAAATCGCATACAAACACCCATTGCTACGGGTTCAGGGCGATGCACCCGGACCACTCGATACGTCGGGTGAGTGTTTTCCCGTCTTCAGGCGGCTTCTCTTTATTGCGGTTTATGCTGAAGTGTTTGACCTGGGGTCTTTACTCCCAGGTCACAGTTGTTACAGGGTGAGAAAGGGTTAAAGCCAAAATAAATTTTGTGTAGCGCTTTTGAGATGCTTACGTTTAACACCCTATGAACATGTAATTTTTCAACTAATATAGGACTGTGCAGCTTTGTTTGTTAATTTGTCTTAAAGTGTGACAATATTCTGCAGTGCTTTATTTATTCAATTGTCAGATATAACTTGAATTGAGGTAAGGCAAGTCAAGCAAATACAGCAATCATACTTAATATGACTACTAACAGCAAACATTGTTAAGGGATGTCTATGAGGTACAGCACGTGGCCTGAAATCACCTTCTCTGACTCCCATTGACTCCAATTGGAGACCCCTGCAAGCACCAGCATTACCAGTTTTTATCATAAAAACGCTCACCAGACCATGGGTGCCATCAGCCAAATGGCTTATGATCTGTTAGATTACATGCTTTATTGTTCATATTCAATAATCAACATAAAATAGATTTGAAGAGATCAATAAACAAACTTTACTTTTCCCAAAGCAGGAAAGTTAATACCACTCTGTGCAATAATTCCGACTAAGAAAATAAAAATCAAACATCTTCATATACTGAAAACATAGTATAATAACAAATTACATTCTCGAGACAAGGAAACATCAACACAACCAAATTGTCAAATGCATGATCTAAAAACAAACATCTAGTCATTACCTGCTAATATATCAATGTGAACTGAAAATAAAACATGTAGGATAATGTGTCAGGGGAATATGCAGGTACTGATTATAGCTAAGCTATGTGAACACCCTAATGCCAGAAAGCTCCCAGAAACAGTGTCAAGAATACGCTGCTCATTTATATTTATGTAGCAGGTGCAAAACAGACATTTCATTCATTAACTTTGGGAATCAAGTACTCTGTAGACTTTATAGAGAAATAGATGGAATCAGACCAGGAAAAACGCAGTACTTTGCTGCAAGTTATCCTTTTATTAGACACTACATGTTTCGAGCAGAGTTGCCCTTTATCACTTGATAAAGGGCAACTCTGCTCGAAACATGCAGTGTCTAATAAAAGGATAACTTGCAGCAAAGTACTGCGCTTTTCCTGGTCTGATTCCATCTATTTCTCTATATAATCCTTATACCGTGTACCTTGGACATGGAACAGACTCCTAGGATAAAAACAAATTTGGGGCTCAACACAACCTGTTGGAATAAAGTGAATTAACTCTGTAGGCTACTGTTTCAGTGAGTATGCACAGCAAAGAGAGAAGATGATTCAAAAGCAACAGTTATGAGCCATTTGGCCCCCCTCAAGTCACTGACTGGTTACTGCCTGGTAACCAATCAGTGAAAACCAAGAGAACTGCAAAGCAGGAAGTAGTGTTCTGTTCCAGATCCAGTCACTCCAGCCTTTAAACATTACATTTTTGGCTGATTAACTATATTTGAAACATGTTCTATTTTGCACAGCCTATGCATTTAGCCAGTTTTTATATTTTTACACTGAACAATTCCTTTGATGCAACAGCTGGAGGTCAGTAAGTCTGAAGCCTTGGGTATATATATCACGCTTTTGGATCTTGCAGCACCTTTTAACCCTTTGCGTGCAATATAAATTGCCCTTATACAAACATTTCTAATGTTCATAAATGAAGCCGAAAACAGACAAGTGGTACCTGGTCAATGGGAATTTTGTTTCTATCTCCGCCTCCCAGTGGGTCTTTCAGCAAAATGTCATAACAATGACATAAAAGTAAAATTCCAAGACACTGAAATGAGATAATGTCTGGCCTCTGGTGATGAGCAGGCTTAGGATGCCACCATGTTTGCAGAAGGAAATACAGGCTTTATCCTATATTAGCAACACCGTGCGAGACTCTCTGACATTCATCATCTAAATAACCCAAGCTGGATACTCCATATTATGATCAGTGTATATATGTGTGGTGCCTACTGACAGAGCCAAGTGCTACACATTACAAATACCAGACAGCCTGCACTACTGCTTCTGGATATTAATGCCTCCGCATAGGCCTCGCACTTCCTCAACTCACCTGGCCGCAGCGGCTCAGTCAGTGTAAGTACAAGCAAAAAAAGCAGGAGGAAGGTGCCGCTGTCCGGTTTGGGCACCATTTATCCTCCGTTCATCCTCACCCGCAGACGCGAAAACCGGGCACTTTGCCGGAGTGGTGAAAAACTGGGATGAGCTTTGACGCTCTCTACAAATAACGCAAATATTGGGTCTCCAGGGACATGTTTCAGCTGTAGGATTCCGGTACCGGTTGGCAGCCAGCCTCAGTTAGCGCCGAGAACAAGATGGCGACCTCCGTCCCCCTCACAACAAACAGGACGCTCCATAGCCAATCAGAGAGCAAAAGGAGGGCTGTACCGATTAGTCCGTGAAAAAGGAAGTGAGCGACACGGAAGTTCGTACCGCTGATAACGTCACGTGGGAAAGCGGTGATTCTAGGCTGATGCGATTGTTCACCTATAAATGAACTTTTAGCATGATGTAGCGGTTGATATTCGCAGACGATTTGCAATTGCTCTTCTTTTTTTTATTGGTTTTTGAATTATTTAGCTTTTTATTCAGCTGCTCTCCAGTTTGCAGTTTCAGCAGTCTGCGTGCTAGGGTCCAAATTACCCTAGCAACCGTGCACTGGAATAGAAAAGAGACTGGAATATGAAAAGGAGAGGCCCTGATAAGAAAGATAAGCGTTAAAAAGTAGCAATAACAATAAATGCATAGCCTTACAGAGCATTTGTTTTTAGATGGGGGTCGTGACCTCCATTTGAAAGCTGGAAAGTATCAGAAGAAAAAGGCAAATAACTCAAAAAGTATAACATATAAATAATCAAGACCAACTGCAAAGTTGCTAGGAAGTTGACATTCTATAACATACTAAAAGTAACCTCAAAGGTGAACCACCACTCAAAGGGTTGCCACCTTTTCTGGAAAAAATTACCGGCCTTCCTATATATTTATCTTTTTACCCTATTAATAACATTGCTATCAATCATAATTTTTACCAGCCAGGCCGGTAAAATACCTTTACAGGAAGTTGGCAAACATAAAATACTTGCTATACAGATGCAAAAAGTAAAATGCGTCTCTTCGGCAGCTGCGTATCAAATATTGTCAACGTCAGTCTTTTCTAACGTGTACTGCAGGTCTCGAAGGGGCAATAAATGACACGAGAGATGTTTAAATTCATTGTGCAGCGAAAAAGATTTTAGTGCCATTAAAGCATTATGTGATTGCTCCCATTTTTTAGAATAAGCTTTTTTTGTGTAATGTGTTTGCAGAGATGTCAATCACTGGGCAATTTTCATGAGATTTTTGCCCCTCATTATATTCCCTCTTATGCCATAACCAGTCCAATGTCCACACTCTGTCACACCACCGGACATTCCAGTTACCCACAAAAGAACTGTAAATAAATCTGTCAGATTCCAGGAAACATAAATGAAGGTGTTTTTCCAACATGCAAATTACACTATTACATATCTTGGGGCCCCCTCTGACTTAGGGCCCTTGACTGGTGTACTCCCCCCACCAATTGTGACCGTGTCTACTCATGGTTACAACCAATGACAAAACCTGATGCCCTTTCCCCTTTACTCATCTATGGCATTATTGTCTCCTAGAATACTGCAACTTGCTACTAACCAACCTCCCACATTTCCTCCTTTCACCTATTTCAGTAAATCATGAAATGTGCTGCATCATTTCTCCTGCTCCTCCCCTGTTAAAACCTATTTCATGTAGTCCCCATGAGGATTTTGGTTAGTTCAGCGTGGGGCCTGTATTACAGTTGGGAGGGGAGCATGTCCCTTGCTAGTTCATCAGGGGTGTCAGTGTTACCCAGTAACCTTAAAAACACAAATCACCACATGTTCTGTCTCTTTTGGTCCCCACTTGCTGGAGGAGGCAGTGTTGAAGGACCGGAGGCAGAGGTAGGTCCCAGAAGGTGGAAGGAGTGCTAGAAAATATTTAATGGCTCATTGTAGTAATGAGAGGCAGAATCAGGGTAGTTAGAGCAGCCAGAGGCTCAATTCAAAAAGGACTAGCAACCTGCAGACAAGAGCAAAAGACCAGTGAGAACTTTGCTTAGAACTGGGGATTGTTTTACCAAATATCTGAGTATAACCACTGTGGTGCTATGAACACTACAGCTGTGATTGTGAGGTTACTGCCACATCACTGGTGATTTTTTGCTTTCATTTTCTAACTTGTAGATGTCTATTAAAACTTAATTACTATTTGGTTGCTATGGGCAACACCACTGGTGATGTTTTTCTCTAAAGTTTTGCACAGCATGATAAATAGGTCCAGAGAGTCTGAAATATTTATTGACTGGATTTATAGTATGACTACCATCTGCATAACACCCACCAAAAATTTGTATATCTGTTCAAAAGAGTTGTCATTTTCTTTTAAGAACCACTGGCACCCAAATTATTGTATAAATCAGCTTTGTATGTGGGACACTGTGTTGGCAACACTTTCTCCAGCAGTACAGTAAGAATAGCAATAGAAGTTACAATTATGATATTTCCTATAACCAATGGTCGACGAGCCGACCAAAATCCAAGTCTTCGGCCAGTTAGTCTCCCGCCATAGAAGCATTGAATATCATATGAAATAAAGTTTCATACAATATTATTGGTGCGTCTATGACCACCTTAAGAGTAAATTGCATGGAACAGGTGCCTTGCCAGGAGTTACCATTGGCAAAAGGAAGTCTGGGTGCCATCAAGTAGAAGCTTCCAGTAAGCAGGCTGTTCCCAAATAGAAGTTACATATGTATACATACAGTTATGAGGAAAAAGTAAAAATACCCTATGTTAAGTTTTTTTTCTTTTCAACATGTGGAAATATTAATGTTTGATCTTCATTCAGACAGTATATAAAAATATAGTTGTAGTATGGGTTTTGTTATCTAGAAAGCTTCAAAATAAAGCCATCTTCCATAGAATGCAGTTTGAAGGGGTAAAAAAAAAGTCTGTGCCTTTGCATTAAGCCATGAATAAAATAGATGAAAATCACTTTAAAATAGTACTTTATGCCCTTTTTCAGAATTAAATGTCACAATTAAATCGCTAATTAAGTGGGTGGGATCCCAGCTACTTTTTTTTCAGCTTGCTTGCTACCACATTGCAATATAAGCATATTCAATTAGAAAGAACCCCTAAACACACAAATGCAGGCCCTGTACCATTTTTCCAGTGCTATGCACGCACACAATGTCCAGCTGCGTGCAGTTATATCTGATGTAGGTAGCTGTAGTGTAACAAACTTTTAGAGGGATACACATTAAGCAGCCTAAGACAAAATATGCAACATGACACATTCCTGCAATCATGTCTTGTGTGGACCCACATGCACTCCTACTCTTACACATAATTACATTTTTAATTTAGGATACTGATGCTCAGATTTCTGCTGTTAAATATGCGGACAACCTGTCCCACAGGGTGAACACATGCAGGAGGCATCTTATTAGGCACATTTCACAATGTTACACCTTGTTTTATAATTTGCTTTTTCTTTGTAGTAATAAAGCATTTTGTGATGGTAGCTAAGCTGCATAAATCAATATCGGTGATAAAATAGCTCCATTGTTAAATGTTTTTAGTAGACCTAAGGTAATTCCAATTCCAAAAAGACCCCTCTGGGGATCTGGAAAACCTCAAGTCCCTGAAATTCTGGATAAGAGATCCCATAAGATAATTATATCACAGTGTACTGTAACTGAAGTTAAGCCAGTGAAGCTCGATGCATCTAGCAAAACTATTGCACTTTTTCACTAGCACAGTGCTCCTAATTCTTGAAAAAAAACCTCTATGTTCCATTTGCTCTGGATAATAGATTCAATATCTCTATTGAAAATGTCAGTGCCCGGTTAATTTTAACTGCTAATTCCTAAAACTCATACCCCTCCAACACATAATTATGGAGAAATGAATGTTATAAATATATTTGCATTTACAGTCATTTGCAAAACCTCCCTCGTTTTGAAGGGAGAAAAGCCTACTTTAAACATTATAACTTGCCCTTACTTTGAGTACTGATAAAAATTATTATTCATTGCATCACAAGACACAAACAAGTATACAAAGCTCTGAATTGATTACGGTGTTATAGGTAACACATGAATATCCATACAGTGATGCATTGTAGAAACAGAACATAAGACTAATATGTTTTCTGAGTAAATTAAAGCTATACAAAAAAACGTGTTTGCTGTAAAGGGCATGATTTAAACAATAATCTACAAGTAAAAACATCAAATGATGTTCAGACAGGCACGGTTTTCTTAAGGGAAGATTTTTTTCCTTTTAGTACAAAAACTCTCCAAAAACTTAAAAATGTGGAATAAACGTCTTATTTGCTTCCAGTTTCTCTTTACAGCATTTAAATTTCAAGTTGTACAAGCAAAATTTTGTTTAGGGATGCCTTAATTAGTAATTGTTTTTAAAAGTTCTCATGAAAAGATGAGCCAGTTCCAAGCTATGTGCTACAAACATAGTCTATATAACATAGCTAAGAAGCTGTGGGTAGCACACAGGGATTTAATCCATCAGAAGAAGTCTGATGCCTTCCTCCTTTTGGGCAAATGAAGCAAGTTATCAGTGATAGACGTGGGATCTGGAGCAACAGGAGTCTGTGATGCAGTTCTTGTTGTGGGGGTAACAGTAGGTGTGTGGAGGCCTCCAGGAGTTTTGGGGGTTGTGGTGTGTGCAGGGGATGGTGTGTAGCTGGCTCTCAATGCCTTATCTGTATATTTGTTAGTCCTGTTTACCAGCCTCTGTAGTGCTGGAGACATTGATGGATGTAGTCCTTTTGGGGTCAAACTGTGGAAACAAACAACAAGGGCATTATTAAAGAAAACATGAATATCAAAGTGGATCAACAGGGTAACAAACACTTTCCTAATTGCAATGTTGTACAGTGCATTGTGCTCAAGTGGTGCTCTGTATCATGTAAGCCATTCACAGAAGCAAGAAGAGACTGCCTCGTGATGCCCTTTATAAACTACGTGAATAGATTTTTGATTGCAAGATTTTAGGGTCAGTTCTTCAGTCTCTTATAACGGATAACAAGACCTTAAAGGGGTGGTTCACCTTTAAGGTAACTTTTATTGTTATAGAATGGCCAATTCTAAGCAACTTTTCAGTTGGTTTTCATTATTTATTTTTTATAGTTATTTGCCTTTTTCTTCCTACTTTTTGCAGCTCTCAAATGGGTCCCTGACTCCCTTCTAAAAATCAAATGTTCTGTAAGGCTACAAATGTATTGTAATTGTTACTTTTATTACTGATCCTTCTATTCACACCCTCTGCTATTTATATTCCAGTCTCTTATTCAAATCAATGCATGGTTGCTAGGGTAATTTGGATTAAAAAAAGAAAGGTTGTGGCTTAATAAAAATGTACTAAAATACAATGGAAGTGCTACTGATCTGGCCAATGAGATTAATCCTCCCCTGCTTGCTGCTTTTAAGAGACAGAAACTGCCCAGACCAAGTTTCTCTCTCTTAAAATCCACAAGCGGGGGAGGATTAATCTCATGGAACCAATGTTGGGGTCTAGGTTATCTTTTCCCCTTTGAAAGCTAATGGCAGGGGGGGGGGACTAAGCCCTATGATTGAAACCAATGCTCAGGTCAGGAGACCTTTATTTCAGGTAATGCCCTTATGCCGGGAGGCTTTAGCATTTGATATTATGACCAGAGGTAAATAGTTATGGATCGCCATATTGGTTTTACCTTGATGTGGTATGGTGGCTTATCAATCTTATTATCATAATTTTGTAACTAAAAAAACCCTGTCTTTGTAAATACATGCATCTGCATAGATTACTTTTATGACAGGGGACCAGGGAATGTGCATTGATCAATTTCTCTTCTTTTTCTCTATGTTTAGGGTAATTTGGACCCTAGTTACCAGAATGCTTAAGATGCACATTGAAGAGCTTTAAAAAAAGCTAAATAACACAAAAACCTTCAATAATAAAACATTACAACAAATTGTCTCAGAATATCACTCTACATGCTAAAAGTTATCTCAAAGGAACAGTTCAGTGTAAAAATAAAAACTGGGACAATAGATATTCTGTGAAAAATAAAAAATGTCTCTAATATTGTTAGTTAGTCAAAAATGCAATGTATAAAGGCTGGAGTGAACAGATGTCTAACATAACAGAATACAACTTTCTGCTTTTCAGCTCTTTAAGTCCAAGTTAGTCAGTGACTTGAAGGGAGGCCACATAGGACATAACTGTTCAAAGAGTTTGCTTTTGATACGCAGCATGAAGGTCAGATACAAAAAAGCAAACAAGTTATGACCCATGTGCCCCCCACCTCAAGTCACTGCCTGGTAACCAAGAAACCTGAAAAGCAGGAAGTAGTTTTCTGGCTATTATGTTAGACACCCAGTCACTCCAGCCTTTATACATTACATTTCTGGCTAACTATATTTAAAACATTTTTTATTTTGCACAGCCTATTTATCCAGTTTTTACTTTTATACTGAACAATTCCTTTAAGTGTTGAAACGAATATCGGGTATCCCTTTTATTCAAATGTTTCCAATAAAATATTTAAGTGGCTAAACGTTTATGATACACAGGGCCAAAATATATAGCTGTGGATAAAACATAATTTTGTTTGCTTTTAAGGCAATATAAATCCCTAATGGCATTAATGTGTTACAATGAGAACAGGAGTACAAGTAACTACGGTGTAAATTTTTCAAGTTTTTAATATAGTGCTGTACACTCACCTTGCTAGATTCTCGGTTACTTTTCTTAATGCTTCTTCCTTCTTTGCTCTGTTCTTTGCTGCTGCCTCAGTTGCCATTTTAAGGCCAAGACGTTCCCTTCGGCCTGGCTCCAATATCTAATCCAAAAAAAACCCACACAATTTAAAACCGTATATCACATTTAAATACATTTAAAAACAAAAACTAGAATCATACATATATTTAATATTCACTGTTTGCTACTTTTTTTTTTTATAAGTTTTAATTTTTGCATTTTAAATTTTAAACAACATTGTTGTTATTATAAGGTATGAAGAAAAAAAGAGAAGAGAAAGGTTTGGAGCCGAGAGAGGAGGGGGAAGGAGTTAACAGAATACATGTCAACTTATTCTTGTACACATCCAGTGGAATTAGTTTTTGCTTCATGGAATGATACCCAAGTACCCCAGACTGCATCAAATTTCTGCGAGCAACCACTGGCAAGATATGTCAGTTTCTGGTTAGGTAGAGTTATTAATCAGGTTGCTTCAGGTTGGTATTTTGGGGGGGTTGTTGCTTTCCAATTCAAAAGAATAGCTTTCTTCTAAACAAGTTGAAGGCAACACAGTCTGGTGTAGTTATTGATGTTCATATCTTCTTCTACTCCAAGTAGGTAAATCAAAGGTGACAATAGTCCACGTAACTCTAAAATATCAGATATTTAGTACACAATGTCTCTCCAGAAGGATTATTGGGCAGTGCCAGACTACATGCATATAAGAACCAATGTCCCGGTCACATTTTACACAGTATCAGGTGCCTGGGGGAATATTTTGGAGATCCTGTATAGAGTGAGATATACCCGGTTTAGAAATTTCATTTGAATGGATCTGTCCCACAACATTTCTATAAGGTTTGGGATGTCCCTTTTCCATTTCCCTAGGGTTTTAGCAAGTGTGTGCTGGGTGGTTTGCCCTAAAATGGTATAAGAGTGGGATAGAGGCTTAGTGAGACCTTCCATTCTGAGGTATTTGTCCAGAGTGGTATCCAATACCTCTATTGGTCTAATAGGGAATTGTGCTCGGAAAGCATGCGAGAGCTGGAGATACCTAAAGAACGTGTTTCTCTGTAAATGATGGCTCTCTTTGAGAGGTTGCAACTCATCATCATTTATTTATATAGCGCTATCAAGATACGCAGTGCAACTGCTTTATGTCCCCATCTAACACAATATCATTAAGAAGCTTGATGCCCTGTGAGGCCCATATAGCTATATCAGGGAGGGAGGAGAGATGCAGGAAGGATCTCTTGCCCCATAACAGTTCCCATTTTGACCACACAGACCTCTGCCCTTGTGCTTGTTTGAGAGCCTTTTGGAATGCATTAATCATGTTTAGCATTGGAGTGGTAATGATTTGTGGTGTCTGGGTTCCCCGGTACAGGAGGTTGGCCAGGGCTTCTAAAAATAATGTAATATTAGCTTCCAGTATAATGGAGGTGTTGACTTGTTTGCTACTTTTAACTCAGATTTCATACTAGTTACAGGCAGCAAAATTGTAAAGATTTGCATAATTACTTTCAAAGTTAATCTGAAAAACTATTTCAGTTTAATCCTGTAAAAAAATCATACTGAAGGATAAAAAAATAGAATGATAAGCTTCTAAGCCACAGGTAACACACTGATAGCAAATTCTGCTGGAGTTTTATTTATTATGTATAAAATAAACATATTCTGCAGTGCTGTACAATAAATAAGTATACACTTAACATACAGATCACATACACAATTTTGTTCATGGATGAAATTCAATTCAGAAGCATACAAATATATACATAAATCTAAAGAAATGTAAAAAAATTCAAGGTAATATTCTATTTGGTAACAAGTTGCTACTTTAAGTAAATGCCCTTTGAATGCTACCAATATCACTCCACTTCTACTCCCATGTCAATTTCCCATGCCCAAGCACAAATTCCTTCTACAACAGTAAAGTTATCCTGATTAAATTATTTTTGTTGACTTGAAACAACCATTTGTTGACTGGCCCCTTAATTTGCCTGTATAAGCTCATTCTGTTTTTGTATTTTTGGTATACATTTTATTATGCTATTGTAAATATGAAAACTAAATAAAAAAAAAAAAAGACAGCTGCCAGTCACCCAAACTTCAGGTTTCTACTGCATTGTATTAGGAGAGCTAATACCTTAAAAGACGGTCCAGGTGTTTTCTCCAAGTATGGTGTTTCTGATCCATCTAGCCTAAAGGGTGTGCTCTCAACTTCACCCCAAGTCATGAGAGGTGATTCATTGACTCCTGTAAAAACACAATATAGCTCATAAAGTATACCAGCTGTAAAAAAAAAAAAATAATATGGATATATAATAAGAGATTAGCAACAATATACATTATGACCAATGAAAGGAAAGGAGGTTATGCACATGTTTCATATTATACTACTATTAAACACAAAGCAGATCACTTTTATGTGCAAGAACCCCAATGCAATATACTGCACATACATAGAGATTGACTAGTTTTACCTGGAGCTGGAGATGGTGTGGCAACAAATCCAAAGCCACCGACCTTTGGAGATTCCTGAGGTATCAGCTCCTTCCCATCAGGACCAACCTTTCCCTGTTTGTACTGTCAGCACAAAGAAATGTTTTGTAAGCACAATACAAGAAAGTGAACCTGTACACCAAACAGATGTTAGCAAAAACTTAAAACAAGTAAAAGGTCTACCATTTTGTAGACCATTGTTTTTCCTCAGCACAGCCAATGGAATAAGTGATAAAGACAAAAAGGTAATTGGTACCTGTGCATTGAGAGCTGCTGCCTGCTGTAACTGTGTTTTACTTAGCGCTTGACTGAAGGGGTCCTTCTGAAGCCTGGTGTTCCTATGAACTACTTCTCGAGGCTTCTTGAAGATGTTATCTTTATCTGGGACACCTGTAAATAGAGGCTTGTTTTGATTAGTCAGCTGGGACAGAAGTTTATATTATTTTTATAGGAGTTGAATGTGTAGAAAGTGCACTAGTTTAAAGTGCATGTGTGTAATGCAGGTTTGAAGGATGGGACTGATCCTATGTCACACACATGACTATAATGATGCCCAAAATGAAGCCCCATCTCTGTGTTTTCTGAAAAAACATGCACCCTCCAATCTGCAGTGTGCGAAACATACCTGCAGGATAATACATAAGAGAGTTTTGGGCTTTGTATTCCCATGTGTCCAGACCTGCCTTCCCACACTCTATGGCTTGCATCTCGGCTGAAGGCAGAGCCAAATTCTGCTGGAGTTTCTGAAAGGGAGAAAATAAAAAAAAATAAGGTTTGGTGCCAGTTCTTTACCTGTAAAGGAAAAAAAAAACAAGTTATGACTTTTCGCAAAATGGTATTAATATAAATAAAAGAAGCATGGCCTATTTTAGGAGTAGAAAGTAGATGCTCCAATGACAGACATTATATATTGATTAGTGTCTGAATACATTAAAACCTTTGTACTGAAGTATAAGGCCAGCAAGTGTCCAAGAAGAGCTTGGATACAGACACTAAAAATATAAATGACATCCCATAACCCACAACTGGGTGAAAAGGAAATTTGGGGATGATAGCAAACCTTTCAAGCAGTAGGTCCAAAACTGTGGTGCCCAGTCAGAAGGCTATTTGGGGTGCAATCTGTGAAAAATGTGTGTTAGCTGGAATAATAGCTGAAACATGATTAAATTATTTGAAGTGATGACCATTCCTGTGGGTTCAGACAACAGGGAAGAATGAAATCAATTGACACTTGGGTTAGAGTGTAGTGACATGCAGAAAACCCCACTGTATATGAGCGAGTACTCACCCTTACAAACTTTTATAGTATGTATTTGTTTTCATATGACTCTCTCCCTTACCTCTTTATACTCTTCCTCTGCTTCATAAAGCCAAGAATGTTTGCTCCTCTCCTTCTCTTTAGCAACTTCCATTATCTGTTCAAAAGAAGCATTATCCTCACTTGTGTGTCTGGCCAAAAAGCTGTCCAAACCAGGAAGCTCTTCTACTTTGTCTTCTGCTGATGCTCCATCTGTTGTTAAATGTATTCCAATTTAAACTAGCAGTGTGCAAAGTAGTGAATATATTGTTTTCAATGTAGTCATATTAAAGGGGACCTGTCACCATAAGAAATAATTCCAAATCGTATACAGCTTTTAATGTCTGAATGATAGGTCACCTTCAAAAAACAATAAACACTTACCTTCCTCTACTGTTCTATGCAAAGTTGCTATGGAGGGAGTACCAAGAACTCCAGAAGGAGTTTCAAAGGTTGCTGGTGTAACATCTGCAAAATGAAATCAACAAAGCTCCCATATTTGCATTTGCCAATAAAAAATGTAAATCACAGAGATTAAATATGCTGACTCAGCACACAGCCTTCACATCAAGAAACAATTAACCTGATGCTCTGAGGCAGACACTGAGAATAGAAAGTTATAAAAAGATGCTGCTTTGAATTACATTTAAAAATAACTTTGTAGCAATTGAAGTTTTTTTTGATTCATGTTAACTGGAAAATGGTTAGTATTACACTTTATTAAAATATGCAAAAAAACTGTTTTGGAAGTTTGTATTGCTTCTCTTTATGTCCAGGCACTCTCCTATTCATATCTCCTGCAGATTGCCAAACAAAATAATGTAAATAATTTTAAAAAGTACAAAAAAAAAAAAAAAAAAAGAACTCTTTGTTCACTTAAAATATTAAATTTGTATATGGTACTTTCATTCTAGCTGAAAGCATTCTCAAGTTTTCCTGAGCCACTGCCACCTACTTCCACTGCTATCCTTCCTTAAACCAATATTTCACTACTCCAGCCTTGGCCATACCGTACCTACTTTTACCATTCAGTTATCTGTTTAGCCAGGCAGCTACTCATTATTATACATGGAAGTAGCTACAGCCTGCTACAGGCTGGTTGATTGCTTTGGGTTTCTAAACATATGTAAGGTTTGTTTAGATACCCAAAGCAATCAATCAGCCTGTAGCAATTACTAGCTTTGGATTACTAGGCATAGGCAAAGTTTAGATCTTTTAATTACACATACCCGTTAGATGTTTATTTTTAGCAGACAATCCCATGATATAAAACCCAAGTAGCAACAGCATTAATGGTGTAGTATGTGTATTTAATATAGAGAAACAAAGTAATGTAATCTATCCAATGAGCTTTCCAGGAATATTAACTTACAAGGCAGTGGAGTATCCCGAGTTGATTTGCCCAAGTTGGAGCCAAATTTGATGGAAATCTGTCTCATCTTCTCAAGGTCTCCACATTCCTCTGCTTCCAAATATTCCTTCTGGGCCTGCAATTTTTCCACATCTGGGAAGAAATCTCTCTGGATGATTTTATGAAGATTCTGCAAGAAGACAGAGGAAGAAGGTAGTTTGATAAACTTTCAGTTACTGTTGGCTATGCAGTACATAAGATAGGACAGACAAAGACTGACTAATGTTATTACTTACTTACAATATATACAAATCAAAATTCTACACGCACTTCCCATAGTTATAATTTTATAAAAAAAGTTGCATATATGTAATGAATTCCAGGCTTGCAAAAAATAGTCAATTACAGTTTTAGGGGGTTATGGTGGTATTTAATTTAAGTGTTATTCTGCTGATAAGAGGAAGTAAAATCTTCCCAGTAAGTATAGAGTGTCTATTATATTAAGTGTATCCCTTAAAAGAAGTAAATGGTATTTTTAATTTTTTAAATAACAATTGCTCTTAGCAGCAGGAAGTATGCATGGCCATAGAAGTGACATCACATACAATATGTATTTGTTTCCAACTGGTGTTCCAATTACTCCATTATATACATATATATATATATTATATCCAAAATACCCCATTAATTACAATACTTTACCTTTTACGCAATAAAAGGAGAACCAGTGGACTATTAATCTGTATAAGATCTTAAAGTTTGAAGCTATGAATAACATCAGCACTACTTTTTATTATTAGTGCTAATGTTATAGATACATATAGATCCTTGCCTGCAGATGTGCATACTCCTAACATCTTCTATAAAAAGTGTTCTATTAATGTAGGCAAGATAGGTGGAGGCTTTTCGGTGAACTGTATTCATCAGACGACAGTAGAGTCAGGTGCCTTTAAAACAATACCAAGTGGTGTGCCCAGCTAAAAGTGACTGGGGCGAACACTGAAATTATATCTGTATATTCATTGTTAAATATAATAGGGTCAGTCATAAAAAACTGGCATACTAAGTGCTTTTCTATCACTTCAGTAAAGGCTCTTGGATATCCATCAGCTCGTAAATCAGGCCAGGTGGAATATTTTGATCAGGTGCGTCAGATACAGGTATAATTCTAAAACACAGGCCAAGTATCTGCTCCGCCACTGCTCCTGCTCGGTCTTCATCTGGAAACATAGTTACCAGTCAGGTGCAGGCTGATTCAGTGGATTTCAGTGCCGAAATGCATCATTTAGCACCAAAATCTACCCTACCTGCAGAAGAGAAGAAGAGCTGCAGGGCAGCGGATTCTCCATCTGTGGATATCCGTATCGTCTGGCCCTAAGCACAGCTCTATCTCTTGTTATGTACTGATAAGCAACACCTAAGTCAACACAACCGTTTCATTAGAAACTTAAAGTGGACCTGTCATCCAAACATAAAAAGCTGTATAATAAAAGTCCTTTTCAAATTAAACATGAAATCCAATTTCTTTTTTCTTTTATTAAAGCATTGATAGCTTTTGTAAACTCATTTAAACATCTCAGCTGTCAATCAAATACTGGCAGCCCCTCCTCTATGCCTTAGGCATAGAGGCGGGGCAAGCAATTACTTTAACTTTCCATATGTCAGTACTCTCCCCACATTCCCCCCAGTTCTCTTAACCATTTAATTGTGTAGCCAGGGCATGGGGATGGACATCAGGTCCCCCATTCTAGTGCACAAACAAGATTCTGAGATGATGCAAGGCTTGTCTTAATAACAGTGTCCACAAAATGGCTCCTGCCTGCTTGCATTAATTATGAGTTCCCAGATTGATGGAAACAAGTTTCAAATAATTTATACAGTGTAATTAAAGTTAATATTGCTTGACTAACATGATAAAATAGAATTTGGAATAATTTTTTTGGGTGACGGGTCCCCTTTAAAGCCAAAGAAAAAACATTCCGTATATAAATAGCATCAAACTCTGGAAATGTTCTGGTTTGTCCAATACCATTTTAATAATTTGTACAACTGTAACAGAGCTTTAAAGAAAGAAGTCTTCTTATGTGTAATATAAAGCTGTGTATGATGATACCGCTGACACCTGCTCATAGCTGAGCTCCACTGTCTTCTAAGATATTATACATTTAACAGTTTGTATTTTTTTTTTTTTTTTTTTTTAAAAACTATGATTATTGGTAGGCACCCAGGTGGCCTATGGCATCTCAGCACTATCTTGGATATCAAGAATAGAAACACACACACATATACATTCAAATGTTTGCACTCTGAGCCAGTCTTTAGTTACTCTGGATTAGAGTTGCCACCCGGCCGGTATTTTACCGGCCTAGCCGGTAAAACACCTGCCGGGGCCGGTATTACAAATTTACCGGCAATGCAGTTGCCGGTAATTTGTAATACACTTTAAAAAAAGCCCCTGGCCTGCCCCCAATTCGCAAAGAACTTACCTTTTTCCAGCGCCGCGGACATCTCTGTGATGTTGCTCTACCCCTTTTGTGGCATGTCTCGTAGCTCGATCGGAAGGTTGGATTTTTACCCAACCGACCCGTCGGAGCCCCTTGGCGCATCTTAATTCGATTGTTCGGCCATACGGCCGAACGTTCGAATTACCCCCGATATAGCCATGCAGTTAGCGGCATATCGGGGAAAGATCCGCTCGTTTGGCGAGTCTATGGCCACCTTAAGGGATCTTTCTCATAAAAAGCTTATATCTTGTGGAGAGGTCTACAGTCATCCCCATTTTTTAGTAATATTTATCCACTCTCATGGGTTTTGACTCACGTCTACTAATAAACAACAACCAAATAGCAGTTTAAGGGCTAAACTCCACAGGCGAATTTGTAGGACGGTGTCAGATTGACAATGCATCATACAATTTCGGATGTAGTCGTATGGATTCAAATATAATGGGACCGAAAAAAAAAGTGTCCATTTAACTTTTGCCGTCTGACGTGACACCTAGTAAAGCAACATGCTGTGTCTTCATCCATCAAAATAAAAATGGATGATGTGGGTATTACTTTTTTATGCCATTGAAATACACTGAATGTCAGATGTAAATGCATGAACAAAAGACTCCATCTGACATTATAACATTATAGCTGTGGGGGATCAGATTTTGTTTTTTGGTAATTAGAAGGTGCTCCAGAATAAAATGTAAATGACTCACTGAGTAGTGAGGGAGTGATACGGCAAAGAAAAGCAGCAGGGCCGACCGGCACTCAAACGGATCCACAGGACCAGAGAAATTCAATTAAAAGAATATTTTATTTATACAAAGTTAGAAATATAAATCTGCATCTCCATCCACTGTACGTGTTTCGCACCCATTCAGGGCGCTTAGTCATCAGATTTTGTACCATCCTACAAAATCTTGTACAAATATGTGGGATTGTGCCACAAGATCAGATAAAATCTGACCCACAAAATCCTATCAAAATCTCCCATGGAGTTTAGACCTTAAGAACGCAGTATATATCTAGTTGATATATAATATACCGCCAGTACTCAGCGCAGTTCTTGTTAAATTGATGGGGTTTCCCAGAGTTGATGGACACCCCAAAACACACATTCTACAGCACGTGACCTTACCTGTATGTAAGTCTCTTCACACAGCACCTTCTTCTTCGGCCTACTGATTTCTGCTGCCACGGGAACTTTCCTTTGCACGTCTAAAGCTACTGCCCCGGGTTTGTGTTTTACTAATGCCCCAGTGTTTGTACTCTCCGCTTCAGGGGCTGCCATTCCGCTGTCCAGGCACAGAGACACCCACAGACAAACGCTTACATAGAAAAAGCCACAAGGATTCTTGCAGTATACAGCGTTTGTTACAATTACGCGCAATCCCACCGCAACACAACTACGTTGACTCGAGCCTCCTCGGACACCATACAAACACAGCTTTTGCCGGAAGATGAAACGGAATAGCACAAGGCTGCTGGGAAATGTAGTTGTGATGGCGATACATCACCGGAAGTTGTATTTTAGATATTGCGGAAGTTAATTTCTCATTGGCGTGTTAAGTAATGGTTCCAGCTTTATACCATTTACATTTTCAAGTGTAAATACTTGCACTATTTTTAAAATATAAAGTGGAATTTTTTTCAGTTGCTTTTTATTTCTGTTGAAATTCCAAGATTAATCTTTAACCATCTCATGACTCCCTAGAGCAGCTCTGGCTGTGTGTGTGGTGGGGTTCTGTTTTTCTAAGGTCTGTTTGGTTTTCAGCCTTGTAAAACCTAAACCTTGTGGCCAATAAGTGAAAACCATCTAAGGGTCAGGTAGTGTTGCCACCCAGCCGGTTAGCCGGTAAAACACCTGCCAAGGCCGGGGCCGGTATTACAAATTTACGGCATTGTAGCTGCCGGTAAATTTGTAATACCCTTAAAAAGACCCCTCGGCCTGCCCCCAAGGCCCAATCCCCTGTAAATGTAGCTTTTTTGACTATGTCCCTGTCGAGAAATCTCTCGGCCCCTTTTACGTCATGGCCACGCCCCTTCCCGCCCCCACCGGCCGGTAAAACATTTAAGAAAAGGTGGCAACCCTAGGGTCAGGGCACACAGGCAAATTCGAGGAGATTAGTCGCCCGAAGTTGCCTCACGAGGAAATAGGGTTGCCACCTTTTATAAATTCTTTTACCGGCTGCTGGGGGCGGGGCCTCAAAAGGGGTGAGACGTGACGTCAAAAGGGGCGGGATGTGATGTCAAAGGGGCGGGGCCACACGACGGAGACCCACGGATGCTAGAAGAGGAAAAAAAAAGGTAAGTTGCAGGGGATTGGGGGCAGGCCGAGGGCTCCTTTTGATCGTATTACAAATTTACCGGCAGCTACATTGCCGGTAAATTTGTAATACCGGCCTTGGCAGGTATTTTACTGGCTAGGCCGGTAAAATACCGGCCGTGTGGCAACCCTACGAGGAAACTTTGTGCGACTTTGGAAAACGAATTCCTTCAAGTGCCATCCCTCCAGCAGGGGAGGCATTTCGGGGAGATTAGTCGCCCCGAAGAGAAGGAGATTTGTGGCCGGGCGAACAATCTCCCTGAATCTGCCTGTGTGCCCTGACCCTTAATACCAAGATACACCTCAGCATGGCTTAGTTATTATCAAGTGCAGTTAATGTCTTATCATTACAGAAACAAAAAAAGTTAATCAATCAAAAATAAAAAAAAATAGCATTGCTGTATCTCAGATAGATCTCCCTTTATTGACATGGTGATCAGCCAATCGCTGATTGCCATTTCATAGCCTGTGACATCTCTCAATCTGCAAACAACGTCAGTGACTCTGCTCCCTGTCTGGATCGTGGGCCACAGAAAGGTGACAACCCTAACTGGACATATCAGTTTTTCAAATGGCTAACCATTAAAAACTTTCTGTCCCATTTAAAAAATTGAGAAAACTGGACAGAAAGGCAGCCAGTTGTGTCTAAGTGATGCAATAACCCTGACCCATGTCATAACTCCACCAACATCATTGTGCCCACCTCTGATTGGGGTGGAGCCATCATGCTCCACCCCCAATGCTATCTGCCATGCCTCCTTTGTTCAGGTTTAGCCGATGCAAAGTTGGCAACCCTACCTACTACAAGAGGTTTTAACCTTCACTGAAGAAATTATATGTGGAGACATGCAAATTACTTCTAAATGTCTCTGTGGTTAACTATGCATCAAAAATAGCTGGTCTAATAGCGCAGATACAGTCTAATTGTTTAGAGACATATATCCAAACTTGCAGACAGCCTGCTGTAACCTTGTTTGGTCTCATCAGTGCAAGATATTGGAATATGTCTGTAGAAATAAGTCAAATCAACTGGACTTGCTGTGTTTTTGCCTGGAAAACATTTCACCAGTTAGCCAACTGGCTTTCTCAATTCAGAATAACTGAACTGTAACTGTTCTGAAGGTGTAGGTCCTATGACTTGAAAAGAAGCAAAACAAAAGAAATATATTGGTTTGGTGAGAAGGGCTAAATGGAACCAAAGAGCCCTTCTCAAATGCAAGTCATGCATTGAAAGCTGGGAATAGATAGGTTTAAATCTGACAGTGTATGGTGCACCTGCATATGAGAAAGTAAAAAACGATGAAGTGCCTAGTAAAACACAAAAAATCATGTATTATAATCTTTCCTCCTGAGAAAGACCCATTTAAATGTATGTGAAGTGTAAAACCATGTATGTAATTTATAGTATTGTACTGAATATGTGGCATAACTTCAGGGGATGGGGCCCCCAGCAAATACATTTTTCAGCCTTGATGTGGGAGCACTCACGACACCTTCCCCCCCCCATAGCTGATGGGTCTGCTACTGCTGCTAGATAAGATACTGTATAATTAGAGAGATTAATATTTTTTAGAAATATACAATTTTACAAGTAATGACACACAACTTAATGTGCTTATATGTTTATTGCACTGTTTGTTTCTCCATCATATAAGAAATTCAGTGTTGAGTAGATATTCTCCATACAAAATATTAGCCACCCTGACGTCACTACACTGCCCATAAATTATCACATGCCCCACCCAAACTTCAATGAGTTGAAAGGCGGCAAACCTGCTCCCAACCCAAAACAGAGTATGAACAAAACTAATGAAGACCTACATAATGGGATCTTCCCTAATTACATGTTGTATTGATTGATTAAAAGGATACTGGCACATTATTAAAATGAGTACAAAAGCAGCACTGCTTGGTATGGCTAATGGCACATGGGTAGCTGACTCAATACCTTCTATGCCCTCTATTTTTGTGGCACTGGCATGGAATAGGATCTGCTTTTTAGCACTCACACAGCAAATTTCTGTGTGAAAATGCATACTTCAATGTTTTTGTGACTAAAGCTGGCCATAGATGCAAAGATATAGATTTTCTGATCACGTGTGGAATGTCCCAACATTTTTCCCAACATGGGGATTGGTTGTTTAGTCGATCTGACAGGTTAAAATATTTGTTTCAGCTACCGATAAGATCTCTGCTGGTATTGCTTATCTGATGATATCAATGGGCGATTGCCACTACTATTTGTTGGACATACTTTTTGTACAAATGCTGGCTGTCAATTAATGGCCCGAACATCATTTGATATGTTAATTTTCCTAGTTATTGAATCTGAATGGTTAGTTGTAGATCTGCAGATGGACATGAACAAGTGCTCGTCAATCAAAGAATGAAATCTGCATGTCTATGGCCAACCTAAGTTTACTCTGTGTGTGCTAACTGGTAGGTCCCATGCACATCCGTACATGCAGATAGATGGGGCAGAAGGCAGAGGATATTGTATTAAGGTAATGGTGTACTCCAGGCATGTGGCTCGAGAGTAACTTGTTGTTCACTAACCTATTTGATGTTTCTTCCAGAGGCCTTAAAGCAGGTGCTCCTTTTTAATTTCTGTTTTGTAGGCATAAAGGTCACTACCAAGTAAAGCCTCCTTTGTGAAAGATTAGGCCAAATACTGAACCAAATCCTAATTTGCATATGCAAATTTGGGCTGGGAAGGGGAAAATATTTTTTACTTCCTTGTTTTGTGACAAAAAGTCACACGATTTCCCTCCCGCTCCTAATTTGCATATGCAAATTAGGATTTGGATTTGATTCGGCCAGGCTGAAGGATATGCCCGAATCTGAATCCTGCTGAAAAAGGCCGAATCCCAAACCAAATCCTGCATTTGGCACATCCCTAGTGAAGAGTAGCTTTATTATTTTAGAAATGGTACAACATTTTTAAATAAATATATTTAGAAAGATTCTTATTTCGGTGGAATGAAAGTTATATTCATTTTTAATTTTCAAGATAGTTCCCCTTTAAAAGACACACAATACCCTACAACTGCCCCTATACAAATAACTATATTTTATAGATTAAAGGGGACATTTACCTTTTGCAAAGTCCTACCAAAGTGGTCCTAAAACAAAAATCATTTCAATTGTATTAATATTTAATGTGGCCCCTTATCAGCTTTGGTTTTCCTCTCTGAAGAAGGGGTTAGTCCCAAACTCTGTTCCATTATACAGAGATCATCAGAGAGTATGAAACTTCATTGAGGACTGCAGCGGCATTAAGTACTGTGCGCACACCTGGTCTCTAGATAACTCACTTGCAAAAATATAATAAGATTTTTTTCTCCTGTTATGCACTCCTATCAAAAGGGGTTATACACCGAGCAGAGGTATTTTATGGGTTGTAAATGGATGTGTGATGTTGGTATACTAACAGGTTTCAACTACATTTTTTGCTGCTTGAAGGAAAATCACTGAAGCTGCTCCTCTCTTTTGTCTTCTCCACTTAGCTCTTCGGTTCTTGAACCATACCTGAGGGCACATTTACAAAACAAATCATTTTTCATTTTATATACTTTTAACTTTCCATAAACCCCTGCATCAAAATATTACATTCAAAAAGAGGTAGAGTTGCCCAGGAAAATTTGGGAAGATATGGCATGCCTGGTTGGGGGTGGGCCAGAATGTTTGAAAGTCATCTACCTTTTCTCTACTAAAGGCAACATGGGAAATGTGACCGAGGCCTATCGATATACTGTATGGACAGAAACTGACTTATGCACTTTTGCCCGTAGTGGGATGCCTAGTTAGACATACCCACATTGGCAACACTTTGAGCTGAACATGGGAGACCCATCCCTTCTTTACTCTTTGCTTTTCCTCGGTTTACCCCGAGGATCTATCTCTCTTGACTCTTTCTTTTAAGAGGTAGCGTACCTTACAATAGAAACATTTAAAATATAGCTACGTAACCATTGTATGTGCTGAAACAAATTATTTGCAATGATAGAAAGTGATTTGTATTATTGTGAGGGGAAAATTGTTGTGGACGTTATTTTAACACCTAAATATCCAAATATCCAATTGCGTCTTCTGAAAATTCAATATCATATCATCTTATATGAGTCAACAAATTGATTCATTTTAGAACAAATGATTTAGGGGCTGGGGTCAGAGATTAAGCAAGTAAGCCATGTGCCTGGTGGGCACTTCAGCACTTAGCTTTGTCCACCCACTGGTCTTTCCAGAGAATCATGCCTCACAGTGGAATCCATAGCACCAATAATGTAATGAGTTTTCTGCTCTAAATTTAATCCGGGGGTAGTTTAATTTATGTTAAGGCCCTGGAGCCCACCCATTACATCACTCCAGCTCTACCGCTGCCCTACCCCAGCTCTGCAGAAGCCCAGTTCCTGGAGGAGGGACTTCCTTTTAGCATATAGATATATAAAAGAGCCAGTGTTCCTCTTCTTACAAAAATGCACCTGCCTGAGGTACTTTATTTCTCATTGGCATTCCGCTTTAAAATGTCAGTGTCTAGCATCCTCTGCAGTTGCGCTTCACAGAAATTGTAGAAATTCTGTAATATGCCTAGGAGGGCATAGATTAGTGGTCCCCAAACTTTTTTGGCTTGGGGACTGGTGTAGAGCCAAATTTATTTTGCAAGGACGGGGGGGGGGGTTGTTGGGAGGGGTTGCGTCCAATTCTGGTGCACCGGCGTCCAATTCGTCAATTGGTTAATTGGTCGCTAGGCTCAGCAGCCCAGTTCAAGACTGTCCGCGGCCCAGTTCTGGCACACAGCCCAGTGGTTGGGGTCCCCTGGCATAGATGATACTGGTGCACCGGTGGAGTTTGGTGGTCTGCATTTAGAATCCCTGGAGGCTGTCTAATACAGTATTTCTACCTGTCCTTTAAGCTCTTGGTCATCCTTGGCAATCATATATTAATCACCCAACAATGCAAATAAACAGTTAAAAATTCATTGGTTACTTTACTAAAATTGGGCTTGTCCTCATTCAGAAATTATGGCAGCCGACCAATTGTTTTTTTTTTTTTTTAACTACAGTAAGATGAACAGAGTTAATCACTGATTAATTGTTATGGGTTTCTGCCCTGTTTCTGCACCTAGGCCAGCTAAATAGATTCTGAATGTATTCAAAGCAGCAGTTCACATGTGTTATCAATGTCTTTCCATCAAAGTTATTGGGACCAAAAGCTTAAGTTCTCCAAACTGGAGATTTATAAAACCACAACATATTTGACCACTTTCACTGAGGTTTGAGAACCCATTTTCATTGCTGTCTACTGTATGTGCAACCAACTGTTAAATGTGTGTGGATACAACCGACCTGTAACCAATGACACTATTACATTGTTATGGTGACCTGACGGGCAGATTTAAACTGCCAATTCGGGTTCTTCAGACCAATTTGCAACATATCTGCCTGTGTATGGGAATTCCAACAGGCCTTCCTGACCGATATCTGGCCGAAAATCAGCCAGATATCAATTGGACAGCTTTAATTTTACCCCGCGATTGTGGACCATATCAGCTAGTAGATGCGGTCCTGGTCCTGTCGGCAACTATTCCCATTGTTGAAATTGATTAGCCAATATCACCCTGCCTTTGGTGGACATATCGGGAGAAAGATCCGCTTGTTTGTCTCTTACCTCCACCCTCTCCTCTTTGAGCTGGATCCTGCCTGCTAGCTGTTCTCTAGCAATGACATCAGGATACTGGTTGTGGTGAAAAGTTTCTTCCAAAGCTTGTAGTTGTTCTTCTGTGAAGATGGTGCGGTGACGCCGTGTTCGCTTCTGTGTGTGAGGCAATGAAAGGAGTGTTGGGGGTTCAACTGTTACCACAGCATCAGCATCTCCATGATTAGCATGTACCATGTGTAGAGGCCAATGTATCCTGGAGGCTTGATTTAAAAACAACCAAAATAGGAATAAAAATAGGAGGAAATGTTAAAAAAGAAGCAAAGAAAATCCATAGGGCGTATGTATGTCCTTAAGTGCAGTTGCAGTCCTGCTATTATTACTTCTATATAGTTGCACAGTCCTTCCCTTCTTCCATTTCGAATAGTTCCCTGCTGCACCTATTGACCTTCTGACCAGGCAGTAGCCCCATGGTCACCTTTTGCACTCAGTGTCACAAAGCACTGCACGCTTGCACTTAAATATTGGGCACAGACTTCACTTGCAGGTTGAACACTGTAAAATACACCAGACAGACTTCTGATTTGCGATGCAATGCATATCACAAACAAACCCTGCACTGTGTGAAAAAACATGGTGACTGCAGTTGAATTTGCACTTTACTCACTTGCAACTGCACTTGCGGATGTACATGTGCCCTCATATTGTGATAGGGGGAAGCAAACAGTGTCGGACTGGGATGCCAGGGGCCCACCAGAAAACCTTAGACTGAGGGCCCACTTTCCAAACTATTATTCCTGCTCTCTTCACTCAACCTCTTTATTCTCCGAGTCTTTTATCGCTAAATATTATACTCTATTCTTCCATTATTACGCCCCTTAAAGAAATAGGAAACAATCATGAAATAGGCCAAATGGTTAGAAGCAAGAGGGCCCACTGACACCTGGGCCCACCGGGAGTTTTCCTGGTATTCCTGTGGTCCAGTCCGACACTGGAAGCAAACAGAAGTAAATAGATCATAATAGTAAAACAGCATTAAGTAGTATACAGTAGTTACTGACAAATCTTCTTTTTGAGAGGAAAGTAATACAATGAAACATGATGGAAACTAAATTAATCTGTGTGTAGAGACAAGTTTTATTTTATTGAAACTGCACTGAAAGTATATGGGTCCACACATTATTCCTACCGAATGGAGCTTGGCAAACAATGTTAAAATTGCTTACAATAGTGTATCTGGAGTGTCTGGTTACCCCTGCAAATGCCTCTTTGAAGTATGGTGTGAGCCCTGTCAGTTTTAAGTTGTGCATAAAAATGATAGAAGATAGTATTCTGTTGTAAAGTCAAAGATGAAGCAGGAAAATGAACAAATTATGTGTGATTGTAAATAAGTAAGATAAGCAAACTTTCAAGGCAATAGACTGAAAAAAGGCAAATAAAAGGCTAACTTGTAGGGAAGTCTTATTTTGGCCTTACTTCCCTGTCCATTTCTATCTGGACCTATCTATAGTCGTTTCAACATAGTGTCCTGTAATGCTGTTGACATATAGACTTTGCCTGCTTTGCACCAGCAGATCAAGGAGGCAGCACCCCACGTGGAAAATTTCTTGGAGCTATTGGACCATTTATATTTAACCCTTGGAGGATTAAACCATTCGTATTTAACTCTTGGAGTATTGAACCAATTATATTTAACCCTTGGAGTATTTGGACTTTTTGTTCTTTTTCTCTCACTATTTTATCATCTTTCTCTCTCCCCCAAGAACTTTGGTATTTGTGTACATTATTTATCTCTACATACAGTTGCTTTAAACCAATAAGTTTCCTAATATACAGACATAGACTTTAACAGACCTAGACTACTAGTAGGTACTGACCCATCTAACCATGGGCAAAATAGGTATCATACGAGAACCCTACACATTTGACTCCTCTCTATTTTCTCTAGGCCAGATATTACAGATAATCCTGGATCCACAAGCACTGCTGGATTATCTATCTAAACTACCCCTCCCCCCAATTATGTACATGCCCAGGTTGAAAAAACAAAAAAAAAACAAAAAACTGCCTGGCCAAATCTGGCTGTATGACCAGTTTAAAGGCATTGAAATTGGAAGACTCTAAAGTAATAGGACCATCCCCTGTTGTTGGCAGAAAGAGTAGATCAAATTGTTTTTGTTTGTTCAGCCACTTGGTCAGTGGGGCAGTCTGTCAATAACTTAAATCTGCCAGTGTTTTGGTTGAATGACTCTAAACCTATAACTTTGGGGAGAAAATTCTTGCTGAACAACAGAAGGACCAGTACTTCAGGACTGCGGTTGTATTCAAATCAATGCACAGTTGCTAGGGTAATTTAGACCCTAACAACCAGCTGAAACTGCAAACTGGAGAGCTGCTGAATAAAAATCTAAACGGTAACTCAAAGGTGAACAACTCCTTTAAAGTAGCTCAGGAATTTTGCAAACAGAAATCTCCCTTATGTTACTCATAAGATTCTTATGAGCAAGCTACTTCAATAGAAAGCATTCTAAAATGATCAGTAGCTCAAAAATCTAGAAGACTTAAACACACACTAATGGCTTTGAGATACTAGCTAAATACAGCCTGAACTGGGTCTATCCGTCCTTCCAGACATGATTACACACTGTGTAAAATAAAACATTATTTTTATAGGCACAGCTGGAACACTAAAGTCTGTGATACACAAATTCGTCATTTGTGCTTTGCAAGATGCAAAAGGTTGTGATATTTGCATACCAGGTTAATGTATACAGTGGAAAAAAAAGATAAAAAAAAATCAACATGGAAAGTAAGACATTAAAACAAATAAAGAAGACAATAACTTGACAGGTACTTGACCACAGAGACAAACAATCAATTAATTCAGAGGCATGGTACAGCTACATGTTTCCCAGCCATCTATCTATCTATTTATCTATCGAGGGTTATGTGTACTTACCAACCCATGAGGAATCCTGAGTGAAATGGATGGAATGGGAGCAGCAGCAGCAGTTACAAGCTGTTACCAAAACTTCATCTTGAGAGGTGACTACCAAGAAATCCTTTGGGCTCTGCATCTTTCTTGTCAACCCAGACTCCTGTTGGAGAGCACTTGTCATTTGTGATGGGAGAGAAAGAATGCTTTCAATTGAGAAAGGGCTCATCTTCTTTTTAACGCTGTCCCCATTAGATGACATACTGTTGGTGCAACTGTGTTGATCAAGCTAGTTTATCTCCACACTCTCTGTACCGCTCCTCCTTGGATGGATGGCCTTATAAAACAGCATATCAGTGTCGCTCACACAGAGACCCCTTTTACCTTAATACTTTCAGCTTAAAGCATTTTCCTTTCATTTCTTTATACTGGAAGTTTTCTGTATTTTAAATACCTTTTTCTCATTCCACTAAAGCTGCTGCTTTAAAACTCAGACCATTTTATGGCAGAGAGAGAGAAAAGAGCTTCCATAATCCCCCGTACAGAAATGCTAAACCCCATGAATACGATAACTGGCCTTCTAATCTCGGCTGGTTTTGTTTGCAGTGAGTTGTGAATCTGAGATCTTGTTAATCCGAGCGGAGACTGAGTAAAAAAAAAAAAAATCTGTTCCCTGCATCTGGAGTTCCAGGCTGATTGTTTGATGGGCATTGTATGTGGAGGGAATGGGCTGATATCAGAATCGTTTCTATACAACAGAAAGGGATTACAGAGAACAATTATCCCTTCATACTTTTGTGTTGAAATACCTGTGCAATCAGGCAAGGCTGTCATATTAGACACATTAATATAGAGCTGGACTCCATTCAGCTCACATGAGCGACTGAACCATCAAAACAAGATGGCTGTTACAATGGTTTTCATAAAATAGATTTTTTTTTCTTATTAAAGCCAATTTCACTTGACTTAATGGGGATCTCCAACCACATAACACATGTAATTCTAAGTCGATTTCCGATATCCATTGATTAAAAATTGTCATTGGTTTTAAAGTCAGTTGTAAATGTAATTAGTATTGAAAATACTATCTGTCTGGCTGAAACAATGTAGGAGAAGCCAGCTGATTAACCCCATGAAGAACTGAAATTTGCTACATTGTTTCAAGAGTTTAGACTCTTGGATAAACAAACGAATGCCACTGCATTTACAAATAGTTTTAAAAACAAGTGAACATTTTTAAAGAGACTGTAAGAGCAAGGTAGCTACACTGTTCTATTCAATGATTTATTTATTTTTAATAAGGCAAACAGAACAGTATTGTGTTAGCATTGTATCATAGGAGAGGGGTAGAATTCCTCTGCATGGGTGACATGTTTTATTAATTCCTTTTTTGTCCTTTAATTAATGTATATTGAAGTTGCTTAGAATTACAAGTCTTTTTAATTGGGCAAAAAATAAACTGTTTTAAGTTACATACATTGCCGGGACTAGGGGGAGGCAAAAAAAGCACGTGCTTAGGCACCACAATAGCTTGCCCCGCACCAGAAACATAGTTAAGCAGGGTTGAAAAAGTTCAATTTCTCCAAAACAAACACAGTGCATATATATATATATATATATATATATATATATATATATATACATATACACACCTATCTATACACTCACATATATAACATGTATATATACCAATACATATATATCAATATATACCAATACCTATACTAACTGCTTATTCAAGAAATCATCCAAGCCCCTCTTAAAAGGCATTAATAGAATCTGCCATCACAACACCTGGCATGACATTCCACAAACTCATTGCCCTTACTGTGAAGCACTTCATAAAATGCTTCAAATGAAAGTTCAGTTCCTCCAGTCTAAAGGGGTGGCCTCCTCTTTTCTATGGGAAAAAAATCCCCCACGATCGGTCTATAATGCCCTGTCTATCTGTCTATAATGTCTAAAGTGCAATCATGACTCCTTGCAAGCACCTGTTCTCCATAGAAAACAACATTAACCATTATAGTTTAAAACAGGGGTGTAAGCAGATCCTGCAGTTGCATGGGGCCCAGGAGTGCAGGGGGGCCAGCAAAGACATAATTAATGAGGTATTTCAAAATATCTTAGTAGAATAGGTCAATTTACCTGTGCTTTGGGGCCCTTAATTACATTTGTTGTGGGGCCCAGTAACATCTAGTTATGCCACTGAACTTAATAATTACACAAACTTAGTAGTAAAGGTAAACAGCTCATTTTAGGACAGACCAAAACTGTTAAGCTGGCCATATACGCAAAGATCTGATTCGTACGATTTTCGGACCGTGTGTGGAGAGTCCCGACATTTTTCGTCCGGCAGAGATCGGTCGTTTGGTCGATCGGACAGGTTAGAAAATTTCTGTCGGCTGCGTGTATTGCCGATCGTACGATTTTCACTGGGAGATTGTCACTAGCTTTGGTTGGACATAGATATCGTACGATTGCTGTCTGGTGCAGAACATTGCTGATCTGTTCTTTAACTAATCTGACTGGTAAGACTTTGATCTGAATGGTTAGTGGCGGGTCGGGAGATGGGAAAGTCCGATTGGATCTTTGCATCTATGGCCAGCTTTAATGTCATTTTTCTAAATGCAAGACAGTGCTTTATTTCTTTAGTAGCCACTGAATGATGTTGAATGATATTTTAGACACAATGTAAAACAGGTCCGGACTGAATTAAAATAGGCCCTGGCATTTCAGGTACATAGAGGCCCAAACAGCCCCCACCAGCCCACTAAATACTGACTTTCTATGGGACCTTATAGCAGCCCCTCTGGCATTTACCAGAACCCACAGATTGCCAGTCCGGGCCTGATGTAAAACCATTCACCAATTGGTCCATTACTCTGCACAGTGGCTTCCGCATTTCCAGTATGCAGCTTGGCACATACATCTGCCAATGTTTCCCAACATGCAGTACTTACAGTATACATTGCTAGTGTTCTCACATGTCAATGCGGTGTGCAATGTGACACAACACATATATATATATATATATATATATATATATATATATATATATATATATATATATATATATATATATATATATATATATATATATATATATATATATATATATATATATATATATATATATATATATATATACCTCCTTTGCCCCTCTGGAATATTTAAAGATGATTATCAAGTGTTTTTTCCCTGGATATTTTTTCAGGGCTGACCGTGACCATTCAACAATATTATTAACATTGTAGCCTTCACATATCAATAGTTTTATGACTGAAGGGGTCAGTGACCCCCATTTGAAAGTTGGAAAGAGCAGAAGAGAAAAGGAAATAATTCAAACATTATTTAAAAAATGAAAAAAAAGACTAATTGCAGTGACTAAATATACAAACATTAGACAGATATGGAAACTTTATGGCATAGTTATTAATGGAGGAAACTGTATCCCAATGACTTTAGTTTTTTTCACATAAACAGTAAATTTGCAAATATAAATAGATTAGTCTGATTCATAATTCTACCACTAAATGCAGCATGCAGTAAAAACTATAAACAAACTCATTACTAAAATCCTCAGAAAATGGCATTGTGGCAAAAGCTCCAGGCATCATTGAAACCAACAATTTTTTTTTATTTTTTTACTTGTCTCTAGACAGAGTACACAACATAGATTTACCTATATAGGTGGATGAATTAGAGCTGAAGGAGTCTATGGCAGGACAATGCAGGTAGGAGAGATCTAGAGTTTACATACAGCTGGGTTACACTGTAGCTTAGGCAAGATCATCCCACACAAGCAAATACAACTAAAACCTTTTAGTCAGAATAAATGTTTTTGCTAAATGACAGATACTATTTGCTAAATGAAGGATACTACAGCACTTGATTAAGAAAATGATAATGTCCCTTAAAGGCATATTGTGCGTTTTATTGCTTACCCAGCTTTATAGTATTCTGTACAGAGGTGAATACATGCAGATGAATTAGATTTAATTGTCTGTTCTGCAAGCATGCTGCAGAAAGAAAGGAAAACACATCCTTACTAAGACACTTTAGTATAAATTTCCCATTTTCTGAGCACAAGGGAGACATTGGGTATAAGTGGCATTTAGACTTCTTCCCCCACTTGATGTGGTCTGCAGTGTTGCGAAAAAGTGAATGGGATTTCCCCAGAGGTCTGCTCAGTACTTCCTACCTTGGAAGCATTTTGGCTGGAGAGTAGGGGTTAAAGGGACTCCCTTACCCTGGTGGGAACAGTGGGACCAAAGACACATTGCTAATCATCTGTCCGGGTAAAGGGTGAAGTATTAGTATTAGTTTACATACATCCTTATATGTACTTTGTGTGTTTTTTAAATGAAGTTTTCGCTCTCTGTGAATTTGATGAACTTAATTGGGCTTCAATAATAATAAAAAAAAAGATTTAGGATGAATACCAATTTATGCTCCTGAAAGAAGATATTTTGGTAGATTGGTCACTTGCAGGTTTCAAGTGGGAGACTGTTCCCTTCTGACTGTCCTTCGGCAATCGTCTTATGGGAAACACCCTTCCAAAAGGATATATTATTGTTAAGATCAGTCATCCTTTAAAGCACTGTGTATCTTGACAGCGTTATATAAATAAATGATAATGAAATGATAATGATCCTTTAATCAAGTATCTGTTCCTACTCCAGGAGAATAGACTGGGTAGATAGGAGAAGACTGACATATTATGACATATAATCAGCAGAACAATAAATATGTAAGTGAAAGTCAGATAGATGGTACTAACTGTGGTGCTGTCTGGGGATATCTGGGGTCAGCACAGTGTACTACTCTTATATTTACTATATACACTATATATATATATATATATATATATATATATATCTATATCTATATATATATATATATATATATATATATATAAACCAAAAAAGGATCAGCACTCACAGGTCTTAAAAATAAAATAAAACATTTTTATTAAAGAGCTATGGACTGACGTTTCGGCTCTTCCAGAGCCTTTCTCAAAGTACTTTGAGAAAGGCTCTGGAAGAGCCGAAACGTCAGTCCATAGCTCTTTAATAAAAATTTTTTATTTTATTTTTAAGACCTGTGAGTGCTGATCCTTTTTTGGTTTGTATGACTTATCCTTTGATCGCGCACCCAGGCAAATTTATTTGCTTTTTCGTGAGTGCTGGCATTCCCTGGAATTTATATATATATATATATATATATATATATATATATATATATATATATATATATATATATATCCTTGATGCTAGATATTTATATCCTTGTACCAGTATGCATATATAATTGACCCTGCACCTAAACAGATTCTTTGGATTTGAGTGCAGGCACATTGACTTTGATATTGAGATATATATATTGTTTGATGGTAAATACAACTATATACATGTCACATTAGAAAACCATTTTCTTGTGAGCAGAAGGTTCCATAAGGGTTAAAGCACAAAACAATATACAAAAGGTTAGCAGAGATCCCTCTCACTCATGCATTTCAGCAACAGAAAATGGAATAAATATCTTTCCTTTTGTATAAAGAATTAGGGGATTTAGAAGCAGATCTATCAGAAGGATTTGAGTTATCTGAAGGTAATAAAAGTAAGTAGGAGGGGAAGGATTATGTGAGAAGCTGTTGACACTGATAAGATCACTGTAATATTCCCCTGAAAAAAGAATTATGTTGTGGTATGTAGAAATAGGTGTATTTGTGTGCACGTGTGAGCAAATATAACGTATAAATAAAAAAAAAAAAAAAACATTTTTGTGTACATGCATGTAGTGCCTGAAAAATAAAACTTTGTATGCATGTTAAAAAAACATAATAACTTATTTATTTTGTGCGGCTGTAAGTGCAAGTGTATACAAAATATGAATTGGTGTTGGCATATACAAATGTGTTTTTTTGCGTTTGCACCTATGTGTAACGTTCACAGCGGGAAGCCGCTGTAACAGGAGTTAGTCTCACACTTGGTAATGGGTATGGTGGAAGCCCAGGGGGATAGTGATATTGCAGGTTTAATGGTAACAGAAGAAAACAGGAACAGGCCAAAATCAAATACAAGGTCAAAACAAAGTCATTAACAGGAAGGCAAGGAATGCTGGAACAAGATCACAGGAACAAGAACACTGGAACTAGGATTTCAGGAACAAGGAACGAAGGTTATCCAGGAACAAACAAATTCAATCAATGACTCAGTGCTGGGCCACAGCCACCCCAGTTATTTTTTTCAAATGGAGCAGTCCAAGCCTATCTAGACTTGCCTGCACATGGATTGGAGGTACGCATAACACAATGCGGGACATCCCTCGAGTCCAGTCAGCCCAGGAATCACCACTAAATCAGGACGGAGTTGGTCGGACGGTCTCACCACACCACTAAGCCCAGCCATGGTAAAACTGTCTGCTCTGCCGCTGCCTCACACACACACACACACTACTAGCCAGACTAGAGAGAGAGAATTTGAATATCAGGAGGAGAAAGGGGTAGAAAAGTGAGAAAGGGAAGGTGAGTGGGAGGTAAGAAGAGCAGGAGGAGAGAGGGGCAGAAGGTGGGAAAGAATGACATTTGGGGTGAGAAAAGCATAAGGAGGGATAATAGATGGAAGAGCAGAGGACTTTTTATCAAGCCAAACTGGCAAAAGGGCAAAGTCACCTCCCTGTACCCACCTGTCACTTTCTGAGCATAAAGCATGGGGGCTGGTCTTGATTGTCCTAAGAGTTACATGCAAGCACCTACCTGAGCACTGGATCCCCTATGAGACACCCACTCAGCGCCCGCTCAGCGTGCACATCCTGTGTTCGGGCCCAGCATCAACTAGTTTCGCTTCGGAGCAGCATGGCATTGGCGCGTCACACACTGCCGCATTTGAGACTCCTAAAAATCCTCCTGATCTGCGTGGCTGATCATTATTTGCAATATGTTAATGTACTCATCTATTTGTCTCTTCTATGGCTATGGGTAGTGTGTGGTATTTATACATGGAATTTCCCCTTTGCCATCCTGCTGCCATGGGTTCTGGGGGCTATGTATACATGGAATTGCACTGTGACATCCTACTAGCAATTCTGGGGGCATTTATATGTGAAATTGCGCCTGTGCCATCCTACTATGAATTATACGGTCATTTATACATGGAATTGCGCCTGTGCCACCCTGCTATGAATTCTGGAGATTTTATACATGGAATTGCACCTGTGCCATCCTGCCATGAATTCTGGGGGTATTTATACATGGAATTGCCATTCTGCTATGAATTCTGGGGGTATTTATAAATTAAGTTGCCATTCCGCTAAGATTTCTAGGGGTATTTATACATGAAATTCTACTGTGACAGCTTTCTGGGTAGGGGGTATACAGGGTTAAAGATCTTAGTACAATGTTAATCCAGAAAATGGTCAGGAAGAAATTTTTTTTGAAGCAAATTGGAAAAGCCATTGTGCCATTGTCCATTGCTCTCTATGTATGTGTTTAGTGTGTCAGTGCCCTCTGCTTCTTACTATAATGTATATTGCTTGTGGTGCCTTCTCTATATCATGTTCTTGGGAGATCAGTACCTACTGCTCCTTTGTATGTCTTTTGAGTACCTCACAGTGTCTGCATGTTACGTACTTTAGGTTACAGAATCCTCAATGGCGTAACTACTGGGGGAGATGGGGGTGCGATTGGTCCAGGGCCCACACCCCCTCAGGGCCCCCTGGCAGCTCGCGCACCACTGTGTTCCTAGGTAAATGTGGCCGTTTCCGGGCATACGGAGGGGGAAGGGGCCCGGCTGCACATCCCCCGCCAGGGCCCGCCCCCTCTAGTTACGTTTCTGAGAATCCTTTTTCCCATAATGTGCTTGTAGTGCAGCATTCACAGCTCTCATTTAAAATTGTACACATGGTGTTAATACCCCCTTCCTGCAGTGCAAGACATTAAGCAAATTTTGCCCCCACTGCTATGGTTTGATTTTCCTGAAAATTCAATGAAAGTACATGGGAAAGTGGGTGGAATACAAAGGGAGTGGCCAAATTTTTGCCTGTCATGTTCTACTCTGGCCCTCCCCTGCCAAAACCATCTTCTGCTGCCTATGTCTCTGTTACCAAACTGGTTGCTCGCTAGGCAGGTGCCTCTGAAGTCTACCCCAGGCCTTGGTCTTGTTTAATTTTTCATTAATTGAATTGTGCTGTATTTATCTCCCATGCATTTTAAATCATTCAAAATATTAGCCAGTCCCTAAGCTTAGCCATCCATGCTTCCACTGTTCTTTCTGTGAAGCAGTGCTTGATCTTTTGTTCCCTTGAGCTTTTCTGCCTAGATCTTAAAGGAGACATATTGCGTTAAAAACAAAAAAGTGCCAGTGCATAATACTCTCTTATTGTACACAGGAAAGTGCTCAAAATTATAGTGGTTTAGGGTGAAATTTCTGTTAAAATCTTTCTCGTGGCGATGCAACAAATCCAGAATTGGTTCGGGATTCAGCCTTTTTCAGCAGGATTCAGCCGAATCCTTCTGTCTGGCTAAACCGAATCTGGGCGAGGAGAGAAATCAAGTGATTTTACTTGTGCATCAGCAGACTTTAGAAGTCACACAATATGTACATGTTGATTCTGTAGGAATATTAGATTAGATAATTAGATGTATGCATCATAGGAGGCATATTGATAGTCTTGCCCTGAATTCCATCTCAGAGGTGAGTCAAAAACATATATATATATATATATATCTATATATATACACTGTATATATATATATATATATATATATATATATCTATATCTATATATATATATATATTTCATACTACTACAGCTAGTACTAGCTGTAAAGCCATGCATGCTTTACAAGTACGAGTACGAGAAAGAGTAAAAGGTTGTCAACCTTTTTATCCATGAGCCACATTCAAATTTAAATAAAAGATGGAGAGCAACACAAGCATGCAAAAAGTTTCTGGGGTGACAAATATGGGCTCTGATTTGCTACCGGTAGCTCCAATGTGGACTAGAAGCCAGCAGAAGGCCCTGTTTGTCAGTAAAGCTGTTTTTTATGCAACTACAATTTGACTTCAAGCCAGGAATTAAAAAAATAATCACCTGCTTTGACACTAGGGAAAACATCCAAAGGGCTGGTGAGCCACTGGTTGGGGATTGCTACACTAGAAGAAGGAAAAGAGAAAACTGTAACAATATGCCTCTCTTTAAATATCGGCTTTAGTGCAGTTAGTTAGGATGTATTTTAAAGGAACAGTTCAATGTAAAAATAAAAACTGGGTAAATAGATAGTCTGTGCAAAATAAAAAATGTTTCTTATGTAGTTAGTTAGCCAAAAATGTAATGTATAAAGGCTGGAGTGACCGAATGTCTAATATAATATCCAGAACACTACAGCTCTCTAACTCTGAGTTAGTCAGTGTGTGACTATAAGGGGTGGGGCACATGGGACATAATTGTTCAGTGAGTTTGTAATTGATCCTTAACATGCGGCTCAGATTCAAAAGCAACAGATAAGACCCATGTGGCCCCCCTCAAGTCACTGATTGGTTACTGCCTGGTAACTAATCCGTGGAAACCAAGAGAGCTGAAAAACAGGAAGTAGTGTTCTGGCTATTATTTAGACATCCAGTTACTCCAGCCTTTATAGCTAACTATATTGAAAATATTTTGTGCACAGCCTATTTACCCAGTTTTTATTTTTTTCCATCAGCTTTGTATGTGGTGTTTAGCTCAATGGCAGCGTTAGTAGTGGTTGGGTTATGCAGAGATCTTAGTTTGGTAGAATACCTGATATTTAATGCCATATTGAGCAAATGGAAGTTAATGCTCTTTGGAGTGCTATGTGGAGTGCCACATTCCCCTCAGGGCAAATTATTGAAAACCCATAGGATTTTAGCTGATTTTACATATTTTTATTCTTGCAGTGACAAACAACTGAGTTAATGTGCTTTCCAGTATTTCCCCAACCAGTATAAGGGCTGATGCTGAGGAACTCATTTAAAGTGTAATACTGGCAGCTTAAAAGCAACCTGTTTATTATCCCCAACCAAAGGTGCGGGCTAATAGAACCCGCACTCTTGTTGGGCCTAAAAGTAGTTTTTTTACCCCCCAACAGCGCTAGGCCACCCCCACCGGGAGGGAGCTTCTGCCAGGAGCAGCCATGTTGGGGCACAGGCATGCATAATGATTGAATGGTGAAAAAATATTGCTTACAATTTGCAATTAATTAAAAATGTCTTTTACATGTTGCAGCCTGGTGTAAATGAATCCAAAACGTCCAGTATGGATGAGTGTACTGGTTTGATAGTGTTCCTGAAGCCTGTTCCCCCTGATGTCTGATGAAGGGGCAGGTTTAAAGGAATAGTAACATCAAAAAATTAAAGTGTTTTATAATAATAAAAATATAATGCAGTGTTGCCCTGCACTGGTAAAACCAGGGGCGCGCTGACAATGAGGCGAATTGAGAAACTCACCTCAGGCAGCACGCTGGAGAGGTTTCCAGGGGTGGCAAAAAGCCACTCCTGGTACCTTTAAGAGCCGAATTTCAGTTTTTTAAACCAGAAATTCGGCTTTACTAATGCGAGAGAGCACAATTGCGCTCTCCGCATTAGTGTTCCTGCCTCCCCTCCTGACAGGTAAGCCTGCGAGGGGGGGAGGCATTGCAGGAGCCGCCTCAGGCGCGATTTCCTTAGAATTGGGCTGGGTAAAACTCCTCTATTTGCTGCAGAAACACTGATATCGTTTATATAAATAAGCTGCTGTGTTGTAATAGGGACAGCCATTTAAAGGAGAAAGGGTTCAGGTTACACAGCAGATAAGCTCTGTAGAACATAATGGTGTTATCTGTTATCCACTATTTATCCTGTGCCATATAGTCTTTTTTCAATTTCCACCATTGCTACACAGCAGCTTGTTGAAGCAAACAGATCAGTTTTACCAGTGCAGGGCAACAGTACATGATATTTTCATTACTTTAAAACAATTAAAATTTATGTTGTAACTGTTCCTTTATACCTTCAAGTCTTTTCTCAACTGCACTCCCGGATCCCAGTTAAGAAGGTACTGGTGTGGGGGGGGGGGTGGATCAGTCAATTTTCAAGATACGGGGTGGATAATAATAATACAATAATACACATGGATTAAATTGCTGGATCACTTTTTGCCCACCTTGCATAATTTGTGATGAATAAAAAGTCACTGTATCAAACTAAATATGCTCCCTCACAATCACAAGACTGTATAAAAACTGCTGGATAATTCCCTGCACGAAAAAAAATCATAATTTGTGAGGTTTTATGCAATTACTAAACAGCATTTTAAGTTCAATTCAACCTTTATCTTCCATCAGACCAGAGGATTACAGTGGGATTTGGGAGAATATCAAGCTATTCATTCCTAATTCATATTCCCACACATCAAATGTGAACTCCAACATTCCTGCATTTACAGGGGCTCCTTACCTATTTCCTACACCCATCAGCATATTTTTACTGCAATTGCATTTCCTTGTGTTCCTCTGCTTTCCACCACATATCATGGCATGTAGTGATTGGTTCTATTCATCAGGACTTTTGGGCTCATTTACGTCCGCAAGTGCAGTAAAAAAAAAGTGGAATTGTGATTTGTTTCCCTATAATGCTGTGTTTTCCCCAGATTCCCAGACTTGATGCTGTTGAAAGGGGGAACTGAAACTGGTTCAATTGGGGACGATGCTTCAAAAGTAGCAAAACATTTTTGAAGTAGTTTTATTTGTGGCTATTTATTTATTTAGATATAAGTGATGCATGCACCCTATTCTTTAGCTGCAAGTATGCTGCACCCATTGACGCTAAGGTCCTTTACACAAGTACCTTTAATTAGTGGGGTTTTACACAAAACTGACTGCGAGGAAATTTGCACAAATGCAACTGCGCTTGCGGCTGTATATGTGCCCTAAAGTCTTTTTTTATAGGTACAAAGTTACAGGGATGAACATCAGTAACTACTGCACATGAATTCAATGGAAATGTCAAAACATGGCAGCTGTTTTTGTACCAGCCAATCTGATCTGAGAATAGATCAGGTATCCTAATCATAATAATGTTTGCTCCAAGAGATGACAACACCTTTAAGCTCTTCTTAAAAGTGTGCAATGAAAATTCGCAATTCACAAACAGAATATTACCTTGCAAAATGCAAATTTTTAGTCTTCTTTGTGCAAATTGATTTGCTGTTTGCAACTTTTATTACATCCCCCCATTAGACTATAGAATCCATTGTACAAACTGTACTACATTGAACCTTGTATTTTTTCTTAGCTGAGCTGTATTAAAGGTAACTGTTGGCTTTTGCAATTAGGCACCGAATCCCAAGTGCAGCCTCAGCTTGCGGAAATAACGTCATGCGTATGACTGTGTGTGGCATCACTTTCGTGCCATGATAACTATTCGCCTAATATCACTCACCCCTGCCCCGCTGCCAGATTTATATGGCAGTAGGGGAGATTTATTTTATTTATAACAATTATAATTTACTATACAGGCACCCTAAAGCTGCCATCTTAGGCACGGGCCTTCAATATATATATCTACATATATCTATAGATATATATAAATACAGCCCAATGTGTCGGCAGCAAATTAATTTCTGTGAAATAGTCAATGAAAGGGCATTAATATAAGGGACCACTGATTTCCATGACAGTACAGACTACCAAGCAGAAGATGAATGTAGACTGTGACAACTTGTGGAAGGCTACAGATAGATTTGATTTTTTTTTTTTTGGACAAACTACACGAACAGTAAATTGTAAACACACTACCATTCAGGTCCAGACTGCGATTTAAAATAGGCCCTGTTCACAGAGGCCCAAACTCCCCCTCCCCAGCCGGATTCACATAGCACGCACCCCTAGGTCCCGTTGTTCATCACCCCCTTCCCCTTCTTCTCTCCTTCCATTGTGCACATGTGCAAATTTTCAGCATCGGGTTCAGAGTACTGGGAATTGGTGCACAGTAAATTTTAAAAACTATTGTATCTCTTACAAATCCCCAGTTCTTTCAAACCAATTCAGGTGTAATTGGGCGGCATGCTGCCCCCTAAAATTCTGTTCCCTAGCCCAGGCCTTTCCACAAATCCAGGCCTGCTCTTTCCACACCCAATAAATAGTAATTGTCTATGGCATCTCACTGGCAGCCCCTCTTTGGCATTTGCCAGAATTCACAGATCCAGTTTGGGCCTGCTGCCCCTATTTCCTGCATGCTGTAAAGGTGAACTTTATTATTCCATGGCAAACATGAGAAAGTTATGCTGCACCACATCATTTTGGAACTTGACTGTCTTATCCCAGCAAATGTCAGTTGTTTTGAATTCTTTTTAGTGTAGAAGGAATCAAAACGTACATGCTTCTTGTTCTTCCAGCTGGTATGTCAGACAGAACTTGCAGAGTATACAGACAGCAGCTTAATCAATTTTAATACTCCTCATTTTCCCCAATCTTTGTAATAAAACAACCACACTGTGCAGCTTATAATGGCTGGATGTGTATGTATGTGAGGTATTAACTCCTAACAACCACACAAATAAATAACAACAGGTTGATAACCCACCTCAACGTGCAGGATAACCTATATCATTAAGTTTTACTCAATGAATTCAAAAATAGAGTTAATATTATTGAAGTTAGAGGACCAGCCTCATACCTGTCTATAATATAAGTAGCAATAAGTGATTTGTCAGAGTAAATGTGATAATGTGTTTCTGCATCTTTTAAACCAGGCCATAAGCCATATAAAGAGGAATGGTGCTCAAGTGATGGAACTCCATTCCCCAGGCTTGCTGTGCCTCTCTTGCTTGAAGTAACATTTTTTCTTTTTATAAGTTTCAGTAATGGCCCCAATTAGAAGGAACAAGGATATTACTATTTGCAATCCCACAACAGCTGGAGGGCAGCAGACAAGACTCACCTTACGCAAGTTTCATATTAAAGTAGTATATCAGATTAAATTACCAACCCATGCGATAATTGCTTCTTTTCTTGGCTTCACCAACTAAAGTATTCTGTAAGTTGTCTAACCCAGCCCCATGTTATCAACATATAATCAGGTCCTTGACTGATATGGCCATTAGCAAAAGAATAAGTAAAACTTTAGAGAGTTTTATTTCAGTTGCGGGGGGTGATAGTAAAGCCTACATGACTCTGAATTGAGCGTCAAAACAATTGAGAACTATATATATATATATATATATATATATATTGGGTAATATTTAAAATGAATAACGTAGAAGGCATTTTGGTGTTTGTAAATAGATACCCAGTTCTGCCCCCTGCAGGAATTTCAGAGGCACAAAAGGTGGGGAAAATGGTGGGCTTTGGGACAAATATTTTGGCACAAATTTAGACTCTCAGCAATGAAGCAATGTTTGGCACAGTAAAAACAACACAAGAGGGTTGTACATCAGGAATAAAGTCTAGAATTCTCACTAGAGATAAGTTAAAAAACAGATTATGTTCCTCTCATTAAGACATTGTAAATTCACATTTACACGAGCAACATTAATAATCTCTGCACTCCCATTAGGGGATTTCTTTAGCAGCAAAGCACATGCTGAAAAAAAAGCACAAGATGCTGGCTATGTCAGTATTGCAGTTTGTCACCAAACAACCCAATCTCATTACATTTCAATTTGTCACATATATTGGAAACATTCTTAGCAAAGATTTTAAAGATTATTTACATGGGGGGGATTAAGAGATGCTCTGAACATTAAAAAAAAATCCATAAAAAACAAATTTAAAATGAAACCACGAGGTGCAGGGACACAGTGCACCAGACGTTTGATATCCACTAATCTCTCACACTGCAGAGGAAAATCATGACATACTACTTTGCTGATGAATTTGCTGCGTGACAAGCAGTGGGAACATATGAATAAATATGGATGCGGTATATCCGTTCCTCAGAGTTGGGAGAGACTGGATCAGTTTGGTACCAGAAGGATAAGGGGTTCATAGCAATGGTCGATTGGAACCTTTGGCACCCGAGAGCATGGAGCATGGAGCAGCTCTGTTTAGAGCATCGCCAATGCTGCATCTCAGTCTGTCTTCCACACCTTGTTCAAGACTTTGACTACCTCATCATAAATGATGAAGACTATGGCAACATCTAGACAGACACGTCCAAGACGGGGTACTGTACCCTTATAGAACCTATGAAATAAAGAAGAATAGTCAATAAGAGCTGGGATAAACCTGTGCAGTAGATAGCAACAAAAATTCTGTTAAGTATTCTAAAATTCTAAAGGTATTTTAGTCATAAAATAGGATAGTCAAGCCCAGGGAAAACAGAAAGGATGAAGGAGACAAACAGATTCAGACTTACGCTTTGGGTCCTTCATATTTGAGAATTTTATAGGCACAATCCCAAGTGCTCTTGTATTTGTGGGCTTCCAGACCCTGCATAAAAGACAACATTAAACATATGTAAATTATGCCTATTAAAGGGGTTGTTCATCTTTAAATTCCGTAAGTATTATATAGACATTGTTATTCTAAGAAAATTCACAATTGGTCTTAATTCTTTATGGGTTTTCAGTTATTTAGCTTTATATTCAGCAGCTCTCCAGTTCAGTGTTTCAGCAGCTATCTAGTTGCTAGGTTCCCATTTACTCAGCAGTGGTTTGGATGGGAAACTGGACTTTGGATAGGAGAGGGCCTGTATAGATAGATAAGTAATAAAAAGTAACAAAAGCAGTAAAATTGTAGCTTCACAGAGTAATCGTTTTTGGCTGCTAGGCCAGTGACCCCCAATTGAAAGCTGGAAAGAGGTGAGGCGAGAAAGGAAAATAATTCAAAATCTTTAAAAAATAATGAAAACCAATTGCAAAGTTGCTAGGAATAGGCCATTCTATAACATACTAAAAGTAAACTTAAAGGTGAACCACCCCTTTAATATATATCTGCCCATAATAATTCCTGCTAGAAACACATACCTGCATCCTAGTCTTTATCACATCTAATGGGGTGTTGCCAAACACACTAGCAGCACCAGCAATGGCCCCAAAGGCACCAGTCACTAATGGGTTCATTGGTTTGTTGGGGTTGTCCCCTAAAAAAGACAAGAGAGGTACATCTGTAGAATATGTAGCAATAGAATTGTTATAACATCCTTCTGGGATGATTATAAATGCAAAGGGAAATGTTACCCTATTTATTATTCACAAAAAAAAGACCACAAAGTAAGAATACATAACTTATTATACAGATCATTCTTTCTCTCATATTGGTACTACTATGTAGGATCTGCCATATTGCATCTCTCAACTATGAATCAAACAGTAGAGTAACGATTTTAGACTGGCAGCTCTACTTACCTCTGTACCAATTCCTTAAAGATGTCATGACAAAAAAGCGAATAGCTTGGTTGGATCCCTGCTTGAGCACAGTGGCCGTCAAACCCTGATATGTTCCCTTTATACCTACATAAAATGAAATGGGATTTACACATAAGCATTATAAGTAATTGATGAAAATATGGAGAAGAAAAAAAACTAACAAGTCAGCAAGACAGACAATTACCTTGGTCTCTAATGATCTCTCGTACACCATGGAAGAAACCTCTGTATTTTGGGTTGGAGGAGCACTGATCATGAATAAATTTCACCTATAGGAACAAGTAAGGAGGTCATATCAGAAACTATTAATATAAATATAGCCATTCATATTTTTGTCTGGAATTATCTATGTAGCCAAAGAATGTAGAATCTAAGTCATGGGGGGATAAAGCTATATTTCTACTTTTTGAGTTAAACCCCCCCCCCCCACCTATACCTTGGTTAGTGTATATCGATGACATGACCCTAAAACTGCAGGCTGATCCAACAATACCATTGCAGAATTTCTGCAGGAATCAAGCAAATAGAAAATTACACATGTTCAGCTTTTAATATCTCCATTATGGATATTAAAAGCGAAGGTAGACTGAAAGTGCTGTAGTGGACAACTTGAAGAATGCACGTCTGAGGTTTTCCACTATGCTTATAACCAACTAACTGTAATTACAAGGAATGAACACTAGATGGAGATGTGCAACAAAGCATTCATGC
The DNA here is from genome assembly GCA_038501925.1 of Xenopus petersii. Classification (NCBI taxonomy): domain Eukaryota; kingdom Metazoa; phylum Chordata; class Amphibia; order Anura; family Pipidae; genus Xenopus; species Xenopus petersii. Next base: position 146,486,880 of record CM076673.1, read on the forward strand.
TAATCATTTTTATTTGACAGAATTGGAAACATGCATTCATAACATGCATGGTTAGTTCATACCCCAAGGGCCAGATGGTGTGCAGATATCATGGGATCTGGTATTACTAATATTTCTACATTTTATTAGTACAGGATGCCCATAGGGCTAAAGCATTAAACAATACAATTTTGCCAATGTATTTAAAAAGCCACACAGGGGAACAGTATTTCTGCCACAATTAAAGGATTGTGGGTGGGGAAAAACATAAGCAGCCTCTAACTATGCAGCAATATAGCTACACACTGTACTAAAGGCCCCTGGATGATGCAACAGAAAAGAGTCACAGTCGGCTACAGGGCCTGGATATCCTATGCAGCTGCTGCCTGGGGTACAAAGGGGTAACCAAGACTTCTTTCTCTGCTAAGCAAATTAATTCCATATTGACATAACCAGATATCTCTCATTTGTTTATTTGTTTCTTTACCAAATGGTGGTTTAAGTCTGGTTTATTGATGTGCACATTTTTACACTGCTGCCTCCTGCTGTTCTGGGTGACACTGCGCAGCTGAATTGTGCTGCTCTGCACATTACCGCATGGTTATGTCCTATCCTTTCACATTTAATAAGAATACATTCTACTGTGCAAAATATAGATTTCAATAATGGTCTACTTTAACCTCAAGCACAGACAATAACATTTCTTTTCTTAGACAGATCTGAGCTAGATGTTCTGTCTTAAGCCACCGAGGCTGTGACTGCCGGGTAGAGCTCAGTGTCTCCGCTAGAAGGTAAACTCTCTGGATTAGGGATACAAATTTTGTCTCCTCATCTCATGCATGTGAGGTTCCCCTTTATTTTTACTTTTATGGTGTTACAGATTGTTCTACTAATAGCAATGTTTCAACTGGTCTTCAAATTTTATTATGTTTTTTTCTTTTTATGGCTCTATTCTTCAAGTTTGCGATTTAAAATGCCATCTGGCTGTTGGGGTTCAATTACCCCCAACAACCAAAAGACTGTTACTCCTTGAAGCTAAAATATTATTCTCACTTTTTCTTGCTTATCTTTTTATAGAAACCCCTTCATCTTCCAGCCTGACTTGCAAATGTCTCTCTGGTTGCTATGGTGGGAAACTAGCAGCCAGTTGGTTGTTCAAATTCATAGTTAGAGAGGTGCAGAACAAAACCTTAAATGTTTAGAAAAACATATAAAATAAGAAATGAAGGTGGATTTCAAATGGTCTTAGAAATTAAATGTAACTAATAAAATGCTGCAGTGCCACGGTATATTGTTTATGGTGGGTGGGATCCATGACATACTACTGGACATAAATCTGTGCTATTCATTCTGTACAACTCTTCCAACATAGACCTACAGCTGCCTGTTGCAGGGTGCTGGGCCAGCAAGTGACTAAACACACTATGGGTCATATTTAGCATAGAGAGAAGATAAACATTCTTCCCATACTTGGCCAAAAATATCTAGAACATGGATGTACCAGTAAATTCAGATTTCTGCTAGTCAGATAATTGCTGTACTGATCAGCAAAGGTATAAGTACATGTACACAAATAGGTACAAAAAGAAGGCTCCCACCTTAATGGTCTCCATGGGACAGACCACAACTATAGCTTCGGCCACACCTGCCCCCAGACCACACAGCAAACTGCTCTTACTGTCAAGCTTTCCATTAGCATCCCGCATTTGATTGCTTAGAAACTCAAACATTCCAAACCTGCGGGTAAAGAAAGGGAAATATGGGACAGGAAAACAGGTAAGCGGTGCTAGGGAAAAATATAGGCAAGGGCTGCCTATATAAGGGCTGATTTAGCACAGATAACAGACTAATACGCCATACATTGAAATAAAGCAGTAGCACTTGTGAGAAGACGGAGCGCATTCACTTTTTCAGAATATGAACCTGCATTTGCACAATCCATATTGAAGAAAAGAAGAAAAATTAAACTGAAGACACAAGACAAGTGAACATATTACATAATTACCATGCATGCTGAGGTTCTAGCAACAGTCCTATAGGAGCAAGTTTGTTTGCTTACCTAACAGCTGCTTTGGGGATGGATCCATACAGCAAGGAACTAAGACCCCGATACAACCCTTTCACTCCATGCCCATCTACTGTTTGTTTCACACAATCCCCTAAAGGAGAGAATCATGGGAGAGAAAGACATTAACTCATTTCTGCTCTTCACTTCATTTTATCAAGGAACAAGCATACGTAGCATCAGAATTTATTAGATATATTTCACATTAATATACTAAAAGCTGTACTCAAGTCTTCAGCCATGAGTTGTTTTTCCTCTTCCTTTTTGTGACAGATGTGTAACCATGCACGGATAAGGAGACAGCTTCCACCAACCATTTGACAGATATTAATGCTTTTTATGGAAAATACCTTCAAGCAGGGAAAGCAGTATACGTGCTTAGAATGGGAAGAAAAATAAGACACGGGGAGTCTTGTGTTCTTACAACAATCAAACTCATTACCCCCAAATATCATTAACAGCGATGATACAGCCTGGCATGAGTGTAGGGTGTATTTGCTAAAATCATACTGTATAGAGCATATCAGTGAAGTGACATCAGTGAGGCTTTTAACAAAAGTGAAGAAAGCAATAAGTGTGGCCCAACAAAAGGTGGCCATAGGAGGACAGAGAAAAGCTGCAGAAAGAGGTGGACAAATCGGTAAAAAATCTGCTCGTTTGGTGACCTTGCCAAACAAGCAGATCTTTACATGTACATGGCCACCTTAAAGGGGAACTATCGCAAAAATGAAAATGTAATATAAGCTTCAGCATACTGAAATAAGAAATATTCTGTACTGTTTCTGATATAATCACTATTGCTCTCTCAGCATCTGTTTCTCCTCATTCTGGAGTTGGGTGTCAGATGAATGATCCAATATATCTTATAGGGTGGCTTCCTTTTGCCTAGATTAGAAGATGTATTACAGCTCACTATGAAAATCGCCAGAAATCCTGTCTCTCTACATGCAGAATTTGTGCAAAAGGCAGTTATTTTGTTAGATTTTGTTTGTACTGGAATCAGTTATTTGAGTGAGCTCTCATACATCTGCTAGGAAAGGGAGTCCCCCTATAAGATATATTGGATCATTCTTCTGACACCCAACTGCTGCATGAAGACAGAATAAAGAGAAACAGATGCTGAGAGAGTGAAGATAAACTTGATTACTTCAGAAACAGTACAGGATATTTGATTGATTGTATTTATAAAGTTTCTTATTTCAGTATGAGGAAGCTTCTATAAAATTTACATTTTTGCGATAGTTCCCTCTTAAGGCATAAACTGGCTGCTTTTGGCATGGTGTATAAATATGGCAGTTCCTATTTTTTATACAAACATCAATCACCTTTATTTTCTGTGAACTGCTGGGTAGGGTGTGAAATAGGTTAATACATTCTTCTTCAAGATATGTTATTAAGTCTGCATGAAGCTCTCTAAAAAGTAAGTTAATTAAGTATAAAGTACTGGTTGAACAGATATCAACCCCAGTCTAGATAGTGAGGCTGTTTATCTCCACCTGTGCCATTCTAAAGGCAGAAGAGCAAGTCCTATGGCTTGCATACTTATTTATGAAGGCACTAGGGTAGAAGGTCTGCCAGAGGCAAGCACTGACATAATTGAGACCAGTCTGAGACCAGGTTATGAAAAGGCAGAAGGTAAGCCTCGAGGCAGGACTTTCAAAGCAAACTTGTAAATTCAGGGATGCCCCCCAAAAAAAGGAACTTATGGCCAGGAAAACCTGTTAGAGGCCATGAAGCAGATAGGTGAAATACATAAATAAAGGTACAAATTTTCTTTTACTAAGTAACCAATAGCAGCCAATGAACAATTCATAGGCTCAGTCTAATGCAGTTAGACAAATGCTGCCCAATTTATAATCAAATAAAATGCATGTAATTTAAAGCCATTGGCAATCTGGGAGTCACAAACATCCCTTGTATTCTTGACTTCTGGTCCATAAAACTTCAGTCAGACAACAGTTGGACAGCAATGTTCTAGACTAATTAAAGCAAAATATTGATTGGTTACTGCTGTAGTGCAAACTTGCATGCAAAGGTGCCCAAACACTACTGATACTAGTTGTAGATAAGATCTTTGTTGTATTGCTTGGCAGACGCTCCCCTAAATTACCCATTTTATAATCAATATATGATCAGACCCTCGAATATTAAAATCCAGCATACCAAGGGCTGTACCAACCTATGCATGTATTTGTCAGCCAACACATATGATAATGTCCCCATGTGTCCCAAACAAGCCACCTTATATGTTATTTGGCTAGAAAAATAGATTTGTACATATATGGTTTACGTTCTTGAATGTAGTTAAACGTATTCCCATGTCTCTACAGTTTTGTATTTTGTAAGTAATAAAACAGACTTGTGTGTTTTTTTTTTTTTTTAAGGAAATTGACTGCCCTTTCAGAACTTCTGCAGAAAAAGCTATGTACACACGAATAATACTCCCCAAAATGTTTCAATCCCATGGTATTTGCTTAGCCCCCCCCCCAATACTCACATATGCCTCGGTACCGCGGAGGATTTGCCTTCTCGTCAAGCTGTAGCTGTGTCTTGACATATTCTGTAGGGAATGTGATGCAGATTTCTATTCCGCCAGCAATGCCACCTATTGAAGTAAAGACAATGAGAATCAGAAAACTGATTTTCAATGTGGCTGAAAACAATAACCCTAATTGGAGGTATGGTCTCATCGTTATTTTATAAGGATACAAGTAATGCCATGGTATGATGGGTATATATACAGGGCTATCAATATGGTTCAATATGTAATAAAAAAAGATGTAGCACAAAGAGAAAGTTGCAGGCTGACGATCAATGCCAGTGTGGTACTGAAAAGTCTGAAAATGTCTATATACATTTATTGTCACTGGGAGTTTTTGACAAGTTGTCTAATAGAAACATTTAAAAAATGTAGTTTAAAAGGAAAAGCTGTTTATAAATTGGAGCTTCTTACAATTCTACTGATGGTGCTTAACTGGGCCTGTGCTTCCACCTCCTATATATTTTAATGGGACACACATTGTAGAGGAGGCACTGGTACTTTTCAGACCAAAACAAAAAAAACTAATATAAGAATATACCTAGTGTACCATCGCCCTTATGCATGTGCACCTTCTAATCATCTCAATTCGCTTCCAGTTTAAAGGGGTTATTCACATTTAAATGAACTTTTAGTATGAAGTAAAGAGTGATGTTCTGAGACCTTCTAATCATCTCAATTAGCTTCCAGTTTAAAGGGGTTATTCACATTTAAATGAACTTTTAGTATGAAGTAAAGAGTGATGTTCTGAGACAATTTGCAATTGGTTTTCATTTTTTATAATTTGTGGTGTTTGAGTTATTTATTTATTTATTTATTTTCAGCAGCTCTCCAGTTTGCAGTTTCAGCAATTTGGTAGCTAAAGCCCTAATTATCCTGCAATGCAATGATTTAAATAAGAGACTGGAATATGAACAGGAGAGGGCCTGAATAGAAAGATAAGTAATAAAAAGTAGCCTTAGGGTAAGGCCACACGAGGAGATTTTGTCTCCTGGCGACTAATCGCCCCGTCTTCTGAGCGACTATCTCCCCGAACTGCCTCAGTGTGTTTTACCATAGGCTATAATGAAAATTATACTCTAACGCTAATGCACATGCGGCGATGCGTTTTCTATAGTCGCCCGAAGTTGCCTCTATGGAAAACGCATCGCCACGTGTGCATTAGCACAGGCGACTTTTCATTATAGCCTATGGGAAAACATGCTGAGTCAGTTCGGGGAGATAGTCGCTCAGAAGACGAGGCGATTAGTCGCCAGGTGACAAAATCTCCCCGAATCTCGTGTGAACTAACCCTAACAGAGCGTTTGTTTTTAGATGGGGTCCAGTATGTTAATCAGTTTCCTTGATGTTTATTGCCATGCTGCAGCTTTCAGGTCTGGTGTCTGCGGGCATTTATTATTTGTTAACTAAATAATTCCCCACCCGTTTGTTCTCACAGCTCTTGAGCACAGTGCTTACATTTAGATGATACGTGAGAAAGTGATGCAACATGAACAAAGCATTTTCATTTTGTAGTGTTACCTCCCATGTAACTGCCTTTTGTCTGCATGTTATTGTGCCTGGCCTTCATTTATAGAGCATGATAAGCATGAGTCAACGTGCCACCAGGAAGCTTCTCTCTGATTGGTGAGATGAGACACATCCCCCATTACTACCGAGTAATACCACAAGGACAAGATAGCGTGTGTGCGTGTGTGTTCTATTCACAAGCCAATGATTGGTTCATGCTCTCAGATGCCAGCAGGATACCCATGAAATCAAACCAGCCCAGCGAGTGCCTCCCTCTCCTTAATCTTTCATCATCAATTACTTCTTTTCTGTCTATTCCAGTTTGTCAGGGAATTCTAGGGCCTGTAGTGCACCAAGCCAACAAGTTGAACAAACCAATTCCTAAAGCTTGAGGCAAAATCTAAAAGGATAGGTAAAATACTGCACTGAAACAGACTATTGGGGGAATACATGTATTTTCTTATTAACTAGCAGTTCCAGACTGCGATAAAAGCAGGAAATAGAATTTTACAGGGGCAAATGTGCTTTTTTTAGGGTCACAGGATTGTTAGAACAGCTAAGCTAATTATGCAAAAGATTTAGCAGCCCTTAATGAATGGGAGTATAATTATATTATCCCTTAGCCTCTTGCCTTGCAATGCGGCTAGCCATCAATCCCTACAGACTACCCACTCTCTGTAAATGCTTTATGGGCCTGAGGCCCAGGCTAGGAACAAAGACTGTACATGTAAACACACTAAAAGAACAAGCACATAAAAATATCACGTGCATTCTCCTCTACAGAAATGATCAGTATCCTTTTTTGCAGTGTCATTCTGTTGTACAAGTTATTCTACGATAACCCTTCTAGTGTTGCCAGAATCAGCTAGATTACACTGCTAGTATTGTATTTTGTTGATTATTTATTGCTTATCTTTTTTTTCTTTTTTACCACTCAGGAATTCTTACTAGAGACATAGAGACTAGCAACTAAAATGATGTTTACATGCCAAACCAGAAGGCTAAAGAATAGTGGCATTTTAGGGGGAACAGAGGTGTGTCAGGGCCAAAGGATTAGTTCAATATACATTGCTGGTAAATTTGCAATACCCGCCCCGGATGTGCAGGTGAAATATTGGCCAGATGGGAACACTAATGTCCACCCACTTGATCGACCAAATCAGCTGATCCTATGTTTGTCCCCAGGCAACAACTGACACATACTACAGGCCTATGCAGACATCAAAACAAAATGTAGTCATTGTTTGGCAGCATTTTCTAATCTGCTTGATAGATATCCATCTGATTCTTGACAGTTGGGCAGGCCTTCATAGAGAGGCTCCATATAAAGTCCGTTTACCAAATACTGTTGTGCCAAATATGCACAAATATCACAATTCCTATTTATTTAATAGGCAATTTCCCAACACTGTGCAATAGAAAGCATATGCTGAGGAAAAAACAATCATGTTCTCTTGCATGCAGGCATAATATGTTGCAATGGTTTGCAGCACTCAATACATAGGGACTGCTGTGGCTCGTTTTGCATTTAGTGCAAAGTTAATTGCTATTTGTATCCTACTCCAATCCACTGATGGAAAAGAGAATAAATCCACAGTGCCTATTTATAAGTCTTTGGGACAGAACCATCCATCTACTCTTCAACAGGTGAAAGGTAACTAGGGGAGAATGTAAGTAGTTTATGAGCAGCACACACACTGCCTATGATCATATATCATTTTATGAATACCAAATATTTTAAATCCTGGCAAATGGTGGCACTGCCAACTATTATTGTGAATGAAGGGGAAAAATCCCAGATAGTGAAGGGGTTATCACAGGTCTGAAGGACAACTGCATTGAGATTTGAGATCAATACTTACATATGTTCTACTAAAAGTTATTTAATGACTAGCCTGAAGGTAAAATTAGTGCCCAACCCTGCAGGCTGGATTGCCACATGTATTGTGTTTTACATGCAGCAATGCAAATGTTAGTGAAGGGAAAAGTATTTATGAGATTTGTCGCTCCTGGTAATGCAGATTTCATGTGGAAAACAAAACTCCTCATAAGCCATTACCCTAACAGACACAGATATCACACAAACTTTACAGAATCAAGGCAGCTGATTAGGGTAACAGACAAGATTAAGGCTAATGGCACATGATATGTTTTCTCCTCTGGCATTTAAACACAGATACATCCAGTGGGCAGTAATTGAGAGGAATTGCACCTGTCACTGCACTCACAGGGCTGATTTTGGCGAGAAAACGAACACTTGAGCTTTTTATGGCAAATATCCACTCATGGTCACAGTGAAAGGCAGATGCTATTTATCTAAGCTAGTACTCATGTGGTGGTACAGGGCCATATCTGCGTTTTGTCCATCAGAGAAAAGAGAGTATTTATTGGGGAAATGTACCCCTGTGTAGTTTTAACTGTTAGTACCAGTCCACATTTTCCCCTGCCTTCTCCCCAATAGCATCACTCCCACTGCCCCAAGTAAAATCCCCCATACCGGCGCATGAACTGAAGTGATTGGCAACCAGAATCATGTGCACTGTCCAGGACCAACTAGAGTTGCACACGCTCCTGTTTGCCAAGTTGGGTGGGGACAGGGTGGATAACAGATAAAAGCCATTGGGGTTAGTTGTCCTTTAACATAATCTTGTTATGATCCAGTTAATGGCCTTGGGAGTCACACACATGGCATTTCAATGCATTTGCTGCTTAAAGGTGTTATTCACCTTTAAATTAACTGGTAGTATGACAGAGCCATATTGTGAGACAATCTGCAGTTGGTTTTCATTTTTTTATTATTTGTGGTTTTTGGAGTTATTTAGGCATCTTATTCAGCCACTGTCCAGTTTGACGTTTCATTGGTTTGGTTGCTAGGGTCCTAATTACCCTAGCAACCATGTATTGATTTGTATAAGAGACTGGAATATGAATAGGAGAGGGCCTGAATAGAAAGATGAGTAATAAAATGAAGCAATAACAATAAATGTGTAGCCTTACAGGGCATATGTGTTTTAGAAGGGCTCATGGACCCCTGTTTGAAAGCTGGAAAGAGTCAGAAAAAGGCAAAGTATAAAAAATAAATAATGAAGACCAATTGAAAAGTTGCTTAGAATTAGGCATTCTATAATATACTAAAAGTTAACTTGAAGGGATTGTTCACCTTCCAAACACTTTTTTAAGTTGCATTGTTTCAATTTATGTTTGTGTCGCTAGCGTTTCAGTCTGGCAACTCAGTGATCCAGGAGCATATTCTGAACTGTTACAATTTGCTACATTTAGTTGATACAATTAGTTAATACATTTCTCAGCAGTAGCTGTGGAATATTAGCAACTATTGTATCAATTTAACAGCTGTCTTTAAAGGGGAACTCCACAAAAACAAAAAGCTTTTTGAAAAGTAAACATAATTCCAAGCAAATTTGCAATATACATCAATTTAAAAATTATGCAGACTTTTCATGATTTTTAATGGTTTCTGACAGTTCTCTAAGCCTAGCCCCTTGCTCTCCTGCTGATCTCTCTGACTACTTTGCTGAGCTGGCTGACTACTGTTACTTTGTATCAGCAGCCATCTGTCCTCAGCCTGCATCCTCCAAACCCCACAATTCCCTGCACACATGATTTCAATAAAAAAAGGAACATCATAATGCAATGCATTGTGGGTTATGTAGTTCCTGCATGCTGTCTGTAAGCTGTGGAGAAGTTGTTACAAATCAGATAGCGACGCGTTTGCGGTCGCGGCGACAAAGCGCCGCGACAGTCGCCGCGACCGGCGCAGGCGACAGTTTTTGTATGGGCGCCTATGTAAAAACGCCTGTGCTAACCACACGAGGCGAAGCGCTTTTCAACAGTCGCCTGAAAATGCCTCGCCAGGCTTTTTCAGGCGACTGTTGAAAAGCGCATCGCCTCGTGTGGTTAGCACAGGCGTTTTTACATAGGCGCCCATACAAAACTGTCACCTGCGCCGGTCGCAGCGACTGTCGCGGCGCTTGTCGCCGCGACCGCAAACGCGTCGCTATCTCCCCGTGTGGACTAGCCCTAAATGATGCAGAAAGAGATGGACTGTTAAACAGCTGGATTGCAGCATAGACAATGGCAATTATTCATAGGTAACTGTGATGGGTATATTAGGGGTTTCTGTGTTATGTGGGCCTCTTTATCACATTTTGGTTTGGAAGCCAGAGTTCCCCTTTAATGAAACTCAGGGATTCTGCTCAGTTGGCGACCCCCTCCCCCCGCTGCTTTAGAAGGTGAAAACTAAAACTTTACACTTAAAAAAAAATGGTCACAAATCGTAAATACAAAGTAATAGAGAAAAGCCTTTATTTCTGGTGATCTGTCTGAAACTAACTGAACTGAAAAAATGTTTGAAGGTGAATCATCCTTTAAGGCAACCTCAGGCAAGCTACCCTGTACCACAAGTGGATCTTTAAATATCAGATTGATCAACCATAACATCCAATCAAAATATTGCTTTCATCATATTTACTACAATTAACTAGTTAGAAATAATTTTTCATTGGTTGTTATTGGTTACAACTTTGGATACAGAAACACCAATACTGAATAGCCCAAATACAGAGTAAACATACCTAATATACAATGCTGTGGATATGTATCAAATTTACTGATAATAAATGTGTGCATTACAGATGATTCTGTCCAAACAGTCCCAACATAATATGTATAGCCCATTATTTATACTGTGCAGCATCTGGGATGAACTGTCAAAGTAATAGGAAAATTGTCAGACTCCAGGGACATGAAAGATTGGTACATGTCTCATGGAAGTGAAAATCCGTCTGATAATTTATGGCAGTCTTGTCTGGACAATATACCATTTTAGGCTTTCTGGACACAATGGATATGTTGACTGTGCTTAAAGGGATACTGTCATGGGAAAATAATTTTTTTTTCAAAATGAATAGTTAATAGTGCTGCTCCAGCAGAATTCTGCACTGAAATCCATTTCTCAAAAGAGCAAACAGATTTTTTTATATTCAATTTTGAAATCTGACACGGGGCTAGACATATTGTCAATTTCCCAGCTGCCCCAAGTCATGTGACTTGTCCTCTGATAAACTTCAATCACTCTTTACTGCTGTACTGCAAGTTGGAGTGATATCACCCCTCCCTTTTCCCCCCCAGCAGCCAAACAAAAGAACAATGGGAAGGCAACCAGATAACAGCTCCCTAACACAAGATAACAGCTGCCTTGTAGATCTAAGAACAGCACTCAATAGTAAAAACCCATGTCTCACTGAGACACATTCAGTTACATTGAGATGGAAAAACAGCAGCCTGCCAGAAAGCATTTCTCTCCTAAAGTGCAGGCACAAGTCACATGACCAGGGGCAGCTGGGAAATTGACAAAATGTCTAGCCCCATGTCAGATTTCAAAATTGAATTTAAAAAAATCTGTTTGCCCTTTTGAGAAATGGATTTCAGTGCAGAATTCTGCTGGAGTAGCGCTATTAACTGTTGTGTTTTGAAAATTTTTTTTTTCCCATGACAGTATCCCTTTAAAGTGCACAATATCCATGCTGGATATTATTCTTGTTAAAGGAATATGGTCACCCCTGATAAAATATTCACCTGCCAGCTTCGGACATTTGATTCGCTTTAGTGGTCTCGAAAAGTAGTTGCTGTTAATTATCAATCTATCAAACTAAAGCATAGCAGAGTTTGAATATTTTCCTATTAAAGGGGATGTAAACCCAAAAGTAAAAGCGAATATAATTTTATGCAACTTTCTGGTACATATTTAACATGAATTTTCAATTATTTTAAAGATATATGTAATTTCAAGCATGATCTTTCTGGTCCATGCAATTCTCTTCTCTCACTGCTGGTTCTGACTATTGAAACAATGTAGCTGAGATTAGCTCTACCCCAGCCAAGATAAATCCCATAGTGCCTTACATGCTTCTTAAGGGGCCAGCTTATAGCTAAGCTGATTTTAATAGCTACACATTTCCTTTGCAAATAAATGTAAAAACTAAAAAATCTTATTAAAAAACTATCCAATATACATTAATTATCTACTGAATATTTATTGGAAAGTATTGGAAAGTTGTTTAAAATTACATTTAATTTTGGAAGGTAAAATCTTATTTTTACATTTACATGCCCTTTAAGGTGATATGGACACTACAAAACTGCTTTATAATATCAAAAGAAATTAAGAAAGATCATTATGAAAAAATTATTCATGTACATTAAAAGTTACCAATTGGTCATGCTGGTTATTTTTCATTGATAAGTCTGCTTTTGTAATAAAAGGTGGCCATACACCTTAGGATGAAGACACACAGATCTACTAGTAGCAGCTACCTGGCATGGCTACAAAATAGGCTCATGAGCAACATGTTGCTCACCCACCCATTGGACATTGCTCCGAGTGTCCTTAAAGCAGGTGCTTATTTTTGAATTTCTGTTTTGCATAAAAACCAGATGTACTGCCAAACAAAGCCTCTTGTAAGCTGACTGTCCACATAGGGGCTACCAAATGTCCAATGACAGCACTTATTTTGCCGTATCCATTTTTCATCCTTGTGTTGCTCCCCAATGTTGCTCCTGGGTATAAAAGGTTGGGGACCCCTGAAATAGACAATACTGATAACTAACTTTACTAAGCCACTACTTAAAGCAACAGTAACATCAAAAAATGTTTTTTTTTTAAAAGTAATACAAATATGTTGCAGTATTGCGCTGCACTGGAAAAAATGGTGTGATTGCTTCAGAAACATTGCTATTGTTTGTTTATATAAATAAGCTGCTGTGTAGTAATGGGGGCAGTCAAGCAAAGGAGAAAATGTTCAGGTTACACAGCAGATAGCAGATAAGCTCTGTAAAACATAATGGTGTTATCCACTATTTAGCCTGCGCCATATAGCCTTTTTTTCAATTTCTGCCATTGCTACACAGCAGCTTGTTTATATGAACTATAGTAGGGTTTGTGAAGCAAATTATTTATTGGTGTTACTGTTCCTTTAAGTTTTACAGAGGTAACTTTCAGTATTGTCAATGTGGAGCTACTAGTAGCAGCTACTTTTTGTGGCTACAAAATACCCTGCCATAGACAATGCTGAGAGTTGCCTCTGCTAAAACACACATAGTGTCTTAGTCAAGACAGTCAGGGCCGGAACTAGGGGTAGGCAGAACAGGCACGTGCCTAGGGCTCAAAGTTGGAGGGTCGCCAGGCACGATACCTCTTCTGGCGGATTCCTCCTAGTTCGGACCCAGCCGATCACAATCCTCCATGCGTGCAAGTACGCATCTCCGGCGTGTGTGCTGGTCTGCGCATGCGTACACGATTGTTTGTGCACACACATGTGGAGGGTGACAACATAGTCGGCTGAGTTGCCTAGGGCGCCCAGACAACTCGGCCCGGCACTAAAGACAGTTATCCCTATTGTCTATTTTGTAGCCATGATAAATAGCTGTTACTAGTAGCTCTGTGTATCTTCCCCCTTAAGATCCACTCATCTGGCAAAGTTGCCAAACAACCAGACCCTTGCCTGATATAATAGGTGTCAAATGCAGACCATCAACAAGCAGATGCAGCCCATGTCCCAACAGGAATTTTTAACTATCTGATAGATAAGAGGCTAAAAATTGGATACTGGATAGGCTGTCTGATAGGGCCTATACACATGTGGATAATCTGCAGACTCAGTCTGAAGGGGCTAAATCAGCAACTTAAGTTGGTCATACATGGGCAGACTTGGTACTTACGGTTGAGAGCACACTAGTGTCCCCTTCTCCTAATGAATATTAATGAGGCAAAGAGAAGTGCTGTATTTGAAAGAACAGATTCTACTTGTGTGCAGATACACAGAGCCTAGCACAGTAGAGCAAAATTGCCTGCTTTTGCAATTTTTAGGCTGATCAACTTGCTTGGCTCTGTGTAGCTGCATATAAGCAGAATCTGTTCTTCCAAATTACATTAATATTTATTAGGAGTAAAAGTTGACAAGACTATTGCTTTAAAGCATCAAATGGTAACAGACAATGCTATTGCTCTCTGTATGCCTATCAGATAAGAAACAGTATTATTAATATACAAAGTAGATGGTTGGGGCAGCTTCTGAGAAAAACTGTATTCCCCAGGTAAAATGAAATATTTAAATCCTAAAACAATTATTTGATTTAATGGCCTGTAGGCAAAGCATAGGTAGTAAATGTACTGTATATATCTTATATGTGAATATGACAACATGAGGGGTTATTTACTGATGGCAGGGCTGGGTGTAATGGTGGCCATAGACTCAAAGATCCGCTCGTTTGGCGACATCGAATTACGATGCGCGAAGGGGCTCCAACGGGTCGGCCGGTTAAAAATCAAACCTTCCCGATCGATATCGTGGCCAGATATCGATCGGGAAGACCCGTCGGAAGCCCCCATACACGGGCAGATAAGCTGTCACATCGGTCCAAATGACCGATATCGGCAGCTTTATCTGCCCGTGTATGGCCACCTTAAAGGGATACTGTCATGGGACAAAAATTATTTTCAAAATGAATCAGTTAATAGTGCACTGAAATCCATTTCTCGAAAGAGCAAACAGATTTTTTTATATTCAATTTTGAAATCTGACATGGGGCTAGACGTTTTGTCAATTTCCCAGCTGCCCCATGTCATGTGACTTGTGCCTGCACTTTAGGAGAGAAATGCTTTCTGGCAGGCTGCTGCTTTTCCTTCTCAATGTAACTAAATGTGTCTCAGTGGGACATGTTTTTTTACCATTGAGTGCTGTTCTTAGATCTACCAGGCAGCTGTTATCTTGTGTTAGGGAGCTGTTATCTGGTTACCTTCCCATTATTCTTTTGTTTGGCTGCTGGGGGGGAAAAGGGAGGGGGTGATATCACTCCAACTTGCAGTACAGCAGTAAAGAGTGATTTAAGTTTATCAGAGCACAAGTCACATGACTTGGGGCAGCTGGGAAATTGACAAAATGTCTAGCCCCATGTCAGATTTCAAAATTGAATATAAAAAAATCAGTTATCTTTTTTGAGAAATGGCTTTCAGTACAGAATTCTCCTGGAGCAGCACTATTAACTGATTCATTTGAAATTTTTTTCCCATGACAGTATCCCTTTAAGGAGCAAGCAACAAGTGCATGCCGCCAGGTTTTTCTTTTCTTGCATCCTGCCCTGCCATCACGCTTCTGGCCACAGGTTCTTGTACTCCACAATTCAGTGCGCTGAGCTTTGTTTCCCACATGAATACAGCACTTCCTGATTTAGCATCACTGTATTCATGTGGAGAGTGGCATGTAGAATCCATCTGTTTTTAATCTCTGCACTCCTGGCTCTAACTCCCGAAACAATGTTGCAAGACAAATGATGAAAGATGATTAATAGAACTGACTTTAGTTACATTGTTTTAGGGCAATAGCAAACAGTGTTATTTGTCATGGCTACAAAATGCCAGAAATTACCATCATAGACAATACTGAAGTTGTCTTTGCTAAACACTCAAAAATTCAATTACTCTATTTAGGAGACTTAGCAGAGACAAATTTCTGTATTGCATATCGCTGGGTATTTTCTAGCATTCTGTAGCCACGACAAACCGCTCTTGTGTGTTATTGTCAAAGTGTTAGACCCAGAGAACAGAAAGGGAGAAACACTGCTTTTAACGGAAATTTAAATTTTTCATAACAGTAAAACCATTTGCAATTTTTTTTGATGTATATCAAAAAGATCATTAGAATTACATTTTCTTTCATTGTGAAAAAAAAAAAGGAGTGGGTGGTTTTGACTGAAGTTTCCCTTTAAATACAAGAAAAATATATTGATTACGGACTGTGGCTCCCCCCCCCTATATACTTTCTTCCATAGACTCTCTCACCTATCTCACTTCCAAGCACTGTAATGTGATTAGTGAGCCTTCCCCCACTTATGCCATGTGCTCTTTGACCCTGTACCAGTTGTTTGTGTTCCTTTTAATTTTTTGCTTACATTTAATTTTGAGAACAAAGTTGAAAGTGCCACTAACAAAATAAAGACAAACAGCAACTGAGCTAAATGCTTACTGTACACTTGTAGATAGGAGAGGAGGAGAAGTGCATTTATAGATCTTTGGAACTACCTATAATAAGAAAAGGAAAGGCAAACTAACCTGTTAAGCAATAGATAGATATGCAGAGAATAGTACAAAGGTCATTTGTCCACAAGCTTGACTTTTTATTTATTTATTTAACTCTCCACAATCCAACAGCTAGGGCACACTAGGCATTAGATCACTACAAGGAGTAGTAATCATAAATCACTTGCTAGGATTGCTTCCTGTAGCCAATAAAAAGCACAAAGTATACCCTACACCTTCAGTTATCTGAAAACATAGCAGACATCAATGGGGTTATTTCAAAGTCTCCTGCTAATTAATTGAATAATGGGGGTTGCAGCTTCCTGACAGTCACAATTTCTGGTGGCTAATAAGACTTGTCGAGACCCTAAGATGTCATTAGATGAGCCCTTCTTTGATGGGACTAAAGGTCCCCATGGACGCAAAGATTTTTCCTGCCGAACAACTATTCGAAATTATCGTTTGGTTAGTGGGATTCGAACGATCATACATCTTTCGGCCGATATCTGTCAGAAAATTAATCGGCCAGGTTAAATTTATTGGCCCCAGTGTAATCTATCTTTGTTTGCAGGGACAAGCAGGCAGCTAGCCTTTTGTTTTCCTGGCAAATTGTCTTTTTAGTTGATGGACAATTCGTACGATCGTTTTGAGATAATCGTGGTCTCACAACGACAATCGGATCTTTAAAAAATCTTTACATCTATGGCCAGCTTTACTTGCCCTAGACAACTGAAGATATGCTAGCCAAAAGCTGCTTTGCTATGTCGAACAAGTGCGCTCCATTTTAATATGCAAATTACTGTCTGGATTTAGTAAGTCTTTGGCCAAGTCTTTTGTGTATTCTATGTGAATTGTTATCCTTATATTTGTCATGCACAGAGTAACTAAATTGCAAAGCAGATCAAGCAGGTAAGTAATGCATGAATACAATCTTATCAATATTATTTAGCCTGATTATCTTCAAATAGTGTCTCCGGTTTTTGCTGAACTATAAATCCCAGCAAAAACTGGAGACACAATTTGAATATAATCAGGCTAAATAAATCTAGGAGCACTTGCCATACAATCCACTGCCCCTAATAATATATGTGCATGTAGAGCAAGGCCAGGTCAAGGTTACCTTATAGTGAGATCACTGTCCCAAGGAGCGTGTCACATACAGATGCAAGAAGAAAAAGTCCTTCAGCACTGAGCATTACTACTCTCATATAAATACATGGGAGGGATATTAAATTACCTTTAAAATATGAGGTGCCACAACCAAGACTATGCTGACATATGGATTTTATGTTGTGTGCTGCTCTGGATGGTTATTGAAGATACTGTGTATGTGTTATTAGAATCAACTATATAAATCATCTGATGTGTCCATGTATTTGCTCCTCACTGTGCTTCAAAGACCGTAGAAAAGCCGTGTCACAGGCAAAGGACTGATGAATTTATTCTGATACGCCAGTCAGGATACGCCAGTCAGGAATGGCTGATGAATGTCTCTTCAAGGTTTGGTTGTTAAAGTGTCAGAGAAAACAGGACAATCTGTTTCTGAACTTTAGTTATGTACTACTTGCCACTCGGGGGTTTAACAACAGAGACAGCAGAGCCAGACATTGCTGGAAGGCCTGGTGGGGGTTCTCACTAGTGCTAGTTTAACATACAGACCTTTTATTCAGTAATTATTGGGACCTGGGGTTTACTAGATTAAAGGAGAATGAAAGCTCAATTGATAGGGGCACCCCCAAGGATTGTAATGACTTACCTGGTACCCCCGACCGGTGCTCCTGTTAGCAGAAAACTCCAATGGCCCGGGGCACTAGCGAATGAGCAAAACTCTTCCTTCCTTCTTTCTTTGCATAGGCATGCGTGCACAAGCACAGTAAAGTTAAGAGACTGGCTTTAATTTAAAAAAGTTGTCTTTTTCACTGTACTGTGCAGAAGTCAGCCACTGGATTCTAAAGAAAAGAAGGTGGAAGAGGATTGCTCACTCGCTAATGCCCTTGGCTGGTGCAGTTTTCTGCTTACAGGAGCACCAGCTAGGGATATCAGATAAGCCATAACAATCCTTGGGGGGTGCCTTAACAGTTGGCACCCCCCTATGTATTGGAACATTCATTCTCCTTTAAGGCTTATAAAAAATATTTAAAACTCAATAGGATTATTCTGCTACCAATATGGATTCATGTAACTTCAAGATACAGATTTATTATTACAGAGATAAGTGAAAGCAATAAATACAATTTTGAATTTATTTGCTTAAAATGGATTCTACAGGGGTCTATTGACTCGTAATAAGGAGCTTCTGGACAACAGGTTTGTAGATAAAGAATCCCATATTTGTGCTTATCATGATTTGGGGAATTAAAAAGAGATTTTTTTCTGATTGACCTACTAACTTCAACTGATACCACTGCTGTGGATGTTCTTAGTTCCACACCTAATGCAAAAACAATGTACAGGGCTATTGTGCCACAGCTTGAAGGAACCAAACAGTCCATAATCGATTCATCTATATTATAAAGAATGTCAGCACAAATGTGTAGTCATATCTTCTAAGCAGGCTGCTATATTGGCAGATGTATCTTTTTGTTATGTGCCTTGAACTAACATAATGCCCAAGATACAGATATGTTTTTCTAATCAAACTGATAACTATGGGGGCACTGAATTAGGAGACACTTTTCATCTCATTGAAGCTGGCCCATTTCATGGAATTGGAATGATTGTTGTAAAGAGGAAACCTCATCCACAGACACACTCGCCCACAGACATACGAGTTTATGCAAAAAGAATTAGATCCACTATTAAAATGGCTTGATTTGCTGCGTGGAATTGTACCAGGCGTATTACTATGTCAGTATAAATTCAGTGTTTTAAAAAAAGAATAACGATACCCCGTATTTCCACAGCTTTTAAACAGATGACCAATAAATTGTGAGATATAATTAGGAAATTTTTAAAAAATTCCATTAACCAGTAAAAATGTATTGTTTTCTCTCTTCTCCTTGTTTCTAAGAGTGCTTGGATTTGTGGTTTTGCATCCACAGACACGCTCACCCACAGACACGCTCACCCACAGACACGCTCACCCACAGACACGCTCACCCACAGACACGCTCACCCACAGACACGCTCACCCACAGACACGCTCACCCACAGACACGCTCAGACACATACTGAACATTCTCATCCACAGAAACTGTGGCTGCAGTGTATACATTAAATAGACTAATGGAAGAATTCTAGTTCAGCTATCACAGCTACCACAAGCAAAAAGTTATCATGGCAATATCCTACCCAGGAAGAAAAGCCATATACATTACAGCAAGGGTGCCCAAAAGGAAGATTGGGATCAACCAGTAGATCAGTGATGTCACCAATCAGCTTGTCTAACTTAGCCTCCTGTTTCATTTCATTTGTTTCATTCAGATATTTATTAGGTTACAGTTACATAAGAAATAGTTGTTAAATATAACAATATACATTTTCTAATAAAGCAATAGTTAAGTTATATTTTTCATTGAACAGAATGCTAATAATGCTTTTATAGATGTAGATCATAATAGGACAACATTATTAAACGTAGAGCTTGCATTAGTAAAGTATGGGCACTCCTGCATTACAGTAGTGTTTTGTAATTCCATGATGGATGAGTAATATTACATTAGCAGGCAGCACACTGACAGCAGGATGAAGTCATGCACATAGTCTAAGTGACTGTACTGATGGATGTGTGCAGTGTTTCTCTGATGTTAAACACACAGGAGAGAAAGTCCAGGCTGCTGGAAGAGAACAGCCCTGTGCAGATGTGTTAACCCTTTACAAGGATCAACCTGACACGGTTCCTATTCACCTTCCAGCAGACCTGGGGGACATTATTTGAATGAAGGAGTGAAAGGGGAGGGCAGCCTAGCTAAAGCACAGTGGGGGTACAAAGGATAAGTCTGAGGCAAGTGAAAGAGCAGTACGTGACTTTTGGAGCAAATCAATGTGTTGCTTTGGGACAGTCCCCCCTAAGCGCAGCATCTCTGCAAAACACACACTGTTCTGGGCTCCTGCAGCACGTACCATTATTCCAGAGTTGGGGGGGGGGGGTTACACACACCTGTGGCACGGCTACTAGTAGCCAGTCATGCCATTTCTGCTGCCAGGGGCACACAAACAAAGAACTAATGTACGGTTGGATGCCTCACACACGAACAAACATATAGTGGCAGAAAGTGCTGCCTCACTGTCACTCACCTGCCAGGATGGCTTTCCCCGGGTGAGTAAGTTTGGAACCTCCTGCAGGAGCGGCGGCAGCCAGAGATCGCGCCCCGACTGGCACTGCCACAGG
Organism: Xenopus petersii; assembly: GCA_038501925.1. Taxonomy (NCBI): domain Eukaryota; kingdom Metazoa; phylum Chordata; class Amphibia; order Anura; family Pipidae; genus Xenopus; species Xenopus petersii. Next base: position 146,507,395 of record CM076673.1, read on the forward strand.
GGATCCCATGAGGGCAAAGAGAGGTGATCGTGCCTGCGGGAGGCAAGGGGAGACGGACTTGGAGCCCATGATTACTGACAGGGTGGAAGCTGGAGAGCCGCTGCCCGGACACAGTGACGTGGAACTGCTGCCTCTCTAGGACGTGGAGACCGGGAGCAGCTCGGGTTCCCCTGGTTCCGGCAGCCACTGTGTCCGGGATCCGTGTAGAGGGGGCAGAGCTAATTCTATTTCCCAGCCTGAGCCCCGCCCAGTCCGGGGATAACCCGAGTCCGTGCCGCCTTGATGGGAGGGGCCACAAGAGACAAATAACACGAGCTGGAGTGAAGAGCAGACAACCTCTGCTTCTTATTGTATTTCAGCTTCAGCTCGTAAAGGAGCAAGGGAAATGTAGTTCATGGTAGAACAGAGGTGCTTGTCGCATGTACTGGAGGAATAGGCACAGGACCGAGTCAGCACCGCGGTGTACAAGTGTAGTGTGTGTGTGAGACAGCGCTCTATAGCAATCATTCCTTCAAGCCCATTCACTCAAATCTCTATAATAATACACCAGCACACACCTTGTTTGTGAATCTATCGAACAATTGTCTGTACTGAAACAAAAAAAATGGCACGGGGAATTAGTAACCCATGATAACACTACTGCGCCTTTGCCCTCACATCTCTGTGGCGGCAGCAATAGCAGCGGACTCACGCCTGACACGCCTCTCAATTAAATGGGCGGGGCCAGCAGCCGCCAGTCTATCGGCAGATATGAGGAGAGCCTATTGGAGGTTCCAGCTGGCCAACCCGCTCACAAAGTGTCTGCTTTTAAACCCGCTGCCACATACGCACTCACAGGACAGGATGGAGCTCCGGCTCTAGATAGAATTGTGTAGTCCGAGTCAGACATATTTGCTTTTTAAGAATGATTGCGGCCAAGGGAAGGCGAATCCTCCAGATAACGACGCCACAGTGCTCGGGTTTGAGAGTAAACACGCGGGGCGGGGGCAGTTTAAGGGCAGAGGGGATTGACACTGGTTTCGCTTTTTCCAGAGGTGATTGGACGATGTAGCCGATAAATAATGTTTACGGAACGATTCATTCCATCTTGGTGTGTATATTGGAGACTTCGTATTCGTGCTCCACAGCTGTTTGTTCAGCTACAAATTCGGCCTAAGGCCTAAATTGCTTATTCTGCATTGGAGTGCTCCGGCCCTGAGCAGGGACACGCCCATACAGCCTGGCATTTAGTTAGCTGCCGCTTGTGCTCATTCCACCAACAGTTTCATGTATTTTCTGGCCGAATTTTACAAAAGAAAGGGCATATTTGGGCACGTTGCCATGAGCTGGAGTCTAGGGGTCATTTATCAACACTGGGCAAATTTGCCATGGACTGTAACCAATCAAATTGCAGCTGGCTTTAAAAAGCTGATCACGGATTGGTTGCTATAGGTAACTGCCCAAGGGCAAATTTGCTCAGTGTTGATAAATGAGCCCCACTGTATGCCGTAGGTGTTAAACATTGGCAGTGAAGAGATTAAAAACAGCTGCAAGGTCACTTTAGAAATCAATTATTTATATAGCCCACCCCCACTCAAATTGAGTCCCCTAACCTCCCTTCATTGGTCGCTATTCTCTCTTATCTAAACTCTGCAATGGCCAATGTCCTAGGAAACAATGCGGCTCCCAGACCCAATAAATGCCCCACACTCTTTCCAACCATGCAACTTCAACCAATCAGCACCTCACTACTGATGGCTCCCCTCCTGCTCTATTAGGTTGCACATTAGATATGTTAGATGTTACAAGGGTGATCAAATAAATCAGTTTATCAGGATAAAGGAACAATGAAGAAGCTAGATCATCAATAAGAAAAAAAGCGAGGGTTGGGCCAAATCCAAAATATTGGATTTGTGCATCCACTAATATGTATTAATGAAGGCAAATATCTCCAATATTTAGAGAAAAAAAACCAAACAACAACCTCTTCAAACTGGATAAGTACACTGCTTTTATATCCCACATGGCCCTCTAGTGGCCTGAAAAGTTAGAATATATTGGGCCAAATACTGAACATTACTACAGGTAGCTTTTTAAGTCATCCAAATGAATGGAGTCCAGTTTACATAGACATACAATTGTCAGCCAGCTCCTTGAATTAAGCAACTCTGAGCAGAATCTTATAGGCTATACTGACCTGACTGTAGTTAGTGAAGTAAGACACTAGTTTATACTTAAAAGTAGAAGTGCTTTATCCTTGATAATGATAAAATGATAAAGAACATGGAATAACTTGCACAGTAAATACAAATTAAACATTAAATTGAATAACAATGGTTTACATTAAAATATAGGTAGCTTATCACAATGTCAGAGGTACCTCTGTAGATACAAAAGAGAAACATGTCTGCTGCCGTTATTGTTCTCAGGCAAATTATAGTCTTTATTCTGGATTAACTGCTACATACAGTGTTTGAATATTGTAAAAAAAAAAAAAAACAGTTCAAATGGTCTGTGAATAAAGTTCATGGTACAACCATTACTCTGTATATTATGCTCAAGTGTGAAATCGATCATATTGTCCAACAGCACATTTATCTTCAGAACCAATAGGAGCAATCTGTTTGCTTCATGGACATAAAAAAACAAAATCAAAGCAGGGTTATTAACAGGGTGTGTGTATCTTCAGACTACCAGATCCATGCTTTATTTGAGAGTTAGACAGGAGTTCAGGTCTGACAAGCATAGGACACAGGAAATCAAGGGCTTGACATGGGCCAAAAATGGCCATACACTGACCCAGTATCTGTCAACATGGCATATAAAATGTTTAATCCTGTCAAAATGGAATTTGTATATAAATATAAGCAATAAATAATATTGCATGTACAGTTGTGTTCAAAATAACAGCAGCAGTCCAGTATCACTAACCTGATCAATCACTGTTTTGGTTAAAAATTATATTTCTACATGGCAAATAATTTACTAGTAGGTGTAGTAGAGTAATTGGAAACCAACAGACCCAACATTCATGACATGCTGCTGATTCTGTGTAACTGAATCATTAATTGAGGCTTGTTCCAAATAATAATAGTATCTTCTTCCATGTAATAGCAGTGTGGAGTTCAATTATTGAGCTCATTCATTCTGTGAAAAAACAGGTTTCAATTATGGCCCTTATTTAAAGGGCAACTAAAGTCTAAAATAGAATAAGGCTAGAAATGGTGTATTTTGTATACTAAACATAAACATGAACTTACTGCACCACAAGCCTAATAAAACAAATGATTTATGCTTTCAAAATTGGCCACAGGGGGTCACCATCTTGTAATTTTGTTAAACATCTTTCCAAGACCAAAACTGTGCACATGCTCAGTGTGTATAGTCAAATACAAGAGTCCTCTGCACTCAACCCATTATCAATATATTTAAGACAGAGACATTTTGTGCATACTGCTACTGAAAAATGCCTTACCCTTTAAACAACACAGGGATTGTTTGTCCATATATTGCAATATATTTAAGATGGCCAACTACGTCAAAGTCATCCCATATCTGGCCAGTCCTACGCTTAATTTTCATCTGATTCATTAAGAATTCAATTACTTAATTATACATTTTACAAAGGGACTAAGTTTTACCTGCAACTTACTAGCTGCTTTCAAAGTAAAACTCCCAAACTTGGCTGCCCTTTTATTAGACACCAGTGTGATCACCTGACTATAGCTGGGAAGGGTGGGAGCTACAACATGGAGCTGGTCACTGCTCCTGTATAAACTATAACAAACACATGCTCAGTGTGGTCTGGGCTGCTTAGGGATCGTCTTAAATTATCAAAACAGCACACGTCAAATAATATCTGCCAGAAGCCTATACAGTAAGACTGATTAATAATCAGAAAAGGCAGACTGCACTGGGTCCTGTGTTGTCATGTATTCTAATGTGGATTTTATAGTTTTTGTATTGTTTAATACAAACATTCTCTAACTCTGCAGAACCAGTGGTTGCAGCAAAATCATCCTCTAAATAGAATTCCAGTTTATCTGTTTAACTCTGGCACCATGATCTTTGTCCCTGCAGCTGGAGTTGGAAACAGTAAAGGGGCTGTAAAGCCAAAATAAAAATCCAATACAAATCTCTATACAGTCGCGGACTGCTTTACAGGGAAACAAACAAAGCTGCTTGAGTTCTGCATGGCTGGGAAGTAAGGCAGGGGCTCCCCCTGCTGTTCATAAGTATGATTGTTTCCCTGCAGAGCAGTTAGGGACCGTCTGACAATACCTATCCACAGCAGTAAACGAAGGGAGAATTTCACTGCATACAGTCAGGTTTCTTATTAAAAATGGTACACATGTTTTAATTAAAGTATATTGGAGATAGGTTTCTTTTTCATTAAAGAAAGCAAAAATGAGGCTTTATTTTTTTTGCCTTTACATGCCCTTTAAGGAAGGAAGGCATATGTTGCGCATGCTGGTTATAGTGCATTTCTCTCTGAGTAAGACTGGTCCAGAAGAACAATGAACTTTGATTAAAAAGTCGATAAAAGACAGCAAAACATATAAAGTGCAGAAAATGATAGGCTGCTCAGCTAACATGATCTCAAAAGCTTTAAAATGGCAACCAAAACCTGAAAGACGTGGAAGAAAATTTGAAAACTACAATTTGAATGGATAGAAGAATAACCAGAAAGATCAAAGAAGGTCTAAAGTTACCTGTAAGTAGTGTTACAATTAGAAGTCTATGGGAAGCCAAGCTATAGGCAAGAAGCCCCCCCATAGTTGAAAAAAAAAAGACTTGCTGAAGAGGTTACAATTTGACAAAGAACACGTTGACTGGTCTAAAGAGAAATGGTGAAACGTTTTGTAGACTGATGAAAACAAGATTGTTCTTTTTGGGTCTAGGGGCTGCAGACAGTTTGTCAGATGACCCCCAAACACGGAATTCAAGCCACAGTACAATGTGAAGACAGTGAAGCATGGTGGCACAAGCATCATGATATGGGGATGTTTCTCATACTATGGTGTTGGGCCTATTTATCACATACCAGGGATCATGGATCAGTTTCAATACATCAACATACTTGAAGAGATCATCTTGCCTTATGCTGAAGAGGAAATGCCCTTGAAATGGATGTTTCAACAAGATAATGACCCCAAACACACCAGTAAATGAGCAACATCTTGGTTCCAGACCAATAAGATTAACATTATGGAGTGACCAGCCCAATCCCCGGACCTTAATGCAATAGAAAACTTGTGGGGTGACATCAAAAATGCTGTTTTTGAGGCAAAACCAAGAAATACAGAAGAATTGTGGAATGTAACAGGTGCCAGAAGCCGGTCGACTCAATGTAACACAGATGTACAGCAGTTTTCAGAAACACTGATTATACAACTGAATTTTTTTCACGGATTCAAAGGAAAGCAAAATCTTGAAACATTTTTCAGTTTATACAATGACTGTTTCAGTTTGTAAAGAAGAATGCTGACACTTTTTTTTTTTTAAATATTCCCTTTTCTTCTCTTTCTGCAAAGGAATAACACATTTGATAAATTTTGATTTCGAATAGAATGTGCAATGCTCCCACTGCATTTACGTGTATGGAAATAAAAGCGATTATAAGGATTCTGAGCTTTATTCACTTTTTTAAACATACTGCTATTATTTTGAACACAACAAAATGAAATACAGTTTAATCAGCAGCATTCCACAGCTCAAATAACAAGCTATGAAGGCCTTTCCTTTATATAATATTTGTGATCTGCACAATACTTAAAGTCATAAATTATACAATAAAACACCAGTACATAAAATGTTAAAGAAATATGTAGCCTGGAAAGGGCACGGCACAACAAAATCATATGAAAAATATAAATAAATGCATTGTGATATTAAAGTTTCTAAAGCACCAGAAGGATTACAGAAAGAAAGAAAAAAAAATAAACAAGGAAAATATTAACCATGACTGCCTTTATGTATGGTATGAGCCCTCAGAGAAAGAAGGCAAAGAGATAATCGTACTTCAATACAAATGCATACATCTGTAATTGAAGGTACAGTGTAAATAATATGCATGCCCGGTACTGTGTAAAATGGACAGATAAAAGGATTAGCGTTCACATTTTCACCTGATGAATAGACAGAATACAGTTATTCATAGGACATTATCCTTGGAAGATTTGTACAATAAATGCTGTCCCTGTTGCCTACTATTAGTTTTCCTTAGCTGGATAAAGAGTTTCTATATATTTCCACTGGCTATTGCACAGAGTAGCATGCTGATCAACCTGGACATTAGCACAGCACTGATGTTCCCATACAACCCATGCAACTCAAACTTTTTATAACAAGAGTTTGCTTTAAAAAAAAAAAAAATAGTATATAGTTGTTTATAATATATATATATATATATATATATATATATATATATATATATATATATATATATATATATATATATATATATATATATATATATATGTGTTTCTTTAACACATAGTATAACATCTACAGAAAAAAAACATTTTGGCACATGCTGGCTTGATGTAGAAAAAAGTTATTTTTAAAGGAAAACTATCGCTAGAATACACAGTGCTTTTCATATTATCTACAAATGCAGTGCACTAGTAATATCTGCAGTATCGTGCATTGTTTTTAGCAAGTAGGTAGATGTTTTCCATTGCAATAACCACCCCCTGAGCAGCTGAATATTGTTGGGGGTATTTAAGAAGCAGAAAATAAAAACAGCTTCCCCATGTAGATGAAAAGCAGCACATGAAATGTGAAAGCTGTTAGTACAGCACACATGTGACAGACCAATGAGATACCAGATCTATTAAAGAACTAGTAACATTTAAAAATTCGTTAGTATACATCGAAAAAAAACCAAAAACACAAAGACAAATGAAGCTTTAAAATAAAAGTCTTTATTAAGAAATAACTTACCGAAACTCCACTTGCACTCCTCTTCAGAAAGCGATCAGGTGATCCATCATGTGGCGCTCAATTTCTCCTCCCTGCTTTCCTTATAGGAGATAGTCAGGGAGGAGAAATCGAGCACCGCACGATGGATTGCCGCCGTGTCACCTTTTCTGAAGAGGAGCGGAAGCAGAGTTTTATTAAGTTATTTCTTAATAAAGGCTTTGCGATTTTAAAGTTTAATTTTTCTTGGTGTTTTTTTTTCTATGTATACTAATGAATTTTTTTTAAATTTTTTTTGATGTTACTGGTCCTTTAAGTTATAACCAAGCAGTCACAGAGTCCATTACAGCATGGTCTGCAAAGAGCCAGCAATCCCTCATAGCTTTAGAGGAGATATCCTCCACAATTGTCAGTGTTCTTTTTAAAACTGCTTCTGTATTTGATTGCTTTATTATATATGAATATATTTGATATACACTATACGGAGATATTTCATGATCTGATGACTGATTTCACGCGGCATATTTTGTTCATTTTAGTCACATTATATTATTTTTAAATGCAGAGCCTTCCACTTGAATGTTAGCTTTAGTTTTCCTTTAAATAGCAGACCAACAAATAAACCAGAAAAGACAATGTAGAACTATTTGAATGATTTCACTGTATAGGTTGTGGGGAAAATAAAAGACTTGATCCAGTAAAATGTTGATCAAAAATAGTTTCCCACTCATGGAGCGCAGAAATACAAGCATGGGGCTTCAGCAGTCAATCTGGCAAAGGTTAACACTGTACCTGACTTAATTCAGTGTTTCTCTAGATTTTTAAACTCGAATTTCGAGTTTATTTTAGTGTAACTCGACTAGGGAATAGTTCAAATTCAATTCGAGTTTTAAGAATTCAAATATTCGCCATATAAATCCTGCCGAATTTGTGTTTTAGCCTAAGGGGGGGCCTCCTACAATCAATTTGGTGTAATTTGGTGGACTTTTGGAAATCAATTTTTTGTTGTTGAAAAACTTCGAATCTGATTTGATTCGAATTTGCAGGTCGATCCTATTCACCCAAATTTAAAAACTTCCAATTTTTTTTATAAATTTCAATTGGTGTTTTTTTTTTCAAGTTTATGGGAGTTTTTATAAACCCTTCAACCCTTGATAAATGTGCCCCTGGGGGGAGGAGGGTCTGCCCAGGGTAGGGGTTTTATTTCACCGTTAAAGGAAAACTATACCCCAAAAATTAACACTTAAGCAACAGATAGTTTACATCATATCAAGTGGCATATTACAGAATCTTACCAAACTGGTCTATATGTTTAAGTAAATATTGCCCTTTTACCTCTCTTGCCTTGAGCTACCATTTTGTGATGGTCTGTGTGCTGTCTCAGAGATCACCTGACCAGAAATACTATAACTGTAACAGGAAGAAGTATTGAAGCAAAAGAAAGAACTCTGTCTGTTAATTGGCTCATGTGACTAACAAGTATATTTGTTGGTATGTTTGTGTGCACAGTGAATCGTACGATCCCAGGGGGTGGCCCTTATTTTTTAAATGGCAATTTCTATTTATGATTGCCCAATGGCACATACTACTAGAAAAGTATATTACTATGAAAATGGTTTACTTACGTGAAGCAGGGTTTTACATAAGAGCTGTTTTATGCGATATCTTTTTATAGAGACCTACATTGTTTGGGGGGTATAGTTTTCCTTTAACATGGTCTTCCTTCTTAATGATATGGACAGGATCAGGGGCACTGTTCTACCAGTGTGATAGGAATAAACAATCTGCTTTAACTCTGACTCAGGAAACAGCAGCAATTTCAGTTTTGACTGTTTTTATCTTGAGAATTTGGATACATAGATAGAAGCAGTAGTTGAGAAGGTTATTAGAGTGACATGGTGCTGCAGCGGTTCACGAGCAGTAGTTTACAGTACAAAATGGTTGTCCAATAACATATGGAATAATCTTGAAACCAGTGCTGATAAATCAAGGTCATTCCCTTTTATACAAAACAAAAAAAAAAACCCCAAGGAAATAAAAACACTTTTCAAGATATTATGGTTGTGACTTGCTAAAAAGCTGCAGTTTTTGGATAATAGTCTGTAAGAGCAAATGTAATAAATAAAGGTGTCCGACATGAACTGCAGTCAATATAAGAGGGCTCCAATTGCTCTTCCTGGTTTAAAGTAGGTGAAAGAACAGGGATCCAGGGAGGTTATATGTTAAAGCCATAGCCAGGAGAGACAGAGGGTGGAGGAGGCTGGGTAAAGTTGGTGGGTGCAGCATATCCATAGGGGAAGTTGGGTTGAGGTGGCACCACACCATTAGTACCAGCTGTAAGCATCAGTTGCTGACCTGTGGAGAGGAACCATAGCAGGGTAAAGTTATACAGTGCTGTAAGCATGTCTGCAATACTTTTTTTCTAATCGGCTAGAAATAGCATTATGAACATAATATTTTTCAGAATTTTCACCCGATAACTCAAGAAAAATTCAGGGTATTGCACGAAACCCAGCGCACGTCAAAAAATCATTGGGACTTCTCCCATTGCACTTATATGCAACCTCGACAGGTCTGAGATGCCGGATTTTCAGATTCGGGCTTTGCCATAAATTCATGATTTTTGCATTGAAAGTTTATTAAATAACCCCTTACAAGTGTATTTTAGTTGTAATATTGGTGTGTAGGCAGCCATCTCAGGTTATTTTGCCTGGTCATGTGCTTTCAGAAAAAGCCAGCACTTCAGGATGAAACTGCTTTCAGGCAGGCTATTGTTTCTTCTACTCAATGTAATTGAGTCTCAGTGGGGCATGGATTTTTACTATTGAGTGCTGTTCTAATATCTACCAGAGACCAGAGAGCTGTTATTTGGTTGCCTTCCCATTGTTCTGATGATGGGCTGCTGGGGGGGGGGGGGGGGGGCTGAGGCACCTGGAAAACTGACAATATGTCTAGCCCCATGTGAAATTTAAAAATTAAATTTAAAAGTATCTGCTTTTTAAAAAGGATTTCAGGGAAATAGTCACCTAGAGCAGCACTCGTAACTGATGCATTTTGAAAAAAAACATGTTTTCCCATGACAGTATCCCTTTAAGGTGATGACATATTGTTGCTCATGGAAATCATACTCCCCAAGACTGATAAAATGTCTAAGAACAGCACTCCACGGCACGTTGAAGACTGTTTTGTTGCTAGGCGATGACACGCATTGGACATGGTTGTGTAGAATATAATGGGACTGATCGAGAAATCGCAGGTACAAACTACATGTATCCATCTGTCGGATTAACACACAGTTTACATTGTTCACATCCAACAGTCGGATACATGTAACTGCAGTTTCTCGATTATATTCTGCATATCCAGCACGTTTCATGCGTGTCATCGTCTGGTGATGAACCGGTCCTCATTGTGCCATGGAGTTCTGCCCTTAAGGTATCTTTCTATGGGAGTGCAAAGGAATTGCTGCATGTAAAACGTTTGCAACACTTAAAACAATAAACTAAAAATGCAAGTTAAAGCTAAGGCATTTACCAGCAGTGATTCCCAGCAAGGTGCAATACCATCAGAAGCTTCATCACCCACAGTGATCACCATATTCATCTTCAAGTGTGAAACTAGAAGTTACTGGGCCCCACAACAACAAATATTTTAGGGCTCACAAAAACTTTGAGAACAACTTTTCCCCTTTATCCCCTATATGGCCTGGGCTACCCGAGTCTGCTTTCTCTATAGCAGGGGTCCCCAACCTTTTTAACCCATGAGCCACATTCAAATGTAAAAATATTTAGGGAGCAACACAAGCATGAAAAAGTCCCTTGGGGGTGCCAAATAAGGGCTGTGATTGGCTACTTGGTAGCCCCTATGTGAACTGGCAGCCTACAAGAGGCTCTACTTGGCCCTATACTTAGTTTTTATGCAACCAAAACTTGCTTCCAAGCCTGGTATTCAAAAATTAACACCTGCTTTAAGCACACGGAGAGCAACATCCAAGGTGTTGGAGAGCAACATGTTGCTCACGAGCTATGAGACAGGAGTCTGATAAAACTACTAACCCAGTTAAACCCACTCTGCACAATTTACAAAATGCTAGTACAGATGGGATGCTATATTCTATACGCACCAAAAACAATTGGAGTAGGTTCTGTAACCTGTTCTGCTTCCTTCCTCAGGCTTTCTGCAGCATGCAGCTTGTCCACCTTAAATCAAATCAAATTAAAAAAACAACAGATCTGTTTAATCTGAGAAATAATTAAAAAGAATCAAACAACCATTGTGTATCTGTATGCAAAACTGGGAACTTATACAAATGTGTATATGATGTAAAATCAACTTACTTTAGTGAGATATTCCCTCATAACCTGGATGAAGTAAGGCATTGCAAAATCCATTATATGGTGTCTCCAGGCAAGCTCCAGTACAATATCTGCATGCAGCAAGTCATAACAAGTGAACAAAGTGGCAGCAAAACACTCGTGTTTCCCTTCTTCCAAAAACCATTGTAATAGCTTTTCAGCCAGTTCAGTATCCTTTGATTCCGCAGCATACTGCATGGCATCCTGTGAAAGTACACATCAATAACGGAATTAAACAATTCAATAACAATGGCATTTTATGCAACAGTGACCATCAGTTTAGATACACCTAGTGCAAATTCAGAACAATAATGATCATGGCTCTAAAGCTGGCCATAGATGCAAAGATCCGATTGTACAAATCGAGGATTTGTACGATTTTTTGGACTGTGTGTGGAAAGTCCCGACATTTTTCGTCCAGGGAGATCAGACGTTTGGTCGTTCAGACAGGGTAGAAAAAGTCGGCTGCCGATAATATCTCTGCATGTATTGCCAATCGTACGATTGTCAGTGGGAGACTGTCACTAGCCTTTGTCGGACATAACTTTCGTACGATTGCTTTCAGGGGCAGAACATCGGCTGATCTGTTCTTTTCTACTTTATTTGATCTGAATGGTTAGTGGCAGGTCGGGAGATGGGAAAGTCCGATCGTTCAAGGATCTTTGCATCTATGGCCAGCTTAACCCTACTCAAATTCCAACTATTCTGTGTCTGTGTATGATTTAGATTTTCTCTGCTGGTATATCAAGAGGTGGTGGCTGTAACATAAACAGACCTTACACAACTATGTACCAGACCCTAATTAGGCTCAGGGAAGGGCTCTACATCTAAAAAATAATTGGTGTGATCAAAGGGGTGGTTCACCTTCAAACAACAAATTGTTTTCAGATAGATCACCAGAAATTAGGACTTTTTCCAATGACCCCTTTTTTCTGTGTGACCGTTTTTCTAATATTGATTTGTAATGTGTGAAGCAGCTCTGGGAGGGGGGGTCGCCGACCCTGTTGACTGTTTTAAATGGATACATTTAGTTGATGCATTTCTTATCTTTGTACCTGCTAAGCAGAATGTCTAGGTTTCATTACAGGCAGCTGTAATAATTGATACAATAGTTGTGAATTCTCCAGAAATGCTGCTGAGAAATGTATCAACTCAATGTTGCAAAATTGTAACAGTTTAGAGTCTGTGCCTGAATTACTGAGCTTCCAGACTAAAACACCATAGACAGGGAAATGCAACTTTAAACTTAGATTTTGGAAAAACAGTAAAAAATAAATAATGGAAAGTAATTGAAAAAAGTCTTTATTTCTGGGGAACAATATAAAAACAACTGAATTGAAAAAAGTGTTTGGAAGGTGAACAATCCCTGTAAGTGTGATTTTGTTTTGTTCTTCTGTAGCTACAATAATGACTGTAGTATGAAGGAACACTAAATTGAGCAACTGTCTAAATTACCTTTCTAGGCTGGTCATGCCCAGGTATAGTTTGGCAGTTTTCTCAATTTCAGCCAAACTACTCGACCATCTTGGTATACATGCTGGGTTGGGCCATTTTGCCAAACTGTTAGAAGCATTTAGGGTACACAAATGTATTCTTTATATGTGTTATATAGTACTAAAGTTGGGCATTCCACTAACACACTGGCCCGTAGGGCTGATCCAATCATCGGTGGATTATATGTAAGGGCTTATGGACCGTATCATTGTGCTGATGCAATCCTTGTCGGATAGTAAAATCAAATCTGCCAGATACTGATCTACCAAGCCTGTCAGTGGGCCCCATAAACAGACCTAGAAAGAACGAGTTAGCAGATTTTATTGGTCTTTGTATGCCACCTTTGAAACATTTAGGGCAGAGACACACGCTCAGATTCGGGGAGATTAGTCGCCTAGCTAATCCCATCGGCTAGAATGTAAATCGCCGGTGGAATGGCAATCAGTGCGCTTCATTTTCCAAAGTTGCCTTACGAGGAAACTTCGGGCAACTTAGGAAAACAAATCGCTCCGATTGCCATCCCGCCAGCGATTTACATTATAAATCAGTTCAGGGAGATTAATCGCCCTGAAGAAGAGGAGATCTGATGCTGGGCGACTAATCTCCCAGAATCTGAGCGTGTCTTTGCCCTTACAGCCTGTTTTCTGGCTTAAATCTCTCCATTGTGTACACAAATGAAGAACCAGTAAGTGAAGGTTTCCTTCTTAACACTCCCAATTATAGTAATACAACTAATGATGCATGGTTCACACATGAAGAAATTCAAAAGAGACTTGAACATGTTAAGATTAACAAAGGTCCAGGGCCAGATGGTATTCATCCCAGGGTAATTAGCGAGCTTAGCTCTGTGATTGCCAAACCTCTTTACTTAATTTTTCAGGATTCATTGAGATCTGGCATTGTGCCGAGAGACTGGCGAATTGCTAATGTGGTGCCTCTATTCAAAAAAGGATCCCGTTCTCAGCCTCAAAACTATAGGCCAGTTAGTCTGACGTCAGTATTAGGAAAGCTTTTCGAAGGGTTAATAAAGGATAAGATACTGGACTTCATAGCAAATCATAATACTATGAGTTTGTGCCAGCATGGTTTTATGCGTAATAGATCTTGCCAGACTAACTTAATTTCTTTTTACGAGAATATAAGTAGAGACCTCGTTTCTGGGATGGCAGTGGATGTGATTTACTTAGACTTTGCTAAAGCATTTGATACAGTGCCACACAAAAGGTTACTGGTTAAATTAAGGAATGTTGGCCTGGAACATAGTATTTGTACCTGGATAGAGAACTGGCTAAAAGATAGACTACAAAGAGTGGTGGTAAATGGAACATTTTCTAATTGGACCAGTGTTGTTAGTGGAGTACCGCAGGGCTCTGTACTAGGTCCCTTGCTTTTCAACTTGTTTATTAATGACCTGGAGGTGGGCATTGAAAGTACTGTTTCTATTTTTGCAGATGATACTAAATTGTGCAGAACTATAGGTTCCATGCAGGATGCTGCCACTTTGCAAAGTGATCTGTCTAAACTGGAAAACTGGGCAGCAAACTGGAAAATGAGGTTCAACGTTGATAAATGCAAGGTTATGCACTTTGGCAAAAATAATATAAATGCAAGTTATACACTAAATGGCAGTGTGTTGGGAGTTTCCTTAAATGAAAAGGATCTAGGGGTCTTTGTAGATAACACGTTGTCTAATTCTGGGCAGTGTCATTCTGTGGCTACTAAAGCAAATAAAGTTCTGTCTTGCATAAAAAAGGGCATTAACTCAAGGGATGAAAACATAATTATGCCTCTTTATAGGTCCTTGGTGAGGCCTCATCTGGAGTATGCAGTTCAGTTTTGGACTCCAGTCCTTAAGAGGGATATAAATGAGCTGGAGAGAGTGCAGAGACGTGCAACTAAATTGGTTAGAGGGACGGAAGACTTAAATTATGAGGGTAGACTGTCAAGGTTGGGGTTGTTTTCTCTGGAAAAAAGGCGCTTGCGAGGGGACATGATTACACTTTACAAGTACATTAGAGGACATTATAGACAAATGGCAGGGGACCTTTTTACCCATAAAGTGGATCACCGTACCAGAGGCCACCCCTTTAGACTAGAAGAAAAGAACTTTCATTTGAAGCAACGTAGAGGGTTCTTCACAGTCAGGACAGTGAGGTTGTGGAATGCACTGCCGGGTAATGTTGTGATGGCTGATTCAGTTAATGCCTTTAAGAATGGCTTGGATGATTTTTTGGACAGACATAATATCCAAGGCTATTGTGATACTAAACTCTATAGTTAGTATAGGTATGGGTATAAAGAATTTTAATTAAAAGTAGGGAGGGGTGTGTGTATGGATGATGGGTTTTCATTTGGAGGGGTTGAACTTGATGGACTTTGTCTTTTTTCAACCCAATTTAACTATGTAACTATGTAACTATATTGTATAACATTAGCCATAGATGCCAAAAAAGATATTTTAATTTGCCTTCGATCTCACCTTATACAGCCGATCCTTTTTGCACAGTTCTACACTTTGCTTCCAACGGTTGTTCCCCTTGTACAGATAAGCCGCAATTCTGCGAAATTCAATCAGCTCATGTTTCTCCAGTCGCTGGGCCAGGCTGATATTATCGAAGTTATCATAGGCATCAATGGATGCTCTCAAACCCTAAAAGAAAGGAAAATACAAGCTATCTTTGAACTTCAACAAACTGTAATGTGAATGCAATATTTGCAGTCCATTTATAAATATAATCCAAGTAATGGTTTATAGACAAAGGTATTTGTTTCCTAAAAGGATTTAAATATTTAAACTACTCAATTTCACTTGCAATCTATTTGAAATGAATATTTGGACATGATGTTGGATAAAATCAAGACATATTGATCACAGATATTAGTCGCCCAACGTCAAATCTCCTCTTCTTTGGGCGACTAATCTCCCCGAAAAGCCTTCCTGCCGGCAAGAATATGAATCGCCGGCGGGATGGCACTCGGATCGATTCGTTTTCCAAAGTCACCCGAAGTTGCCTCACTAGGTAAAACTGAAGCAATCCAAGTGCCATCCCGCCAGCGATTCACATTCTTGCCGACGGGAAGGCTTTTTGGGGAGATTAGTTGCACGAAAAAGAGATTTGTGGCTGGGCGACTTAGCACCACCAGTGATTGCTGATTTTCTTTCCTTTAAAGGAAAAGGAAAGGCTAAAATTAAGTAAGCTTTATCAGAAAGGTCTATATAAATACACCAGTAAACCCTCAAAGTAATGCTGCTCTGAGTCCTCTGTCAAAAGAAACACAGCATTTCTTTCCTTCTATTATGTACTCATGGGCTTCTGTATCAGACTTCCTGTTTTCAGCTTAAACCTCCAGGGCAGGGCTTGAGCATGCTCAGTTTGCTCCTCTCTCCCTCTCCCCATCCCTCCCTGCTGTAATCTGAGCCTAGAGCTATGAGTGAGCAGGGAAACTCAGGCAGGAAGTGATGTCACACCATGCTAATATGGCAGCTCCTATCCTAAACAAACAGAGAGAGCTTCTAGAGTTGTTTACTCAGGTATGGTAAAGCATTCTACAGAATAAATATAGTATTATAGCTTGCACTATTGTGGCTACTTTATTGGCAATAAACTGCTTTGCTAGTTTTCCTTCTCCTTTAAGGTTGATTTATTTAAAAGCACTGCGTACAGCATAATTTCAAATATTACACATGGTGTAAAAGGACAGGAGTAGTTAACACCCAATACATTACCAAATATAGAACAATCAAGGCGAATCAGGCTTTAAAAAAAGACTTTGTTTAACGCTGACAATTTCAGAATCACACAATGCTACTTCCTCATTGGATTTAATGAGCCATAATCCTTGAAAGAGCTATTCAAATAAACCGCAATGATTTACCTGATAATCCTCCTCTTCAGTCAGTAGATTATTGAGGGCCTCATTTACACACTTGTTGTTGTGGTTTTGCACTGAGCGCAGGTATTGTTTAACCAGGGGCAGCTGATTGACCTGAGGAGAATTTAAAAATTTGTTCAGAGAATTTAGGGCCATGTTATGTGCAGCAAATAAACTCACACTCATGTATTTGTAAGTTGAACCACTTAATATGACTGTGTAAATGTAAAAATGAACAGCACAAATGCACAGTATGTTTCATAAAGAATAATGGAAGCTCAAATATGAGGCATAAGGTGATTTTTACATATATGCCAATTGGCCCGGGCAGGAGTGCAATGGTCTGCCGTAACATAGGTACGTCACTAGTCCACACAATTAAATCTTTACTAGATGTATTTGTCTTGTGACAGGGAAAGTGTACCATTTTTTATGAAACAGTTCAGATGTAACAAGCTTTTTATATACCTCTACCTCTAATTAATACCTTTAGGGGCAGATTTATCAAGGGTCGAATGTCGAGTTCATGGGAGTTTGTAAAAATTCCCATAAACTCGCGAAATTCGGGAAAAAGGAGACCAATCAAAATTTAAAAAAAAATAAATAAAATCAAAATTTTCAAATGCGGGTGAAAATGGGATCAACCGCAAACTCGAATCAAATTTGAATAGAATTCGATTTTCTTTTTATTCAGCAAAAAAACTTTGATTTTCAGGATGTCTCCAAAAAACTCCAAATTGATTCCAGGACATCCCCATAGGCTAAAACAGCAATTCGGAAAGTTTAAGGTGGTGAAATCAAATTTGAATTCTTGAAGGGCCAGTACATGATACATTTCGCAATTCAATTTAAAAAAATAAAAAACTCAAATCAAATTTTAACTATTCCCTAGTCGAATTACACTAAAATAAACTCGAAAACTCTTTAAATTTTTAGATTCCAAATTCACATTTTCACTTCGACTTCGATTAATAAATCTGCCCCAAGTGTCCCAATCACACTCTCTACACTGAGATAAATTGTGCACATTTATCCCCATAAACAAATTCAGTATTTTTTTTTTATTAGACTGACACTACTGGTCAGTGTATGGGCAATGGGCAAAGGGGAACTAAAGTATAAAATGCTAGAAATGCTCTATTTTGTATACGAACATAAACTTACTGCACCAGAAGCCTAATTAAACAAATGATTTATGTTTTCAAAGTTAGATTTTAATAAAAAAACACCTACAGAATAGGGTCCTCTGTACTTATTTTTGAATCAGTATGTACATGGCTCAATTGCATATTAGCAAACAAGGTATTTGTGCCTCTCCTTAGAACAGATTACATATATCAAGGATTTATTTTGAAGCTGTTACTTTCAAGTGAACCCATAGTGACTGCTATGTATTATTCATTATCTATCAGTGGAATAAAGGTCACTGCCAAGTATTATTATAATAAGGAGACCAAATATTAAATAGCCGTCATGCCTTCTTTTAGATTAACTTTTTTTAATTTATAAACTGAAATAGCATTATAAATGAGAATTATTTTCTTCCTTGTTTAGTTACTCTGAGGTGCTACGAAGGTGTTAATGATAGGGATGCACTGAATCCAGGATTTGGTTTGGTATTCGTCCAGATTCGGCCATTTTCAGCAGGATTAAGATTCGAACGAATCCTTGTGTCTGGCTGAACCAAATCTGAATCCTTAAAATCATGTGACTTTTTGTCACAAAACAAGGAAGTAAAAAAAAATTCCCTCCTCCTCACTGATTTGCATATACAAATTAGAGTTCCAATTCGGGATTCGCCCTTTTTCAGCATGATTCGGATTTAACAGAATCCTTGTATCCGGCCAAACTGAATCTGAATCCTAATTTGCATATGCAAATTAGGGATGGAGAGGGAAATCACGTGACTTTTTGACACAAAACAAGGAAGTAAAAATGTTTCCCCTTCCCACCCCTAATTTGCATAATATGCAAATTAGGATTTGGTTCAGTTTTCGGCCGAATCCTTAGTGAATCCAAAATAGTGGATTCGGTGCATCCCTGCAGTTTTAGTTTTGACTACACCACCACTGTTCTCTAGCTGTCCATGTTATGCATATACCTTGAAATAGATAGCAACATAGTTACATAGGTAACATCAGTTATAACTGTACCTTGAAAAAATAGTTGACAGTCCGAGTATGGTCTAGACGTGGAGATAATACTATGAGGAGGTCGTTGATTAAAAGAGGTTTGTACCCCATGTAAAACTGCAGGGCTTTGTAATACAGCTCAACATTGGCAACCTATAATGAGAATTATTAGTCAGAAAGGGTGCAAAGAAAGGAGTAAAATACAGGTATGCAGCATTTAACACAGTAAGTAAAGAAACATAATGAAAGTACATAATACAATGTTGCTTGTTTTCAAAAGGCCTAAGTTACACAAGGATTTGAAAGGCCAGCCTTATATTCTGCAATAGCAGAACTACTTTGTATATAACCAAGGTCATTGTAAATAAAACTTCCACCCCATTTGTGAAGCTTCCTTTTACTTTACTATGTTTGAACTCTTTGATTTATCCTCCAAATATTTAAGATCATTTGCACTGCAGTCCTGTGAAATCAACAGAGCGGCTGAAATGAACTGTTGAACGTTACACAATTTTGGACATAGCACAGAATCTGTCTGCTCCCCAAGATAAAGACATTCCAAGATAAAAGTTCACAGTCACTGCTGAGGATGTAAACAGAAAAGTCACATAAAGCAGACATTACCCATAAAAATAAAACTTCCCATAGCAGAGATTACTTGATTGCTTTTAGACAATTTGCCTCAGCCTAAATTGGTTCACCAGCATCCCTCAATACTGGCAAGGAATGGCATCATCCACAAAGAATACAAGGCATTACCTTGGTAACAATATCCTTAAATTGTCCCTCCTTCCATGCACTGGTTGGATGGTTCATCATGGTGATAATGGCATTATCATATTCCTCATATTTATCATATAGGAAGACCAGCTCACCCCAGAGATGGGCCTCCTCAGCTGCCCGCAATACCTATGAAGAAAAAGCATGTGCATGTTAACCTTATACTATAATACATTTCAGCATTGTGTGCCTCTCTTCACTGTTCCACCCTGTAAAGAATACAGGTATGGGACCCCTTATCCAGAAAGTTCCGCATTATGAGAATGGCATCTTCAATATAGTCGATTTTAAGTAAAAAATAAAAAAAATGTCCTTTTCCTCTAATAATAAAACAGTACATTATATGTGATCATAACCAAGCAGACTTACAGTATGCTGATCCTATTTACAGAAAGATCCTTTATCTGGAAAAACCCAGATGCCAGGCTTTCCGGATAAGATCTCATACCTGTACTATGTATTTGATCTGAAAGACCATTCTTTTGCTGCCACCTGCTAAGTATAATAATAATAATACTCAATGCCACATCCCTCACTTTTCTTACTACTCATCCTGTCAAGCCCTGCCCACATGTTATGTCTCACGCCCCTTCTGTATTTTCACTGCTAGCCCATGCAAGCAGGGTTCACATTCCCTCTTGTGTAAGTTAGCAGTTGCATCCAATCTGTATGTTAGATGTATACAGATTATTGTTGGTGTGTTATAAACATTTGTTATTATTGGTTTTCAGTTATTTTGGCAATATGGTTTAACAAATTTAATTTTCTGTGCTCTCACCTTGGGAATATTGACACGTGACCAGAAAAGTTCTAAGTGTTCCCGCATCTTCTGAGGTTTAAACTTGGAGTACAAAATGGCGAGTTCAGTGAACATTCCCATGTGGGCTCGTTCCAAACCCAATGCTGCTTCTAGTAGAGCAATGAGCTCCTCAAAATATCCACTGTCCTGTGTAAGAAAATAATAATTAACAGAAGAGGTGGGAATAAATTGGGTACCCAGTAAATATTCAAGAGTAATTTCTGAAAAACAGCCTGAGACATTACCTGGTAATAACTGATCAGCTCTTCAAGTTCATCTGCATGAATCACAATGTGCAGGCCACATATCTGAGCTAGGCGGAACTCTGTTCCATCCACACAAGCAAAACACACCTAAGAGAAATAACGGTAC